>JALGPY010000010.1:5925000-7125000 GCA_023055425.1 Linanthus parryae | reverse complement strand
CATACAAACTTTTCTTGAATGGTATTTGCTTAGCTACCAAAATTATTTGAATCCTCAATCATCGGGTTCGGAAAGGTAAGAAATTTTAAGACTCTTTGTGTAAAGCTATTTATAGTGTTGTGTGTGTGGTCTAATGTCCTACACTATAGCTTATTGTATCATTCATAAAGTATCATGGAGTTCAAGTAAACATAAATACATGCCATCTAATATCAATTATGCATGAAATATAACACACTGATCATCATAAAATTAATTACACATACAATTTTCACATAGACGAAACACATCTTATTTCTCATGCTTCTTTGAAAATTATAAAAGTGATCAAACGGGTAAGCAAAATTTATGAAATTTGGTATGAAACAACCTATCTGAGTCTAATTTCATAATCAAGAAGAATCAACTCAAAGTAATTTATAGAATCCCAGTTACACAGAGAATAGCATAGCTGCTGTTGTAAGCCACCAGAACAGAAACTTCAACTTCACCAAGTCTTAAACTGACTTTTACTTTCTCAAAATGGTCTAGGATTTCACATAGATATAGCCATATGTGTATATTCATCACCATAAAGATTTTGAGATCCATCCAAGATCCGTAAAGATATAAACTCAAAAATACTACAGATGGCCATTATGAAATTCTGCTATTGAACAACAAACCTTGGAAATTCGTATCTAAGTCTCCATAATTTATTTGGGATTGAAATTCTTATGGCATGTTCCTGAACATGTCTACTACTTGGAAAAAAAATAATTCCGAGAAAAATAATAAACCATTTAAACATGTCTGCTACACCAAATACCAACTGTGCCACAAATTCAAATGCCACAAATTCAACATTCTCGCGTTCTAACTTTATGAACGCTTTCTATGCACTAATCGAAAACTAGCCACCCTTAATCTACAACTCATACTCCAAAATAATACAAAAACTTATTATATTCCAAAATGGATCTTCAAACATAAGCATCATCCCTCACCAAGAAGCAAAGTATTAACCATAAAACATTGTTTGGCCTCATGGTTTTACTCCAAAGTAAAACTCCAAAAGCATTAGAAGTCTAAGAAATCAAAGAAGCCCAATATGTCTACTTCTCACAATTATTCATACTTGCTTCAGATTCCATGTCTTTTCTAGGGTTATCCTCGAACTCATCATTCTAACTAGGACCTTCCACAATATCCTCATCTTCACTAGAATCTATTACGATCCTTTGCCACCGACCATGAGTCTTCATCAACATTTACACATAAAGTCGGCATTCACCATCCACTCATTTGATATAAATAATCTTCATTGTTAGCCATAACATCTCTAAATATGGGTCCCATAGGTAGAGCATTCACCATGCAATAAACTTGGAAAGCGGGATTACGATATTGAGTAAACTCCAACGCATTAAACTTATTCTCACAATACTGGCATAACGCGCTTCCATGCGGTTCTCTTAGTCCTAGCCATCTATAAAAAAGAAAACGACTCCATATGCTCTCTTACTCCACAATTTGTATCATAACCCAAAATCATTTGCCCTTATGAAATAAGTACATACACTCACGAGACTTTCGAAAACAATTCACAACTTTCGATTACCCAAACAATAGATACTTAACCTAACTCCAATGAAAAGCCTCAAATCCAAGCACTCAGCTAAATCGAGTGGGCTAAAGCTCTTAGCCAGGAGAGGGTGGGTGGGGATACCAACTCACTAAGCCTATTTTCTAAAGACTTAATCACATAATAACCCTATTCAAGACTACCCAAAACCCCAACGGCTTGTCAAATTTTAAATTCTTTTCCTATGTCCATTTTAAATTCTCCTACATGTTTTAAATTTTCTTTTTGGATAGCCTGGCTCTGATACCAACTGTAGCACCCCCAAATGGCCCAAGCCGGAGACCCGGGGATGTCACTCCGTATCCGAGAGGAGCCCGGATACAAGGAGATTTTATAACATGGTTCGCAAGCACAAAACATCCACAATAATAATTAAATCCAATTGAAAATATTGCATTATTAAAAATCCAACATCCTAGCCACAAACCCGCATAACAAACTAAAGTGTTTAAACTAATAAGGAATTCAAATTCAAATGAAATACTACTTCTATTATCCCATGTGATGCGCGTCCCCTTCTACGCCAGATAACCATCTTCTAAACCTGTGGTGCGGAATGAAAAAGAAACACCATAGTACAAAATCAGCATGAAATACTGGTAAATAAACATCCAAACATGTAAAACGATGATGAGGTAGTTATAAAACAATGACTCATTTGTAAGTAAGAGTTTTTCGCAAACACAGCGGTAATAAAGTTGACTCTTGTATTAAAACATAAGAGTTCCCAATTCCATAATATTTCCAAATCCATTTCCATAATCATTAGGCAAAATCCAAATCCATCGTTAACTTCTTTCCGTTAACAAAACCAAAAATCCATTATTAATTCGTTGTGACGGGGGAAACCAAACCATCTCGCAAGCATCCAAGACCTTAAGTGTCGACACCCCCCAAAGAATCTAGCGTCCAGAGGAGTGAGTACAGGGAGCTATCCGGGGACTTGCAACCGGATTAAAATAAAATAAATTGAAACGGAAGACCGAGATCTAACCGTCCAATGCCAATGGTAACCATACCACAATAATAATAAATGTCTCCGCACAACTATTCCACTTTACGTATTAATGCATTATCATTAACATGGTGATATTTTCAGAGAAAAACATTTATCAAGTAGAAATCACATATTGCATGTCACATCACATAAACACGTTTTGAGACGTAAAGAAATACAAGAATTCGTTTTGACACGAAAGAGATAAGCACACTAGGCTTGGCATATTTACTTACCTTTAATCTCAAGCAAAACAAATCACTTCCTAGTAATACTCGACGTGTCCTTCGTCAACGGAATTGTAGCCTACAAATTTAATAGTATCCTAATCAACACATTGCACACGAAGTCCTATATGTAAATGAAATAAATCTCTTACTAACTCTCCCCAACCTTTGCTAAGGTGAACAAACCTCTTTTATAATAAAAATATGCTTTATTAAGCTAACGTTTATTATTTGTAAGAACATAGCTATAGTTATATAAATATAACTTATAAGATTAACCCTTTATTTCCCTTATTATAGGGTAGAGAAGCATATTATTTTTTTTTTCCAAAACAATAATAATTTTAATAGTAGTTTCTCCCAACCAAACAAGCCTTAATAGAGAGTATAAGTTATAAACTATCTAACTTTTATCTAAAAGAAATAACAAATTTATTAGTGGAAAATAACTTATTCTAATTTGTTACAAACTTACGAAAATAAGTAAGAAAAATATACTTTTTATTTTGGAGTAAAGGTGAGTACAAAAATACTACTTTAAACTTGTATAAAAAGAATTGTCTTATTTGTACTACTATAAAGCATAACCCAAGAGTATTATTTTTCAAAAGATTAACCTTTAAACAAGAAAATAAACTTCATAAATAAATAATTTTCAAGTGTTTTAATAAGGCTTTCAAACTCCAAAAACTTCTCTTTCAAATTTTGAGTGTAGAGTAGTAAAAAAAATAGTTGTCAACTATGAGAATCGAACCCAAGGCCAACATTAATACTAGCATGTGCTTTATCCACTGGGCCACAGCCCCTTTTGTTATCCCTTCCAGATACTATTAATATGATCTAACTTTCAATGATAGTCAAAATTAAAAAGAACAAAACAAAAACAAGAGAGAGAGACGGGTTTTGTTCTTCATACCCGAACAAGAGGAGAAACAATGACGGGAAGGCATGGTGGAGGCCGACGGTGGCGTCGGGGATAGGGCGGCCGACGGCGGCGAGGTCGCCGGTGGCTGCGGCCGGCAGCGGCGGCAGCGGCGGCGGCCGGGCAGCGGCGGACGGGGGAGAGAGAGAGAGAGAGAGAGAGATTGAAGGAGAGATTGAGAGAAATTGAATGAGAGATTGAGAGCTATGAATTGGTATGAGAATTGCTCTGAGATTGGGGGGTTTATATAGGCTAGAGGGTGAAGAATTCAACCTCCATGAGGAAACCCACTTTAAAAACTTTGATTTTGAATCGGGACCAAAAATTGGCGAAATTGGGTTGCTTGATGCTAAATTATCGAGCCTTGATGAGTTTAAATCGAATAGGGAGTGATTTGGGACAAACATCAACGAATTTGGTGAAGATTCGGAGTGGTAATGGTGGTGTTTGGGTTGGAGATGGTCTTCTTCCTCCATGGGAGAGTTTGAGGAAGAAGATGACTAAATTTTAGGGTAAAGACAATTTAACCCCCTTTGGTTTAGTCATTATACAACTACTACCCCCAAGTTCACTTAAAAGGCACACTTTAAGTTAGGAAAAACTACATAAAACCCCCTAATGAATTATAACATTAAAATTAACTTTCTAAATAATAGTAACTAATATCCCAACTTATACTAATATCATATTAACACCCAATATTATTATAAAATACTCGTTTTAACATACTAACACTTAATATTACCTAAAATGTACTTAATACTATATAAAATACACATAATACCCGTTTCTAAATAACGGGGTATTTCAATCCCCCTCAACTCAACTCCCTCGTGCATGGACGCGTAGGAAAGGTAAAAATACTAACAATGATGCGAGTATCAAAAAACGGCTTCCTAGGTCAAACGGTTACCAAGAAAAGGGTTAATGGATCAACGGGGCCCACTAGTGGACCTAAGGCGCGAGACAGGACGTGAGGTCCCCTATGGCCTATCACTCCACCAAATGATGTGGTGACCGTGATGGCGGGTTGACGACTACGTGGTGACGGTGTTCTGGCAGCTAGTCGGATACATTGCTCGGGAGACAGCTACTTGCGTTTTCTAAAGTGCATTGGCTCTATTAACTCCCCTAGACATATTCTCGCAGCTCTTCCTCACCTAAGTTCGTCACTTCGGGAAATTTTCTATCATTAAGCTCTCTCCAGTTTTAAACTAAATCGTTCACCCAGTCTCAAAATTTTCAATTTTTTATTTATTTTTAATATTTATTTTAATAAAACGTGATGGAGTTACAACGCCACCACCCCCACACTGGATGGTGCCATGCCCTCATGGTACTAATCATCAGGCATATAATATGGATTGGATGAGCTGGCTTGCCTCATCGAATGGGAACAAATGGCAACATATGCAGAAAAATAAAGCGAGAGACAGAAATTGAACCTGTGCACCCGGAGTCTGTTCTTACAGGTGCTGACTTTTCCGCAGATTTCGGTGGAGAAGGACCGTTGACCGTTCGCCAGAAAATTTCTCGATGGAAGTTGTCAATCTTCCGGGCTCTATATGCGCTATTCAAATGTGCAATCCCCGAGCACCATTGTTTTTGACAATGTGCTCCCATATGGTCGAGTATACTTTCGTACACCGGGGTCGATTGCTCGGTTTTGCAGAAAAACTGTTCTTGAAGGATCCCCAACTCGTACGAGTCCCTGTGACGGTCGAGTGTTCCAGAACACACCGGGGTCGATTCTTCAAGTTTTCGAAAATCTGCCTTTCCTTCTACGAAATTTTCTGAATTCGCTTCAAACTCCACAGATCTGTGTATGGGGGAAGAGAGAGAAACATGGGGCAAAAACGTGCTGCTGTCCGAAAAAAAATGTTTTATTTTTTTTTTCTTCTGCCCGCGTATATATGCAGTCTCCTGCGTATATACGCAAACAGGGAGTTGAAAAAGTTTTTTTCTTTTTTTTTTTTTTTTTTTTTTTTTTTTTTTTTTTAATTCCATATTTTCACTGCTGGCTGCGTAATGGTTTGCGTATATACGCAGGCAACATGTAAATTTTTTTTTCAATTTTTTTCTCTCTACCCCCTGTGTGCGTATTATACGCACAGGATGGGCGTAAAATACACACACAGAGTATTTCTGCTCCGTTTTGTTCTCGTTTTCTACTCTGCTGTATCTGCACATGCTGAATTCAAAGTCAATACCCACTCATCTTACCTCTCTCAAAATTCAAAACTGAAATAATTTAAACTAACTTACTACGTTGGGTTGCCTCCCAACCAGCGCTTGTAGTTTACGGTCGACGGCCCGACCCAGTTACCTCATGTTTGCTCAAGGGACGTCAAAACCGCCAGGGTCTACCTTGACGTCTACTTCCGGGCCCAGATATGGCTTGACCCGGTTTCCACTCACCCTCCAAGTTGTACTGTCATGTGAATTCTCCAATTCAACCGCATCCCATGAAAGTACTTCTTTGATGATAAACGGTCTTGAAACTGCTTTGGCTGTGTTGAAGTTTGATGGCTTGGGAGCGGTTTAAGCTCTTTGAGTGACGGGACCAGGGCCAATTTCTGCCCACCTTTTTCATCCAGCTGTAAACTAGTCCGGTTTTCAGCTTGCATGGCCTGCTCCTCCTGGAATCTCTCCTCGTTCTCACTGTCCACTCTGTCAATCTCTGCCTATAGCTTATCCATCTCCTCGTTTTCCCTGCCTTCTTCGACTACCTCCACTGCAAAGATGACTTCATGCTCGTAGTAATTCGGTAGTTGCAGATTTTTGAAAACGTTGAACTTTACCTTATCTTCATTAATCTGCATGGTCAGTTCTCCGCTCTTTCAGTTTATCATGGCTTCTCCAATGGCCAGAAACAGTCTGCCCAGGATGAGTGGTACGTCTCCTGCCTCCATGTCCATTATTACGAAATCAGCCGGAAAAATCAATTCTCCGACTTTCACCAGAATATCTTCAATAACTCCGTAAGCCTGCTTCACGGATCTGTCCGCCATCTGCAGCTTGATTCTGGTGGGCCTGAGTTCACCGATTTTCAAAGTTTTGAAAATTGATAACGGCATCAGATTGATACTGGCCCCTAGGTCACACAGAGCCTTTCCTGTTTAAGCATTACCTAGGTTCACCGGGATGACAAAACTGCCAGGGTCCTTCCTCTTCCTCGGTAGCCCATTCTTCACACAATTGCTCACTTCTGCCGTCATATTTATTGTCTCGAAATCACTCATACGTTTCCGTCCATACAAAATATCCTTGAGGAACTTGGCATAAGTGGGCATCTTTGCCAATGCCTTCGCAAAGGGTATGTTGATCTTCAGCTGTTTGAAAATCTCGAGAAATCTGGCGTAGTCCTTGCTATCATCTCTCTTGCGTGTCTTCAAAGGATACGGAACCTCCTTGGAGACAGGTACTGTTTCTGCTTCCTTCTCTTCGTTCTGCACTGCATCCTGCTCAACCGAGCCCTTCGGCTGGGGGCGGTCGGCTGAGTTGTTATCCTGGCCAAATACTTCGCGCTCGATTTCCTTTGAATTTTCTGCACGTGCATGGCTAGGATACGGCGGATCCTGTAGTGCTAATCCACTCCGAGTGGTGATGGCATTGACCTGAGCACGTGGATTGTTTACTGTATTCGAGGGCAAGTTTCCTGGCTGTCTTTCAAATAGCTGCTGTGCTAACTGCCCTACTTGTACCTCCAAAGCGCGCAGTGACGTTTTGGTCGTCTGCACGTCGGTTGTCAGGGCGTCCATATGTGCAAACTGGGACTCCAAGGTTTGAAACACGGACTCGATTTTCTTCATCTGGGCATCGTACTGTTGTGCAGATGGGCCCGGCTGAACGTGTTGTGTTGGTGCGGCCTGCTGAGTCGGTGGCCTGTGCTGGAATCCCGGTGCTTAAACTGCGGAATTCGGGTTTCCGTACCGGAACTCGGGATGATCTCTCGTACCCGGTCTGTACCGGATCGGATCCCACTGCTGCTGTATGTGATTGGCATCTTCGTTTCTGAGCCCCTCGATGGCTATGTCCAAATTTGGTCCGTCTACTGCCGCAAGAGTCTTCTTATCCGAGTAGACTTTCTTGACCAAGTCCTGCACGATCTTGGCCAGATTATCTATCCGGTCATCTTCTGCTGGCTCGGCTCGGGCCGTGATTCTACGATCGTCAAACAGTCGAGTGTCCTGCTTGGCTAACTGCTTCATCAGCTCATAGGCACCCTCTTTGACCACATGGTACAGGAAGTTTCCTCCGGCTTCTCTTTCAATCCTGTCAGCACTTTCCGTGTCTAAAGCATGGTAGAATACCTGCAGGATCTTCGGGTCTCCAAAACCGTGGTTTGGGCACATCTTCACTAATCTCATCAATCTGTCGCATGCGTCTACCACTGTCTCCCTCGTCTTCTGTTTGAACGACAGAATCTTGCATTGTAATTGGATGACCCGGGAAGCGGGGTAAAATTTGGCCAAAAAATTTGCAACACATCCTTCCCAAGTAGTGATGGACTTGGGTGGTCGGGATTCGAGCCAATCTTTGGCCACTCCGTATAGGCAGTATGGAAACAGAATTAGCATAAGCGCCTCTGCGTCTACCCCCTTGTATCGTACCTTGTTGCAGTAATCCTCGAATTTCCCGATAAAGTCGTTCGGGTCTTCGTCAGCTTTGCCATGGAACGGGCAGAGGGTCTGCACTGTCTGGATGGTGGAGGGTTTTATGTCAAAGTGTTATGCGGTGATCTCGGGCACCACAATAGCTCGTTCATGCCCCCGTGGGGACTTCGAAATTCTCCACCTGCGCCTTCCCAGACCGATTGTACGTCCTCTGGTTGCTCCGGGCAGCGAAACCTGCTGCGACAAGATCTTCGATGTACCGAGCCATCTCGGCTGGGGTACGTGTCTCGGGCAGTTCTGGCGTTCTCTCGGTATTGTCGCCCATCCTGAAAAATAGAGATCTTAAGAGCAGTGAGATAATTGAAAAATAAAAATAAAATAAAATAAAAAATAAGAACTCTGAAAATTAATTCGGACTACTAAATAAACCCTAAAAAATCCCCGACAACGGTGCCAAAAACTTGATGCGCTTTATAGCTTGCTATTCGCAAGTATACGAATCAAGTAGTATAGAGTGTATTACGACTCATATTATCGATCCCACAGGAACTTTGCAGGTTTTTCTAGTAATCAGTTTTAAGTTGCAGAGTGTAAAAGGAGGAATATTTTGAGAGTTTGTTTGCTAACTAAGTACTGGAAGTAAATAACTGAAACGTAAATCTTTTTGTGAGAATTTTCTGAATAATGCTAAGGTTGTAAAACTAGGGTTTGAGATACTAGGTCCAGGAATCCCCTAGGGTTCTTCAGATTTTCGTTCTAGTTTGACATGAAAACACACAGCAGTCTCGTTATCCGTGCCTCGTACCAATTGTGCAGTATCTTTTCTTTTCCTGCACGTTATCACAATCCTGCAGACTGTCGGATTCCTGTTAAGCTGCCTAAATTTTCAGTCTCGTTCTAAGGCTGCTAGGGTTTCTAACCTGTCCTGATGGCCCGGGTCATGTTCTCTAACAGTTGGTCTCAACGATTTCAGGCTAGTCCTAACTCCCCTTCGCTAGTCGGCCCATCGGGGTAAGGTGCTAAATTTTGTCTTCTCCTCCTAACCCTAACCGGACATTTTCACCTACCGGCTCGGGTCTGTAGCAATTCTGGTTCACGACTCCGATCATTCATAAACAATAATAATCAAAGACAGAATAACTGATAAAAACTGCTGAATTAAGATAGTACGGTCATGAATTCAAAGTCAAAACGTAGAACTAATCTCCGAAAACGAAACCCTAGGTTCACCGAGAACCTAGGTAAAAAGTTTAGCTACTAGAACTCATAACGTAAATAACACAGTTTTTGAATGAGAGAGAATAAGAGCAAACGGGTGTCTTGAATCTGAATTTGCGTTTCCGTGCTCTCCGGGGATGCTCCAACTTCTCCGTGGATGTGTTGTTTTTTGTGTCGTCCCTCAAAACGAGTCTGGACGAGTCTTTAAATAGTGCTGTTTTTTCCGAAACGCTTGTGCCAGAAATTACGAAAACTGCCATCGGTCCACCGACTTGAGAAAAAAGTCAACCTGGCTGCGTATATACGCAAGGGTTGCGTATATACGCAACCAGGGCCCACAAATCATGCTCCCATACCCCCCTGCCTGCGTATATAAGGAGCTGCGTATATACGCAGCCCCTGCGTATATACGCAGGCAGGGGCTGTGTCCTGGCCCGATTTGATCCTCTGCTGGGCCCGGTTGGGTCTCCTGGGTCCCACACTTCTGCCTGAAATCTCCAGTTTGCCTTCCTTAGTGTCTTCCAGCTTTCCCGTGTTCTCGTCTTGCGTTTTGACCCGAAACTTGTCAAAATTACCAAAATACCCCTGGGTCAAAATTGCTCCAAATTCTGTCCAATCCTGACTCTGGCCATAGGAAAATTGCTGACTGAATTTAGGAGACAAGATCCAAACTCGACTCTGGAAACCCGGGTCCGGTGCCAAAATGACCAAAATACCCCTGGGTCAGAATTGTCCCGGAAATCTTCACGACCCCGAAATAGCTCACAACTCCGGGCACCGGGAACCGAGACTCCTTACTCGGGCGTGGCCTGTCTGGGACCCACACTTGACGGGAGTCGGTTTTTCGGCCAGACTCCGTTTCAGCATTATAACCTGTTTTCGGAAAGCCCTTGACGTCTCCGTTCTTTTGCCCCTGGTTTCAATTCAAAATTCCAAGTCAAGCTCAAGATATTGTCAACCAAGTGCATCCTGGTGATTCTCGGTTTTGGCGTTTTCAGCTCCCTCGGTCGACCGCTCGTTTTTCCTCCAGTCTCTCCGTGTTCTGTTCCACTCTCCCTTGTACCAGTCTTGGTCAAATCCTGCTCCGAGCATTTTCTGCACGTTTCCCGAGGCGATCCCGGTTCTGTCTCGGCACGCATCCCAATGTACTTTCCGAACCTGTTCCTGTAAAGACAACATGAACAAACCCGCGATCATATCCAATAAAAGTACGAAACATGCAGAAATTTACAAAGAGAAAATAAACGTCTCGTTCCTAGAACCGAGGCTTTCCGAAGGTGAATTCTGGCTAAAACACGGCTTTCCGACACGATGGTACGTCAAATCAGGCTAAAAGATAACCCCTATTTGGGAGTTATCAACAAACTCGACCCGCCCCATTTCTTGACCGGTTCTCTCCGTTCTTGGTGTGGGTATGCTCTAAACCCTGTCATTGTTCATTTATAATCATCAAAACCACATCTTGTTAAATGAAATTGAAATCTAGATTGAGTCACATTGAAGAAGAAGATGGGTTTCTACGTGTCTCTGAACTTGGGGCTGTTTTGGTATTTTCAGAAAGTTTGGGGATGGTTTGTGTCATCAATAGAAACTGTCGAACATGGGTGGGGGAGTTGGCTGTATTTTAGGCTTATTATTTATTTAGCAAATAATTCAACATAATCTTCTCTCAAAATAATAATAGGAATAGTAAATAAATTTCATAAATTTTTAACTTGTTATTAGAGTGATTTTTATCAAAATAAATACATGATAAGTAATTTTAGTATGTAAGCTATTTGTGGATCTTGTTATAAATAGCTATGTTAATTAGTTTAAATGCTAAAAATAACATTTGAACTCAAAGAGCAAAGTAGATTCAAGTCAGAAGATGGCAATCCTATTTACAACAAATGCTAGCAGAAATAAATGCCCTCCTACTCTCTATTCTATTGCATGTTATTATTTATTATAACCTCTTTATTAATATAAAGAGGTTATAATAAATAATAACATGCTTACCTAATAACAAAGTTAGTTAATTAGTATTGTATATATATAAATGAGGGAATCATTATTGTAGTAATAATCATAAGTTAATCGTTATTTGGAATAAAATAATACAAGTTCCATGATTTGATCAATAATTGAATATTTATATCTTCTTAAATAATTAATTATAAAACTTATTTTAGAATGATATTTAGACATTTCCTCTATTAAAATGTGATATTTATATTAACGATTATCTATTATTGCTTCTTAATTAACTCGCAGTATTTCTTTATAATTAATTATAAGTAATTAGAAATTCTCTTTCAAAATAAAGATCACAGTAAACTTTTAATAGCTTAAAGCTCTTTCTTGTCTTAGTAAAATTATTCCATAAATGACTATGACTTATAAATAATATTAGACTTGTTATTAATAAGTAAATTATATAAATTATATTAGCGTACAATCTGTTGGGGGGATTAATAATGGGAACACTTTCGCATTGCATATAGAACACGGTTGCATTTGTCGTATGAATAAGCTATATGTATTAAATAGGATTAATTTGCGTATTTGTAGACACCCAATTCGTAGGCGACGAGTTTATCGAGTACGAGTACTAAGACCCCGCTTGTCGCACGTGTACTACGCTACCTGTTTCGGTAAGTTCATATGTACAACACCTTAACTGTCAAAATGTGAATTTGGCGTGCGTTGTTTCCAAACTGCAGTCATGCTAATCTCTTGAAACTTGAATTACTATACGAATTGATCACACGTTGAGATTCATTATTTTGAGAACTTTTGAATATTCCCGTTTGGAAAATATGCGGTCATGATACGATCTTTGAATCAAATGATACTGTTCTATAATGACGGTTGAATAATGCACTATAATATAAATGGGGTGATGTACAGAGGATGTGCGTGGAGGCTATGGCCGGAGGCGCTTTCATGCGAACCTCCTCGGGTGATAATCCTACGAGATTACATACCCGGCCCCCCGTGTTTGATCGTCATACACTGAGGTGATACGGTCATGGGGTTATATAAGGCGTGAAAACTATGGAGTACTACTTATGCATGTGTGGGTCACTACGGTATAGGGGTGTCGACACTGAAGGTCTCATAGTTATGGTTTGAGCGGGGTAGCGTTGGGTTACCCACAATGCTCGGGGTGAACTGGGATTTGTGATATCCCAAGAGGTACCCCTGTTGTGATATTATTGCATCGTGACCTCTCTGTGGACATTCGTTACCCGCCGATCTCTTATACGTCCAACTAAACTAATGATTAAAATGTGGAATCAGTTATTGGTACAACTCATGTGGGTTTACTCCAGTTTTACATGTTGATTACATAATCGTGTAGCCAAAACTCGTTCTAAATGTTGTAGTATGATTCTTACTCAGTTTTTACTGACTTAAAATTTTTCTGCGGTCGGCTTTTGCTATTTCAAAACCCGCAGCTTACCAGGAGGGGGACGCTCACGACTACTGATGGACTCATGCTATGAACACCTAGTGTTTCACTTAGTATCTCTATTTCACCAAATAATGTACTTTAATCTTTTCAGACTCTGTCACTATGCTACCTTTTAATTTGTAATAAATTATGTTGTGGATTATCGATGACCGTACTAATTGTGAACCGGCGATCTTCCTCCGTTCCCAACAGGGTTTACCTCCTCGGGCGGAGGCACCTTTCCAAATGTACGGTTCGGCCGGCCATATGATTTGGGGGTGTTTCAGTTGGTATCAGAGCCAGGTTCTAAGTTAGTGCGATCATTCAATTTCCACTAAATAAGATTTTCAAATTTAAAATGGACATAGGACAACTAAAACCGGTAATAAAATTGAACAAGCCGGGGGTTGTTGGGTAGCTTAATTCTTGATTAACTTCATAACTGCTGGATATGATGATTATAGTTGGCTAGCAGATTTGATTGCTATGATGTGCTTAATTGCGATATTCTTGGACATGTGTGATCATGATCGCCTGTTTATTTGATGAGTTGATAGTAGTGCACGTGGACTTTAGAACCTTTATACGGCCTTATTCTTTCGAATGGCCTCATACTCGAGTGCTACATGCATGTGAATGAAATAGAAATTATATTGAGTAAGATTATATTTGTAAGGTACCATGGGATTTGCCGACCCTCATAGCTACTATACCAGGAGACGCAAGACTCAACAATCCGAAATGAGCCAAGGAAACCAACCACCTCGAGCGGAACCGGCCCCAGAGTATGACCAGATCCGGTTCCAGAACATGGAACAAGCAACACTGACTTTGAGTCAGATTTTGAAAAATACCAAGGCGGGGGAAATGACATAATGAGAAGGATCGCGGAGCTCCGGCCCTACTTCTTTTATGGGACCGAGGATCCGACAATCCTGGAGAATTGGATCCGTGACTTTGGAAAGAAGATAATCTCGGCACGCTACCCGGAGGACCAGCGAGTAGAAGTAGCCGTGTACTACTTCAAGAAGGAGGCTGACAACTGGTGGTCTGCCAAGGGAAGAGAGCTCCTCGCACAACCAGGATTTGGCTGGGAACAGTTGAAGACAGCACTGCGCGAGCGATTTTACCCCGATCATGTCAAGACTCGAAAGCTTAAGGAGTTCTTGAATCTGACACAAGGGAATGATAGCATCTCCGAATACTATGAGAGGTTCATGGAACTCATGCGGTTCGGAGGAGAGATTGTACCGACAGAAGCGAGGGAAGTCAAGAGGTTTGTGGAAGGCCTAAACTTCCAAATCAAGAGGACCTTGGGTGTGACTCGTTTCGAGACACTCCATGAAGCTTATGGGGCAGCACAAGATGTACAACGGATGTTCGATGAAAACTTCGAGGAGAGCAGGAAGAGGAAAGCTGAAGCACCCCAAAACCGCGGCAACAGAAACAACAGTGGAGACAAGAGGAACCGGCCCAACCCAACCCATCAGTTTGGCCATCGAAACATTAGAGGACAGGGCCCGGCACGAACCTACTACTGCAGACGATGCGGAAACAACCACCCAAGAGTAGACTGTTGGGGAGAGAAGGTGACTTGCCTCAATTTTGGAAAGAAGGGTCATCGAAAGTTCGAATGCTTGTCAAGGCCTATGGGGTACAACCATGGAGGGAACTTCAACAACCGTGGCAACCATAATGGAGGAGGAAATGGTGGACATGGGGGATATCGTCAAGGCTTCAACCAGGGAAGAAACAACAACAACGGAGGTAACCAGTATGGAGGGAATCAGCGGAACTACCAGCATGGTGGAGGTTACAACAGTGGTGGCTCTAACCAAGGAAACAACTGGCAAGGTGGGAATGGCTACAACAACCGACCCCAGGGGACCAATGTCGCCTCAGCTTCAACGGCACCAACATCCACAAGCCGTAACCCAACTGGGACCATCAATGTCATGAACCAGACCCAAGCAGAGCAAGCTAACGTGGTGACTGGTACGTTCCTTATCCACTCTACCCCTGCCTTTGTCTTATTTGATTCAGGAGCCACATTATCCTTCATATCATCCGCATTTGTTAAGAAACTAGATTTACCTGCTCCTACATCTATATCTATTGCAATATATGCCCCTAATGGAGAAGTTGTAACATGTAACACCTTGTACCCCAAAGTCAAACTAGAAATCCTAGGCACTGAACTACCTGCGGACCTGATCCTTTATGACCTGGGTAACTTAGATGTCATCTTGGGTATGGACTGGCTGGGCAAGTACAAAGCAACCATAGAATGTGCCACTCAAAAGCTCAGGTTTCGTGGACCTAAGGGTGAGCGTCTATCGTATAGAGGCATAACCAGCGGACCCACGATCCAAATTGTGTCAGCCTTAGCCATCCTCTCAGAAATGAAGAAAGGGCACCAGGCATACCTTGTTACGGTCCATGATCAAGACAAGGAAGGAGAGAAGTTGGAGAATATCCCAGTGGTGAGCGAGTTTCCATACGTGTTTCCAGAAGAACTACCAGGGATGCCGCCAAAGAGGGCAGTGGATTTCACGATTGACTTAATACTAGGGACAGGGCCAATTTCCAAGGCGCCGTTCAGAATGGCACTAGCAGAGCTGGAGGAATTAAAGGAGAATCTGAAGGAGCTGTTAGACAAGGGATTCATCCAGCTCAGTGTCTCACCGTGGGGAGCACCAGTCTTGTTTGTAAAGAAGAAGGCAGAAGGCTGAGGCTTTGCATAGACTACCGTGAATTGAACAATGTGACTGTCAAGAATAAGTACCCACTCCCCAGGATCGGCGACTTGTTTGATCAACTACAAGGAGCCGATACATTTTCAAAGATTGACCTAAGGTCAGGATACTGTAGGGTTTTGATTCATGGGTGCGCAACGGAAACAATAATTAACCATGCCAAAACCCAAGGATCACAAGTCAAGAGACATAACGATGGTAAAGGAAGAAATCAATTAACACACCTTAGGGTTCTCCTTTGATGACTTCAAACGCGAATTGTGTCACGTTCTCTATAGTTGATCCACGCCTAGAGTTGATTTCTAGATATCCCACTCCTTGGTGCTAGCCCGGAAAGAGGAAGAGGAAGAAGAATCACGCAAAACGAGACCAAAAAGGGAGGTCTCAGCCTCCTTGTGGCCGACGGGGACGGGCGACGGCGAGCTAGGGGGCGGCGGCTCCTTAGCTTGCTTGCTCTCTCTCTCCTTTTGTTCTCTCCCACTCAAGTTATGATCTAATGAATCATAAGTGTGGGAAGGAAGGAAGGAAGGTCCTTTATATAGTCCAACAAGTCCTTGCCAACTACCTAAAGGACTTATTCTAGTCCTACTAGAATTCAATTTAGTCCCATCCTTGCAAATTAGTCCCTACTAAGTTTGCAAGGTATTGCAAAGTGATGATTCTAATTAATTAATCCAATTAATTAATTCCCAAATCTAGTTCAAATATATCTAGCGTGTGACCCCATAGGTTCTATCTAGTTGGTATCAACAATTTGCTAATATGGAGCGGTTTCTAGCAAAACATCCATTCTAGCCAACTATAGAATAGTCATCTTGACAACCTTTGTACAAGTAATTGTCTCATCCCTTTGTCTCTATATCCAGATTGGACACGAGACATACAAGTCACACTCGTATATCCAATCCACAGTTTCTCGATCCATGGGAATAGCCTTATTCGTGCAAATAACATCAATATCCAATATTGATTTATTTGAGTCTCGCCAGACATTCTATAAGCACTATCCCTCGAGTGGCCTAGGACATTTGCTCCCGTTATGTGGGAGGAACAAAATTCTATCTACGTCCACTACGATCTCTAAGCTTGCTTCTTATTGTATCCGGTACACGCCTTTATAACTACCCAGTTACGGTGTAGCGTTCAACGCTACCAAAATCACAATAATCCACAACTAGAATATCTAGTGACTTCAAGTCTAAGGATGACAATACCATTGCACCGCGAGAAGCACTTGTGAATTAACATAACGTGTATGTAGCCTTCTCGGAGATGGGTCAATCCAGTGCGTCATTACCCTTAATGCACACCTATGTGTTGGATCATGATATCTCCATATCAATCCAACCCCATACTAGTCTATAGATGATTGTCCCATTAATCATTATACTGGACTAGGGATATTTAAGATAAACAACACAATTGTAAATATAAGGACTTCATTATATTAAATATCCAATAAATAATAAATGAATTTCTAGCCACAAATAAATTCATACTAAACTAGATTGCCTCTAGGGCATCTATTCCAACAGATACCACCAGCTCAGGATAGCAGAGAAGGATATTCCAAAGACAGCGTTCCGAACTCACTATGGTCATTACGAGTTCACAGTGATGCCATTCGGTCTGACTAATGCACCATCGGCGTTCATGGAGTTGATGAACCGTGTTCTACAAAAGTACCTGGACAAGTTTTTCGTAGTGTTCATTGACGACATTCTAGTCTACTCCAAGGGGAGAGAAGAGCACGAGCAACACCTAAGGGAGGTACTGGAGACGCTAAGGGAAGAGAAGTTATATGGAAAGCTGTCAAAGTGCAAATTTTGGCTTGATAGAGTGCCTTTCCTGGGGCATATCATATCCAAGGAAGTCGTGTCAGTAGACCCAGGGAAAGTGGCAGCAGTACGAGACTGGCCAACACCCAAGGACGTCACTGAAATAAGAAGCTTCTTGGGGTTGGCAGGGTACTCTCGAAGGTTTGTGAAATATCACTCAGAAATCGCAAGGCCAGTGACTAACCTGATGAAGAAGAAGACCATGTATGTGTGGGATAGCAAGTGTGAAGAGGCATTCCAAACACTCAAGGATAGGTTGACGTCAGCACCTGTGTTGACCTTACCTACTGAAGGGGGAGGATTTGAAGTATACAGCGACGCGTCGAAGCATGGCCTAGGATGTGTCTTGATGCAGGATGGGAAGGTGATTGCTTATGCGTTTAGGCAATTGAAGCCGTACGAGGAAAACTACCCTACTCATGACTTAGAGTAGGCAGCTATCGTGTTCGCATTGAAGATATGGAGGCATTACCTGTACGGTACGACTTGCAAGATCTTCACGGATCATGAGAGTCTGAAGTACATATTCACGCAAAAGGAGTTGAACATGCGACAAAGAAGGTGGTTAGAACTGGTAAAGGATTATGACCTACAAATCCAATACCATGAAGGGAAGGCCAATGTGGTAGCAGACGCTTTGAGTCGAAAGACGGATCACACAGTAAATGCTTTATGGAATCTTCCGCATGAGCTTTATGAAGATTTTAGACGGTTAGAGATCGAAGTATGTGCAAAGGGAAGCCCAGATAATCATTACCCTTAATGCACACCTATGTGTTGGATCGTGATATCTCCATATCAATCCAACCCCATACTAGTCTATAGATGGTTGTCCCATTAATCATTATACTGGACTAGGGATATTTAAGATAAACAACACAATTGTAAATCTAAGGACTTCATTATATTAAATATCCATTAAATAATAAATGAATTTCTAGCCACAAATAAATTCATACTAAATTAGATTGCCTTTAGGGCATCTATTCCAACAGTCTCCCACTTTCACTAGAGCCAATCTGGCGCATCTCGTATGCCCATACTCCTAGTGTGCCCTTCATGCTTCCACTGCGTGAGCGGCTTTGTAAGCGGGTCTGACAGATTCTCATCTGTAGGAATCTTGCATATCCTAACGTCTCCTCTATCGATATTATCTCGAATCAGATGAAACTTCCTGAGCACGTGCCATAGATTTCTGGTGCGACCTGGGATCCTTTGATTGCGCTATCGCCCCAGTGTTGTCACAGTACAACTCAACTGGATCCGCAATTCTAGGAAACACACCAAGTTCAGAAACAAACTTTCTGATCCAAACAGCTTCCTTTGCTGCGCCATTTGCAGCAATGTACTCAGCCTTTGTTGTAGAATCAGCCACCGTCTCTTGCTTGGAACTCTTCCAGCTCACCGCTGCTCCATTCAGGCAAAACACATATCCCGACTATGATCTAAAGTCATCTCTGTCGATTTGGAAGCTTGAATCAGTGTAACCCCTTACACGCAACTCTTCCTCACCGCCAAATATCAAGAAAGCATCCTTAGTTCTTCTCAAGTACTTTAGGATGTTCTTGACTGCAATCCAGTGACTCTCACCTGGATTGGATTGGTATCTGCTTGTCATACTCAAGGCATATGACACATCTGGTCTAGTACATAACATGGCGTACATGATAGATCCTATGGCCGAGGCATAGGGAATTCTACTCATGCGTTCCTTCTCAATCTCATTTGAAGGACAACCACTCTTCGAAAGAGTGATTCCATGTGACATGGGCAAGAATCCCTTCTTGGAATCTTGCATGTTGAACCGTTTCAACACCTTGTCAATATATGTACTTTGACTTAGGCCTAGCAGTCTCTTAGATCTATCTCTATAGATCTTTATACCGAGTATATAGGCTGCTTCCCCTAAGTCCTTCAATGAGAAACACTTCCCTATCCAATCTTTAACAGATTGCAGCATGGGAACGTCGTTTCCAATGAGTAGTATGTCATCCACATACAAGACCAGAAAAGCTATAGAGCTCCCACTAACCTTCTTGTAGACACAAGACTCATATTCGTTTCTGATGAAGCCAAACTCTTTGACTACTTCATCAAAACGTTGATTCCAACTCCTAGAAGCTTGCTTTAATCCATAAATGGATCGTTGCAGCTTACATACTTTGTTGGCTTGCTTTGGATCGTCAAAACCCTCGGGCTGTATCATATACACGTCCTTGATGAGATTCCCATAAAGGAATGCCGTTTTGACATCCATCTGCCAAATCTCATAGTCATGGTATGCTGCAATCGCAAGTAGGATTCGGATGGATTTGGTCATAGCGACTGGTGAAAAGGTTTCATCATAGTCTATACCATGAATCTGTCTGAATCCTTTAGACACCAATCGGCCCTTATAGGTAATCACATTACCATCCATGTCGATCTTCTTCTTGAAGACCCACTTGCATCCTATGGGCCGCGCCCCTTCGGGTGGTTCCACCAATGTCCATACTTTGTTGGTATACATGGATTCCATCTCGGATCTCATGGCTTCTAGCCACTTCTGAGAGTCTGGGCCCTTCATGGCCTCTTCATAGGTAGTAGGATCATCATCTATGAGCATCGTGTCACCGGAATCGGTCACAAGAAGTCCATACCTCTCGGGTTCATGGAGCACTCTATTAGATCTACGAAGCTCTTGTGTTACCTGAACAGGCTGCTCCAAAACTGTCTGTGGTTCCTGTTCATGTTCCATAATCGATTAAGTGATTTGTGGTTCTTGAACCTCTTCAAGTTCTACAGTCCTCCCACTTGCTTCTTTAGAGACAAACTCTCTTTCTAGAAACACGCCGGTCCGAGCAACAAACACTTTGTTCTCGGTTGGATTGTAGAAGTAGTAACCCTTAGTTTCCTCAGGGTACCCCACAAATTTACACTTATCCGATTTTGGCCCTAGCTTGTCTGATTGTAAACGTTTTACATAGACATCGCAGCCCCAAATCCTCATGAACGACAGTGTGGGACGCCTCCCACTCCACATCTCATATGGTGTCTTCATGACTGATTTAGATGGAACACGGTTAATGGTGAAAGCTGCACTTAATAAAGCGTGGCCCCAAAATGATAATGGAAGATCGGTTGACACATCATAGATCAAACCATATCCAATAGGGTTCGATTCCTCCTCTCAGGCACGGCATTCCATTGTGGCGTTCCGGGTGGAGTGAGTTGGGACACGATCGCACACTCTCTAAGATAGTCGTCAAACTCTTGGCTCAAGTATTCTCCTCCACGATCTGATTGTAGAGCCTTGATACTTTTGCCAAGTTGCTTCTCTACTTCATTCTTGAATTCTTTGAACACTTCAAGGGATTCTGATTTTGCCCTCATGAGGTACACAAATCCATATCTACTGTAATCATCAGTAAATGTAATGAAGTAGACATAACCACCCCTGGCAGGCGTGGCAAATGGCCCATACACATCAGTATGTATGAGCGCCAATTGCTTACTAGTCCTCTCACCTTTCTTATTGAAAGGGGACTTTGTCATTTTTCCCAATAAACAAGCCTCACATGTCTCATATGATTCAAAATCAAATGAGTCTAGTAGTCCATCCTTATGGAGTCTAGATACACGTTTCTCGTTTATGTGGCCTAAACGACAGTGCCATAAATAAGCAGGATTTAAATCATTTATTTTAATCCGCTTGGTATTAATGTTGTAGACATGATTGATTAGATCAAGGACATATAGTCCATTAAATAAATGTGCACTAAAATAGTGAATATTATTCAAATAAAAGGAACAACAATTGTTCTTTATTGAAATAATAAAACCATCCTTGTCCAAACAAGAAATAGAAATAATGTTTTTGCTCATAGCAGGCATAAAATAGCATTTATTTAATTCTAAAACTAATCCTGAAGGCAGAGATAGCTCGCACACGCCTACGGCCAACGCAGCAACTTTTGCTCCATTCCCAACGCACAGATCTATCTCTCCTTTAGTCAATCTTCTACTTCTCTTTAGATCCTTCACATTTCGAAAAATGTGAGATCCACATCCAGTATCTAATACCCATGATGTAGAGACAGTTAAATTGACATCTACAACAATAATACCTGGTGGTGGTGGAATCACTATTCCAAGCCTCTTGTCCTCCAGATATTTTGGACAGTTCCTCCTCTAGTGTCCAGGCTGACTGCACTAGTGACACTCACCTTTAGTCACACCTTTGGCAATGCCACCAAAAGGCTTAAGGGCAGGTTCCTTAGACTTGGAAACTGACTTGCCTTTGCCCTTGGAGGATGAGGCAAACCTTTTGCCCTTTCCTTTCTGCACCATCATAATGGCCTTGCCCTTACCCTTGTTGATGCTTTGTTCAGCTGTCCTCAACATATTGAACAAATCTGGCAGTGTTTTTACGATCTCGTTCATGTTATAGTTCATGATGAACTGTCCATAACTCTCGGGCAACGATTGCAACACGAGATCGGTTGCCAACTCTTGGCCGACCGGGAACCCCAGTCGGGCGACATTCTCCAAGTACCCGATCATACGGAGTACATGGGGTCCTACCGGGTTTCCTTCTGCCAGATGACACTTGAACAGTGCCTTAGAGACCTCATACCTCTCAACCCTTGCCTGCTCTTGGAAGATCTGCTTCAGATGCTCGACCATATCGACATCATTCATGTTTTCGTGTTTCTTCTGAAGCTCAGAAGTCATGGTGCATAGCATAAGGCAGGCCGCATCATTTGCGTCATCAACACGCTTTTGATACGCCTTTAGGGCAGCAGGTGTTTGGTTCTTTTGACCTGCTGGAACACGCTCCTCTATTGCGTACAATTTCTTCTCTTGCTTGAGAACAATTCTCAAGTTTCTGTACCAATCAAGGAAGTTGGTTCCAGAGAGCTTGTCCTTCTCAAGGACAGATCGTAGGGAATGTTGTGAACTCGATGATTTGTTCGCCATTTGGAATTCTACAAAAGGAAAATACGCAAGTTTTAGTATTTGTGATTTTTTTTGACTATATTCAATAATGGCTAGTTTATCAAATATAGCTCCCACTATTTTTTCTACGGATTAATAACCCTCAAGATATTAATGTGGAAAATATCCTTATATTTTCTAGTGGGCCAAGATCCATGTTTCATCTCCTTATGAGCTTGCTTTGGCAAGTCACCCATAATTTGACTACTTTAGGTAGGAACAATTCCAATTGCATCCCATATACAACTCTTGGTTCAATTGCGCAAATAACTCCTTATTTATTTATCCATATGGATAATCCCAATTGATTGCCTCTAGGTTTCTTAATCTTATTAATAGCCTAGTTGTGTTCAACCTCTTATTTAAACAGTTGCACATTACTAGCTTGTGCCATCGCATTCCATCATTATGAACCAAGTCGCCATGCTTTGGCACGCACGAACTTGATAAATCATGATTATAATGAGTTTTTAAATAACGAGAAGGCAAGAACACAATATTTGAATTTTGAGGGATTTTTAAATTCAATTTTAATTGTTTTGTTGATCAACATCAACTAATCTATCTACTTGAGTTTGGGCACAAATCCAAATTATAGATCCGGGTTGTCTAATTATCTTATTATCCTAATGGCATGCATCATCCATACACTGACCACAAAATAATAAGACAATAAAGTAAACAACCACAAAACATAAATAAAACGTGATGTGGATATGGCCTTTTCTAGACTAAGATAATTCCAAGCCAATGGATTATCTATGAACCCTAAAAGTAAACACATCTCCATGCGTCTTGATCTTTTGGTCCATCCTTCATAGTCATGTGGAATGCTCCATGCTCCATGCTCCATCTTTTGTTGCTCCTTTTGGCTTCGGGCTTCTTTTTCTTCAATCTTGGCTAACAATCTACTTTATTTAGCACTAGCTAACTTCTATACTAAATAAAATAAATCTCACAAGTTGAGAAAAAATGGCCCGCAGGCCATAAAACCCTAATTAATTATTACAATTAATTGATCAGCTCGCAGGCCGTAAACCAAACCACAAAATTAAACATCCACAACAAACCACATCCTAAGGCCATATCCAATCACCATTGCGAATTGCACATAAACAGTTAAAATCCAATTTTAACGCGCTTGGTCAATTTTAATTGATTTTAGGATATTCTAGGGTTAAAACGGTCCATGAGGCCCAACAATCCAACTGCCGGGCCCAAAAAGTGAACCGCAAGGCCCTAGGGCCGGACGGCCCCAAGCCCACGCGGCTAGGCCGCGGGCTAGGGCTGCCCCGGTCCCTAGGGCGGCCTTTCTTGGGAGGCAAGCAAGAGGGGCGGTCCCTTTAGGGGGGACGAACCTCTTAGGGAGTTGTTTCCAAAACAACTCCCTTGCTTGGTGCCCAAGTTTGGTTGTTTCCTTCTTTGGGAAGAACTCCTTCTTCCCCAAGGATGCCCAAACCCTAGATCTAAGATCCTAAAATTTCTCAAACTCACAAATTCATGCATCCAATGCAAAAACTAGGTCTTGTTATGATTGATTATTGACAAATTGCATCACATGCTTGATTTGTCTTGTTTTACGCGATAAACAACAATTTTAAGGTGTAAAACTATCAAAACGTAACACATAAACCACGTTTATGCTCTACGACCTGTGGCTCTGATACCACTGTAGGGTTTTGATTCATGGATGCGCAACGGAAACAATAATTAACCATGCAAAATTCCTCCAAGGATCACAAGCCAAGAGACATAACGATGGTAAAGGAAGAAATCAATTAACACACCTTAGGGTTCTCCTTTGATGACTTCAAACACGAATTGTGTCACGTTCTCTATAGTTGATCCACGCCTAGAGTTGATTTCTAGATCTCCCACTCCTTGGTGCTAACCCGGAAAGAGGAAAAGGAAGAAGAAACACGCAAAACAAGACCAACAAGGAGGTCTCGGCCTCCTTGTGGCCGACGGGGACGGGCGGCGGTGAGCTAGGGGGCGGAGGCTCCTTAGCTTGCTTGCTCTCTCTCCTTTTGTTCTCTCCCACTCAAGTTATGATCTAATGAATCATAATTGTGGGAAGGAAGGAAGGAAGGAAGGTCCTTTATATAGTCCAAAAAATCCTTGCCAACTACCTAAAGGACTTATTCTTCTCCTACTAGAGTTCGATTTAGTCCCTTCCTTGCAAATTAGTCCCTACTAAGTTTGCAAGGTATTGCAAAGTGATCCCTCTAATTAATTAATCCAATTAATTAATTCCCAAATCTAGTTCAACTCTATCTAGCGTGTGACCCCATAGGTTCTATCTAGTTGGTATCAACAATTTGCTGATATGGAGCGGTTTCTAGCAAAACATCCATTCTAGCCAACTAATAGAATAGTCATCTTGACAACCTTTGTACAAGTAATTGTCTCATCCCTTTTTCTCTATATCCGGATTGGACACGAGACATACAAGTCACACTCGTATATCCAATCCACAGTTTCTCGATCCATGGGAATAGCCTTATTCGTGCAAATAACATCAATATCCCATATTGATTTATTTGAGTCTGGCCAGACATTCTATAAGCACTATCCCTCGAGTGGCCTAGGATATTTGCTCCCGTTATGTGGGAGGGACAAATTCTATCTACGTCCACTATGATCTCTAAGCTTGCTTCTTATTGTATCTGGTACACGCCTTTATAACTACCCAGTTACGGTGTAGCGTTTAACGCTACCAAAATCACATTAATCCACAACTAGAATATCTAGTGACTTCAAGTCTAAGGATGACAATACCATTGCACCGCAAGAAGCACTTGTGACTTAACATAACCTGTATGTAGCCTTCTCGGAGATGGGTCAATACAGTGCGTCATTACCCTTAATGCACACCTATGTGTTGGATCATGATATCTCCATATCAATCCAACCCCATACTAGTCTATAGATGATTGTCCCATTAATCATTATACTGGACTAGGGATATTTAAGATAAACAACACAATTGTAAATCTAAGGACTTCATTATATTAAATATCCAATAAATAATAAATGAATTTATATCCACAAATAAATTCATACTAAACTAGATTGCCTCTAGAGAATCTATTCCAACAGATACCACCAGCTCAGGATAGAAGAGAAGGATATTCCAAAGACAGCGTTCCGAACTCACTATGGTCATTACGAGTTCACAGTGATGCCATTCGGTCTGACTAATGCACCATCGGCGTTCATGGAGTTGATGAACCGTGTTCTACAAAAGTACCTGGACAAGTTTTTCGTAGTGTTCATTGACGACATTCTAGTCTACCCCAAGGGGAGAGAAGAGCACGAGCAACACCTAAGGGAGGTACTGGAGACGCTAAGCGAAGAGAAGTTATATGGAAAGCTGTCAAAGTGCAAATTTTGGCTTGATAGAGTGCATTTCCTGGGGCATTTCATATCCAAGGAAGGCGTGTTTGTAGACCCAGGGAAAGTGGCAGCAGTACGAGACTGGCCAACACCCAAGGACGTCACTGAAATAAGAAGCTTATTGGGGTTGGCAGGGTACTATCGAAGGTTTGTGAAAGATTTCTCAAAAATTGCAAGGCCAATGACTAACCTGATGAAGAAGACGACCAAGTATCTGTGGGATAGCAAGTGTGAAGAGGCATTCCAAACACTCAAGGATAGGTTGACGTCAGCACCTGTGTTGACCTTACCTACTGAAGAGGGAGGATTTGAAGTATACAGCGACGCGTCGAAGCATGGCCTAGGATGTGTCTTGATGCATGATGGGAAGGTGATTGCTTATGCGTTTAGGCAATTGAAGCCGTACGAGGAAAACTACCCTTCTCATGACTTCGAGTAGGCAGCTATCATGTTCTCATTGAAGTTATGGAGGCATTACCTGTACGGTAAGACTTGCAAGATCTTCACGGATCATAAGAGTCTGAAGTACATATTCACGCAAAAGGATTTGAACATGCGACAAAGAAGGTGGTTAGAACTGGTAAACGACTATGACCTACAAATCCAATACCATGAAAGGAAGGCCTATGTGGTAGCGGACACTTTGATTCGAAAGACGGATCACACAGTAAACGCTTTATGGAATCTTTCGCATGAGCTTTATGAAGATTTTCGACGGTTAGAGATCGAAGTATGTGAAAAGGGAAGCCCGGATAATATGCTATGCAACTTGACGATCGTGCCAGATATATTCGAGGAGATAAAAGAAGGACAAAAGGAGGATGCTTTCCTGCAGCAGATTAAGGAAAAGATCAAGAACGGCGAAGCACACGATTTCAAGGTTGATGAAGACGGTAGCCTGAAGTTCAAGGGAAGATGGTGTGTACATATGAAATGCACGGAAGTAAAGGAAAAGATCATGAAAGAAGCTCACCATTCGCCCTATTCAGTACATCCAGGAGGAGACAAGTTGTATAAGGACCTGAAGAAGAACTTTTGGTGGAAGGGCATGAAGAAAGAAGTAGCAGACTTCGTATCTCGATGCCTTACGTGTCAAAAAGTCAAGTTTGAACACACAAGACCAGGAGGGATGCTACAACCGTTAGACGTTCCAGTATGGAAATGGGATTCCATCTCGATGGACTTTGTTACAGGATTGTTAGTCTCGACTAATGGGATGAATCAGATTTGGGTTATAGTAGACCACCTAACGAAGACGGCAAGGTTCATTCCCATAAAAGACACGTGGGATATGGAAAAGAGAGCGGATGCGTACATCAATAATGTGGTGCGATTACATGGAGTGTCGAGTTCAATCGTTTCAGACAGAGATCCAAATTTCTTGTCGCACTTTTGGAAGGAGTTGCAGAAGTCTATGGGTACGGAACTCAGATTCAGCACAGCTTTTCACCCAGCTACGGACGGACAGACCGAAAGGACAATTCAGACGCTGGAGGACATGTTGAGAGATTGTATCTTGGACTTTGGAGGATCATGGGTAGACAAACTACCGCTAATAGAGTTCTCTTACAAAAAAAGCTATCACGCCAGTATAGGAATGGCTCCCTACGAAGCACTTTATGGGAGGAAGTGCAGAACGCCGCTTTGTTGGAGCGACATCAGCGAGACCATCATTCTAGGACCACAAATGGTCGAAGATTCGACAAACCAGATTCGAATGATTCAGCAAAGGATGAAAGTAGCACATGATCGACAAAAGTCTTACGCGGACTTAAAGATAAGGCCATTGGTGTTCAAGGTGGGTGACAAAGTATTTTTGAAGGTCTCTCCAACAAAGGGGTCATGCGATTCAACCAGAAGGGAAAGCTGAGTCCCAAGTTCATCGGACCATATGAAGTATTCGAACGTATAGGAAATGTTGCTTATCGTCTGAATCTTCCCAACAGCCTTGGCCGAGTTCACGATTTTTTCCATGTCTCTCAACTCAAGCCTTACATTCATGACCCGAGTCATATCCTTGACCCTGAACCAGTAGAGCTTGATCCGTCTCTTTCTTACGAGGAGCAACCATCAAAATTCTCGATCGGAAAACAAGGACTACCCGCAACAAGTCAACTACACTGGTCAAAGTTCTCTGGTCCAACGACTCACATGAGGGAGCTACGTGGGAAGCAGAAGCTGACATGATGAAACGTCACCCCCACCTATTTGACTAGGTAAATAGAGGACTGATGACGTAACCCTACGATTTAGAGCTCCTACGCTATGCTAAATATTTGTATCGTATTGCATAATATGTTATGACATCACATGTGCATTCCATGAAATTACTTGAGGGTTTCTTGACATACATTTATGTGCACCATGATATACACGCACCCTTGAAATGGTTAGAGAATTCTTAATGATAGCGTGTGACTGTAGCTTCGAGGACGAAGCTTTCGTTTAAGGGGGATATGATGAAATACCCTAAATTTCTAATAGGGATGATTGTGCATTTTCTTAAAAGTAAATATTACAAACTGAGGCTAAGACTTGCATTATTTGAGACTAAGGGGGGGGGGGGGGCAGTAACTGTCTATTACATAAACATATATATATATATATATATAATAGTGTATTTACATAGTACATATACGTGTATTTATACCCGTACCCATATAGTATAGTACATTGAGGCATATACGTATGAAATACATGTACAATAGAATACATAAAATAATAATAAAATAATAATAATATAAAATAATAATAAAAAATGGAGACTCTCTCCTGACATTTCTTCATCTCCCAAAAAATTTCTCCAACCCCAACAATGTTTCCCTACTCCTTCACGACATCTCTCCCTCTTTTCACTCTATATATTTATCTCCCTCTTCTCCTTCCTCCATCACCCGACACCCACCATCACCACGGCCACCACAACCATCTCTCTCTTCCCTTAATCCCTCTCTCCCGTGTCTCTCCCTCTTTCTCTCTGTTTTTACCGGCGAAGAACACAGCAGCGGCAGCGGCAAGACCGCTGCCATCTCCGGTGACCCACCACCACCGGGAAACACCCCAAACACGACCACCACCATCTCCCTCTGCATCTCTTCTCTCACCCACAATCCCCCTGTCTCTGATCAGTTCGAACCCAGCAAAAAGAAGCAGCAGCGGCAACGAAAGTCGCTGCCTTTCCGACGGGAGACCCACCGGAGAACGACCATCGCCACCACCACTTCGGCCCCTTGTCTCTCTCACCCTCTTAGTCACTCCACCTCTCTGCCCAGAACCAGACGAAGCAAAACGATGCAACAGCAATAGCAGAGTAGTCAAGAAAGCCCCACCGTCGCCGGTCGGCCATTAACGCCGGCGACAAGCTTCGGGGATTTGAACCCGAGGCAACCGGGCCCTCTTTGTCGATCTTTTCGATCTCCTGAGCCTCCAAGGACCACGAAGAAGCATTTAAACGCGGCCCGAAGTAGCCGGAGAAGCCACGTCGAGAACCACCTCCGAGCCCGGCGGCGGCAAACTCGACCCGCCCCATTTCTTGACCGGTTCTCTCCGTTCTTGGTGTGGATATGCTCTAAACCCTGTCTTAGTTCATTTATAATCATCAAAACCGCATCTTGTTAACTGAAATTGAAATCTAGATTGAGTCACATTGAAGAAGAAGATGGGTTTCTACGTGTCTTTGAACTTGGGGCTTTTTTTGGTATTTTCAGAAAGTTTGGGGGTGGTTTGTGTCATCAATAGAAACTGTTGAACATGGATGGGGGAGTTGGCTGTATTTTAGGCTTCTTATTTATTTAGAAAATAATTCAACATAATCTTCTCTCAAAATAATAATAGGAATAGTAAAAAAAAAATTATAAAGTTATAACTTGTTATTAGAGTGATTGTTATCAAAATAAACACTTGATAAGTAGTTTTAGTATGTAAGCTATTTGTGGATCTTGTTATAAGTAGCTATGTTAATTAGTTTAAATTCTAAAAATAACATTTGAACTCAAAGAGCTTTATTAATATAAAGAGGTTATGATAAATAATAACATGATTTTCTAATAACAAAGCTAGTTAATTAGTATTGTATATATATAAATGAGGGAATCATTATTGTAGTAATAATCATAAGTTAATCATTATTTGGAATATAAAATAATACAAGTTCCATGATTTGAACAATAATTGAATATTTATATCTTCTTAAATAATTAATTATAAAACTTATTTTAGAATGATATTTAGACATTTCCTCTACTAAAATGTGATATATATAGAGTAACGATTATCTATTATTGCTTCTTAATTAACTCGCGGTATTTCTTTATAATTAATTATAAGTAATTAGAAATTCTCTTTCAAAATAAAGATCACAGTAAAATTTTAATAGCTTAAAGACCTTTGTTGTCTTAGTAAAATTATTCCATAAATGGCTATGACTTATAAATAATATTTAGACTTGTTATTAATAAGTAAATTCTATAAATTATATTAGCGTACAATCTGTTGGGGGGATTAATAATGGGCACACTTTCGCATTGCATATAGAACACGGTTGCATTTGTCGTATGAATAAGCTATATGTATTAATTAGGATTAATTTGCGTATTTGTAGACACCCAATTCGTAGGCGACGAGTTAATCCAGTACGAGTACTAAGACCCCGCTTGTCGCACATGTACTACGCTACCTGTTTCGGTAAGTTCATATGTACAACACCTTCACTGTCAAAATGTGAATTTGGCGTGCGTTGTTTCCAAACTGCAGTCATGCTAATCTCTTGAAACTTGAATTACTATACGAATTGATGACACGCTGAGATTCATTCTTTTGAGAACTTTTGAATATTCATGTTTGGAAAATATGCGGTTATGATACGATATTTGAATCAAATGATATGGTTCTATAATGACGGTTGAATAATGCACTATAATATAAATGGGGCGATGTACAGAGGATGTGCGTGGAGGCTATGGTCGGAGGCGCTTTCATGCGAACCTCCTCGGGTGATAATCCTACGAGATTACATACCCGGCCCCCGTGTTTGATCGTCATACACCGAGGTGATACGGTCACGGGATTACATAAGGCGTGAAAACTACGGAGTACTACTTATGCCTGTGTGGGTCACTACGGTATAGGGGTGTCGACACTTAAGGTCTCATAGTTATGGTTTGAGCGGGGTAGCGTTGGGTTACCCACAACGCTCGGGGTGAACTGGGATTTATGATATCCCAAGAGGTACCCCTGTTGTGATATTATTGCATCGTGACCTCTCTGTGGACATTCGTTACCCGCCGATCTCTTATACGTCCAACTAAACTAGTGATTAAAATGTGGAATCAGTTATTGGTACAACTCATGTGGGTTTACTCCAATTTTACATCTTGATTACATAATCGTGTAGCCAAAACTCGTTCTACATGTTGTAGTATGATTCTTACTCAGTTTTTACTGACTTAAAATTTTTCTGCGGTCGGCTTTTGCTATTTCAAAACCCGCAGCTTACCAGGAGGGGGACGCTCACGACTACTGATGGACTCATGCTATGAACACCTAGTGTTTCACTTAGTATCTCTATTTCACCAAATAATGTACTTTAATCTTTTCAGACTCTGTCACTATGCTACCTTTTAATTTGTAATAAATTATGTTGTGGATTATCGATGACCGTACTAACTGTGAACCGGCGATCCTCCTCCGTTCCCAACGGGGTTTACCTCCTCGGGCGGAGGCACCTTTCCAAATGTACGGTTCGGCCGGCCGTATTATTTGGGGGTGTTTCAGTACCACTCTAGTTGCCTTATTAGGTCCGTTCACCGGGTCCTATCGGTCCACCGCTTTCGCTAACACCTAACCAATCCCAACCGAAACAACCCCCACTCGGTCACTCAAGTTCTTTTCTCTTCTCGGTCTCCAAGAATTACAAGAATGCAAATTGTGTTCTTAACACACCCGGATTAGTTCACTATCGTGCAACTACTTAGGTAACAAGCATGCTACGGGTGATCAAGCCAAGCACACATATAGATAAGAACAAGAACACAGTGAATAATCCAACCATAAACATAGAATTAAGCTAAAAGCATGAATCAAATCATAATCCGAAAAATCATAATAAAAAACCTAGTTCTCCGCAGATTATCTAGCAATTAGAGTTTAGCTAGACATAAACGTGTTTAGCATAACATAGATCTCCATAATCAATCAATAAGGGGGAAAGAGGAGAAATAAAACGAATAATCTTCAATGATGTTGATGATCTTCGCCTTCAGCAACCGTCTCTACCTCTCTTTCCTTCAAAACAGTCGTCCCTCTCTTCCTCTCAATGTGCGTCCTCCTTTTTTCTGCTCCCTAGGTCGTTATTAGACCTCCCAGCATTGATTCCCATAACCTATTCTTCAAAATTACTCTCTGAACCGAAAACTTTTCGTACAAGCACTATTTCTAATTCGTGGGAATTACAGATACAATTCCTGCGAATTACAGTCTAATTCCTGGGAATTACATTCTAATTCCCACGAGTTACAGTTAACACCAATCTGCAATCTGTAACTTATTTCTAATTCGTGGGAATTACAATCTAATTCCCACGAATTACAATCAACACCAATATGCAATCTGTAACTTATTTCTAGTTCGTGGGAATTACAATCTAATTCCCACGAATTACAGTCAACACCAATCTGCAATTTGTACTTCTTTCTAATTCGTGGGAATTACAATCTAATTCCCACGAATTACATCTGCTTGCATCTGCACAGTTCCAACCTATTTCCAATTCGTGGGAATTATAGTTCCAATTCCCACGAATTACAGATAACCTCTCTTTTCTCAGCTTCAACTCCGACATGCTCTTGAGCCTTCTCGTCCTTCCGAAGTTTGTTTGCTCTTGCCAACACACGTCTCCAAGCTCCCAGTTCCTAAAAAGCACAACACGAAACATACCGGAAGATCAAATGTGACAAAATAGCTCAAAATTAAACAAGAAACGCCCAGATTACACATTTATGCTCAAACGCTCACGCATGCTATGTTTCTCTCTATTCGTAGTATAAAACTAAGATTATCAACCCGGAAAATACTCAAAACGGTATAAAATGTGAAAGAAATATAACTCTAATAGAGAGTTATCAAACCCCCCACACTACCTTTTTGCGCGTTCCGAGCAAAATCAATCTTCACACTACGTTTCTAATCTGCCGAATTGCATAATATTCCACTAGCCACGCGACACAAACAACTCACACACACGACTATGCAATCTACATGACTATACACTATGCAACTCGATTTTAAACAATGCAAGAATGAAACAACGCAAATTTTTTTCTTTTTAGTTAGAGAGTGGGAAATCTTGAAAAGTAAATCGGCAAGTCTCAAGGCTCTCATATTTCCTCGAAAGTTCTTTAACTTTGGTGATCGGTAGAACTTGCGGCCAGTTTCGTTAGACAGAACGGGCACGAACACCTAAGACATTGCTTCCGCACACTCATCTAACATATCCCTAGCACTTACCTTCCGAGCTATTTATCCACGGGTTAACACTGCTGACGGCTTAGGACAGGTAGGATAGGATATTTAGAAGTGTAGTCCTAGACGTCATGATATAACTCACAAAAATCCAATTCTCACACTCCCTCACCAAAATCCAAGGAACCCCACCGAATCTCACTACTCCGGCCCTCATTCCCTCAATTTTAGTGCAAAGCTGTTCTCGCGGCCACGAATGTGAAAGAGTGATCATGATTCATAGCTAATCTCCTCCGTTTTCATGAAGTTCCAATTCAGCTCCTTATTCCATTCCCTTTCAATTTATGTTTTTTTTTTTCTTGTTTTTTTTCAAACAAAACCCATGGAGCCAATAATAATGATAAAATTATCCGAGGAGATCCAAATATCAACGTAGATAATGTGGGGGTGGAATGTGTCAAATCAATAGTGTAGTCAAATACGATGTCGACACCGCCACACTCAATGTAAACCAACTCATAAACCCAGTAGTCAAGGTATACACGTTCTTTTCCAACCAATCCTCCTCATCACCTAAGATATAGAGAATATATATGAAAATCAAGAACGACCTCATATAAGCTCAATCAACCCCACCCCATATCGTGCGGAAAGAATGTCACGCACTACGGGACTCCACCAGTGATCGTGGTGTAAGGACACGAATCACCGCCACACCAAAGTGTGCTACTGTCTCTAACTCACCCTCACATCCCCTCAAAAGAAGACATGTAAAAGAATCCACGTAAGATGTATCAATTCAGCGCACCCTCATCGAACCTCCCTAACTCGACTCCCTCTATCATGACGCATAGGAAAGGACCTTTCTAACTAGTGATGAAAGTCACAAATGAATGACTTCATAGGCTAGAGGTTGTGAATAAAAGGGGTAAATGGATCAATTGGGGTCACTAGTTGACTTACAAGCTGGAGACGGAACGTGAGGTCCCCATAAAACATCACTCGCAGAGCTGTTCTGTTGCCACCACGAGGAGGGTTGACGAATACCTAAGTGACGGTGGTGTAGTGCTAGTAGGATAACTAATCTGAGAGGCAGCTACTCACAATTCTAAAGTGCATCATCCCTATAGCCTTTCCTACTCCAGATTCTTGCGTCTACCTCACCTTAGATTTTCATACTCCTAAGGAATTCTATCATTAAGCTCTCTCGACATTCACTTTCTTCGATTGCCCTTCCTCAAAAGTTTTTAATTTTTTTTAAACTCATTTTTCTTTTCTTTTCTTTTGTTTTCATTTTTCCTAATTCTATATGCTTGAGCCAACTCGAAATTACACAAGAAACGCCCGGATTACACATTTATGCTCAAAAGCTCACGCATGCAATATTTCTCTCTATTCGTAGTATAAAACTAAGATTATCAACCCGGAAAATACGCAAAATGGTATAAAATGTGAAAGAAATATAACTCTAATAGAGAGTTATCAATTTCTAGACTCTTTTGATTTGAAATCATATGAGACATGCGAGTCTTGTTTATTGGGAAAAATGGCCAAGTCCCCTTTCAATAAGAAAAGTGAGAGGACTAGTGAGTTACTAGCACTCATACATACTGATGTGTGTGGGCCGTTTCCCACGCCTGCTAGAGGTGGTTACACCCACTTCATTACGTTTACTGATGACTTCAGTAGATATGGATTTGTATACCTTACGAAGGCCAAATCTGAATCCTTTGAATTGTTCAAGGAATTCAAGAATGAAGTAGAGAAGCAACTTGGTAAAAGTATAAAGATTTTGACGAGTATCTTAGAGAGTGGGATAGTATCCCAACTCACTCCACCCGGAACGCCACAATGGAATGGCGTGTCCGAGAGGAGGAATCGCATGCAATTAGATATGGTGCGATCTATGATGTGTCAAACGGATATTCCAATATCATTTTGAGGACATGCTCTAATGACTACAGCTTTCACCATTAACCGTGCTCCATCCAAATCAGTCATGAAGACACCATATGTGATATGGAATGGGAAGCGTCCCATAGTGTCGTTTATGAAGGTTTTGGGGTGCGATGACTATGTAAAGCGTTTACAAATAGACAAGCTCGGACCCAAGGCGGATAAGTGTAAGTTTGTGGGATATCCTAAGGAAACAAAAGGATATTATTTCTAGAATCCATCCAAGAAAAAAGTGCTTGTAGCTCGGACCGGCATGTTTCTAGAAAGAGAGTTTGTCTCTAAAGGAGAAAGTGGGAGGACTGTAGAACTTGAAGAAATTCAAGAACCACAAACCACTGAACAGATGATGGAACATGAACATGAGCTGCAAGTTGTTGTGGAAGAACCTATTCATGTAACACAGGAACTCTGTAGGTCAGTTAGAGTACGCCATGAGCGAGAGAGGTACGGACTTCTCATGACTGAGCCCGATGACATGCCACTCATCTACGGGGAGGCCATTAAAGGCCCAGACTCCAAGAAGTGTCTAGAATCCATGAGATCCAAAATAGATTCCATGTATACCAACAGAGTATGGACTTTGGTGGAACCACCTAAAGGGGCTCGGCCCATAGGGTGCAAGTGGGTCTTCAAGAAGAAGAGTGAAATGGATGGCAAGGTAATTGCCTACAAGGGGCGATAGGTGGCTAAAGGTTATAGATAGATTCATGGTATTGACTATGATGAGACTTTTTCGCCAGTCGCCATGACTAAATCCATTCGAATCCTACTTGCTATTGCAGCTTACTATGACTATGAGATTTGGAAAATGGATGTCAAAACAAGGTTCCTTTATGGGAACCTCCTCGAGGATGTGTATATGACACAACCGAAGGGTTTTGAGGATCCATAGAATGCTAATGAAGTCTGTAAGCTACAAAGATCCATTTATGGATTAAAGAAAGCTTCTAGGAGTTGGAATACATTTTGAGGACGCGGTCAAAGAGTTTGACTTCATCAAGAACGAAGATGAGCTCTGTGTTTACAAGAAGGTTAGTGGGAGCTCTGTTGTGTTTCTGGTCTTATATGTGGATGACATACTACTCATTGAAAATGACATTCCTACTTTGCAATCTGTTAAACTTTGCTTGAAAGTGTTTCGCAATGAAGGACTAAGGGGATGAAGCTTATATACTTGGTATCAAGATCTATAGGGATAGATCTAGGAAGCTGCTCGGCCTAAGCCAACGTACATATAGAGACAAGGTGTTGAAAAGTTTCAACATGCAAGATTACAAGAAAGGATTATTTCCCATGTCGCATGGAGTCACTCTATCTAAGAATGACTGTCCTTCCAATGAGATTGAGAAGGACCACATGAGTAGGATACCCTATGCTTCGGCAAAAGGATTTATCATGTACGCCATGTTGTGTACTAGACCAGACGTATCATACGCATTGAGTATGGTAAGCAGATATCAGTCTAATCCGGGTGAGAGTCAATGGATTGCCGTCAAGAACATCCTCAAGTACTTGAGAAGAACTAAGGATGCGTTCTTGATATTTGGAGGTGAGTAAGTTCTCAGTGTAATTGGTTTCACTGATGTGAGCTTCCAAACCGACAAGGATGATTACAGATCGCAGTCGGGATATGTGTTCTGCCTAAATGGAGGAGCTGTGAGCTGGAAGAGTTCCAAGCAAGAGATAGTTGCTGATTTCTACAACTGAAGCTGAGTACATTGCTGTTGCGGAAGCACCAACAGAGGCAGTTTGGATAAAGAGCTTTATCACTGAGCTCGGTGTGGTCCCTAGCATTTTGGATCCTATGACGTTTTAATGTGACAACTCTGGAGCGATCACACAAGCCAAGGAACCAAGATCACACCAGAAATCAAAGCATGTACTTAGGAGATTCCATCTTTTTCGTGATATGATCGATAGAGGAGATGTGAAGATGTGCAATTCCAACGGATGACAATCTTTCAGATCCGCTCACAAAGCCACTTGCGCAGCGAAAGCATGAAGGGCACACTAGATCTATAGGCATACGAGATTCGCCAGATTGTCTCTAGTGCAAGTGGAAAACGGTTGGAATAGGTGCCCTAGAGGCAATCTATATTTAGTATGAACAATGTTTTGGCTAGAACATTCATTTATTATTTATTGCGATATAATGAAGTTCTTAGATACAATGTGTTGTTTATCTTAAATATCCCTAGTCCATTATATTGATTAATAGGACGATCATCTATATACTAGTATTTGTGTAGATTGATATGGAGATATCAAGTCTAACACACGGGTATACATTAGGATTAATGGCATACTGGATTGACCAACGACGAGAAGGATACATTAGATTATGTCAAAGTCACATTCGCTTCTCGTAGTGCTAATAATATTGTAATCCATAGACTTGAAGTCACTAGATACTCTAGTTGTGGAATATCATGCTTTGATGTTATCCAACGTTGCACCTTAACCGGGAAACTATAAAGATAGTACGGGGCATGATAGGAAGCAAGCTTAGAGATCGTAGTGACGTAGAGAGGGTTTTTACCTCCCAAGTAATATGAGCAAATATCCATGGGCCACTCGAGGAATGGTGTTTATAGGAATGTCTGGCCAGACTAAGATTAATCAATATAGAGATATTGATGTTATCTCCTCACATAAGCATATTTCCAGGATCGAGAAATTATGGATTGGATATACGAGTGTGACTATTATGTCTCGTGTCCAATCCGCATATGGAGACAAAGGGATAGCACAATATGGGATTATTGGGCACAAGGTTTGTCGAGATCACTGACTTATTTCTATTAGTTGAGTGGCATGGATTTGTTGCTAGACACCGCTCCATGTTAGTAATAAGTTACTACCAACTAAGTAGAAACCTATGGGGTCACACACCGAATGGATTAAATTGGATATAGGTATTAATTCGTTGGACTAATTAATAAAAGGATCATAATGCAACCACAAGCAAACTTAGTGGGACTAATTTGCAAGTTGGCTAATCCATATAAGGACATGATTAGTATTGGGGCCTTTATGTAGTTAATAAAGAGTTATGACTATATAAAGGAAATCTAGCTTGTTATTTCTCTAAGTTAGTCATTATTGAGAGAACATAACAAAGCAAGATAGAGAGACAGAGAGAGAGAGAGAGAGAGAGAGAGAGAGAAGGAAGGACGAAGCCAACCCCGTCCGCCCCCTCCTTGGAGGCGTCGGCCTCCCTTGGCCGTGCCCCCTCCTCGGTTCGCCTGATCCTCTTCCTCCTTCTTCCGTTTCTAGCACACCGCGGTAAGAAGTAATCCAAACAAGAATTCATGGTGTGCATATTCATAGAGACGAAGACAATATTCTTCGTGTGATCTCCCAAACTAAGGTACACATCTTCTATGCTTTTATCATGTTATAATAGCTTGTCCTGTGATCCTTGGTGGGATTTGAGCAGGATAATTTTTGTTATTCCACTGCGTAACCTGCATCAAAACCCAACAACAACATCATGCAAAGATTATCAAAGTCTTGACTTGAAACCGCTTACTTCCCTTGCAGTTATTGACTGATCCAACTGTAAGTAGGACTACTCCTGCATCTTACTTACGCTGATACCCCTTGTTATGTCTACCAACAAGCAAGGGATGTGTTTCATTATAATCAAATATCTCTTTACTAATCAAATCACCAAATAAAAGTGATCCAGCGATAGTGGTAAAATGAAAACTGTGAAGGTAGATAGAGAACAAAGAAAGTATCTGAGAGAGACATATGAAAAACCTGTGAAGAAGAATAGGAAAATTGTAATTGTGGGGGTGCAAAGCCTCTCCAGCTAGATGTAGACCCCCTTCAAACACCAATAACATAATAAGGGAATTCCAGGGGTCTGTTAAACCCGCCATTCCAGGCATTTAGGAACGGCAGCCGAAGTCCGTGCCCGCCTCCAACCACCTCAGCCAACTAGACCTTAAGTGTCGCGACACCCCCTAAGGGAAAAAATCAACCCAGAGGGTGAGTACTAGATGCTTTAACCCAAGCCAATGGGACGTAGGGCGAAAATAAGCCATCATGGGAAATAAAATATCCAAGGAACAATCATGGGTTCATAACCAAAATAATCATCTCCGATACACGGTTCTTCCACTTTACGTGATTAATCAATTTAGGTACATTATGTAGTTCAGATATTTCCAAGAGCCAGTAATCAAAGAGAATGTTCATTTCATTTCCAATTTGCTAAGTCATTGAGAGTGTAACATGTAAAGCATTTAAAAACATTTAATATTCTGGATACACAGTTTGAGGCATTAAAGATTGAGCATTCAAGCTTACCTCTTAATCACGTAATCCAAGAAACAAGCAGGAAATGAAATCAAGCTCAGTAGTCGTAGTAACCCTGATCTACGAACTCGCAATCTAAGTCATGAAATCATCAATACCTTTGTGATCTCTGCCTTACCCAATTAGTGTCTCTCTTAATTAAGTCTCATCATCCGTTTCCTCTACATATTTCCTTTCTTTATGTGGTTCTTTGTAAATCGCTTGCGAATATCATTTTCTCTACCCAGATCAAAGATTTCCCACAACCTCTTAACAAACATAAACAAATATAAATCGTACCAATTCATCAAAACGATAAAAAATAACTGTCTTCTTCTTTAAGAAGCAGAATGCATGCAACAACAAGCAATTGATCAAGTTTTCAATTGATTCTTTAATTCTCAAGGCTACAAAAGATCATATAGAAAATGTATGCTGCTCTCTACCTGAAATACCCACCAAATCATGGTATCCACGGGTAATTTTGTTCTTTTTTACAGACATAAAATTATCATACTGATGCGATCAGAGTTCGTGGTTAGTTTAATGGTGAGATTTATAGATCACCGGAGATTTTTTACACCGGCAAGGGCAACTGTTGGTGAGAGTCCATATATACAACACTGATCCGCTGGGTTTTTTTGAGCTTTGGTAGACAGATTAGGTCTGATACTGGTGAAGACGAGGGGGCGGATTCTTTGAAAAGACAATTTTTGGAGTCACAGAAATGGGGATCGAGAGAGAACGAGATAGGCGGAGGAATGGACGGAAGTGAAGGAATGTGGCAACTCTGTAACAGAAAAAATTGAAATAACATTCTAACACATGTCTTTTATTTGGTCTTATGTAGTTTTTGTAGTTGAAGTTTCTAAGAAACATTCTAATTCTTATCTTTTCTCTAATATTTTGTTGGGTAGTTACCCACATATTTATGAACTACTTTTTTTTATGAATAAATGAGTTCCACGTCTTTGAGAAAGGATAGAAGAATTAAAAAAAGAATAGTATGTCATTCAGAAAACTTGCTATACTACTGTTGTGAAAGAAGAGTAGGAGGATGAACTAATTCCAAATACACATCCTCTATTTTCCTTATTTTGATTTGAGTGTTGAGCAATTCGAAGTTCGTGGAACCTACTACACTGCACCGAAACGATTCTGAAGGTCATTGTATCCATTGAGCGGATTGTGGGAACCCCGTGCAGAAGTGACAAATCTTCTCTTAGGTTAGCAAGGATTGAATTCCTTGCGCCTTGACCACTCATCAGATGCTATCTCTAATCTCTCTTAATTTTTTGTGTACTTAATAAATTGTTTATAGTAATCTGATTATTTTATTGGTCTATTCTATAAATATTTTCCAACACTTATTGTAACAGAACTCCTGTTTCAGAGCTCTGGTACCAGTTTGTTATAACCTTAGGGTATTTGAGCAAGAACGACGAAAGCAAAACAAGAAGGAGACAGATATTTAAAGTGGTTCACTAACGAATTCGTAACGAACCCGCTAGCTACTCCACGGCCAGAACCCGATATTTTATTGAGAAGATAACTCGATTACAATGCTCGCCGTGGCCGTGACAGCCACCCCGATTAATCCACCACCCGGTACACACTCGCCAAAAACCTCTCAAAGCATCGAACCAATTAACCCCAATGTGTACTGTGTGTGTTCTAAACAAATATATAGCCTCTTTAAATACTCATATCATAGTTGGCGGTGGGATTCACCAACTATTACGAAGTAGCTTGGCCTCCAAGCCAAGGCAACTACCAACATACAAAGTAATCAACTGCCCCAAGATTTTCCCACGTTTGACTTTTGACTATTTCCTAATGACCTTTTGATTGCATTGAACGAAAAGTTAATACCAAATCAAATTCAAGTCAAATATTCAAACAAATCTCCACCTTGACTTGAATCAACTCAGCAACCCGAACCAGAACTGATCTTCTCTCCTCAAACCTGAAACGGATGCGTCTCCCTGAACCATAAACGAGCATGCCTCCCCAAAAAGATGTCTGCAGCTGTACGCGAAACTCGAATCGCCAAATCGTTGCTCCAATTACCATGCGTTCCTGCAACGAATGCGCCAGATGTGGATGCACTTATAGAAACAGAAACAAGTGCTCCACCCAGGACCAGACTCGAATACATTCACTGAGAAAGCGGGACCGAATGTATTCCCGATGCGCCCAATTGTGCCAGACAGATGCACCATGACAAATGCCCAGATGTCATTCAGACCATATGCACCAACGACGAGTGCCATAAATTTTCATGCCAGATGCGCCCCGTATGCCTCAGATGCGCCGGATGCTCGTCAGAAACAGATCGTACCAGATGCGAGCTCAATGCGTGTCATGGTACACGCCCTAAAACCTGAACAGATGCACGCCAGAACAAACTCGTGCATAATGCGCGCCAGAACCAAGATCAGATGCGTGTGCCAGAAATCTCACGCGCCAGATGCTCCATGTCGTTTCTCTAACTCCAACGATTTTTTGCAACGCATGATCCAGAACCAGATTCAATTCACACGCCAGATGCTCTACGCCGGGAGCCGGATTGCGCCTGAACGACAATCGTCAGAAAGCTAGATGCGTGTGAACCGCCAGATTCGTGCAAGTACTGAATGTGTGCTGGATTTTCCTGATCCCTTGCACGCCTAATCAGATGCACGCCAGATTGCTCCAACATGAGCCCAGATAGCCCCCTCCACGGGACTTCAGATTGTGGGTGTACCTGCTTCTCTCTCACGAACAAATCCATATTGATCGCCAAATCAGACATCGTTCTTGGTGGAATCTCGAAACCCAACTCCCGATAGCTTGCTCCACCTGAATTGCAAAACCCTAGCTTTGAGTTCCACCAAACCGTGAAAATCTAGCTCATGGCTCCATGCAGATCTTGGAACTCCGGCTCTGACACCAATTTGTTGTAACAGAACTCCTGTTTCAGAGTTCTGGTACCAGTTTGTTATAACATGGGGGTATTCGAGCAAGAACGACGAAAGCAAAACAAGATCGAGACAGATATTTAACTTGGTTCACTAATGAATTCGTAACGAACCCGCTAGCTACTCCACTGTCGGAACCAGATATTTTATTGAGAAGAGAACCCGATTACAATGCTCGCTGTGGCCGTGACGGTCACCCCGATTGATCCACCACCCGGCACACACTCGCCAAAAATCTCTCAAAGCACCGAACCAATTAACCCCATTGTGTACTGTGTGTGTTCTAAACAAAGACATAGCCTCTTTAAATACTCATAGCATAGGTGGCGGTGGGATTCACCAATTATTACGAAGTAGCTTGGCCTCCAAGCCAAGGCAAATACCTACATACCCTCTTTAATTTGTTGTTCCATCTATCCATCAAACGTTAATCAAATCCCACTTTCAATCATATTATCAAAATATAGTAATGATTGAGTTTTTAATATTGTGCCACATGGGGTTCTCATCGGAGTTACAACGGGAGCGTCCTAATGAGAACACCACTCTGGTAAAGACATTATTACCTTTGATTTTGGGAAAAAAATGAATTTACCCTAAATCCCTAACTCTGAGAATCCGCCATATGAAGTATGAACAGATGGAACAACAAATTAGGATCGATTTTTGTTTTTTTTGTTTTTTTTTTTTTTTTTTTGCAAATGGTGAGTAGTAGGTGGTAGAAGACGAAAACACCCTCACTTCAAAGTTTTTTCATCCACGCGTTACTAGTGGGTACCTGCAGTGCATGATTTTTGAAAGTTTGGTACCGTGACTGCACCATGTTGTAGTATGGGTACTGAATCTACAGAAAAACTAAACTATGGGTACCTATGGTGCAATTTGGCCTTGTTTTTTACATATGATAAAATGTAACACCCTCGTTTTAAAAACCAGAAAAAATCAATTCTTAATTACATTACAAAATAAATTACAGAGTTTCAAAATGCCAAAAGAAACAAAGTTTGTTTAGTTAGACCCAACTAAGTTATCTAAAGGAAAATAAATTCTAACTTATTGAATACGCCCTGAATCAGAAGCCTGCGCGTCCCAATCCCATCCAGCTCTAACCTATGGTGGTTTTCGAAACCAAAAACAACCGAACCACGGTTTCGAAGTCAGTGAAAACTGATTAAACAAGAACCTCAATATGAAAACAGAGTGGGGGCACAATTTAAAAAGACAATTTCTTTATTAAAAGAACATTGTTTAAAACATCATGTTGATCCAAGTAAAAATCGGAAAACATTTCTCGTTATTAATATCAAAGTCCATTATATCCAAAACTGAAAGTTTGTAATGTAGTATAATAACAGGATCAAAATACTCTAGAAGGGGGGGGGGGTTGAATAGAGTATGGGAACTTTTAGCTAAAAGACATATTTTAACTAAGTGATGCAAGTAAAAGATAGAAATCTCAAGGCCTTGAGATTTTGTAAGATTAGTCAGAAACTTCCTAATTATAAAAGAAAGCTTCAAGACCTAGAACTAGCACAAGTTCAAAATAGTTTGTAAACCCTAGTTTGATTTAGATCACTTGCAAGAATAAATAGCTAAAATGTAAAGTAAAGAACACAGGGCAATTTACAGAGTTCGGTCCCAATGGGCCTAATCTCTTCCTGAAGGATCTAATCCCACCAGGTTTGGGCAAAAACTTCTTATTACTTACACAGAAACAGCCCTAGATCTTCAAGCCTAAGTGAACTCTCTTACACCTATACAGCTTGTGGTTCCAAACCTATCTAGTATCAGCTACTAACTGTTGAGCTAACAAGAACCTCTTGTTGTTCACTTGAACAATTAACCATTAGGTTTTGTGAGGTATACAGAAGATAAGAAAATTAAGGTACAAAATAGAAGAACACATTAGAAGAATCAGCTGAGAAAGCCTGGATGTGTTCTTCAGGAAAACTGGAGTGAGTGATCTTCTAAAAGCACTGATTGAAGCTTGAAGTTGTGAGGATTGATGATCAGATCTTCCATGAATGTATCTCTCCTTCTTTTCACTTGATTTCTGTTCTCTGTAAGCTTCTCTAGTCTTTCAAATTCAAACCAGTCTTTTATCTACTTCCAGCAACTGAATGAGAGATTTTAGGATCTCTGTTCCTTCAAATCCTCATCATATTTAACTGCATTTCTCAACAGCTCTGAGTAGATACCCGTTGGAGTTTGTTGTGATAAGATTGCACGTTTGAAAAACCTGCAACAACATTAAGCATAGCAACAAACAAAATCCAAATATATATAACACCACTAAGTCTGTTTGGACATTCAGTTTATGAATAAAACTGAATCAAATAAATAAGCTATTAACCTGATTACCAATCAATCATATAAACCAACACAAACCAGTTTAAGACTTGTAAAAGTCATTAAACAATCATAATAACAATGATCAAATCCTGTAAGGAAGAATCAAGTTAGGTTTGTGAAAACTGTTAGCAGCTCAAGGCATATCTCAAGGCCTTGGAGCTCTGAACATTCTTCACAGTTTTTACAACTGTATCACCAAAGTTCTTTGATTCAATCTAATTATGATATCTGCAATATGTTAGACATATAAAGAATAGATAACTAAGATATTTGCAACAAATATCTGATCTTAAACATCAGATTGAACACCTGCAACACAAGATTGTCAGATCACATTTCATAAGAAAGCAGTTGTCAAGGCTTTGAGGCTTTGATCAATATCTCTAGGCCTTGGAGCCTTGATGACTTAGAGATACTTTGTCGTTAACCATATTAGTACCAATGTATCGGAGGGCCAAAAATCTAAATCCAGTCCAAACCAATAAGATAATAAGGGCATTCCAGGGGGTCTGTTAAACCTGCTCTGCTAGGCGTTTCGGAACGGCAGCCGAAGTCTGTGCCCGCCTCCAACCACCTCAGCCAACTAGACCTTAAGTGTCGCGACACCCCCTAAGGGAGAACATCCACCCTGATGGTGAGTACTAGATGCCTTAACCCTATCCAATGGGACGTATGGCGAGAATAAGCCATAACGGGCAATAAAATATCCATGGAACCATCATGGGTTCATAACCAAAATAATCATCCCCGATACACGGTTCTTCCGCTTTACGTGATTAATCAATTTAGGTACATTATGTAGTTCAGATATTTCCAAGAGCTAGTAATCAAAGAGAATGTTCATTTCATTTTCAGTTTGCAAAGTCATTGAGAGTGTAACATGTAAAACAGTTAAAAAAAATTTAATATTCTGGAAACACATTTTGAGGCATTAAATATTGAGCATTCAAGCTTACCTCCTAACCACGCAATCCAAGAAACAAGCAGGAAATCAAATCAAGCTCAGTAGTCGTAATAACCCTTGGCTACGAACTCGCAATCTACAAGTATGTAAGGAGCCTAGTTAATACAAATACCAGTTCACCCAATTATGAAAGTCCTACGTGATATTCAAGTCACCATGACATAAATGTCCCTATACTAATGCACAACTTCCAAACATGTCCACAATTGTGATGCTAGAAATATTCTAAGTATGATGTTAACATGCGATGCACCGAATATTTTTTTTTTTTTTGAGAAATTATGTTTTCGTCAACAGGCTTGAACCCGTGACCTCATGCAGGGGCTTCCAAAGCTTTACCACTTCAGCTACCACCCTAGCTGCACGATACACCAAATAATAATAACTTGGCTACCAATTTAATAGTGATAATTAAATAGCTACTAAAGAATTAGAAATTTTCCTTTTCTTAATTTTCAAAAATAGAGTTTCTAGTTACCAAAAGAAATCGCATTCTTCCCATAACAAATAAATATTATAAACTAAATTAATCAAAAAAATTATTTTAAATAAAAATAATGATTGTATATATTTTATGTGTTTGTTACTAAACGACACTTTCATTAAAGTCTTGTTAAAAATTAGATTGACTAATACACAACTTTCAATTGTAGTAGTAGCTAAGACTGACAAGTGCTCCCATATGTATATAATGCATCTCTGGAACAAGGTGAAAGTGGCTTTGCATGAACTTGACGGGGTGGAAGTGACTATTACCCCTACCTACTGTACTACCCTTGTCAAAAATAGAGTTTCTAGTTACAATTAAAAATGTAAAAGAGGCATTTGGATTTATGCCCGAGTGTGAATTGGAGTTAGAGAAATGCATTTGGCATGAATTGGTATTTGAAAAATGCCTTCTTCTCTAAACGCAGGCTAACAAAAGATGTTAGCAAACAAGTGGGCCAATTCGAGTGACATGGGTGATGACATGTACCCTAAAGTGGGTGAGAGAAATCGTTGAATTACCCTATTACCCTTGGCAGTGAGCGTGACATTCAACCTCAAAATGAAACCCTAACAAATGTGTATCTCTCTCTCTCTCAAAACATTTATATTGTCATCTACCCAAACCTGCCATATACAGTTGAATTAACTCCAACTGTGAACTTAATGGCTGGGACTCCTTAAAGCCTCAAAACTGGCTCATTTCTCACTCTCATTTGCTCTGGTTCTCTCAGTATGTGCATAGAAGTCTCTCTCTTTCTCCATTGTTGTTGAGGTACGGTAAACCGTAAAGACTGGTTCTTTTTTTGCTATGATTCTTGTTATATTAACGTTCTAAAATGTATGCTAGCATAGTGTTTTTGTTAAATTTGATCTTCATTTGTGTTTCTAAGTAAATTTAGGCTCATTATATTGAGTTTGTGTTCTTCATTCTGGGTTTGATGTGTGTTGTGGATTGTGTGGAGACTGGAATGAGTAAATGCTCGTCCCTGTATTGTCTGAAAGGACTGGGACGATGCATTTGCCCGTCCCATTCTATGAAGTGAAAAACTAAGTCGTGGAACCAAGACTGAGACGAGTGCATGCCAATCAATTATAGCACGATTACGGAGAAAGTAACGTTCCTTACCATTCTACCATATAATTTGCATATCGTCCCGGCCGTATATGCCATGTAACTCATACCCTATTTTATAATCGTAAAGCGATTGGGGACTCCAGCACTCTTCCAATCTCTCAAATTCAACCGCGACATACCACGCTTCCCAGTCCTAAGGTCCAAACTGATCGATGGCAATCGATGCTCTGGATCTGATTCTTCACGGAGTTCTGAGTAATTATATTGCATCCACTCCGCTAATTCTTCATCGGTGTCTGCACCCTTATCTTCCTCGACCCACCCGCTTCTGCTGACCCAGACGGTCCTGCTTCTGTTTCTACGATTGGGGTTGCATGGACTTTCCTGGACCCCCCTGCTTCTGTTTCTGTTGTGGGGTTAGCCTCAACTGGATTAAAGTCATTGGTTCCTTTTGTTCCAGTGACTGGGGTTGGCTTGATTGTCTTGGAACCCCCTTTCGCTGTTTCTCTAACTGTGGTTGGCTCGATTGGACCGGACCCCCTTTCTAGGTTGGATTCAATGACAACTTTTCTCTCTGTATCCTAACAATAGGATGAATAGATTTATTAGGTCACACCGTAAATAAGAACAATATGCGTACCTCGCTAAGGAACCGAATGCCGGTCGTTGGGTCTACTTGCACTTCTTCCAAGCGGTGTGCAGACCTTTTACCATTTTGTGCGTTGTTTTGCCCCACTCGCCGAGCTTGTTCAGTCATTCCACCTCTGTCTTGTCGTGATGCTTGATCTTTTCACGTACACTAGTGTTACCGGTCTTACATTTCTGTTTAAAGGAAACCAATTCTCTCTCCATCTTACCCATCCTCGTCTCCATTTGACCAATCCTACTGCTCATTTCTTTCATTTTCTCACTCAAATGGACCGGGTTTTCTTGGATAGGAACCCATGCCTCTTTAAAAGATTTTCACATTTCTCGCTTCAATTATTCTAAGTCAACTCCCACATTTCTCGAAGCTTCGGGTCAACCGGCAGCTGGAGGTATTGTAGACAGTGAAGGTTGGGTTCTCGGTGGAGATGGAGGAGGGGTTGAGGAAATCACAACTTCACCCTTTCTCCGTATCAGGACAAGACTAGCATCCTCCTCTTCTTCTTCCTCATCCACAAGAGCAAGTTCCTAGCGCTTCTCCGCCTTCTTCTTATTCTTCTTGGACTGCGGGCCAAGCTCGTCGTCGTTAACTGTTTTTTTATGCTTCTTCTTATGTGGCCCGGCCCCATCATCCTTTGAAACTACCTTCTTCCTCCTCCTATTCTGCGGCGTATTTGTAGCCACTGCCTCATCCGTACGCACTCCCTCAAAATTTTAGCTTTGTGTGAATTTCCGATTAGAACTCATGTCATCCTCAAGCACTGTCCTCTTCTCAAACAGAGTAGTCCACCTAGGGTGAAGTGGTTAGTCGGGGTGATTCCTCCTGTATTCAATGAAACTACTCCAGTAGTGTTGTTTCTTCTCTTCCTCCGTTGGGACGAGGGTAGAATGAACAGTCTTTATCTCACTCCAGGATTGCACTGCTTCTTCCAAGCCTAATGCGCATCCTCTCCACGTCCAATTAGCCAATCGCAGCAACTTCCTTTCCTGATCTACCCTCAGTTTTCCCAGCTGATCACCAAGGTGGGGTATGGCCTCGCAAATCCATGCCAGAAATATGTTCGGAAAGTTCAACATGTTTTACTTTCGGCGACCGAGATGATCCATATTTTTATTCCAAGCCTCCTCAGCCACTTGCTCAGCGAAATCTGGCCACAAGTACCTACCCCATCCGAATTTGTTTGCCCAATCAAAATCCGAAAGCAGGCCGAACGGTGACATGGATATTGTGTCCGCATTGGTTTTCACAGACATCATTCGACCAATCAGGCATACCATTAGCAGTCTCGCATAATCAAATTTCTCCTCCTCGATCGATTTTTTAATTTTGGGCTTCAGGCCATGCAAAACCTTTTCAATTTCCGATACATTGATGTTGTTACCGAGCCTGTGATCAGGGAAATGCTTTTGCAGCCCAACTGTATGCATGCTCTTTATCACCATAACCAGTTGTTTTGTTCAAGCTCAGCCTCGAAACAAAACAAAACTCCTGCAATCCAAACCGAACTGGCATGTTGTTAATGTAGAACCAAAACTCAGGATCTTTTTTCCCCGTGTTCATCTTTGCGTGCATGACAAAATTCACAACCATACTGGGAAAAGTAACGTTGTTCGTGCAATGGATGTCCAACAAAAACTTCAGTTGTGGGAGCCTTGCCTCAATCAATTCCTGAACTTCCGGGCAGACGTATTGCAAACTCTTCTTGTACCCTTTCAAGGCTACCCTCGTAGTGATGTTTCCTTTCTCGACTTTAATCTTGCGCTATGGAAGCGGTACATCTCCCAACTTCTCGTCGAACTCCGCAACCTTAAGTATTTGCTTCTACAATTCAAATTAAACTTTCATTAATAATGTCAGATTGATAATGAAATACTCCAAAGTATTTATAAATGGTCTGTTATTGTTTAAAAGTTTCTGAATTATTATAAGTTTTACTGAATTTAGATTCACCATAAGTGTGTCACATTTTTATTTTACGTGAAGTGTTGCTGGGAGATCTTTAACTGTTCAAGTCTACACACAGATAACTTTTAAGTGTTGAAGTTGCAGAATTGTTCAAAGTCTGGAATCAATGGATTTTGTTCTTTTTCTAACTGCTGAGACGAGCTGTATAAATTGGTTTATACTGAGACGAGAAAGTTGCTCGTCTCAGTATAAGCTGGTCTATACTGAAACGAGTATTATGCTCGTCTCAGTATAAACTGGCTTATACTGAGATGAGAGTGTAGTACTCGTCTCAATACGAGTAAACTGCCCGTCTTCCAGATCTTACTTACTCCTCGTACCAGTTTTACCTGTTCTCGCCTCAGTATTAATCTCGTGATACTGAGAGGAGAACTGCACGTACGAGTTCCAGATCTAGAACATGTCATCGTCCCAGTTCTAGATCTGGATCTTATTCTCGTCCGAGTTCTTGATTTGGTGGAATTCAAAACGTTTATGATCAAATTTTACTGACACACAACATATTCAAACTTGATTCAAAAATCAATTTCAAACATTTACAAGCATCATCAAGTAAGTTACATAATGCAAGAACTGAGAAAGAGTGTATTTGAAAAACCCTACCCGTTCTTCGGCGGTGGGTGGCTTGCTATCTGTGTCAGTGGCGACGGGGTTGGGATGTGGTGCGACGGCGGCCGAAGTGGAGGAGGAAGAAGAAGCAGTAGAGGACTCCATGGAAGATCGTAGCAGTAGCAGTTGCAGATAAGAGAGAGAGAGAGAGAGAGAGAGAGAGAGAGAGTGAACTGCAGTTGGAGTGAAAAGTGAAAAGTAAAGTTGAGGGGTGGATGATGATGTGTATAGGTTTTTTTTATTAATTGGCCAGATTAAGTGTTAATTTTAGTTCATTAAATTGTTTAACCTCGCGTGGGTTCCAAACGCTAAACATAAGTGAAGAGGAGGGTATTTTTCAAAGACCAATTCACCATACTGGTACCACGCCAATTCTTTCCGATAACTGACCCAATAGAGAAGGAATCGACGGAAAACCAGTGGTGTCAAATGATCGACGGAGGAATTTCCGGTGGGGAATCGCTGACTGAAAGGCGGCGACTTGTAGCGACGACAGAGACAGCCGAAGCGGCGACGAAGACTTTGAATTGGCTCTCGCTTGACCCGATTGCTCTGCTCGGCAGATCAGAAATCTGCGGTGGGAGGAGGTGCGCAGAGAAGTGGCGACGCTTCTGGGGGCTTGGCCGACGCCGATGATGGGGCGGCGATTTCTGGTCAGACGGTGGTGGTGATCGTCTTGTTTGCTCAGAAAATTGAGAGAGATATCCGATAGGGGTTTCTTGTGAGTTTGTGTGTGTGAAATTGGGATTAAAGTGGTGCTTGTGATGGGTGTATACCCACTGCGAGTTTAGGAGAAATGGAGGGAGGTCATGGGTGAGGTTGAGGGAGAAATGATGGGTTTGTTTCCGCAGGATAGGGAGGTAGGGGATGAGGCGAGTGATTATCCGGTGTGACAGGAGTAAGGGTAAGGAGGAGAGATATGTTAGTGTGTATGTGGTACACACTTGAGAGTGAAATGTGCTATTTTGTGAGTGGAGCACATATAATCTAGTGAATAGGAAATATAGTATATATGTGGTGCACACAGGACAAAAACTAAGGTAAACTAACTATAACAAATTATATATATATATATATTTGGTAAATAAAGCGGAAATATTTAATTTTAAAAAAATGTTCTAGACTTGTAAAATTAATAAATCGACCTAAGAAACCCCGAGTATTTCATCATTCCCCCCCCCCCTTAAGACAAAGCTACGTCCCCGAAGCTTAAAATCATGCCCCAAAATATAGTCCACCAAAATCGCGATCTAATTCCCTTGCCATAATGCACAATTAAAATGCAACATGTAGTATGACAAGTAAATGTAAGCATGCCATGAACAATGCCTAATGTTTCACTGAGAGGCAAAGCTAGCAGAAAGGGTTGTCGCACTCTTTCCCCCCCTTAGAGGAGTTACGTCCCGGAACTCAATCGAATACTTGCTCGAATAGTTGAAGGTACTTATTCTTAACTGTATCATTGGTATGATCTCTATAGGCTATGCACAAGATCAAATGTCCATCCTTCTCTTTTCACAAACAATAGCGGAATAAAAATATGGGGGCACAATAGTCATTATGTATTCTTTCTCCAGCAACTCATGTAACGGATCCTTCAAGTCTTTAAGGTCAACGGGTGCAAGTGGTAGGTTGCCTTAAGGAAATCAGTCTTGTTCATAGTAATAGGTCGATGGTTAAATCAACTTCTCTCTCCAATGTCATTTAAGGAATCACATCGAGGAACTCACACGCATCAAGGATCGAGAGCAAAAATATGTCCTAAAGGTAGCAAAAAAAATTCGTTCTACTAGAATCATGAATAGGAGTGGGTGGGTGGGTCTCATTAACTACTACTTGGTATTTTATCTACTTAGCCATCACCTCACCTAGGCCTATATCTAGGGCATCCCATCCCTAGTGGTTATCTAAGAGTCTGGAGAAAGGTCGCCTAGTGTTATCATCCTATGTCCTAGTTAGGTACTTACAATGTGGGGATAAAAGGGTGGGAAACTAGGTCTCAATAGCTGGTCTCGATAGGTATCATAGTTTGCTCACTTGGTAAGGCTAGCTATGTGTTTGTACAAGTGGCTGCAGGAATTTCGGATTTCCCAGTTAATGCTAAGGTCGCTAAAGGTATGAAAAAAGGCAATTATTCTCTCTTTGGCTCGAAGCAAGGTCTTTTCATGATGGTCTTCCTTACGCTAAAGGTGTCCTACAAAGAAAAGAGACTGGAAGCTACGGTCCTGCTAAAGTATTGTCTCTTAGAGTGGTATAACAATCAATTCAATCGCAACACATATAAGAATCTAACTTGTAAGCGACAAACAATTAGATTCAACAAAGTTCAAGGCTTCTAAAGCAACAATCACATATAACAAGTAAAGCTTCAACTATCCCAAAACCCGCGACTTGATTCAATTTTATTTTACAAATTTAGTCTTTCCCCAGCCTTTTTTAAAATAGTTTTCTAGTTACCGTATCCTAACTGATATTAGAAAAAAAATCTTCTATTAGGCTCATTCACGTATCCCCTTGGCTGGCTGTGCATTGGCAGTCACACCGCCACGGAGTCCTTGCCGAACCAGGGTCGATTCTGATACCACATGTAACACCCTCGTTTTCCAAACCAAAAAAATTCAATTCTTAATTAAATTAAAAAATAAAATTACAGAGTTTCAAAATGCCAAAAGAAACAAAGTTTGTGTAGTTAGACCCAACTATGTTATCTAAAGGAAAATAAATTCTAAATTATTGAATTCGCCTAGAATTAGAAGCGTGCGCGTCCCAATCCCATCCAGCTCCAACCTGTGGTGGTTCTCGAAAACAGAAACAAAAGAACCACGGTTTCAAAGTCAGTGAAAATTGAGTAAACAAGAACCTCAATATGTAAACAGAGCGGGGGCAGAATTTTAAAAGACAGTTTCTTTATTAAAAGAACATTGTTTGAAACATCATGTTGATCCAAGTAACAATCGGAAAACATTTCCCAGTATTAATAACCAAAGTCCATTATATCCAAAACCATATTAGTACCAATGTATCGGAGGGCCAAAAATCCAATCCAATCCAAACCAAAATCCGAACCAAACCTAAATTTTTGGTTTTGAAAAACCCGAACCTAAACCGAACCATTTACGAACGGTTGGTTCGTTTTGGTTCGCCTATATACTGCTTGGTTCCAGTTCGAACCGCAGTTAACCTAATAACACTATCTATGATTGAAGTTTAGTCCTGGAAACGTTAAAAACTCACTTATGTTTCTTAGAGATAAATCTGAAGCTCTAACTGAGTTTTCAAAGCTTTGTAAAGAGTTTCAAACTTACAAAAATCTGCCAATTGCTTCAATCAGAAGTGATCATGGTAGAGAATTTGATCAACTCAAGTTTGATTTATTTTGTGCTAAGTATGGTATCTCTCACAACTTTTTTGGTCCAAGAACTCCTCAACAGAATGGTGTTGTTGAAAGATAGAACAGGACTCTTGAAGCTATGTCAAAGACAATACTTCTTGAGAACAAGTTACCAAAGTCATTCTGGGCAGAAGCAGTGAACACAACCAACTACATACTCAACAGGTACCTATTCAGGCCAATTTTGAGGAAGACTACCTATGAGCTTCTACCAAACACCGCCCACATTTGTATGAGTATATGCTTAGACGTCCATAGGCTTCTTTCTCAATCTTCTTGGACTTTGAGAATTTATTTGAGGAAACATTTATGCATTCTTCTTTTTTCCCACCAAAAAATTAAAATTAGCTAGTAATCTTTATGATTTTATTTTCTTTGGGTTCTCACTTAGGATAGATAATGTGTGAGTGTGTTTGCAAATATTCGAGTCTAGCTTAGGATTGAGTCAAGCCTTGTCTAGTTGAGTGTGTGTCTCTCATGATTGGTTTTTCACTAAATTTCTACTCATATCGCTCTCTTTGCTCGAGGACGAGCAAAAGGCTAGTTGGGGGGTGTGTTGATGATTTGAAATTGCATATTTTAGTATGTTAACGAACTCTTCATAACTTACTAATATGTGTAATTTATCTATTTTATCTCTCTTTCTAGACTTATGCTTGTTTCCGTAGTTTTGGTTGTTTTTCCCTAATTTTGTAGGTGAAGACGTGCTTTAAAACGCAAGAGGCTAGCTAGGGGGAGCTTAAACGATGAATTTGAAGAGGATTTGCGGCTCAAGAGCCATGAAGAAGGGACTTGGAGGACCTAATTTGAGGAATAGTTGAAGCTTAAGGGCCTATTTGAGAAGACAAGAGAAGAATTTGGGCCATTATTGAAGATCTAGAAGTTAAAAGTGAAGGTCAAGGGCCAAGAAGATAAGTTTTTAACGGAAGTGGGGCTTAAGTGCAAGCTTCTAAACCTTTTAATGGCTATTTTGAAGGGTTCTTAACGGAATCGGGGTTTAAATGCAATTTTCTCAACGTTTTAAGAGGCAAGGGGGTATTTTAAAAGCTTCTAGCAAACAAAGGGGGAGCCGGGTGCAATTATGATGAAACGGAGCCCTTCCCTCACGTCTTTTCTCTCTCCCCGTCGCTAGAACACAAAGACCCACGAAATCTCCATGGAAGCTTCGACCAAGCTCCTTCAAACCCTCACCCCGGCCTCATTTCTTCACCAAATCGCATGAAATTTGTCCCAAAATGCTCCCCAATCAATTCTCTACATAGCCCAACCCCTAATTCGGCCCAAGAAGTCACGAAGAGAAAAGCCCCAATTCACCTAGGGTTCATGAAGCTTCCTAAAATCAACGATTGAGAGAAGATTGGTTCAATTCAAGGGTTGAGATATGTTCTTGGAGGCCAAGAAACCCCTTCCCCACTGCCTATATAAGCTAAGGACGAAAATTGAAGTGAGGACCTCTCCACCAACGCAAAAGCTAAGCCGAACCCTTGCATCTCTCTCTTCTCTCTCGGCCTTGGCCGATTTCTGGGTAGTTCTTGGTGATTCCGTGCTCGTTTTGAGAAAATTCGGAGCCAAGAACACCTTAGGGAAGAGTTGGGTCAGATTCAAGGTTGTTCTTCATAGTGTTCTTCATTGTTCTTAGCTTGTTCTTCATTATTTTGGGTTACTTGGCTATTTTTAGTTAAAATTGAAGATTATATTGTGTAGTTCTTGAACTTGAGTATGAATATAATGAAGTTATCTTTGAAGATATTTGATATCTCTTGTGTTGCACTCTCAAACATGAGTAGCTAATTGTGTTGTTGGATTGATTGGTGATCCTAGTTGATTCTTGAAACTCGAATATGTTTGTGCTTTGTGTTTTGTTGTTTGAGAGATTGAATTCTTGAGTTCTATGAGTTGAAATAGGAATCACTATTGTGGCTTGATTGAGTATGTGGATTTCAATCGAAATAGGCATACTCAATGCTTGAGGCAACATTGATTTGGATTTCTCCATTTGAAATCATGGATTTAACTCTCAAGCAAATGAGTTGGTTGTTGAAATCGGGTTACATGAATCACTAGGAGATCCAATTGATCCAACTTTTCTCTTACTAGTTCTACAAACTCTTTAGCAACATCTTTTTGATTGCCTAGTTGTTTACTAAGTTTCTTTGAATTGCTTCACACAAATCCTTGCTCCATCACTTGAGTGGTGGATTTCAAAGCTTGGCTAGCTCTAAAGCCTTTGAGAAGCTCGTTTTGTCAATTTCTCTAGTTGCTTAGTAGTTTGCTAGTTAGCTTAGAGTGTTTAATCTCTTTCCCAATCCTTGTGGAAATCGACCCCGTTCTTACTCGGGTACTACTTGTAGAGATATTCCTATACTTGGGAATTATCGTCAACAAGTTTTTGGCGCCGTTGCCGGGGATTGGTGCTAAGAGACTCACTCTTTAGTTACTTTCTTGTTTTGCTTGTTTTTATTTTTTTAGATACGCTTGAAGAAAAATTCCGGGTTCATTTTTGAACTTTGGAACAAAAAAAAAAGCGAAAAGTAAAAAAAATCACAAAAACATACTCCTAGCTTGTGTTAGGCAACCCTCTTGAACTTTATTTGAGCTTGGGTTGCATGAGTGTGTGGCAACGTGATAATACTCATAGATTGCGTCGCACTTTATTTGAAGAAGAGGGTAGAAATCCCTTTAGTGAAAATACTCCTACTAGTGGTAGTAGTAGTTTAGCCCAATCCAAAGATTCTAGCTCTGTTAATAGCTTTGAAATCATGTATGGAGATGGGCATAGTAGCAACAAAGAAATGATGCCATTTCGTACACTTAGAGATTTGATGCATCCATCTAGGCAAAGTTCACCCTCTTGCTTTGTGGTTCCTTTGAATGAAAGTAATTTTGAAGTTAAACCGGGTACAATCCAACTCTTACCCAAGTATCATGGCTTAGAGGCCGAGAGTGCCTACTCTCATCTTAAAGATTTTTGTGACATTGCCTCAACGGTTTATTGTGATGGTGTTTCTAACAACACTATCAAACTTAGGTTGTTTCCTTTCTCTTTGAAGGATAAAGCCAAATCATGGCTTCACTCCTTAAGACCTAGGACGATAGGCACTTGGGAAGAGTTGGAGAAAGAATTTCTCAAGAAATTTTTCCCCACTTATAAGACTAATGCCATAAAAAGGCAAATTGTGACTTTTTGTGTTAAGGAGGGAGAGCCTCTTCCCCAAGCTTGGGAACGCTTCAAGGATCTCCTCATTGCTTTTCCTCATCATGGATTTGAAACTTGGAGATTGATTAGCTCCTTTTATGAGGGTTTGACATCCAACCACAAGCACACAATCGAGTCCATGAGTGGGGGAGATTTCTTCTTAAAAGGTGAAGATGAAGGGTGGGATTTCTTAGATGAGATTTGTGAAAAAGTCCAATCTCGGGATATGAATGAGTCTTCAAAAGAATTGTCTTCTAAGTCTAAAGGTGGCATGCATTACCTTAGGTCTAAGAATGAGGCATTGTGCTCTTTTTGTAGTGATTGTCATGAGTTAGGCGATTGTCCCGACTTCTTAAGAGCCCAAGAGCTCATGGGTGAGCAAGTGAATGTTCTCAATTCTAACAATTTTGGGAAGTCATATGACAACTCGCCTTACTCAACCACATATAACCCCAATTGGAAGAGTCATCATAATTTTGGATGGAAACATGGCGAAGAGACACAAGTGAACCCCTCATGTTCCACTTATGTCCCTCCCCAAAAGAGTGCTTTAGAAGACACCATAGAAAGGTTCATAGCTAGGCAAAACCAAACCGATCAAGAGTGGAGAGCTTCTCATGAAGAATTGAGAAACTCCAACCAAGAGTTGAAAAATGCGTTAGCTAGGTTGGAGTCTACCATAAATGCTCAAGAAAAGGGAAAATTCCCATCTCAATCTCAACAAAATCCAAGGGCCAAAGCTTCAACCATGTGGAGCATGCTAAGGCCATCACCGTTTTAAGAAATGGGAAGGTTGTTGACAAGGGACTTCCAAGTGGGGAGTCCCATAAAAATGAGGAAGAAGAGGAGTGTGAGAAGAGTGATGATCAAGAGAGATTTGGTGACTTGCAAGAGTCTAAGGAGAATCTTGATAAAGGGAAACAAGTGGTTGATGATAATGAAGAAATTAGGATTGTTCCACCATTTCCCCAAAGGCTAGTGGCCAATAAGATGAAAGCAAGTCACCAAGACCTCCTTGAGACATTTCAAAATGTTAAGATAAACATCCCTCTCTTGGATGCTATAAAGCAAATTCCGGCTTATGCCAAGTTTCTCAAGGATTTATGCACTTTCAAGAGAACTCTTCAAGTGAGAAAGAAGGCATTTCTCACCGAGCAAGTGAGCTCAATTCTCCAACATAACCTCCATCCAAAATATAGAGATCCGGGTTCACCAACCATCACTTGCACAATTGGGAGTCATAAGATTGCTAATGCCTTGCTAGATTTGGGTGCAAGTGTAAACCTTCTTCCATACTCGGTGTATGAGAAGTTGGGGTTGGGTGAGTTGAAACCCACAAGAGTGACTCTTCAATTAGCGGATAGGTCCACTAGAGTTCCTAGAGGCGTCATTGAGGATGTGTTGGTTCAAGTGAACCAATGCTATTTTCCGGTGGATTTCATAGTTTTAGACACTACCCCTTTGTCTAGTGGCACCTCTCCAATTCCTATCATTCTAGGAAGACCTTTTCTTGCTACTTCTAATGCAATTATAAATTGTAGGAATGGTGTGATGAACATCACATTTGGAAATATGACGTTGGAACTCAATATCTTCAACACAAGTAATCAATCAAAAGATGATGATGACATATGTGAGATTAGTTGGATTGATTCTTATGTTGAAGTGATTGAGGATCCTACTACGTGTTCCAATGAAATAGATGATCTTATTGTGCAAGATTTGGAATTTTTATGTGAAGAAAATAGCATTTTCTCATCATTGCTCATGAGTGAGGAATTTGATGTGGATGATTGGGTTAATCTTGTTAGTAAACTTGAACTTGTGAAGCCTCCTATAGAATCTACCCATGAGCATTCTTGTAGTGATATTGATTTACATGAGAAAATGGAGTTATCTACTTTAGTAAGGAAACCTCATACTTATGATTTGAAAACCCCTCATGTAGAATTGAATGATGCATGTTTAGGGGTTGATGATAATCTCATTTGCATGGCTAGTGACCATAGCTTGTTTTGTGATGACTTAGAGGACATTCAAGGAGAACCCCCACCACTAGAGATTGTGGATAGACTTTCAAGTAAGTTGGGGGGTTCAAGTGTTGGTTGTGAAAATTTTGAAGTCTTCTTTCATATTTTCCCTATTGATTTTGATGAAAATAAATTTCATGTTGTGAAAGGAAAGTGGGGAAGAATCTTGGACGAAAGTGTGAAATTAAAGAGTGAGAGTTTTTGTGTTCATATTCTAGAAAAGGATCATAAGCTAGAATTTTGTAGTGAAAATGTTCTTCTCATTGAAGGTATTATGTTAACTAGAGGTAAAGATCCTCCTCTTGAATTCTCTCATGACAATTCTCTCATTTTAAATTCCCAACATGAGTCAAGTTTTTCTATCAAAATGTGTGATGTCTCTTGCACTTTCTTTGGAGTGAGCATTTTGAAGAATTTATTTGGAAAACAAGAGAGTGCTACTTTCATTAAAAAGGGAACACTCAAATCCTTACATTTTGATTTACTTGATCCGGGTATTAGTTTTCCAATTTTTGTTCTTGAGTTATTAGAGAAAGTGAAAGGAAAATTGAGAATGCAAAGAATGAAAGAGGGTTGCCTTGACCCTACTCGAGCTCATAGTCATAGGAAAGCTTGCCTAGACTTCAAGAAATTAAAAGTTCCATGAATTGACTTGTCCCATTTAGAAGTCACGTCTTGTACATAAATAAATTAGTTTATCACTATTTCTTGCATTGTTTTTCTCTATTTACATTTTGTAGGTTGCTCTTGGAGGAAGATGGATGGTGCTTGGTGCCTAAGAAGCTAAAATGAGGTCTTTCTATCCCCTTTGTCTCTTGCTAAATTTGTATGCTCTTCCATTGTTGTCACACATTGAGGACAATGTGATATTTTAGTTGGGGGGTGGAGTAGATTTTATTTCTTGCTTAAATGGTTACAAGCATGCTTTTTCTTCATTAGTGATTTACTTGAAAAATACAAAAAAAAATAAAAAAAAAATGAAAATACAAAAAAAAATGAAAAAATTGAAAAATTAAAAAAAATGTGTGAGCCATTCATGAGAAGCATCACTCTTTCCCCGTGTCAAACCGTAGATATTTTTATTCTTCTTTCTTTGGTAGTTTTATTTATTTATTTTCACCTTTCATCTTGAGTCTAGATTTTATTTTCTTATCTGATAGCTTTATTTAGTCTTAGGAAGTTATAAGTGAGTCACTTATTTTCAAAAATGATGAAAAAAAATGAATGAAGAAAATGAAGAAAAAAAAATGAGAAATAGTGAAAAGGGGGAATTTTGGAAAGCTAGATGTTTTCAAATAATGAAATTTCTTAGTCCATGTTCTTTTTATTTTTATTTTAGAAAGGAATTCTTTGCTTATACTCAATACATCTACACCAATATCCCACATTCCGCGACATCATGCGTTCTCACAAAGCGACACACTAAATTTACGTTTCATGTTTAAGTCCTTCAAGCTAAATTGATCACATAAACTTTGACGTCTTTTACTTTTGATAAAGGGTGCATTTTCTAAAGCTATTTGAACTTCACAAAAAGATTTTTCTCTATTCGTTTTTGCGGTGGAAACTTGTAGCCCATTGGAGTGGTGGTTACCAATGACACCCCATGCGATGTCTAAGAAATAGAGGGGTGTCTGGGGATAATGTTACGTCACCACCTAGATAGCTCCCTTGGTTTAGCTTAAAAAGCCCACTCGCCTGTATATTCCTCTATTTTGTTGTGGGTCTTGGAGAGCCTTGGATTTGAGGTTAAAAATGAAAAAAAATGTGTGAGCCATTCATGAGAAGCATCACTCTTTCCCCGTGTCAAACCATAGATATTTTTATTCTTCTTTCTTTGGTAGTTTTATTTATTTATTTTCACCTTTCATCTTGAGTCTAGATTTTATTTTCTTATCTGATAGCTTTATTTAGTCTTAGGAAGTTATAAGTGAGTCACTTATTTTCAAAAATGATGAAAAAAATGAATGAAGAAAATGAAGAAAAAAAATGAGAAAAAGTGAAAAGAGGGAATTTTGGAAAGCTAGATGTTTTCAAATAATGAAATTTCTTAGTCCATGTTCTTTTTATTTTTATTTTAGAAAGGAATTCTTTGCTTATACTCAATACATCTACACCAATATCCCACATTCCGCGACATCATGCGTTCTCACAAAGCGACACACTAAATTTTCGTTTCATGTTTAAGTCCTTCAAGCTAAATTGATCACATAAACTTTGACGTCTTTTTCTTTTGATAAAGGGTGCATTTTCTAAAGCTATTTGAACTTCACAAAAAGATTTTTCTCTATTCGTTTTTGCGGTGGAAACTTGTAGCCCATTGGAGTGGTGGTTACCAATGACACCCCATGCGATGTCTAAGAAATAGAGGGGTGTCCGGGGATAATGTTACGTCACCACCTAGATAGCTCCCTTGGTTTAGCTTAAAAAGCCCACTCGCCTGTATATTCCTCTATTTTGTTGTGGGTCTTGGAGAGCCTTGGATTTGAGGTTAAGAAAAAGAAAAAAAAAAGAGAAAAAAAAAAAAAAAGAAATCATGATAAATCGCACCATCTACCAAAAATCCACAAAAGGATCATACAAGCCCACAACCACATCTCCCCTTCTTAAAAATTTTTGTTCAAAGCTTTGGAAGTCCATCCTACATGGGTGCTTTTGAATAAGTGTGAGAATGTCTAGTTTCATGGGATCCTTATTTTTGAAGGCATACTTTCTTGCAAATTGGACTTAATTAACAAGTTTTGTGGATCGCATGAGTCACCTTCTACCAAACACCGCCCACATTTGTACGAGTATATGCTTAGACGTCCATAGGCTTCTTTCTCAATCTTCTTGGACTTTGAGAATTTATTTGAGGAAACATTTATGCATTCTTCTTTTTTCCCACCAAAAAATTAAAATTAGCTAGTAATCTTTATGATTTTATTTTCTTTGGGTTCTCACTTAGGATAGATAATGTGTGAGTGTGTTTGCAAATATTCGAGTCTAGCTTAGGATTGAGTCAAGCCTTGTCTAGTTGAGTGTGTGTCTCTCATGATTGGTTTTTCACTAAATTTCTACTCATATCGCTCTCTTTGCTCGAGGACGAGCAAAAGGCTAGTTGGGGGGTGTGTTGATGATTTGAAATTGCATATTTTAGTATGTTAACGAACTCTTCATAACTTACTAATATGTGTAATTTATCTATTTTATCTCTCTTTCTAGACTTATGCTTGTTTTCGTAGTTTTGGTTGTTTTTCCCTAATTTTGTAGGTGAAGACGTGCTTTAAAACGCAAGAGGCTAGCTAGGGGGAGCTTAAACGATGAATTTGAAGAGGATTTGCGGCTCAAGAGCCATGAAGAAGGGACTTGGAGGACCTAATTTGAGGAATAGTTGAAGCTTAAGGGCCTATTTGAGAAGACAAGAGAAGAATTTGGGCCATTATTGAAGATCTAGAAGTTAAAAGTGAAGGTCAAGGGCCAAGAAGATAAGTTTTTAACGGAAGTGGGGCTTAAGTGCAAGCTTCTAAACCTTTTAATGGCTATTTTGAAGGGTTCTTAACGGAATCGGGGTTTAATTGCAATTTTCTCAACGTTTTAAGAGGCAAGGGGGTATTTTAAAAGCTTCTAGCAAACAAAGGGGGAGCCGGGTGCAATTATGATGAAACGGAGCCCTTCCCTCACGTCTTTTCTCTCTCCCCGTCGCTAGAACACAAAGACCCACGAAATCTCCATGGAAGCTTCGACCAAGCTCCTTCAAACCCTCACCCCGGCCTCATTTCTTCACCAAATCGCATGAAATTTGTCCCAAAATGCTCCCCAATCAATTCTCTACATAGCCCAACCCCTAATTCGGCCCAAGAATTCACGAAGAGAAAAGCCCCAATTCACCTAGGGTTCATGAAGCTTCCTAAAATCAACGATTGAGAGAAGATTGGTTCAATTCAAGGGTTGAGATATGTTCTTGGAGGCCAAGAAACCCCTTCCCCACTGCCTATATAAGCTAAGGACGAAAATTGAAGTGAGGACCTCTCCACCAACGCAAAAGCTAAGCCGAACCCTTGCCTCTCTCTCTTCTCTCTCGGCCTTGGCCGATTTCTGGGTAGTTCTTGGTGATTCCGTGCTCGTTTTGAGAAAATTCGGAGCCAAGAACACCTTAGGGAAGAGTTGGGTCAGATTCAAGGTTGTTCTTCATAGTGTTCTTCATTGTTCTTAGCTTGTTCTTCATTATTTTGGGTTACTTGGCTATTTTTAGTTAAAATTGAAGATTATATTGTGTAGTTCTTGAACTTGAGTATGAATATAATGAAGTTATCTTTGAAGATATTTGATATCTCTTGTGTTGCACTCTCAAACATGAGTAGCTAATTGTGTTGTTGGATTGATTGGTGATCCTAGTTGATTCTTGAAACTCGAATATGTTTGTGCTTTGTGTTTTGTTGTTTGAGAGATTGAATTCTTGAGTTCTATGAGTTGAAATAGGAATCACTATTGTGTCTTGATTGAGTATGTGGATTTCAATCGAAATAGGCATACTCAATGCTTGAGGCAACATTGATTTGGATTTCTCCATTTGAAATCATGGATTTAACTCTCAAGCAAATGAGTTGGTTGTTGAAATCGGGTTACATGAATCACTAGGAGATCCAATTGATCCAACTTTTCTCTTACTAGTTCTACAAACTCTTTAGCAACATCTTTTTGATTGCCTAGTTGTTTATTAAGTTTCTTTGAATTGCTTCACACAAATCCTTGCTCCATCACTTGAGTGGTGGATTTCAAAGCTTGGCTAGCTCTAAAGCCTTTGAGAAGCTCGTTTTGTCAATTTCTCTAGTTGCTTAGTAGTTTGCTAGTTAGCTTAGAGTGTTTAATCTCTTTCCCAATCCTTGTGGAAATCGACCCCGTTCTTACTCGGGTACTACTTAGAACGATATTCCTATACTTGGGAATTATCGTCAACAGACTCCAAGAAAGAGATTCAAATATCTGTCATCTCATCCAATTTATAACATTATATCTGATCCGTCCACTAGTACACAGACCTGATCTCAATTGAAAAACTTGTGTGCTTTTAATGCTTTTGTCTCTCTTGTAGAACCAAACAATGTGAAAGAAACATTACAAGAAGCAACTAGATCATTGTAATGCAAAGTGAACTCAATGAATTTGATAGAAACAAGGTAGGGAATCTAGTTCCTCCACCAAAAGATCAGTCTGTTATAAGCACAATGTGGGTGTTCAGAAACAAGGTAGATGAAAACGGCAAGGTAATTAGAAACAAAGCCAGACTAGTAGCTCAAGGCTACAATCAGGAAGAAGGTATTGACTATGAGGAGACTTTTGGTACTGTTGCAAGGTTAGAAGCAATTAGAATATTACTTGCATTTGCATCTTACATGAACATTAAAAAATTTAAAATGGATGTCAAGTGTGCATTCCTAAATGGTTGATTGCAAGAAGAAGTTTATGTTCCTCAACCTCCTGGATTTGAAAGTGATGAGTTTCCAGATCATGTTTATAGACTTAAAAAAGCTCTTTATGGTTTAAAACAAGCTCCAAGGGCTTGGTATGAAAGACTGTCAATTTTTTTTACTTGAAAATGGTTTCAAGAGAGGATTAGTTGATAAAATCATCTTCATCAAGACTCATGAGAAAGACATTTTAGTAGTTCAAATATATGTTGATGATATCTTGTTTGGATCTACTAATGATTCTCTTTGCAAGGATTTCTTAAGTCTTATGAGCAGGGAATTTGAGATGAGCTTAATGGGAGAATTGAACTCCTTCCTTGGACGTCATGTACAAAAGATGAAGAAAGGAATCTTTCTGCATCAAAACAAGTACACTAGAGACTTGATCAACAAGTAAAATATGTCTAAGTACAAGGTAACAAAGACTCATATGAGCTCTACACTATCCTTAGACAAGGATCAAGCTGGTAAGAGTGTAAACCAGCTTGATTGGATCATTTCTATATCTCACTGCTAGTAGACCAGACATTCTGTTCAGTGTGTGTATGTGTGCAAGATTTCAATCTGCTCACAAAGAGTCACATTTAACTGCTATTAAAAGAATCTTTAGATATGTCAACTTAGGGATGTGGTATCCAAAAAGTCTAACTTCTCTCCTTGTGGATATTCAGATTCTGACTTTGCAGGATATAAAGTGGACGGAAAAAGCACTTCAGGGTGTTGCCAATTCCTTGTTTCATCCCTAATAAGCTGGCACTCAAAGAAATAGTACTGTGTGGTAATATCAACAACTTAAGCTGAATATATAGCAGCTGGATCCTGCTGCTCACAAGTGCTATGGATTGCTCAGCAAATGAGAGATCTGGGATTTGATTTAAAATAAATGTCTATAAAATGTGACAACATCAGTGCTATTTCAATCACAAAGAATCCAGTTCAGCATTCTTAAACCAATCACATAGATGTTAGACATCATTTCATCAGAGATCATGCTGAGAAATGTGATATTAATCTTGAATTTGTTTCTAATAACATATAACTAGAAGATATCTTCACTAAACCATTTCCAGAAGAAAGAATTACAGCCCTAATATTAGAGATGGGCATGCTTAATAAGGAAGAATTGATTTAGGGGGAGTATCAGGTAAGATACAGGTAAAGTATTATGTGTTTCAATTTTGAACTGAGTTTCAAAGCCTTGAAAATCATTTTAAAGCCTTGATGTTTCCTGTTTGAGCAGTATAGCTTTTCAAGGTCATGGAAGCCTTTTTCAGAGCCTTGAAAATAAGTTTGTATGCTATAGAATGATTGATTGGATCTTTCAAAGTTGAGTGCATTCTCTGTAGATTATTGTTCAATATTACTTTTAACTTTTTAAACTTATGTTCTTTTAAATCAATATTATTTTATTTTCTTTCCCACGTCACACACACACACAAATTTGAAATTTCATTCAAACTGCAAAGATCTTTAAAAAAATGGAAATATTTTTTTTCCTTATATAACTCAAACTCTATAGTATTTATCCTCTTTTCTCTCTCTCTCTTTTATCCGTATCACTCCTGCCTATCTCTTTTTCACCCATAAATCTTAATGATCACAGAAGAGAATCCCAGAGGATCAAGATGGCTGAGGGATCAAAGGTGGTTTCAAAAAAGAAGAGGAAGATTTCAAAAGATGTAGTTCAAACTATCAGTGGTGACTCCAGTTCCAGAACTCCAACTGAAGAAAGATCTGCTTCTCTTCCAAAGAAGAAAAGCAAGAAAGATCTGACACCAACTTATAGCAAGAAGAAGAAGACAGATCAATCTGCTCCTGAGAAACAGCCAAAGGAACAGATTGCCTGTCCAAAGAAGTTGAAGAAGAAGAAGAAGCCTAAAAAATCTGACAAAGGCAAAGAAAAGGTTGTATAGTAAGAGCAAGGGAAAAGCACAAGAAAATAACTACAGATCTACTAAGAAAAGCCTCAGTCCCATGGTAAGAAATCTGTTATTTCCACCAAGTGGTTTATTTCTCAAACTGCTAGAGGAAAATGGTTAGATGGTTATGCTTCTAGACAAGTAGCCTATTGTAGCATGGTTAGTATAAACATGTTGAAAAACATTAATCTGGAGTGTGTTAAGAGGCTGAAGAAAATTTCTCTCTGGAAAGTCTTAAACCCTCCTGAAGTGGCCTATCCTAGGCTTACAAGGCTTTTCTATCTAAACATGAAGCAAATCTCAACTGTTAACTTGGTGATTCAATCCAAAGTTACTGGGATCACAATGGAATTAGATCACACAGAGTTTGCCAATGTTTTAGGCTGTCCCAAGAGATATAGCACATAAAACTATCCCAACAAGGTTGAAGCATTGAAACTGGATACTGAAGAATTCTTTCTACCTAATGTCTCTACCTCGTTTAAACAATTAACACACTGTGTGTCTAGGGAGAATTTAAAAGAGCTTATCACTGACAGGGTGTTATATTTGATGAATTTGGTCATGCATGGATATGAGATTGATCTTCCTACAATTGTGATGGAACACATGCTCTACTCCCAGACCAAGGAACGAAATCATCATTTACCTTATGCTAATCTGCTTTCTGCTTTCTTTCTACATCTTGAACTTACTAGTGACAGAGAAGAAACCATTACCACTGGTTTTGGCATGCTTGATGAGAAGGAATTTGAGAGAATTGGTGTTGTGTAAACCAGTGAGGGTACATGGGATTTATACTCTGAAGTGGCTGAAAAGATTTTCAATCCAAGAAGTTTCCCAAACCTAAGGCTTTGACCACTCCTTCAAACCTACCCTCACAGTCTCAAGACTTTCCATGGTGGTTCAAAGACTTGAAAATCTTGAGAAGGATATGGATGAACTGAAGGAAAATCATCATGAGTTTGGCACTGAATTCAAGAAAATGAAATACAAGTTTGAAAGCATTTTCAAAAGCATCAATGTGCTTCATGTGGAAGAAGAAGTGTCTCAGGCTGTAGAAGGATCAAAGAAAGATGCAGAAGGTTCAACCACAGATTCACCCAAAAATTATCAAAACCGACTCTAGCTAAAAGGATTGCATTTTGATTATCTAAAACGATTACTTAGAGGATTTCGAGTGTACCCAAGCCAAAAAACGCGAAGAATGGTCGAGAAATGGGTCGTTCCGAGTTCGTCGGCGGTGATGTTCGTCGGTGACACTACCGGTGCTCTTGGCTCCACTTGAGGCTGCTAAGGGGCTCCTCGGACTCCCAGGAGGAGAATGGAACAACCTACAGGAGGTGGGTAACTCTTTTTGGGTTTGGTCGCAGGTCCTCGCCGGAAAAATGGAGCTCCGGTGATGAAGTGGGTCTTTGATTTCCCTGGTTTCTTCTTGCTTCCTGGTCGACCGTGAGAGAAGTGAGGTAGAGAGATGTCGAGACTGTGAGAGAGAGAGAGAGAGGTGCGGATCAGATGTGGTGGGGCGGTGTTCTCGTCATGGGTTCGCGGTGGCGGCGGTGGCGTGTCCTACGGCCACTACTGCCTCTTCTTCTGTTCTTCCAAGAGAAAGATTAAGAGGGAGAGAGAGAGAGAGAGATAGAGAGAGAGAGAGATATATGGTGGCTGTGATGGTGGTGGAGGTGATTCCCGTGGTGGTGTTGGTCGGGTGTTGCCGAAGGAGGAGAATAAGAACAAGTATAAGAAGAAGAGGAGAAGAAGAAAATGGAGACAAAGTCTCCTTGTTTTTTGAGCGAAACAATCTGATGATGGATGCGTGTAAGTGGGAGAAACTGTTTCTTTCTTCTTTTTTTTGGTTTTATTTTATTCACCTTTATTTAATTACTCACAAGGCTATAAAGCTTTTACAAACTACAATTCTCTACCCCAACTAACTATTTAGTTTACTAACCTATACTTTCTGAAACTACAACTATCTCCCCTATTTTCATATAATAATAATCCAACTGCGTGAAAAAGTCATCAATTACCCGTAAAAATTGGGATATTACATCATTTTCCCTCAAAGAGAGCTTCATCCTCGAAGCTATACCTACTCAACAAGCAAACAATTTACATATACCGCAACTATACGTCTATATGACATTGCACAAAATATACCATTAATGCACAAGCAATATCATGGAATCTTATAGCTTTACTTTTAGTTGTTAGATTCCAATGTTAAACGTGGCGCAAAGGTGTTACAACGAAAGCTTACATCCTCCTCCCCTTAAAGAGTGACGTCCCCAGAACTCAATTTATGTCTACAAAGAGTGTGGATACTTTTTTCCTCATACCATCCTCTGCTTCCCAAGTAGGTTCTTTTGTTTGATGGTTCGTCCATAAAAAATTGAGTAGCTTAACGCTCTTGGTGCGCGTATCTCTTGTCTTCGTATCCAGGATTTTCACAGGATGCTCCTCGTATGTGAGAGATAGGTCTAACTCAATTGGTTTGGGATCCAACACGTGACATGGGTCAGGTACATACTTCTTTAGTTGCGACACGTGAAAGACATTGCGTACTCGTCCCAAATTAGAACGTAGGTCTAGACGATACGCAACTTCTCCAATTCTCTCCATAATGTCATATGGCCCGATAAACTTTGGGCTCAATTTCCCTTTCTGATTGAATCTTATTACTCACTTTGTAGGAAAAACCTTAAGAAATGCTTTTTCACCCACTTGAAACTCTAATGGTCTCCTCTTATGATCTGCATAGGACTTTTGTCTGTCTTGGGCTGCTTTCACTCTTTGTTGGATGAGTCGCACTTGGTCGGTCATTTCTTCGTTCATTTGTGGGCCTATCGCCATTGTCTCGCTGATGTCACACCAACATAGAGGTGTTTGGCACTTCCTCCCATACAAATATTCATGGGGTGCAATGCCAATGCTAGCGTGGTAGCTATTGTTATACGAGAACTCTATTAGTGGCAGCTTGTCAACCCATGACCCTTGGAAATCCATAACACAAGCCCTTAGCATGTCTTCCAATGTTTGAATGGTACTTTCTGTTTCTTCATCTGTGGCTGGGTGAAATGTTGTACTGAGTCTTAGTAGGGTTCCCCATGCTTCTTGAAGAGCCTTCTAGAAATGAGAGAGAAAGTTAGGGTCCTTGTCTGAGATTATTGGACTCGGAACCCCATGATATCTCACTATGTTCTTGATATACGCATCTGCTCTTTGCTCCATGCTCCACGTGTTCTTCATTGGAATGAACCTTGTTATCTTGGTCAATCTATCAACCACTACTCATATCTGATTGAGTCCATTCTTTGACGTCGGCAAAGCGGTTACAAAATCCATCGAAATGGAATCCCTCTTCCAGACCGGGACATCCAATGGCTGAACTAAACCTCCCATTATCTTGTGTTCGAACTTCACTTTCTGAGAGGTCAAGAATCGGGCTACAAACTCAGCTACTTCTTTCTTCATGTTGGGCCACCAAAAGGTATTCTTCAGGTCCTTGTAGAGTTTTTCGCCTCCAGGATGAACAAAATAAGGCGTGTTGTGCGCTTCATTGATAACTCTCTATTAGAGATAAAAAGTAGAAGTTTAGCTCTACGCGTTAGTTTGTTAATCCTAGTGTTTCTCATATAATTTTATGTATTTTTTCACGTTTGATCGCACGTGTTCTGTTTCGTGTTGTTTTGAAAGGAAACGGAGCTTAGGAGATGAATCGGAGAGGAGAAACGGGCGTTGGAGATTTTTCGGGAGCTAAAACTGAGAAGAATCTGTGAAGAAAATGGTTAAAAGACATGAAGAGGGGAGGCAAGTGTCATTTAATCAAGTTTGCGTAATGACACTTTAACTCCCCTCCCCATACTTAGCCAAAATTCAGATCAAAAGTGGAAGGAAACTCACTGCATGTGATTATAATGTCTGATCGCACGACCAGAAAAGTTGATCGTGCGATCACCTGGCAAAATTTCTCACGGGCAAAACACTTAGATCGCACGACCAGAAATGGAAGATCGTGCAATCTGCTGAAGCCAGATGCACGGGTTTGCTTGTTTTGGCCAAAACTACGTCGTGTCATGTTGAATTATTTCCTAACCTAGTTGTGGATTTATTAAGTAACGAAAGATTCATTCATTCATTATACTTCATTCACGTGAGGGAAGAAGAGGAGGACGACGAAGAAGAGGGACGAAAGCCAAGAGCACCAGTGAAGGCTCGGTTTTGATTTCCTCTTCTTATTCTTTCAAATCTTTTATGGAGAAACTTAGAAGCTTTGTTTTGTTGATCTTTATTAGCTAAACATTTTGCTAGGCGTCTCTACGAGAGCCTAGGGTTATGTAAACAATACTTTTTTCCGGAACTGAATCTAGTTTCATGCGTATTTGATTTCATCTTGAAAAATCAATGTTAGTTTTTTATTATTGTTAGTAATACTAGACTATTGACACATTTAGGAGAAGATCTAATGCTCATAAACTAGGTTTTGACTCATCAAGTTGATTCATGCTTAAAGTTAGTGATATTTTAATTCAAATGTTCGTATTCTATGCATAATTCTTAACGGGAATGGAGCAATTAACCGGAACCATTAGTTAGCTAGTGAAGTGAACGACAATGAATTTAACTAGCTAGGATGAGATATGAGCATCAATCCCGAATCACCGAGAAAAGTAGGAGAAGTGAGTAGGATTGGCTAGTGTGGGTAGATTCGGTAGGATAATTCAGATGTTCTATGAAACGGTGGACCAACATGATCCATTATCGTCCCAGTAGATGACCTGCTAGAACGAACTGGTAGACAACATGAGACCGTGAGGAGAGTGTAGTCAACTGAGACGTAAAATTACATGAGACCCACAGGACATTGTCATATCGTATTACCCGGCTTGATTAGGATAAAATTAACGTGTTACTCATATAATCTGGAAATCGTCTACAGACCTATGCAATCTAGAGATTGCCTGGTTTTTCCTTGCTTCTTTAATAAAAATAAAAATACAAAAAAATATTAATTTAGTTGTTTATTTGAATTTAAGTCACTTTTTGTGGGTGACGAAATGTTTTATCACTCAAATTTTCTCCTGTTACCGTACCTTAAATTAATCTACTAACTAAATAGCCTCGAGTCTGTCCTCATGGGATTGATAACTCGGGGTTGAAATACCACCCCTATATTACTTGATCGTGCAGTTGCGCATACGCGTTAAGAAATTGCGTCATTCGTGCATTAGCTTTTCCTTGGTTTCTACGCACTTTTGCGGTACACACCACCTTCCCTTGTATCGAGTGCTTCCATGTCGTGAATCTTGAAATCTTTGGCTTCTCCTGTTGCGATCTTCTTCCTGATCCTTTTGAGCTTCACGTCTTCGGCTTGATTGATCCTTATTTCCTCAATGAAGTATGGCATAGCTGTCATGCTCCCAAGTAGGCCCTACTTTGTTCCTCGTTTCACCACTTCAATTTCAAGCTTCCTGAATTCATGGCATAGCCAGTTCGGCAAGACTATCATAGCATTCATTGCAAGGTTCGACTTCCGAATTAACGCATCGGCGACCACATTTGCCTTTAATTTGTGCTATTAGATACGCAAGTCATAGTCCTTGATAATCTCTAGCCACCTCCGTTGTCTATTATTCAGCTCCTTCTGCGTGAAAATGTATTTCAGGCTTCTGCGGTCCGTATAGAGCTTGCAAACTGCTCCGTACAGATGATGTCTCGATATCTTTAGCGCGAAAACTATTGAAACATCCCGAGAGCCACGGTTCACAATAACTACAACTAAACCAAAATCCATGTACATTATTCATTAATAAAAAGGAGAAAACCTCCAACAAAGTTTGGGAATAAATAAATGAACAATGTCTAAAATGTCTAAGTGAAAAACTAAAAGAAAAAGTTTATTTGTATCTAGATCCCTTAGCTCCAGCACATGTGCGCGTTTCCCCCACCTCACTGCCAACATGCGGGTTTTAAAATAGCCCTAGCCGACTACAGAAAAAAAAATTCAGTAAAAACTGAGTAAGATCATACTACAGCACGTATAAACAGATTATTGGTCTCTAACTAATATAATTTTAAAACTATCTTTAGAAATAGTGCACAAAACCGTAACAAGTAAACAAACCATTAGATTAATCATTATGTTTGGTTGGGAATAGGAAAGAGCCACCAGCAGGTACGATGTACTCAAGGGGGTCATAATGAAAACCAACATAACTATTAGGCCTTAAGTCTCGACACCCCTATACCGCAGTGATCCTCATAGGCATACGTAGCACTATATAGGTTTCACAATAAAGGGAGGATCGCAACCTTGTGCCCCCGACTGTAGACATAACACGAACATAAGGGAGGATCGCAGCGTTGCTCCACCGGCCTAAGCCACAACACGAAGATAAGGGAGGATTGCAAAATTGCACGCCCGGCCAGAGCCGTAACACATAAACCTCGTACATCTCCCTTTAATCTATTAGAGATATATTATTCCTTCGTCATTTCGACAATATCACATTTGAGCTAAAAAAGAGTCATTTCCAGAATATAAATCAAAGGTTGTCAATAACAAGAATTTCAAGTTTCAAAATGGAAACAAAGCAATCAATTTGCAGGATAGAACACACACATGTATCACATATTGATAGTGAAATGATGTACATATGTACTTACCTGAAACTGTGTAGCGTGCTGCACACGAGAGCGGAATCTAATAGTCGTAGTCGACGCATCGGTCTCTTATTAAATTGGTGTCTACAAATAATGAAGACAAGTTCCAATCAACACACATCCAACTAACGAATGATATGCAGCATGCCCCTAAGCTAAGTATGTCCCATAACCCGACGACAGATGCCTGACAATTAAACGTCACCACTAACCTCGCACCTGCTATCCGACTTCTTTAATAACTATCTGAGAATAAATCAAGTATCGAACAAGATATATATATATATATATATATATATATATATATATATATATATATATATATATATATATATAACAGAGAAACTTTGCCTAAAGGACATATTTGGTTAAGTAGAAACTATTATTTTTTTTCTTATGTGAAACTGATTTCATTCATATCTTGTAGAGAAAAACTAGGAAAGCAGACTACCGCGTTTATTTATTTACTTTTGAACACTCACGTTTAGACAATACTTGTAAAACTCAACTTTTGGTGTCAAACAGAGTGCTTTTGCAATTTATTATAAGTGAATATGTTCTTACCTTAATGAAGCAAAAAACGTATACTATTTCTAAAGTTTAATAAAAAGAAAATCTATTGTGAGATATTATAAAGCTAATTAATGAAAACTAAGAAGTGATACAACTACGTACTTCCTAACAATGTCAGACTAGTACTTTTGCCACACCATTCCATTCCCCTCATCTGACTTTTGCTACACCAAACAGTTTTACTCCAATCTTAAGCAAAGGATCATGAATAAAACTAGTGACTGGAAGTGTAAATTTCTTTCTTTTTGGGGTAAAGAGATTGTTATCAAATCCATTGACCAAGCTATTCCGACTTACATCATGTCTATGTACCTTTTGCCTACTACCTACTGCGACGAAATTCATAATATTATTTTCAAATTTTGGTGGAAAAACAATCATGATTCGAAGGGGATTATTTGGAGAAGTTGGAATAAAATGTGTATTCCTAAGAAGGATTGGGGTTTAGGATTTAGAGAATTCCATGCCTTTAACCTTTCTCTTCCAGCGAAACAAGTTTGGCGTTTATGGGATAATCCTAACTCTTTACTGGCAAGGGTTATGAAAGGAAAATATTACTACCACTCTAATCCTATTTGTGCCTACCTAAACGACCGTTCTTATACAATTTGGAAAGGCTTTACTTTTGCGAGGGATATAGTGTTCAAAGGGTTCAGACATGGAATTGGGAATTGCACTAATACCCTAGTGTACCATAACAGGTGGATTCTCATAGGTCTAGGAAGAGCTTCCATGATTTGTCAAACCTTACCACCTAACTCCTTAGTTCAGGACCTTTTAACAGAGGACGGTCAGTGGAAAACATATTTAATCCTTCGTCATTTCTCCAAATATGAATCTGATGCCGTTCTTCACATTCCCAGAGCTAACATCCGTGGCCATGATTCTTTAGTTTGGAATCAAACTAGAGATGGTCTTTACACGGTCAAAACTGGCTATCACGTTGCCTTCTCCACTCAAAATCAAAATCTTATCACAAACATCGCCGGGAGTAGTAGCAATTCCAATCAAAATGCTATCATTTGGAACTTAAATATCCCTCAAAAGATAAAAAAAAAAAAAAAAAAAAAAAAAAAAAAAATCTTTGGCGAGTTCTAAACAATCTTCTCCCAAAAAAACTGAAAGTCCAATCGATCTGGAAGTCCACAGATTGGCCTTTCCAAATTGTGCCAAAAGATCTCCCTTTACCAATATGTATTCTTGATATCTATAAAGCCTTACAAAAGAGCCACAGGGATCTCTTTGCTTTCGCCCTCAGGGAAATTTGGTGTTCTCGAAACAAAAAAAAATCTCGAGTCAGCTTCAATTTCAAAATCAAACCTGATAAACAACATTAAGGCTAAAGGATTGGAATTTTTTGAATCGATTTACACTTGTGGTATTCGTGCAGGGTCGAATCGGGAGAACAGAAATTGGAGAGCTCCTCCTCAAGGTTGCCTCAAATGTAACTTCGACGGTGCATGCTGTGTTGACTCAAGGACGGCGACCATTTCGGCGTTCATCAGAAACGCGGACGGAGAATTTGTTCGATCTTGGACTTTTCCGATCCAGTACAACTCCGATTCAACCATTCTTGAGGCAGAGGTGTTCAGAAGAGGGTTGGATTTGGTGCAGAAATATGGTTTTCGATCGATGTTTGTTGAAACTGATTCTCTCAATTTGACTACAGCTTTGAACAAGAAGTTGAAGGAAGAGGATAGTGGTTCGGAGCAGATGCCTCTTTCTGGCTCTGAAGTGCATCAGTTATATCAACTTATTGCCAGACAGCTGGTTTTATTAAATGTTGGTCGAGTCTGTTGGGTTTGTAGAGATGGAAACAAGCTAGCAGACAAGTTATGTTTTTATGGTTTAGGCACACCAAATGTACTGACTTGGTGTGTTGTTTGTCCTCAAGTAGTCTGTAATGAATATTTGGCAGATAAAAATCTGGCCTAAGTGGTAATATATATCCCATTTCAAAAAAACAGTTCTCAATTTCTTCACCTTCTTCTTCCTCACAAGCACTCACACTACTTCACACCACACACACGTGCACATGTATCCATATATATACACACACCCACACATTTGCACTCACATTTAACCCATGTATACCTACTGCCCTTCTAACACACACACACACACACACCGATAGATGCATATACATACATAGATACAAACCATATCTTAATACATGAAAATGGGAATTGGAAAAAGTTGTCGACAACAATATAACTTTCTCTCTCTATGAGCGAAAATTTCGTGTTCACGTTTCCTTCTCTTTCGCCGGAGAATTCAGTTGATTCTGCAGTGAACTTCTCTCGCAATCAGACAAACTTCAAGCGTAGATTTATAATCGGCGCAATTAATGGTGAGGAAGATGAATCCTTCACCGGTAACAGGACGTTCAGTGAGACTCTGTCACGGCCATCGAAGAACATCTATGTGGAGGAGGATCCTTTTCCGATTGAGGATAAAGAACAGAGCCGTACAGGTGTAGTATCAGAAGTCAAGTCCGATGGGCGGATATGTGTTCGTATCTCCGGCGCTGCACTCCGGAAACTTCATCCCCATGTAGCAGAGCTCGGATTATTAGGGTGCTTGGGAAGGAACCACCCTTTGTATTGCTTCATGATCGCCTCACAGCGCAATGGAAGCTCCAGTTAGGGTTTGAACTTGTGGATCTGGCTAATGGATGCTACTGTGTCCGCTTCTATTGTCGAGATGATTTTGAGCGTGTTCTTCTGAATGGGCCATGGATGGTCCAAGGGAGTTACCTTACGGTGCAGCGGTGGACGTCGCACTTTGATCCGTTTGCTCCGGCGGAGAGGACGACTCCAATTTGGATTCGATTGAAGGGGCTTCCAGTTGAATATTTTGAGGAGGATACTTTGATGGACATGGGAGCCAATTTTGAAATGTCGGTCAAGGTGGATTGGATCACACTTGCTGCTTCTCGCGGTAAGTACGCTCGAATCTGCGTAGAGGTTGATCTTCGCCGGAGTCTCATCCCCACTATTTGGGTGAACGATAAGAAGATTTCGGTTGAATATGAGGGTTTGGGAACGATCTGTTTGAGTGTCGTGTGTACGGGCACCGGAAAGAAGCTTGTGACAAGCACCGGAGTGTTGAGACTACCTCCCCTGTTCAGGTGCCAGAGGCTATGGTGGATGCGGAGACGGAGGCAGCGGCGGAGAAGTCGGATGGTCCGTCGGAGCCAGAGAAGGAGGAGGGCTTTGGCCCTTGGATGATTGTGCCACGTAGGCCTCGGAAAAATCAAGGGCGATTGAAGAATTCGCAGCAAGATAAGGAAGGCACAACTGGGACACAGGATTTCAACCCGTTTAGCACCCTTAATGATGTTGGAGAGGCTGGCGGGTCAGGGATTTCGGGTTTAGCCAAATTTGGTGGCCCGTATGCTCGATGGAGCGGTGAGGTGGCAAAAATGCGAATCAGGCAGCAAATCGGAAGTCGCCACGTGGCGGGTCGGGTAAGGTTACTTCGGGCTTACCTCCGCGTGATCAATTTCCTCAACAGAAAGAGGATCGTCTCAAGAACCCTAACCCTCGCCCGCCTTTGGAAAGCTAGATGGTAATCGATCGGTGGGTAAGTCAAAATTGGCGCCTAATCACGTATTTCAGTTTGGTTCTTCGTCATTCTCGGGTGGAAATTGGAAGAATGATCAGGGCCCTAAGTCTCTTTTCACCAAGAAGAGACTAATTCCCAACATGAATTTTTTGCCGAATGATCGGCCCTCTCCTGCTATGTCTACATGAAGATTCTCTCCTGGAATTGCAGGGGGATTGGTAATGCAGAAATGGTAAGATCTCTTGTTGATCTGTGTCTTTTTTATAAAATTGCTATTCTGGCTATTATGGAACCTAGAGTGCATAGTTCTCATGCGGATAAGATTAAGAAGACGGCTAAGTTTGATCAGAGTTACTTTGTGGAAGCAAGGGGTTTCTCTGGTTGGATTTGGATATTCTGAGATAGTAGCATTGTTGATTTAACTGTTGTTTCTCCTACTAGTCAAGCTGTCACTTGCTCTATTATGGGTCAGGATGGTCAGCTTTGGTTGCTCACAACTGTTTATGCCAGCCCCTTGGCTGTGAAGAGGGAGGATTTATGTCTTTATCTCAAAGAGTTAGGGAATAGCCATGATCTTCCTTGGCTATTAGTAGGTGATTTTAACCAAGTTCTCTTTGAAAGTGAGAAGAAAGGAGGTAGTGTGGTTAGTCAAAGGAAGTGTTCTGCTATGTGGGACTGCTTGGCTCACTGTAGTCTTCATGACATGGGCTTCTCTGGGTTTGCATTTACTTGGTCCAACTCTCAACATGGGAAAATTATCAGACAAAGACTTGATAGAGCCTTTTGTAATAACAGTTGGAGATTGCTTTTTACTGAGGGATTGGTTAAGCATGTTGTGAGAATCAACTCTGATCACCATCCCATTTTGGTGGATTTGCTGGGCCTTCCTCCTCCTGCTCCTCATCTCAAGCCCTTTAGGTTAGAAGTTGCTTGGTTTTTGGATCCTAGTTTTAAGGATTTGGTTAGTAGATTCTGGGTTTCTAGGACTCCTTTTGATATTATGGTGGAGGAGTTCACTGCATCTGCTAGGACTTGGAATCAAGAGGTGTTTGGTAATATCTTTGCCAAGAAGAAACACTTGAGAGCAAGGCTCTTAGGCATTCAGAGGGCTATTGCAGTTAGAGAGAATCCTTTCTTGACTCATCTGGAAGCTGCCCTGCAAGATCAATTGAATAGTGTTCTTCTTCAAGAAGAGTTATTCTGGTTTCAGAAAGCTAGACTTAGTAAGCTTTTACTTGGGGAAAGGAATACAAGATACTTTCATCAAACAATTGTGGCTAGAAGGAGGAGGAACAAGATTGCTTCTATTAAATTGGATTCAGGGTTGTGGTATGAGGATGTTAATCAGCTTAAGAGTGAAGTGACTGATCACTTTACTAATCTGTTTTCTTATTTGACCCCTGATTTGTGTGATCAGTTGGAATGGAAGGGGGTACGCTCACTGCTTCTGATATCTCTCTTTTGCTTGCCCCTATTTCTGTTGAAGAGGTTAAGAGAGTTGTTTTTGCTATGGGGCCTTATAAAAGCCCAGGGCCTGATGGGCTTCCTCCCATCTTTTATCAACACCATTGGAACCTTGTTCAGTCTACTGTGTGTGCTATGGTGGTGAAGGCTGTGAATTCTGGTAAGCTCCCTGCTGGCATTAATGACACTCTTCTGTGTCTTATTCCCAAGGTGGATAGCCCTACTTCTTTCTCCCAGCTCAGGCCAATCAGCCTCTGTAATGTGAATCTCAAGATTATTACCAAGCTTCTTACTCATAGGTTAAGACCTATTTTGCATAAGCTTATCCACCCATTTCAGTTTAGTTTTCTACCTGGTAGAGATGCCTCTGATAACATCTTTTTAGCTCAAGAAGTTTTGCATTGTATGCATCACATGAAAGGTAAGAAAGGTACTTTGGCTGTCAAGATTGACTTAGCCAAAGCTTATGATAAGGTGAGATGGTCTACTTTGAGTGCTATTTTACAGAAGATTGGTCTTCCAGCTAATTGGACCTCTCTTGTTATGGACTCTGTTACCACTTCTTCTTATAGGGTGATTTGGAATGGTGAACAGCAAAACTCTTTTCTCCCTCAAAGAGGCCTTAGGCAGGGGGATCCCATTTCCCCCTACCTTTTTCTGTTGATTATGGAATGTATAGCTCAGAAAATCCATGAAGCTATTGTAGGGGGTTTGTGGAAAGGTATCAAAGTTGGTAGAGGTGGGGTGACTGTCACTCATATCTTTTTTGCTGATGATTTGCTCTTATTTGGGGAAGCCTATGCTTCTCAAATTGATGTGATGAAATAAGTTCTATCCAGCTTCTATCTTGAAACTGGACAGTCCATTAGTTATGACAAGTCTAAACTTTTTGTAGCTCCTCATGTTAATAGAGTAGTGGCTAGAGGGCTTAGTGATCAGCTTGGAATTGCTCTTACTACAGATCTGGGATTCCATTTGGGTGTGCCTCTTATTCACACTTCTTGGGGTAGAAACAATTTTCAGTTTTTGGTGGACAAAGTCAAGAGGAAGTTGGCTGGTTGGAAACCTCCTCAACTTTCCCTTGCTGGTAGAGTTACTATCATCTCTTCTGTTCTTCAAGCCAGTCCAGCCTATGTGATGCAAGCTTCTTTGCTTCCTAAATCTACAATTGATGATATTGATAAGGTTTGCAAAAAATTCTTGTGGGGGGTTCTGAGAATCATATCAAACTCCCTCTTATTAGTTGGAGTGTTGTCTCTGTGCCTAAAGATAGAGGGGGTTTAGGGTTCGGAAATTTGGTTAATTTTAACCTTGCTCTTGTGGCCAAAGTTGGGTGTAGGTTGATCTCTAATACTAACTTTGTTTGGGCTAAGGCTATCTTCCAGAAGTATGGCTCCCCCCTTGCTAATGATGCTGTTAAGTCTTCACACTCTAGGGTATGGAAGCATATTGTCAAAAGCATTAAGGCTTTAAAGAGTGGTTTTGGAAAGAAAGTTAGAAATGGTTCTACTACCCTCTTCTAGGTTGATCAGTGGCTTGGTCACTTTAAATTGCTGGACTTGGCTTTCACTGTTCCCTCTGAGGATGAGCGCTTACTCTCGGTGAAGGATTATTGTGATAAGGACAGTGGTTGGTTAATTAGTGGTTTCAATCATCTGCTCCCTCATGTCATTATTGATCTTATTAATACAGTGGTTTTAGATCAGGATGATGCTAGTAGAGATCAAATCACTTGGCTTGGCTCTGATACAGGAAGCTTCTCAGTGGCTTCTGCCTATAAGGTTTTGAGTGAGGTTGATTTAACTCCTTATAAAGACCCTGGTTGGAAGAGTATGTGGAAATGTAAGGGTTTTCAGAGGTGGAGGTTGCTGCTTTGGCTTATTAAACATGATAGACTTACTACTGAAGAGCTGAAAAGAAGAAAAGGTATTATTGCTTCTGGTACTTGTCTGTTCTGCACTTCTCACCCTGAAACTACTCTTCATGCTATTAGAGACTGTAGCTGGGTTCTTTACTTATGGAAGAAGCTTGTTCATCCTACACACTGGGTTCAGTTTTTTACTCTTAATGTGGCAGATTGGGTTGACAAGAATCTCACCTCTTCTTGGGGATTTCTTGTTAATTTTGAGTGGCCTTTGGTTTTTACCACTTCTGTTAGATTTATATGGCTTTGGTGCAATCTCAGGACTCACAATGAGGATTTTAACCTCCCTGCTGATATGGTTGGTGTTATTATTAGCCAGTGCAGAAGAGTGTCTCATGACTTGGCTGTCTCTCCTTCTGCTATTCTTCCTAATCCAGTGTTGGTTAAATGGAGGGCCCCCCTGCTGATCTTTTGAAACTAAATGTGGATTGCTCTTTTAGATCTAGTAGCAGTTCAGTTTTTGTGAGTGTTGTCTGTAGAGACAGTTCTGGGTCTTGCTGTTGGGGTTTGCAAAGAAGGATCATTGCTGGTTCTGTTCTTCAGGGGGAATTATGGGCTATTATTGAAGCTCTTCTTGCTATTCGGGAGTTCAATGATTCTCATTGCTTAGTGGAAAGTGATTCCTTGACTGCTGTGGATTTGATCAAGTCAGTCTCAGGTGATCACCCTTTTTGGAATTTAATTGGCAGAATTAAGGAGCTGTTGCTTTCAACTGCTAGTTCTTTGCAGCACATTTGGAGAGAAGGGAATTTAGTTGCTGATTGTTTAGCTGCTAGTTGTAGTTTTACTCATTTTGATAAGTATTTTCTGTTTTCTCCTCCTATAGTTTGCCTTGAGCTCTTACAGTTTGACTGTAATGGGCCAGACACTGTTAGGATGGTTTGTTAGTTTTTTGACACTCTTGTTTTTACCAAAAAAAAATGGGAATTGGCAGATAAAAATAGGAGGGTCTTGTAATTACCGAACATGAAAGGACACAGACGACGAAGGAAGTTGTTGTGCTAGGAAATGGAGGCGATGCTGCTGCTGTTTGATCTTCCGGCTGGATCGAGAGAGACATCGCGCCGGAATGAGGAACAAAGAAGCGTCGATGTTGGTTTCGCTTTCCCGTCGGGTTTGGGATTCGCTTCGGGTCTCATCCCGTTTCGGCAGAGAAAACAAAAGAGAGATATGAAGGGAACGAAAGAGATGGAGATCCTGGGGGCTGGTGGGTTTCCGTTAGTAACAGAGGTGGTGATGGTCGCGGTAATGGAGTTTGAGGGATGATGATGGTGGGTTTGCCACTTCGGTAAAAACGAAGACAGAGAATGACTTTGAAGGTTGGTTGCTTTGGCGTAAAAATGCCAGAGGGTGAAATAGCTTTGATTTATCTTGACTGTGTGAGATTGAGGGAGATTAAGGAGGATAGAAATTAGGAATTCGTGGGTTGTTTCCCAATCTGGTAGAGTAAGAGGGAGAGTGGTTAGAAAAAAAATATATGGTGCTCTGGGAGCACCATAACTTGGGTGGTTCTAAATGTTTTGGGAGTATGATAGGTTAAGGAAAATACAATGTACACCCTTAGAGTCTAGGAAATAGAAAATAACGACCTGGAAAATATAGCCAAATAACCCAAAAATAATTGGGGTGTTATATCACCTTCCCCTTAAAGCACAGTTTCGTCCTCAAAGCGTAGAACATTAACTCCCTAGAGAGAACATTGTGCCTACATGCACGATGCAAGGATTTCTAATGCACAAGAAAAAGTAAATACCATACTGAACAAGCGAACAACATACAGGGTGTTGCATTACCTTCCCCTTAAAAGGTAGTGACGTCTCCGACACTCGGGTTATACTGGTCATCTAGGTTCTACAAATCAACTAGAGCCAAGTCTAAGGGTAAATACCCTCCTATCGCCCTAGGTAAATTGCAGATATATGGTGTCCGAGGTTATTAAGAGTCGGGAACGATATAATTCTAGACCCTTAGTAGCGACGAGATAAAAAAGACGCTCCTGAATCAATTAAACTAACGCTGGGGTGGAATGGATAGAGATGTACCAGTCATTATGTTGGTATGCTTAGCTTGCGTCTTGTTCATGACATTGATGGTTCCCGCTGCTTTCTGCTTTGTGGGTGTTGGGGCTGTTATTGCGACATTGTTCCCCTTAGGTCGGTTGTTGCAATTCCCACCATTTTTATTCCCTTGAGTCTTTGACCTCCACTCAGGTTTCCTGTGGCCCAACTTGCCACAATTGAAACATGAGACTTTGTTCCCATGAAAATCTGCCCCTGGGTGGTTGTTTCCATAGCGATAGCAGTGGTAGACTCGGGATGTGCCTGGTCCTCAATTGTTGTTTCAGCTACCATTCTGATTGTTCTGCTGGGGATTTGGGCGGTACCTCTTATCTCCGTTATTGTTCCCAGCATTAAGGTTATGGAAATCGGGTGCCGCCGGTGATTCGGGCTTCCTCTTCCTACTTTCCTCGTTGTTCTCGTCGATCAATTTTTGGACATCTTGTGTTGGTCCATAGGCTTCCATGAGGGTACTAAATCAGATTGCAACTAAAGCCATTCGAAGTTGGAAGCTTAAACCTCCAAGAAACCTCTTTATCTTCTTCGCCTCGGTTGGCACGAGTTCCCTTCAGAACCTCATCAGCTCCATGTACTTTTTGTGATATGTCGAGAGGTTGTCACTTCCTTGTTTCAAATTCATGAACTCGTTGAACTTTCTATCCTTGACATGGTCAGGATAGAAACCTTCTCGCAAAGCTTGTTCAAAATTAAATCCTTCCTGGGCACGTAATTCATCCCCCTTAGCTGACCACCAATCATCATCTTCCTCCTTGAAGTAGAAAATCGCCACTTCGACAGGTAGATTTTTAGTTGTATGCGTTTTCTTTAAAAGACCAAGATCTACTACTACTACTACTTACTCTTTGAGATTATATCATATTCTTCATGGGAGATGTGCTAAATTGTCCACTGTTTAACATGATTCAACCGTCTGTATACATAGTTTAATTGGACTCCTATTCCATACGTGTCAATAGTTCATAACGAAACTATATATTGTTATGAATTCACTTGATTTATATCTAAGCATGTAGCTTTAAGTCATGTGAGATTAGAGAACATGTGCAGTAATCTTGTCAAACCTTTTATAAGCCCGTCAAAGCTTTACTTCCTAGTGTATGTTTTTTGTTTATTGCAAGAAGTTCAATACTGTACGTTTTCGACAAATCAAATACGCTATTGCACCAATTTTCTTTTTTGTGTATGGTGATTTTTTCCCAATCGAGCGTAAGATGATTTAAATTATATTCATTTTTCATACGGCTCAAGTTTATATTAGTTTTCACCCAAGAGTGATACCTACATCCAACAAAAAGTCTGAATGTCACATCCTCGTTGTTTTGGATTTACAGAAAACTAATAAGTCTCCATCTCAAGCCATGCCTTACAGGAGATTGAGAATCTCGTATTAATTTTTCCTAAAAACAAGACGATATGTAAAAGATTTTATTTTCTTAAAAATATATTCATAGTGCTAAGGTGACTGAATTCATTTACAAGGAAAATCATATGTAACTGTATTCACTGTGAGTGTTCATTTACATACGATTCATCGATGGCCAAATAAGTTATGTATACTACAACATTAATGAAAAAAGGTTTAGATTATTGTATAAAAATATCTATTTTGTTAAAAAATTATATTCTTTCTTTGGTGAATGCAAGCATTTTGTATACAAATAAATAATGTGAAATTTTACTTCAATTATCAATTTTCTTTTTCATATAACAACGATATGCAGAGGCAAGAAACAAAAAAATTAAAAGGATGCATAATAAAAAAGTGGTGAAAGTGGTTATCCCATATGCACATCTGAAAAATGTAGTATAGAAGAACAGAGAACAACTATTTCATTTACTTAGACATTAAGAGTTCTCGTCTTCCATGCTTTTGCAAATCTCATTGTCTATACACTAAACAAAAAAAATGGGTGGATATATTCTAATGTTAATATGATCAAAGTACGCACCACTATAAACATAAGCACACATAAAAGCACAAAATCACCTTCCAACAAAAGATTCTAGAGAGAAATTAGAAACACTTTTCAAGATTTCTTTAGAAAAGATCAACTTGCACGATGCCTCTCAAATGAAGATTAAAAGATTTTTTTGAGAAAAGACCAAGTGCAAGTTGCACGTTGCCTCTCAAATGAAGACCAGAAGTTTATAATTGCTTATGGACTTTAAATCAATCTAAAGCAATAACCACTGAACAATTACAAATAGGGTTGCAGTTATAAATATGGAGTACTAAAATGATTGTAAATTTTATTTTAATAAAGGTTAATTGTGGAAACCCGAGAAAGGAAGATGTACACTTTCACTTGCTGTACAATTTGTTCAAAATTATGAAAATCTCAGTTTCTTCGACTTAGACTTGGCTTATCAATCTATTTTTTATTTGGTGTCTACAACTTGACTAACCACCCCAACTCAACTTCTTATTCCAGAGTTTTACAACTTGACTTTGGCAGTTTTCGGGATATCCTTCTCGGCAACTCGCAGTTGGTGGTACCCTGACCTCAAGTCAATCCTTGAGAAGACATTGGACTCTTGTATTTGATCGAAAAAATCGTCAGTCCGGGGTAGAGGATACTTGTTCTTGATGGTTGTCCTATTTAACTCTCGGTAATCAATGCATAGCCTCAGGCTTCCATCCTTCTTCATTACGAAAAGCACCGGTGCTCCCCAGGGTGACACACTTGGTCGTATGTACCCTTTCTCGAGGAGTACGTGCAGCTTATCCTTGAGCTCCTTTAATTCTACTGGTGCCACCCAATACGGTACTTTCGAGATAGGAGCAGTTCCATGTGATAATTCTAGGGTAAAATCCACCTCTCGTTTGAGTGGCATCCCTGGAATCTCATCTAGAAAGACATCGAGAAATTCCCTTACTACAGGTGTGATGACCCGTCACACATTTAAATATAAAATTATATATTTACGATAAAATCATAGTTTACTTTCAACCCTTCTGACACTTTCAGATGTTCAAAACTTAACCAGCTGGACACACAATCGTCTGAACAACATTTTTAATCAACTTTCTGAAATACTGGAACGTGACTGAATTTACTAAAAAGTTACACCAACTCGTCAACAATGAAAATTTTTATAAAATGTCGCCATTTGACTACAGAGTTACAACTTTCACTAAAAACAGCTAAACACAATTATTTACCTAAAAACATGTTATTTAACAACTACTTCGTGATCCAGTCGCGCTCCAGGTCAACCTGTAAAAGAAAAGGGTGAGCCAAACAGCCCAGGTACCGCCTAACCACTCGCGTAGAAATCTAAAATCTACTTAGCACAACAACCAGTTATTACATATCAGCTAGCGACACCAAATACACAAACAACATACAGCTAAAAAGCTGTAAAGATCACACCAGCAGTATAAACAAATATAGACCGTAACTGCAGGAAACTTGGAGATTAGATTTCCACTACCCTTTCATACGAAAGTAGATCTCATCAACAACAACAACCAAAATTCCTTCAGCAAACTGTACGGGGGGAACAATCACGAACTAAACCAACTTGGTAACTCACTTTTCCTTATGTCCGAGTGAACAAGAACGTGAAGAGACTATAAGAAAAGAACAAAGCCAAGGGATACTTGGTACTGAAAAGTGTTTTTTGAAGCAAGGTGGAGTGAAATGAAATGAACTCTAATAAACTCTACTAATCTTGCCAACAGTAAAAATTCCGAGCTTACACCCCCTCTGATTTCTTAAAACTGAAGTTTCCTCCCCCTACCCTTATGTTACAACATTTGACTAAGAGAAAGCAAGAGAAAACCTTTGTCTTCCCGACCAAAATGACTAAGCAACCACAAGTTTAGTTGGCATAATATTAGAAAATGGGGTGGACTGTTAATTGACACCTCATGCTTCATGCACATGCAAACATACTACAATCACTTTACACTCAATATAGACACAAACCACCCTTAACCAATTACTACTAAAAATAACAAAAATGAAAAGAATCAGCATGTCAAATATTAGTCGTTTTTAACACATTGGCAACAAGGTGAAAATTCACTAAATAAAATGATGAGCAGATTATTATTCAACCAAAAAAATTTATGTTTAGCATAAATAAATAACTTTTTAACTTTTTAGTAAATTCGGGACCTCACAACAGGTATCTCCTCCAATATATTTTTCTCTTTGGATACGTCCCGGAAGGAACATAAGTAGGTAGAGTTTCCCTTCTTCACTTGGTTGACTATGGTCAAATCTGACACTAGTCGAATGCAAGGTTCCCTTGTGATACCACGATGGGTGATCCTCTCTCCTTTGGGTCCTCTTAACCGAACATTATGATCATAGCAGTCAATATGTAACACCCCCGAAATTGGCCAAGCCGGAAGCCCGGGGATGTCACTCCGTACTCGATGTTAAACCCGAATACAAGGAGATTTTATAACATAATATCCAACCCAAAATCCATAAAATAATTAATTAAATCTTTAAAACTTGTCTCGCCACAAACATTGGCATTATTGCAATCTAGATATTCTCTAAGTCTAACTGAAGTTCTAAAGTAAATAAATGTGATCTACTAAACTTTTCCTATGTATGTCGAGTCGCGCTCCCGTTACTCCAAGTTTCCACCAAAACCTGTGGTGCAGAAATAAAAAGAAACACCACCGTTTCCAAAGTCAACGGAAAATACTGAGTAAGCAACACCCAGACATTTAAACATATTACGAAGCAGTTTATAAAAGACACATAAGTTTGAAGAATAAAGAATTCGAGTAAGAGTATAAGTATGAAATAAGAACTCACCAATCTTTTCCTTTTATCACTTCACTTGTGGGGAAACATTCCCAATCTCTTTTCCAATGTCAAAACGGGACTTTCAGATTTAAACAGTAAAGGTCCATTTTTGGAAATCCATCTTTTATCATGTTGACACGGGGAAGAACCAACCATCACACACTACCAAGACCATAAGTTTCGACACCCCCCTAAGACTTCTTGCGGCCAGAGAGGTAAGTACATGGAGAAAACTCGGGGTTGTTGCGGCCGAGCAAAATAAATATTGGGTCGAGAGACTGTAGTCCACATTGACCATTCCCAAAATAAATGTTTCCCGGTACAACTATTCCACTTTACGTCATTACGTCTTATTAATATCTCATGTGATAGTTGTGATATCATCACTTTTGTGAACTCAGCAAGATGCTCAAATAAACATTTAAAGCAGGTATTTCATTTTGAGACAATAAATCACGAAACACAGTTTGACACGAAATAAGGAAAGGGCGCTAGGCCTGGCATGATTACTTACCTTGGATCTCAAGCAAAGCAAATCACTTCCTAGTAATACTCGACGTATCCTTCGTCAACGTAATTTGCGCCCACAAATTTAATAATATTATAATCAACACATTGCACACGGATTCCTATAGGCAAATGCAATCAATCCCTTACTAAATCTCCCCAACCTTTACTAAGGCGAACAACCTCTTTTATAGAAGAATACACTTTATAGAGTTAAAGTTTATCATTTGTAAAAACACACTAAGCTATAATTATATAAATATAACTTATAAGATTAGATAAACTATCATTTTTATTATTTAGGGTAGAGAAGCATATTATTTTACCCCCAAAAACAAATTTGATTCAAATAGTAGTTTCTCCCAACCAAACAAGCCTTAGTAAAGAATATAAGTTATGAACTAACTAAATTTTATTTTCAAAAAAAATAACAAAATTATTTATGGAAAATAACTTATTCTAATTTCTATAAGCCTATAAAAATAAATAAGAAAGATTTTTTTATCACCATTATCCTATGTCTTTATTTTTGAGTAAAGATGAGTACAAAAAGATTACTTTAATTAAACTTGTATAAAAAGAATTGTCTCTTGTTAGATTCGAACCTAAAACTTAGCTTCCACATATCCACCAAGCCTTAAGTATTAGCATTTAACCATTGGGCCAACAACACTTTTTTTTTCTCATTCTTACCTAATACGTTAACTACTAACATTAAATAATAATAATGAAAAAGGAAACAAAACAAAATAGAAGAAGAAATATAGAAAGAGAAAGCGGGCTTGTGTACCCGAGAGAGAGACGGGTGACGATGAGGGACGACGCTGGGGACGGTACGAAGGCGGCGGCGACAGCTGGACACGGCGGTGGTGGCGTGGGTGGGCAGCGGTGGCGGCGGCGGTGGGCAACCCGTCGGGTGGGAGAGCGAGAGTGATTGAGAGGGAGAGATTGTTGGGTTTTGGTGTGGGTTTTTCTCTGATTTCATAGGGTTTTATATAGCTCTCAAGTGAAGAATCCGACGAGGATTAGGAAACCCACCGGCGATATTTTTGATTCCGAATTGGGTCTTGATTTTGGACGAAAATGATTTCTTGGTGAGAAATTATTGGTCTATGATGAGTTAGGAGTGGTTTGGAATTGTAATAGAGTGAAAAAGGAGACGAATTTGTAGTGTTAGTGTTGGTGGTGGAGATTGGGGCGGCCATGGGAGTACTCTCCCATTGGGAGAAGAAGTTTAGGAAGATGATGACATTATTTTAAGTAAAAGACACTTTCACCCCCACTGTTTTAGATAAAAGTCACTAGCACCCCCTGAGTTAAATAAAAGACTCTTTATAAAGTAGGGAAAATACATAATAACCTCCAAATAGTTAATAGTAATAAAAATTAACTTTCTACCAATAAAATGAACTCCCAATACTTATACTAATGTCATACTGACACCAAATAATATCATAAAATATAATACTAGCATATTAACACCCAATACTTATAATAATATTATATTAACACTCAATAATTTCATAAAATACATGTTTCTAAATAACGGGGTATTTCACAATAACTACTCAATACATCTTGAACCAGTCCATCCCTAGGATAACATCTATACCCCCCAAGGTCAAACTTTATTAGGTTGGCTGGTAGGGTACTTGTTAAGATTTTTAGCTCAACTTCTTCAAATATTGTGTCACATACTGTTATATGGTAGATGACTAGGGGTTGCTACAGGGATGGATATGGTAAATGACTTATTCACAACCCAGTTGCTCAACAAATGATGATGATATGAACGAGTAAGATGCACTAGAATCAAATAATACAAAAGATGGTTGCTCGTGGATAAGGAATGTGCCAGTGACAACTCCCTGAGCAGCTTCTGCCTCAGTCTTTGTTATGACAGCAATCGTTCCGAACTTGACATTCAGAGCTCCAGCTCCTCCTGCTGCATTGTTGTTGACTGCAGCGCCTGCATTGTTGTTGCGGTTATGAGCTACATTCTGTCTCGCATTCCCCTGGTTGTAGTTCGGATGCCTTCCATAGCCATTACCTCCATTTTTTTATAGTTTCTAAAGTTCCCATACTCAATCTGTAGGTTAGCAGGTTGCTAGTTCACATACTGCTGGTTGTGCCCGAAATTGCTCCCATTTTTCTTGCGATTCCCCTCGTAGTTGTTCTTTTGCATCCTCGAAAAGTTCCCTCCTTGATTCAGTTACTTGTTTCCTGCTGGTGCTGATCGTATTCACAAGCCATGTGTCCCCTCCTACCACAATTGTTTCAAGGAATTACGTTTCCTTCACGATATGCTCCTGGGTGGTTTCATGGGCACTTCTTGTAGAAATATCGGCGAACTTTCTGAGCTCCAGGGTTCTGTTGGTTGACTCGCACTGTCCCTGGTTACCTCCTCCATTGTTCGGCATGAGCCTCTAGTTTCCCTTCGCAAAGCGTCTCTCCTCTTGGATTGCCTAGACTCGCCAGATATCAGCGGCTCTATCATAGACTTCATGAAGAGTAGGATAAGTTCTGCTAGGCAGAGACATCTGTAGCCGCTCGTGCAGTCCAGAGACGAATTTTGAAACTTTGGACTCTTCGTCGAGAACGGTGTTGCCCGCAAATTGCATCAGCTCCATAAACTTCCGGAAATATTCGGTCACCGAGTCATTTCCTTACTGTAGGTTCTGAAATTCTTGTTGCTTGGTCCTCTTCACGTGATGAGGATGAAAGCGGGATCTGAGAGTAGTCTGGAGGGCTTCCGATCCGAAGTTAGGTTGAGTCAATAGGGTTTCTCGAGCATTCCTCCACCAGAGATTTTCCTTACTCTTTTGATAAAGCACTGCACAGTTGACCTTTCGATCCTCAGGGCATTCCACATTCTCAAGGACATTGTCCATCTCCATGATTCAGTCTTCCAGTTCAACGTGGTCTTCGTTTCCTGTGAAGCTAAGTGGTTTCATGTCTGTCATTTTATTGTCCCAGTTACGACCTACTTGAGCTTCATTGCCCATCATTTGAGCCATTTTAGCAAATAATTGCTCCAGGTTGTTTTTTTTTTGTGCCATCGGTTCTTGTTGGACTCTCCTGGTGTCGTAGCGCAGTGGTCTATCAGTTATATTCATACACTATCCCCTATTGTATCATTTCTTATTCTATCATTGGCTCGAACATCAAAATGAATTATCTCATAACGTACATGCTTATTAGTCCATGTAACTCAAGTATCACACTTAAAATATCAGATATCACATAGTAATTATGTGACACCCCCATACTTTGTCGTGGGAGAAATACGGGAATGCCACTCCGCACCTGGGATCGCTCCCGGTGCAAGGAACAATGGTAATCAAAACAAAACATCGCCATAGCTATTTATTACAAACCATAGTGTCTTCAACAGTGAAATAATACATACTATCAACACGATGAGATATTATCTAGGTGTTCTATTTATTTAGCACTAGCTCAACTAGGTGAGTCCGGGTTTCCCTTTAAGCCCTTCACCTAGACCTGCGGGGGAAAGAAACAAAGACCGCAGTTTTTTCCAAAGTCAGCACAAAAATTGCTGAGTAAGTAAACACCCCAACGTGTAAATCGGAAAGAGGCATATTTTTAATTTAAGAAATAAGGATGATATGTAAGAAGTAACCAAATATGTTCTCGTGTGAGAAAAGAGATATATTTTCCAATTTTTAATTCCTTGTTTCCCGAAACGTGTTCTCAAATCATCACAGTATAAATAGACATTTATCCAAACGAAACATTTTGATCCATAACATTTGTCCCAATTAGGGAATTCCCAATATCCAATAATCAAAATCCATAATCCATCATCCATATCTCAAAATTCACATTTTAGTTTAGTTGTAGCGGGGAACGAACCAACAATATAGAACCAACCATCTCGCAAGCATCCAAGACCTTAAGTGCCGGCACCCCTCTAAGACTTCTTGCGGCCAGAGAGGTGAGTACATGGAGCAGCCCGGGGCAATTGCAACCGAGCAAAATATAATAACCACAATAAATAATAATCTGCGTATGGTTCCACCGCACAACTGTTTCCACTTTACGTTGTTACGTATTATTAATTTTCATGTGATAGTTTCCAAGTGAATCGATAAACAAGTAATTAAAATTCCAAGTCAAGCACGTATTTTAAAATTCACATTTGAGACGTATAAATCATCATAAAAATAGTTGGACGCGTAATTGAAATATCAAGTTAAACACGTATGTCACAAATCACATTTTGAGACGTAAAAGCCATAAAAATATTTAGACACGAAAGGAGGACGGGCACACTAGGTTAGGCATATTTACTCACCTCAAGTAGCAAAGCAAATAGCGCGATAAGCTTCTACGGATGTTCGTAACCCTTGCTTACGATCTTGTCACCTACAATTTATAATTCCTAAATTATTTACAAGCTCAATTGTGCAAGTATGCTATGCCAACTGCTTTAACTCCTAATGTGACATTTTGAAATTATCTCCTTTACCCCCATTAATTAATAGCATAAAACAATTATTTAATTAACACTTATATTTTTCCCTCATAAAAATATTATAACTTATATAAATACAAACTTGTAAAATTATTGAGTAATAAAACCAAATTAGGCTTATACAATTTCTTTATTTAGTAAATAATAATTTAACAAACATACTATTTATTCATACGTGACTATAAAAGTTAATTCAAACTAATTCAATTATAACCATTTATTTATCAGAAAATATATACACTATATAATAACTAAATACTCAAGTAAAATTCACAAAAATGCTTATTTCAATAAAAACAAGTCATACATATAATTATAGACTTATGTTAAATAAATAATTTCTAATATCTAGAAAAATAATCATGTAATATCAAACAATAGTAATATGGATTTTTATTTAAAAAGTATACTTAATAGTTATTTCACAAATTAACTTCCAACTTATTTATTTTATCAATATTCTCAAAATAATCTATTTTACTCAAAATAACAATTTACAAGCAATTTAAACCATTTAGTTAATCAACCCAAAATTATATAATTAAACCAAATCACATATTTTTATCTTGCTTATAAAAACAACAATATTTCATATAAATATAACTCTATATAATTTTTAACAACTTATTTACTTTTATTTAGTCAAAATATTATATAGCAATATTAGTTTATAACATAAATCCAAAAATATCACTTTAAAGTTTATAAAAATATGCAGTTTGATAACATACACACATCACCCCCAATCTTTGAGAAACTAAACATGCGGTTAACATCAGGCCCTCAACTTTTCAGAAATTACATAAATTACCCCCTTTTATGAACACAAGCATACATCTTCAACCCGACATACCCGATTCGATTTAGAGCTAACGTGATGTGATTTTGATGATAAGAAATGAACCAGAGAGTGATTTAGGACTCACCTACGCGAAAAATCGCGAGAAACGGTCAAGAATCGGAATGGGTCACGTCTCCGAAGGTGGCGGTCGGCGGTGATGAACACCGGCGACGAATCGGACGTTGCGGGCTCTGTTTGATGTTGCTATTAGACTCCTCGGACCTCCAGGAGTGTTTTGGTACCAACGGGAGCAAGTGGGTCGCACCGGTTAGCTCGGGTGAGCTTCTCGACGGATTTAATGGTGGCGGCGGCGATGGTGGCGGCTCGGGCGAACTGCAGCGATTTGCTGCTGCAAAAGCTTCTATTTGGGTTGAAACAGAGTGGGTGAGGGCTTGAGAGGTCCGAAACAGTGAGGGAGTGAGAGAGGCAGAGGTGGTGGCGAGTTTTGCTTCCCGTCGGGCGGCTTGCTGGCGGCAGCTGGTGGCTCCCTCGTCGGGGGAAGCTGCTGCTGTTGCTGTCGTGGCGTAGCAGAGAGGGAGAGGGGGTTTCAAGTTTTCTAACAGAGTGAGGGGAAGAGGGAGAGAGAGATGAGTGGCTCTCCCGTCGGGTGGGTCGCCGGAGTGGTGGCGTTGCTGGCGGGAGCAGCAGCTGCTGCTGGTGGTGGTGAGCAGAGAGGGAGAGGAGAGGGAGAGAAGATGGGAGGTGGCTGTGGTGTGGTTCGGGTGGTGGTGATAGAGGGTGTGATGGTGGTGGTGTGTGTTGTTTTTGCCGTGGGTTGAGAAGAGAGAGGAGTGAGAGAGATGTTTGTCTGATGGGTTTTTGGAGTGAGAGACAAATGAGAGAAAAAAAAAAGTATTAAATAACAAATCAATTACTTGGAGAGGTGATCTTCCTCCACCGCCCCACAACATTTCTTTTTTGTCAACTAGTTAGCTATGGTAGGGTGTTTTGGGAGTACTAAATTGATGTGTCATCTAGTGGGTTGGGTACACACTTTGGTACATTCAAATAAATCGCATAAAATGCTAAGTAAAACACGCAATTAAATACCGTTTTCTCTAATATTATTATGTGAAATTCCCGAGTATATTATCAACCCAAAAATAATCAACTCACCGCTCGTAATAAAAATAAAATTTTATGTTTCTCAATTACCCAATTTACCCTTCACAAATAGTCGGGGTATTACAAATTAAGACATGCATCATCTAGCAATTCATACACATACTTGCTTTCATAAACTGCCTCAAATCTATAATCATCTTTTCTGAAACACCATTTTAGAATAATAACTATGTACTTTATTACGGGAGCAATGCATGTCCCACAGATAGAAAGAAAGACTATCATAACTAATAACTTCAAGTCGTGTCAAGCATATAATGTGTCTCGTGACGGAAGGATGTGGGTGGGACTAATAAGACTAGGATTTAGACTACCCATAACCCAATCGGCTTGTCCAATTTTAATTATATTTTCGTAATTCCATTTAAGGTTGCCCTTCAGGTTTTAGTTTCCCTTTTTGGATAGCCTGATACCACCTGTAACACCCCTCGATCCCCAAACTTTCCATTTCGGTCCGGAGAGCCTATGAGGGTGCTACTCATAATGACATGGCTGAAATCGAGAACAAACACTGCCATAGATATATATTATATATGCCAAGAGTCTTAGACATCGTCTTAGAATATTATTACATAAAATATGCAAATTCTATAGTCTGATTTACTAATATTACTAATACCACTAGGTGAGTCTGCGTCCCCCCCCCCCTCCCCTCCTGTGTCATTCCTTCTTCGTCTAGATCTACGGTGGGAATAAAATTAGAACCGCAGTTTTTCTAAATTCAGCAATGAAATACTGAGTACGTAAACACCCAATCTTGTAAACAGATTATGAAGCATATCTTTCCAAAAAAAATTATAAAGGATAATGGACAATAACTGAATATATCCTTGAAGAATAAAGTATGAATACTGGAACACATATGAAATTCTCTTTCTTTTTACCTTGCATCTCAATCTTTCTCTTATTATCAAGCGGGGAATATCATTCTCAATCTATCTCTTCTTTCCTTTCATAAAATCTCATTCTCAAAGTATGTCATATTATTAACTTGTTGATACGGGGAAGATCTATCATTTCATTAGCAACCATGACCATAAGTGTCGGCACCCTCCAAGACTTCTTGCGGCTAGAGAGGTAAGTACATGAAGCGACCCGGCAGGTCGTGACCGGGTTAAAATATACACGGGACAAGTGACCGTAGTTAATATTGTTGGGTTTTGACGTAGGTAACGCAGCGGAATAACAAAATTAATCCTACTCAAAGCCCACCAAGGATCACAGGAAGAGACATCATAACATGATCAAGGACATAGAAGATGTGTACCTTTTTGATTTGTGAGATCACACGAAGAATGATGTCCTCGTCTCTACGGTTGATCCACGTCTAGAGGTGATCTAGATTCTTCCTTCAATCAAGTGCTAGCTTGAACCTTGGAGGAAGAGGGATGAAGATCAAAGCAACAAATCACCAAAGGCACAAGAGAGGGGCGGCCTCTCTTTGCCGTCGGGTAGAGGGGCGGACGGGTGGCTAGGGTTTCGGCCCTAGCTCTTGTCTTGCTCTCTCTTTTGCTCTCTCCCACTTTTGTGTTATGACTAATAATAACTCATATGTGGGAAGGAAGCTAGAGCCTCCTTTATATACTCCAACAACTCCTTGTTGTTTCCATAAAAGAGTTTCCTAATTCTAGATGAACTAGAATTATTCCCTTCCTTGCAAATTAGTCCTACTAAGTTTGCTAGGTGTTGCACAATGATCCTTCTATTAATTAATCAATATTAATTAATCCCAAATCTAGCTCTACTCTATTTGACGTGTGACCCCATAGGTTTCTATATAGTTGGTAGTAACTATTACTAACATGGAGCGGTGTCTAGCAACACATCCATGCCACCCAACCAATAGAAATAGTCAGTGATCCCGACAAACCTTTGTGCCCAATATATCATATTGCATTATCCCTTTGTCTCCATATCCGGATTGGACACGAGACATAAATAGTCACACTCGTATATCCAATCCATAGTTCCTCGATCCTGGGAATATGCTTATGCTTGCAGATAACATTAATATCTCTATATTAACTTATCTGAGTCTGGCCAGACATTCAATAAGCCTCATCCCTCGAGTGGCCGTGGATATTTACCCCCATTATGTGGGAGGGACAAATCCTATCTACATCACTACGATCTCTAAGCTTGCTTCCTATCACGCCCGATAGCCACCTTTATGATTACCCAGTTACGGTGTAACGTTTGATAACATCAAAGCGCAATATTTCACAACTAGAGTATCTAGTGACTTCAAGTCTAAGGATTGCAATAATATTAGCACTACGAAAAGCGATTGTGACTTCACATAATCTAATGTATCCTTTTCGTCGTGGGTCAATCCAGTATGCCATTACTCCTAATGCATACCCATGTGTTGGATCGTGATATCTCCATATCAATCCAACCCCACACTAGTCTATAGATGATTGTCCCATTAATCATTATAATTGACTAGGGATATTTAAGAATATAACACCTTATATTCTAAGGACTTCATTCATGTTAGCATATCTCCATATCGATAACATAATGAATCGTAAATCCATATATTTGTCACAATTAATTGATTGCCTCTAGGGCACAATTCCAACAGTCTCCCACTTGCACTAGAGTCAATCTCCTGCATCATATGCCTATTGATCTAGCGCGGTCCTCCACGCTTACACTGCGTAGGGGCGAGACATATGCTGGAACCTTGCAAATATTCACATCTCCTTTATCAACAATTTGATTGAGATTGAATATTCTGAATAAATGCATCTTATACATTAATTTACTCAGTCCTCTATGTTAGAATCAGTGACTGAATCTTGCCTGGAACCTTTCCAGCTCACAGTCACTCCCTCTAGCATAAAACATAAAACTCGACTATAATCTGAAATCTTCTTTGTCAGATGGAAGTTCTCATCACTGTAACCCCTTACAGTAAACCTTTCCTATCCTCCATTAATCAAGAGTTCATCCTTTATTCCTTCTCAAGTACTTTAAGGATAATCTTGATAATTATTAAGTGACACCTCACTTGGATTTGATTGGTATCTTTGTGTCATGCTTTATGACACGTCTGGCCTAGTACATCTCATGGCGTATCTCGTGAATCTAATTCATACGGTCCATTCCCAATCTAATTGGTAAGACAATTAGCCTTCCAATGACTAATTCCATGTGACATGGGTAAGAATCAATATTCTTTTCACGTTGAACCATTTCAACACCTTGTCAATATATGTACCATGACTCAGGCTGAACAATTACTTTAATCTATCTCCATAGATTTTATAGATTGTCTCGCCTAAGTCAATTATTGAAAATCAATTTCTCTAGCCAATCTTTAACAGATTGCAGAGTAGAGACATTGTTCCCAATGATTAGTATGTCTCTACATACAAGACCAGAAATTTAACTATGCTCCCACTAACCTTCTTGTAGACACAAGTATCATCTTCAATTATTGATGGAACCAAACTCCTTTGATTGCATCATAAATTCGAAGAATCCAATCTCCAAGAATCTTGACTCAATCTATAAACAGATTGCTACAAGCAAGATGCGAATGGATTTAAGCATCACAACTGGGAAAGATTTCGTCATAGTCTATACTATGAATTCTCATGAAACCCTTTCAAACCAGTTTTCCCTTAAAAGTAATCATATTACCATCCATGTTGGTTTCCTCATAACCTACTTGCACCCTATGGGTCCTACCCATTCAGGTGGTTCCACCAAAGTCCATACTTTGTTGGTATACATGGATTCCATATCGTATCCTATGGCTCCAAGCCATTTCTGAGAGTATGGCCCACACGTGGCCTTCTCATAGGTTGTAGGCTCATCTCGATGAGCAATATCTCACGGGTTATGAGAAATCCCCATTTCTCTAGTCCCTTGACATATCCTACCTGTCCTACGAGGTTCTTGTGTTATCTGAGTAGGTTGCTCCACAACACCTTGTGATCCTACTCATGTTCCATCAAACGGATTAATGTTCTATTGTGGTTCTTGAACTTTTCAAGTTCTACTGTCCTCCCACTGTTTCTTTTAGAGACAATCTCTTCCTAGAAACACTGTGGTTCGAGAAACAAACGGTTTGTTCTCGATTAGATTGTAGAAATAATATCCTTTTCAGGATATCCCACAAAACATTTATCCGACTTGGGTCCAAGTTTATTTGTAAACTCTTTTACATAAACCTCATAACCCCAAATATTTATGAATGACATACTAGGACACTTCCTAGTCCATATCTCATATGGTGTTTTTCATAATCCGTTTTGATGGGACAAGGTTAAGGGCGAAATTTGCTGTAATTAGAACATAGCCCCTAAAAGTAAACTGGAAGTTCTGTTTGACTCATCATGGTCCGAACCGTGTCCTACAAGGTTCGAACTCTCCATTTAGTCACGCCAAAACCCATGTGGCGTGCTAGGTGGAGCGAGTTTTGGATCATATCCAATACTCCCATAGATTCTTGTCAAACTCTTGGCTCAAGTATTTTTCTTCTATGATCCAATCGTAGAGTCTAAATACTTTTGCCAAGTTGGTTCTCTACTTCATTCCTGAATACTTTGAACAATTCAAGGGATTCTGATTTGTTTCTTCATAAGATACACAAATTCATATTTCTCTGATCCTATCAGTAAATATGATGAAGTACTAAAACCATCTTTAGTATCAGCGCTTAGTGGCCTACATACATCAATATGTATGATTCCCAAAAGATCATATCTTTGCCTAATAAGTCTTACATGTCTCATATGATTCAATAATCAAATGAGTCCCAGAAATCCATCCTAATGGAGTTCTAGATATGTATCTCTTATTTTTATGGGCCCAAACGATAATGCCAAAGATAAGTGAAGTTCATATCATTATATGAAAACCTCTAGGTATTAATGTTATAGATGAAATTATCATGATCATGGATATAGAATCCACTTAGACAAAATTGCATTACAATAATGCATACCATAATAAATGGAACAACATTTGTCCTTTCATTATGATAAGGAGCTTTCTTGTCCAAACAAGAAACTATGATAATGGTCCTACTCATAGCAGGGACATTATCCCTTTTGTCTAATTCATGAACAATTTCTGAAAGGTAGAAATAATTCCCTACGGCTTTTCAGCAACCCTTTGCTTCATAGCCCTACGTGTAGGATTATTTCTTCCTTATCCAATTGTCTTCGTCTCTTGAGATCCTACATATTTCTATAAATGTGAGATCCTCATCTAGTATCATATACTCTTGATGATGAGATAGACACATTGAATTTTATAATAAAATACCCAAGTCGGAATTCATAATTCCTTTATTACTTACTTCCATGTACTTTGGGTAGTCTCTCTTCCTCTACACCACCTATGGGACTTCGAGGCAACTTGGTTTTAGCAACAGGCTTGCTTTATACTCATGGGTTCGGCGCAACCATTTGCCCTTACCCATGCTGTTAACTATTAACAGTTTTTGCCCATGCCCATTATGAGTGTTTTGTTTAGTGATTTTTCAATCATATTGAGTAAATCAACTTTAAAACAAAACTGTAATTGCATCCAATGCAATTCTTGGTCCACTTGGGAGAATAACTATATATTCTTTATCTATCTTATAGATAACTCCCAATATCTAAGCTTTCAATTCTATTGAGTTAGTTTAGTTTGCGCTTCACCTCTTGCTTCAGCAGCCACACATTACTAACTTGTGTCGTCGCGTCATATCTCGATGAAGTAAGTCGCCTTGCTTTGGCAAACCCGAACTTATTCCATCTTGACCATGACGAGTGCTAAGCAAGAGATTGCAAAGTGGAGCAACTCCTTAAGCCTTTCATGACAAGCTCGTATGATCATATCATATGCCTCCAAATTTCTCATCTTGCTTCCAAAGCTCAGAGTCCATGGGAGCTTGACATGAGACAAGTTACATCCAAAGAACCATTCTTTGATGTTCCTTCCATAAGGCTTTAGTGCGTTTTGGTAGTTGGTGGGAAGAGAAATTTATGCTCTACAATGTACAACATATTTCCTTTACTTGAGAACAATTCTCGATTTTATACCAATCTAGAAAATAGATTCCAGACATCTTGTCCATCTCATGGACATAAAGTCGCGTTTGTTTGTTTAATGCGATGGGTATTCAACACTTATAGGATTATGCAAAGCATTGTGACGTATAACTATATTCAACAAGGATTTAAATTATTAAATATAGCTCCCACTATTTTTCTCGGATTAATAGCCCTCACCATTAATGCGGAAAATATTTTATATATTTTCTAGTGGGTCCAAGATCCCTTTTTCACTTCTTCTTGAGCTTGCTTTGGCAAGTCACCCAAGAATTGGTTATTTAGGTAGGAACCATTCCAATTGCATCCCATGCAACTCTTGGTCCAATTAGGCGAATAAATTCCTTTTATTCTTTATCCTTTTAGATAACACCTAATTGTCATGCCTCTAAGCTCATCAATCCAATTGACTCTTGCCTAGTTGCGTCCAACCTCTTGTTTTCAACATACACGCATTACCAGCTTGCGTCGTCCGCAACACACCATGGAAAATTAAAATCGCCTTGCTTTGGCAAGCCCGAATTTTAATAGGCCATGATCATGAAGGGTGTTTTTGGCAAGAGAAGGCAAAACGCAATATTTAATTGAGGGATTTCTTTTAAGTTGTTTGGTTGATCTTATCAACATGGTCTACTTATTTGGATTGGACCATCCACAATAAAAGACCAACCTTGTTTATTATTATCTTGTTAACGTTTTGCTAGTATCGCCATACACACAAAATAAATAACAAGACATAAATAATAAACATCCACAAAAGAAAATAACGTGGCATGGATATGGCCCCTAGACTAAGATATTACCAAGCCAATGATAATATCTATATGCCCTAAAGTGACAAGCTCATCTCCATGTGCTCCACCATAGCTGCGCGCCTAGGGATGTCTTTTGGCTCCTTTGGTTCTCCGGTCTTCTTCTCCATGTTCTTGGCTATCAACTAAATATTTCCAATTCTAGCCTAACATCTAGAATAAATAAATAACAAAAGCCTCACATGTCGAGGAGAAAAAGACGACTCGCAGGCCGTAAAACTTAATTAATTATTACATTAATTTGATCAGCTCGCAGGCCGTAAACCAAACCACAAAACAATAAACATCCACAATCCTAGGCCATATCCATCCACCATGCAATAAAGCACATAATACAGTTAAAATCAATTTTTAACGCGCTTGTTTAATTTTAATGAAATTGGGTAACTAGGGTTTCACAACGGTCCAAAGGATTTACCAAAGAATGGCCGAAATCAACCAAGGAACCGCCACACTAGGCCCGGGCCGGCCGGCCCCTCTTGTGCCGTGTGTTACTTGGGCGGCAAGGAGAGAGGGGGGCGGTCCCTACATGGGCCACACCTCCTCATGGAATTGTTTCCATAAACAATTCATGGAATTATTTCCATAAACAATATATGGAATTGTTTCCATAAACAATTCCTTCCTTGTTGGGTTGTTTCCAAAACACCCTTATGGTATTGTTTCCAAAATAATTCTTTCCTTGGTTCCCAAGTTTAGTTGTTTCCATAAACAACTTCTTACTTGTTTCCCAAGTTTAGTTGTTTCCAAAACAACTTCTTCCTTGTTGCCCAAGTTTAATTATTTCCATACTTGGAAAACCCTTTTTCCAAGCATGTGCCCATGAACCCTAATTTTTCAAGAACCCAATTATTCACATCCTATGTGATTAAACTCACCAATTCTAACATCCAATGTTAAATTGGGTCTTGTTTGTTTGAATCAAATTCAATATTGCATCTACTATGCCAATTTTTCAGTTTTCGCGTAATAAACAATAATACGGTGTATGAACTGAAATCGTAAACACATAATATCATGTTATGCTCTACAACCAGGCTCTGATACCACTGTTGGGTTTTGACGTAGGTAACGCAGCGGAATAACAAAATTAATCCTACTCAAAGCCCACCAAGGATCACAGGAAGATACATCATAACATGATCAAGGACATAGAAGATGTGTACCTTTTTGATTTGTGAGATCACACGAAGAATGATGTCCTCGTCTCTACGGTTGATCCACGTCTAGAGGTGAGATCTAGATTCTTCCTTCAATCAAGTGCTAGCTTGAACCTTGGAGGAAGAGGGATGAAGATCAAAGCAACAAATCACCAAAGGCACAAGAGAGGGGCGGCCTCTCTTTGCCGTCGGGTAGAGGGGCGGACGGGTGGCTAGGGTTTCGGCCCTAGCTCTTGTCTTGCTCTCTCTTTTGCTCTCTCCCACTTTTGTGTTATGACTAATAATAACTCATATGTGGGAAGGAAGCTAGAGCCTCCTTTATATACTCCAACAACTCCTTGTTGTTTCCATAAAAGAGTTTCCTAATTCTAGATGAACTAGAATTATTCCCTTCCTTGCAAATTAGTCCTACTAAGTTTGCAAGGTGTTGCACAATGATCCTTCTATTAATTAATCAATATTAATTAATCCCAAATCTAGCTCTACTCTATTTGACGTGTGACCCCATAGGTTTCTATATAGTTGGTAGTAACTATTACTAACATGGAGCGGTGTCTAGCAACACATCCATGCCACCCAACCAATAGAAATAGTCAGTGATCCCGACAAACCTTTGTGCCCAATATATCATATTGCATTATCCCTTTGTCTCCATATCCGGATTGGACACGAGACATAAATAGTCACACTCGTATATCCAATCCATAGTTCCTCGATCCTGGGAATATGCTTATGCTTGCAGATAACATTAATATCTCTATATTAATTTATCTGAGTCTGGCCAGACATTCAATAAGCCTCATCCCTCGAGTGGCCGTGGATATTTACCCCCATTATGTGGGAGGGACAAATCCTATCTACATCACTACGATCTCTAAGCTTGCTTCCTATCACGCCCGATAGCCACCTTTATGATTACCCAGTTACGGTGTAACGTTTGATAACATCAAAGCGCAATATTTCACAACTAGAGTATCTAGTGACTTCAAGTCTAAGGATTGCAATAATGTTAGCACTACGAAAAGCGATTGTGACTTCACATAATCTAATGTATCATTTTCGTCGTGGGTCAATCCAGTATGCCATTACTCCTAATGCATACCCATGTGTTGGATCGTGATATCTCCATATCAATCCAACCCCACACTAGTCTATAGATGATTGTCCCATTAATCATTATAATTGACTAGGGATATTTAAGAATATAACACCTTATATTCTAAGGACTTCATTCATGTTAGCATATCTCCATATCGATAACATAATGAATCGTAAATCCATATATTTGTCACAATTAATTGATTGCCTCTAGGGCACAATTCCAACAAATATTGACAATAATAAACACGGGCCGAGTGACCGAAGTCAACATCGACAATATTAATAATGATCCCCGCACAACTCTTTCCACTTTACGTTACTTTTGAATTGTTATTCTCGTGAGATATTCTCAAAACATCTATTTCAGAACATAATTAAATCTCAAATAAAACAGTCATATCATAAAACACATTTTGAGACAAATGATAAAATCATATTTCGACACGAATGAAGCTGGGCACGCTAGACTTGGTATGTTCACTCACCTCAATAACACGACAAATAGCAGGTAAGCTTTTACAAGTAGACTTTGCCCTCATCTACAAATTCGTCACCAACAAAATTTATAATTCCTAATTAATTTCAAGCTCAACTAACACGTATAATACAAGTATTTGATATGATATGCCATGTACCCTAGTGGCGACGTGGGAGCCCTTTACTTAAATTTTAAGACAACCCAATTTCCCCCCTTTATTTTAGTCTTTAACCATTAAATTAAAACATCCCCAACTTATCGTTATCTAGTATTTCGTTTCACAAATAATACTCTTATATTCTAAACTATACAAAACAAAATTTAATTTAAAAACGAATAAATCATATGGTAATTTACACTAAACCTACTTGCAAGATGCAATTTGGGCCACAAAACCCCTGCACTTTCAAGTTCCCACCACATTCCCCTGCAATATACAAATGTGGGACACATAACCCCAAATTGATAATGGTTTTAAGAAACTAACATAAGTTGATCACACGACAATCATGTGATGGGCATAACAGTCAATCCCCCACTTAATCACTTCTTAAACATACTCAATAATAAAATAAAAGAATAATAAAATAAGGGTAATCTCAAACAAGATTGTGTCTCAGGTGGGGTTACAAACAACGCGAATGTTTGTGAAGACGAACACGGATTCCTTCTTCTTCTTATCCGATTTAAAAGGAAATAATCCTTCTTCTTCTAATTTCTGCGAGGCATCGAGACTATAGAAGATGACCCTTGCGGGCTCTGCAACATAAGGAGGCGACCTAAACATTCAGAGAGTTAGATTGAGACAGACAGAGAGTGGTAGAGATCGAGATCTGGATAGAGATTGAACAAGGGTTACACAGATTTTTGAGTTTGTTATTCTTCCTATTCGAGGTTTTCTACTGGACTTGGTGAATCTCAATGAAAATTGAAACAAACCGCCGAAGACCATGACAGCATGATTAAGTCTGGTGTATAAGGAATTGTCTATAAGTTTTTTTCTAACAGTAGATATATAGAGAGGTCAAGAGGGTCTTGCTACTACAGCAGATATATATACATAAAGCATTCTCTGGTGTTGCATTGTGACATTCGTTGATAATTCAATTACTCTAATACCTTAAGTCAAAATATTGTGAAATTTTGACACAATGTTGATAAAGAAGTCTACAATCACTGGCAAAAAAAGTTTTAAAAACTCGCGAGTCAAACTTAAGTTTTCGTAAAAACACTCAGGCTGGTGTATTTGCGCGCTCTAACAGCCGCTGAATGGTTCAAATAACGATTCCTCTCAAACCGTTCACTCAAAAGTTAAGAAAATCTATCCGTAGAATCCTAGTAGGATGTGCCACATACAAAAATACAGTTTTTGAAAATAACAGGAGGTGGAGGAGTTATATGGGAAAACTTGAGGCTGTTGTATTTGCGCGCATCAACAACTGCTGCAGGGTTCAAGGAACGATTTCTCTCGAACCCTTCATTTAGAAGTTACGAAAATTGGTTAGTACAATCCTAGTAGGGTGTACTACTGTGTACAAGGAAATCCTCAAGAGATATCCAAGTATACACCTCAAATAGAGAATAAGAACACAGAGAATTGTATGGTGTGTGTAGGGAGAAAGTAAGCACTGGTAATTGTGTGTGTGAGAGAGATAGTAGGCTATGGTGCTTGACCAGTGTCGTGTCGCAACGTAGAGCATAACGATCTTATATATAGTAGGGAAGTGACTGTTGGGGGGTTTAGTGCACCATAAATGGCGACTTAATGATAGAACCCCCAACGGCACGTTCGACCGTGTATATAGGAACCGTTACGCATATGTCCGCAAGTATCGGAGACCGTTATAGATCAGCCGTATTAATGGGACACGTAAGCCTAGGATCTCTAAGTCAGTTACCAGAGGTTGCGCGCAAGCTTGGTTGTCGCATGCGCGCGACGGACCTTACCCTAGCTTCCAAAACACTAAGTCTCTACAAGTCCCGTCTTATGGTGCGTGGGGGCTCTGTCTCGTAACCCCACGGGGATCAGCACCGGTGATGATCCAGTGTGGATGGAGCACAGCTAGGTGTGCTGGATGGCTGCCAGGTGGCGGTGATCCTTCCGTCTGGAAAGCAGTATCTACAATAGCCCCCTTTTACGCGATTGTCACGTGCCCTTCTGTTGTGCAGTCGCGCAAAACCAACCGTGCGTGAAGCTCACACGGACCCTTTTGAATTTTAGATTCGAATTCCCATAGCCCCCAGTTATAGCCATGATTGTCTAGGGTTTTGAGAAGCGTCGTTTAGCCTTTGATGAAGCGTGGCTTCTGTCGAGCTAATCAAACGTCATCCAAATTCGCCTATTCTCGAGGTAGGGGTAAATCAAACATCAAATCTTCTCAGTAATCAAAGCGTTTCTTGGCTCATCAAATGCCATTGGCCGTGACTCTTCAAGGGTTTATTTAACCTTATTGTTCCTTCAATCACAACTTTTCCATTGTTGTTTTCTTGAGTTCATATGCTTCGGAGAGAATTCCCCCAACAGAAAGAGTCTTTTGACCAAGTTTGCGATCAAATCCTCGATAATTTTTCCAGGGCAGTTTGAGCACTCAGGCGTGAACAAGGTATTTTTCTCTTGATCTGAACTTGCATTCTCTGAGATTTCAATCAACTTCTTCAATTTCTCATACTTCTAGCCGCCTTTTTCTTTCGCCTGGTAAACCAACCAAAATGAGATCTGGTTCCCTTTTTACAGTAATGGCTCCCAAAAAGACTACTGAAGTCTCAGAACTACCCAGTGAGTTATGGCGAAAAGCTCCCTACTTTGGGGGTGATCACTTCTACCTGGCCACCATCTGAGGGCGCGCCCTTGAGGTGTCTTCTTCGGGCACGACCCTAGAATTGAAGCCTGAACCAGACAGGGAAGAATGGGATCTAGCAGAGGTTCATGATGTTCATAGATGCGGCATCGATGCTGGCCTCTACCCCTACAATGACGTTCTCTTCCAAGATTTCTTGGAGAAACTGGACTGGATGGACGAGTGGACTGATTATATTCTTGATAATCACGAGGCTGTGCTAATGGAAGCTGGAATTTACCATGCTGATCGCGCGACCAGGGGTTTTGATCTGAAGGCCGACCAGAACATGATAAAGGTTCTATTTTCTCGGTACTCCCCAAAGACTCATACATTTCACTTCGCATCTCGTGAGGCCACACCTACTATGGAAGATGTGGAGAATCTGTTGATGCTTCCAAGCATGGGAGCCTTAGATCCTTTGGAAGCGCATAGTTCTGACGAAGAAATTTCTCTCTCCGCCCAGATGTTAGAATGCATTGAGGCTTTGAGGAAGGCTGCTTCAAAATGGGCTCCCGAGGCGATGAAACCTGCTGACACCTTCATGACAGTTTCCGCTGGCGTGAAGAACATATGGTCTAAATGGATCATGTTCTTCTTCAAGTATTTCCCCAAACCTCATATTATCCACAAAATCCAGGAGGAGACTCCAGATGAGATTACTTATACTGCGGGAAAAGGCTGTGAGTACTCCTTGTGTGGTTTTCTCTGCGTCTGGTTATCGCGTTTCCTCATAGACGGGAGTCCGCGAGATGGAGTTTTTATCCACGTACTCACGCTTGCTGTGAGGCTTTCTCTTGGTAAAATATTTGCTCTTGGACCCCTTTTCTTGGGTTCTCTATTCTATCGTCTCGATCTAGCAGTGGCAAATGTTGAACATTCACAGTGCAGGGCTGATGTCGTGTGTTTTGCCAACATTGGATTTTTAACCATGTGGGTCTTTGAATGATGGCCTTCATACGCCCCTTTACCCTATATTGTCGAATTGTGGAATGCCCCAAGGTGCAAGGAAGCTTTCTTGTGTCCTCGCTCCTGGCGTTGGTTTAACACCAAAAACGCCCGTCGCAACTTTTCGTTGGTCAGTGATGATGATGACTCCTTCGTGTCCCGTCCTTATGTTAAGGAGTTGAAAGACATCATGTTTCAGGGGGGACATGTATCCGGAGATTGATATCCTCTCCTCGCCTGGCACATCACTAGCGGACCTCGTCACTATGGTCAGTACGTGAACTGGTGCAGGCCGGGTTATTTGCCTGCTTTGTCAGAGTATGCCCCTGGAACTGAATCCTGCAAATATGCACCCATAACTGTCCACTTCGACTCTCTTCGGGTGGCGCCTCAGCTGGGTTTTGACACGGTCGCGCCGTCCGTGTGGTTCGAGCTCCCTAGAAAGGACTGTTATGATGGGATCATTTTCGGCAAGAGTCGTGAGCTACTTCTCGCAGAGCTTCCCATCATGCAGCCTTCTAAGAGTAGAATGGGAAGAGTAACAGCTGGTTAAGTGGCCTTCTGGAAAACTCAGGTCCGGCGCTTGACAAACCCACAGGTTAAACTGCAAGTTCCCAAGGAACTTGCTCCTTTGTCCAAGAATTACCCCTTCAAGTCTAATCTTTCCCGGGGTTGGGCCCCATATTTGTATTACTCACTGTTAGCCGTAGACCATCTTTGCCCACAGCTGATCTTGGGTGAGAAGAAGCTTATTGTCATGCAGGATTCCCTCAACTCGCGGACTCAATACGCGAGAGACTTTCAAGCGGTAGTGTAAATTTCTCCATACACTCTTCTTTTTATTCGCAACTCCTTATTTCCACGTTTTCTGATTCCTTGTTATCTTCTTAACAATGTTGCTTAAGGCGCTTCGCATCAGGGGATCGCAGCGGGGGACTTGTTGAACTTTTCCGACCAAGGAAGAAGTATGCTGACGACACCATCATCCCGGTTTTTCACATGGAAGAAGGAATCAGAAGTGCGCTCTCGGACGGACTCGAGTCTTTCCTTGTGCCGTTTCTTAAAGATATGAAGAAGAGGAGTGCTGATGCTCCTGTGACTGATGATCCACCAACTCTTCCTTCGAAGCGCGCGCAAAATGAGCCAACTCTCAAGAAGGCCTCTCCAGTGAAGAAGAAACTTGCTTTCCTCAAGAAGAAATCACTCCCAGAACCAGTCTCGACTTTGTTGTCTGGGAGAAAGAAGGTTTGGCCGGAAATATACCTGCTTATTTAAAGTTTCCTGAAACGTGTTTCACCTTCTTTCTGTCTTCTTTCTTTAGATAATGATGATAGTCCTCTCAAAGGGACGACCGTCATGACTGAAGAGGAACCCGTTGAAGAGTATCGGCGAATGGCGGAGGAGAGGTCTCTACAAGAGAAGTTATCAGAAGCAGAGCGCATTGAGATTGCCAAGAGACGAAGCATTGCTGAGATTGCTAATCAAGAAGGCATTGAAACGCGAAGACCGGCACACGCTCTGGGCGTTCGCGCCCCTATCGCGTAGTCTCAAAAACTGTGGACGAACTTCACCAGGCGCAGCTAGCACTTCATGATCTCGTCGGTGATGAAGATGAAGAAGGTACAATTTTTTAAGTTTGCTTTATCAAACTGTGACATTATAACTGGTGCTTTATATCATGGCGTGCCCATTTGTGAAATTCGTAAATGAGTAAGGGATCAATGTGGGGAATCTTCTGGTAAGTCACTGCTCTAGCCACGCGTAATACCCCTCTTTCTGGTACGCTCGATGCATAATATTTTCACTCCCAAGCAGGTCATGCTAGATTGAAGGGTTTCGATTATAACTTGCAACATGACAATTGCGCGGGTACCCCATATAAGTGGGGAAGTACCGCCGGTAACATTAGTAGAGGTTTTGCCACTCTGTTCTGGCTTATCCTTATGTTGAGGTTTTATTCTTATCTTCCTGAGGGTGCGATAATGGCATGTTATTTTTGCAGAACCTGATCCTTTCCCCTTGGTGGGCCGTCGATCTCGCGGTACTCAAGTGATTTCTGAGTCTGCTGATAACGTTTCTGGTACAGGTTCTCCAGAGCAAGTCTTGATAGAAAAGACTCCAGCGGTTGAGGATCGTCCGGACGCGGAGCTCATTATTGAGCAAGAGGGGGAACTCCCAGCGCAGGAAGATCTCACCGCCTCACCTGCCGAAGCGATACCTATTTCCACGGACGAAGCCAATGTCGAGCAACGAGCCAGTCTTGAGCCTGAAATGTCGTTCGAGAGGAATATCGAAGAGGTTGTACGTGACGCTATGTATGCTCAGCCCGTCATTCTGCCGAGCTTGACTCTCCTGTTACTCACAGTGCTGAGGAGGTTGAGTATGCCAACTTAAGTTCCTCCCTGTACCAGGTGTGGCGAGGAGCGAAGATCCCACTGGAGGCTTTGATCTGGACTCTCTCTTCTCTGAGAATCCCTTTGAAGTGTGGGGCTCGCAAGCTGCAAACCCTGTCGTTCCCACGAGGAATTTTATAATCCCTGAGTCGTACTTTGCGCGCGAGGTGAGGGCGGATCAGAAGTTGGCCGAGGAGATTCAAGCTGGATCGCGGGTAGCAGTATCCGTTGCTCCTCTTCAACAAATCATCGAAGGAACTGGTAGGCTCATTCTTTTCTCCTAATACCCCGACTCTCAGGTTTGCGCTTCTCTTATTGTTTTGTCCTGCCTCTATGCACAGATATCGACCAAGCCTGTCTGGAATTGCTAATGAAGGTGCGAGTGACCTTTCCTGCTTCGTTTGCTAGAGTGCTGGAGCTGGAGCCAAAAGACATAGGGGCCCTTTTCAGGGAGATGGCTGATTTTTTGGAGAGATTGCATAAAACCACCCCTGAAAATACCACAACTGCTAGCGCCCAAGATCTCCTTGCGTCTGTACAGAGACTTCAAGAGACTGCAGCGGGTCGACTGGATTTGGACTTTCTTGTGCAGCGACTCACCAAAATTCACAATTCCGCCAATCTTGGAGCCGAATATGCTTCTTTCAGAGAAGAAACGACATCTCTCAATGCGCACAGGGAAGCATATGAGCAGATGGCCCGGGAGTATGAAGCTTCTTCGAAGCATTATGAAGAGATGAAGGCTCGCATTACAGAGCTCGCAGCAAACTCGCTCAAGTTATCCGCAAGGGACTCCCTGTTGAAGGATTTCTTTAAGGAATGAGACAGCAGTCTAGTTGGCCCATCATCCTAGACTCCTCTTTGAATTTGATGTTCTTTCCTTGTATTTCTGATGTCTGAATATTTTGAATCCTGTGACAATGGTTCGTGGAGCGTGTGTTTCCGAGTGATTTTGTAAAATACTCCCATTTTTGCATGATGTGTCTTTGATTACATAACTGCTAGGTTTCTTGTGCCTTGTCTTTTGCAGGTAAATATGGTCCTTGCCATTTCCTTGGTCAAAGGTTTGGCCAAATATAGTAAACTTTGCGTAATCAGCGTAGACTGCTATCCTGTGAGATAGGCTTACACATCATTTTGCACGTGCTGCTATCTTATGAGATAGGCTTATACTTTTACTTGATATTTCACCTTTTTGGTTCAAGCAAATAAGCTGGCGCGTGTGCGTCACTGTCCGTCGTACCTTGAAAAGGTCTCAATATTCAATGCCTTGATGATGGTTCAAATTCCTAGAAACTATCATGACTGTATGGATCGTCGTGCCAGCGTGGCGTCCTGATAAGGCACGACTGCCCCATAGTAGACTATCCCTTCATTATTACCTAGGGTTACTATACCGCCGTATGCTTTAGTAATACCGTTGATTCTCGTCCGGCTCTCGAGGCATTACTGGCAACTGAAGAGTCTTCCTCGGTCCCTATATAAACCTCCTCTTCCTTGCTATTTTGTTCTTCATTACTACCACCCCTCTGGGCTTTCGCCATTGAAAGGATGTCTTCTCCCCATATTCTTTTTTGTATTCCTCCGTTCTTTCATCCACCTGAGTTCCAATTTCATGGACCCATAGAGTTATGTTGTGCTATAGGAATGTCTCCCAAGGGTTCGTCAGCCAAGACCTCTGATTCATCCAGCCTTCATGAGAATTGGCAGCGTAGGATTCTCTATCAGAAAGAAGGCGTCTTTTCCTTTATCATGTTCGCAGGTACCACCCCTGGTGGGTTTCCTACCAATACTGCCCCTTCACTGACTCTTGAATTGAAGCGTAATGATTGGGGAGTTGCCCTGGTGGCTCTCCATTGGAGAACTATTTGCCACCAATACTCGGATGCGAGGGCAGAAAACGGGATTTATTCCCGAAGCTGTTTCCCTCACCTATTCCTTGAATTTCATCTGGCATCTCGCCATGGTAGCGTCGAGATTTTTGTTTTGGTCAAGGGCGTCGACGATGACGACGAGCTTTCCATAGTTAGGCCCTTAATCTAGGGTTTTTAGCGTAGGAATATGCTTCCTTGTACCCTTTTTGGGAATTTGTTTTCTGCTGCTATCTAGACTAGATTAATTGTACTCTGCCCTTTTGGTTGTTTCATCTAATAAGATAGACTTGTATTTCTGCTTCCATTCGCATATTCATACTATGTTTGTGTGTGCTAGTTTTGCGCGTTGCCTTTTTGCGTACTATCCATTCGAATAGGTTTTTAACTCTGCCATTCTGGGAGACAGATTATGTATCGTATGGAATAAATTGCTGCTGTTATCATATGAGATAGACCTTGAACTTTCTGTTGCCATCCCAGTAGATGGGTTCTGATGTTTGGCTGCTATCTTATGAGATAGGCCTTATTTTAACTACTATCATGTGAGATAGGCTTCAGTTGTCTTATCAGACAAGCTTTATTCGCGCTTGGCTGCTACCATATGAGGTAGGCTTATGCTATCTTAGCAGATAGGCTTTATTCGCGCTTGGCCGCTACCGTATGAGGTAGGCTTATGCTATTTTAGTAGATAGGCTTTATTCGCACTTGGCTGCTACCATATGAAGTAGGCTTATGCTATCTTAGCAGATAGACTTTGATTGCATTCTGCTGCTATCATATGAGATAGGATTTGCGCTATCTTAGCAGATAGACTTTGATTGCGTTCTATTGCTGTCATATGAGATTGGCTTTGCGCTATCTTAGCTGATATACTTTGATTGCGTTCTGCTGCTATCATATGAGATAGGCTTTCAGCTGGTTGCGACAAGTAGAGAAAATAAGAGCAGTTGATAGACAATAACCGTACTTATTAGACAATAATAGGAGCGCACCTTGAACGTATCTTTAGATACGGTAACATTTCCTCCCGTTGGAGTAGAAACTTCCCACTTGCTTGTCGTCTTCATCATGCTTGATAACCCTCTTTAAGGTATAGATATTTTTAGCTAATATGGAGGTCTACGTCAGCGTGGGCTGTCTCTCTTTCGTTTCCTCCCGCGTTCCCATTACCCCAGCGGGTGACTGGTCCTGGATGTCTTCCCATCTGGGCAGAGGAATTGGCTAGGACAGGGCCGGGAGTGCCCCCTCTTTCAGTTCTCTGAACCATACCGCCTCAGATAAGTGTGATTCCTTGAAATTAAAAGGGTTCACAGAAGCAGGTATTGTGACCACTCTTTCTTTCTAGATAGCCTTCATTACTTGGTGAGCTGTCGAGGGTACGACATCGAACCGTTGGATCCATGCTCGCCCAATGATCATATGGTAAGTCGTATTGGCGTCGATAACATGGAATTCGGCCGAACATCTAATCTACCCGATTTGAATCCCTAAACAAATCCACTCCAAGGTCATCCTGGAATCGCTACCGAAACCTGTGAGGGGCGACGACTTCCTAACTATCTTGTGCTGGGGGACCCCCGCCGTCTCCAGTGGTGCTCAAGGGAATAACGTTCACCACGCCCGCGCCATCAACAAATGCCCTTTTAAAGTCCACGTAGTTGATGGTAGCTGTTACATATAGTGGCCTCTAATGGCTCGCCTTGGTTCTCTTGTCAGACTCATCAAATGTCATGATGGGTCCCTCCGGTCGAAAGGCCCTAACAATCCTGCCGTCCGAAGTTACCAGCTCTTCCCCATAGTCCTCTTCTGCTCTGAGGATGGCCTTGGTCATTTCGTGCCTGCAGTCTGGTGAGAAGCCCACTCCATCGAAGAGCTTAGCAAACTTGGCAGAATTCTTCATTCGCTCAGCTCGCGAATCCTCCGTGTCAATTCCGTAATCCTCCTCTTCGTGGATCTCCGCGACTATCGGGACTTCTGTGTCTATGACCTCCTCCAAGTCGGTAATTGAGATCATAGCGACCTCTTTTCCTTTGGGTTCCTGCCTCGCATGAGATGGCAGGGGGTTATTACGTACGTCCTTGGCCGGCTCGTCTATGAACACCTGGCCCTCTTTTATTTTCCTGTCTACCATCCATCTAAGCTTCTTACACTCCTGCGTTGGGTGCGACACTTGACCGTGGCACTCGCACCACCTGGGGCTTCTGAATTTCTCTCTTGTAGGTTTGCGCTCAAAAGGTGGCAAAATTATGTCTTTCCGCCATCTTTTGCAGAGATCAATCGCATCCTCGACTGAGCAGGGCGGTGGCGGCGCCTCCTGTGGTTCGGGTCGTTATTGCTTGCTGGATGGAGAAACTGCATGGAAATTGGTATCTCGCGGCCGTTCATAACCGAACCTTCCGACCTTGAAGCTGGGATTCGTCGGTGTATGTGATAACTCCATATTTGGAGTTATATTCTTATATGTTTCCTTACCGTTTTGCGTGTATTCCGATGCGTTTTGATGGATTTTGGATCATTTCTTGCTAAATTTGAGCATGTTGAGTCTTTGCACGTTAATGATGAGTCCGGGCACTTTTTTGCATTAATTTTGACTATATTTTATCACGTTTGATCTTCCGGTATGTTTCTCGTGTTGTGGTTTTCAGGAACCGGGAGCTTGGGACGTGACATTGGAGCAAAAGTGAACTTCGGAAAAGTTGGAGGCTCAAAGGGATGCTGGGGAAGTGAAGACGAAAGGAAAAAGAGCAAGAAGATGAAGTTTGATTGGTGGAAGACCAGAAGTAATCGTACGTTTTCCTCAAGGTAATCGTACAATTACCTTCACTCAGAAGTAATCGTGCGTTTACTATTGGGTAATCGTACGATTACCTTCAATGCAAGTAATCGTACGATTACTTGAAAGTAATCGTACGATTACTTCTGCGGCCAGGATCGGATTTTTGGGCTATTTTCGCTATTTTGGCATAGTTTTGAGAGTTTTGAGCCACGAAAGACTTAGGAAACATTGGGGAACGTGTTGGGCATCAGAAAAACACATTGGGAGACGTGCTTGGAGAGCTTGGAGCTAGGTTGAAGAGCTTGGAGCATCCGTTTGGCTTCTAATCTTCGTTTCTTCTCTAGTTTTTCATATTGGATCATGATACTTTGTATTTTGAACATGATTATGCGTAGCTAAACGCTTATTTTGGGATATCTCGTAGGAGACTAGGGTTTGATCACTACACTTGTGATTTATGGATTTGCTTGCATGCTTTTGAGCTTAATTGATGATTTCTTCTCTAGTTATGTGTATTTTATGAGTTTCATCTATCTTTTCTATTGGTAGACGTATTAATAGGACTGTGCTAGGTTATGAACGATAGAGGAATCTACGTTTGTTGCCCGGAAAATTGAAATACACACTAGCCGTATCTAGGGTTGAGTAATCTTGCTAGTTAGCTAAGAACAAGAGTAGAATTATCATCGTAATGCGTGTTTGAACTTGAGTAAGCTAGAGGAATCAGTCACGATAGTTTAGGCATAGTTATTGGTTGAGACATCTTCAATATAAAATTGCTCGTTTAACTAGAATAAGAACTCATCGTGTTAGTAGAACATAAATCCAACGTAGTGTGACATACCTAGTGATCCGTAGAGATATCCTGAACTTGATCAATCTTGAGAAACCACCAAATCAACTCGTGCTTATTAATCTTGAAATAATTCATTGAATTATTTGGGGATAATTGTTATTTTTAATTTTTAGTAAAAATAGAACAAAACAACTGCGCCTTGCCCACATAAAGAATAAATTTAGTAGTTAATTTACACGAAGTCCCTTGGGTTCGACAAACCGGACTTTTCCGATTATTACTACACCGACAACTGTGCACTTGCAGTTGGAGCGTGTCAAGTTTTTGGGGCCGTTGCCGGGGACTTCAGATAAATTAGCTATTATTTTTCTCTTTAGGGATTTACTATTTCAGTTGATATCTGTTACTCACCTGTTTTGTGTGTGTGATTCGTGTTTTCAGGTCTGATTCACTTGGTGCATGTCACGTTCTCGAAACGAGCATTTGCATCCAACACTTGAAGACCCGGAATCCTTATTGCGAGCACAAAGTAGAGACAAGAGGAAAGCAAATTCAGTTCAGATGGACGAGCAAACTAGAGCTGAGTTTGAGAGGTTCCGCAAAGGCCTCGAAGATGCAGAAGCAGCTAGAGCTGCAGCTGTGGAAGATGCAGCAAATCGAGCAAGGGAAACTGAGCAGCTTAGGGCTCAAATGGCTGAGATGCAGGCTATGATTGATCGCATGAACCCCCCAAATCCACAACAACTCCCTGGTGCAGAAATAGTTGATAGAAATAATGGAGGAGTTAATGGTGGAAACAACGGAGGCAATGGAAACAATGGTGGCAATGGGAACAATGGGGGTAGTAATCGGAACAATAACGGCCGGAATGTGGTGGAGCAAGTCAACAATGCTGAGGAGGATGAGCGTCCTTTGGTGGACTACTTCAGGACTACACCGGAGGGATATCAGCCTACCATTGTCAGGCCGCAGATTAATGCCGCGCATTTCGAGATTCGCCAACCGTTGATCAATATGGTTAGGGATGAATGCTTATTCACTGGAGCCCCGAGTGATGATCCACATCAGCACTTGCTCAATTTCGAGCAGATTACTTCTACCATGTATGACCAGAGAGTTCCAATCGAGACGATAAAGCTCATGCTTTTCCCCTTCTCTTTATCGGGAAAGGCAAAGACATGGCTTATGGAACTTCCAGCAGGCAGCATAGTTACATGGGCAGATTGTAGCAGAGAGTTTCTCAGGAAGTATCTTCCACCATCCAAGGTTGCTCAACGGATGGCTGACATAACCAAATTTAAACAGCAGGAAGATGATTCTCTGGGTGACACGTGGAGAAAGTTCAACCAGCTCCTTCGCAGATGCCCTACTCACGGAGAGCCATGGTATAAACTTCTTCACTACTTTTACAATGCTTTGGACAGGGAGACTGCTAGTGAACTAGACATGATGGCTCAAGGCAATTTTATGGGGATGGGACTACAGAGATGTCGTGATTTGCTAGATAATGTAGCAAAACGTGAATCCACGAGGTCTGAAACTCGTAGAAGCGCGAAATCAGATGGGGCATTGGTTAGTCAGATAGAGTCTATGGTGGAACAGAAATTTGAACATCAGATGGCAGTGATGACGTCGGCTTTCAGTCATTTGAATCCATCGGCACAGGTGAAGTCAGTGGGAGAGATGGTAGCAGATGCAAATCAGGGATATGGGGATGGAATTGAAGACGTGAATTACATGGGTCAACAAAGACAGCAGCAATGGCCAAACACCTATCATCCCAACAATCGCAATCACCCCAACTTCAGCTATGCCAATCCGAATAGTGGTTTATATGCGCCAGGTCATAGGCCAAATGTTCCTTACCAAGCTCAGAGACAGGTTCCACAACAACAGGCTCCACCTCCACTCTCAGAAGAACAGGATACAAACGCGATGTTGAGGAAACTGTTAGCTAGCAATGATAAGATTGAGAGCAAGATTGTAGCAATGGAAGCTTCGCTAAAGAGCCATGAAACACAAATTGTCCAAATAGCTAATCAGAATCCTCGACTTCCACCAGGTATACTTCCGTCCAACACTATTACTCCAACTGAGCAATTGAAGGCTATTACTACTCGCAGTGGGACCACTACCCAGGATCCCCCATATCCTACCCATGCGCGAGCTGAGGCGACTAAGGCCACTGAACAAGCCTTGGATGAAGAGATTCCCGTGCCTACCGTGATTCCCCAATTAAAGGACACGGTGAGGAAGTCGGATGAGAAACAGAAGCCAAGGGAGGAATACAGTGTGCGAGTGCCATACCCGCAAAGATTGAAGAGTCAAGAGGGCGCCAAGCATTTCAAGAAGTTTGTGGATATCTTCAAGAAACTGCACATTAATATACCTTTTGCGGAGGCCATTTCACAAATGCCTAAATATGCCAAATTTCTCAAGGACCTCCTTTCTAATAGGAGGCGCATGGATGACTTTGAAACCGTGACTCTGAATGAGGAGTGTAGCGCGGTTGTGCAAAAGGCGCTACCAAAGAAGATGAAAGATCCGGGCGGTTTCATCATTCCTGTTACATTGGGAGATGCGTTTCATGGGAGGGCATTATGTGATCTTGGTGCGAGTATTAATTTGATGCCCACATCGGTTTTTGAGCAACTTGGTGTGGGAGATCCTAAGCCTACCAGGATGTGCTTGCAGATGGCTGATCGCACTATAAAACGCCCCAGGGGTGTTTTAGAGGATGTATTAGTGAGAGTTGAAGGACTCATCTTCCCAGCGGATTTTGTGATCTTAGATATGGAGGCTGACGATGATGTTCCTCTTATTTTGGGCCGCCCATTCTTAGCTACTGGGAGGACTATCATTGATGTGGCCAATGGAGAGCTGACTATGCAGATCAACGATGAGAAGGTGGCCTTCAATGTATTTGAGGCTATGAAGTTTCCCGCATATGCGGTAAGTGAGCAGTGCTTCGGGGTGGAGGCATACACGCCGGACGAAGAGGATGATATTTTATTGGAGCAGTTATATGAGGAGCTTGTTCTACTTGATTCCAGCGAGAAAGAGCAAGCATTAGATGTTCATTGGCGTCAGTCCCTACCCCTCTTTAATGAGGGAAGCAGGAAGATTCTTACTCCTTCTCTTATTACTGCTCCTGTTTTAGAATTAAAGCCTTTACCTGTTCATTTGAAATATATGTACTTGGGATCTAATGAGTCTTTACCTGTGATTGTGTCTGCATGTTTGGACAGGGAACAGGAGGAGCAGCTTCTCAAGGTACTACAGGAGAGAAAGGCAGCTATGGGATGGACCATAGCAGATATCAAGGGGATCAGCCCCACAGTTTGCCAGCACAAGATTCGGCTCATTGAAGATAAGAAGCTGGTAGTTCAGTTTCAGCGCCGCCTCAATCCTCAAATGCAGGAGGTAGTGAAGAAAGAGGTGCTTAAATGGTTGGAGGCGGGCATCATTTATCCGATTTCCGACAGCACATGGACTAGCCCGGTGCAATGTGTCCCTAAGAAGGGAGGTATAACTGTGGTGGAGGGGGAAAAAGGTGATCAAATTGCCACTCGTACTGTTACTGGGTGGAGAGTTTGCATGGATTACCGCAAGCTCAATGATGCCACTTTGAAGGATCATTTTCCCCTTCCATTCGTTGATCAGATGCTTGATAGGCTGGCACATCATTCTCATTATTGCTTTTTGGATGGGTACTCCGGGTACAACCAAATAGCAATTGAGCCAGCTGACCAGGAGAAGACGACATTCACTTGTCCTTATGGGACTTTTGCTTTTAGACGCATGCCTTTTGGGTTATGCAACGCACCTGCTACGTTTCAGAGGTGTATGATGTCGATCTTCTCTGACATGATGGAGCAGAATTTTGAGGTATTCATGGATGACTTCTCGCTCTATGGTGATGGATTCGAAGACTGCCTACAACAGTTGGCCCGGGTTCTGGATAGATGCATTGACACTAACCTAGTGCTCAACTGGGAGAAGTGTCACTTCATGGTTACTGAGGGTATTGTTTTGGGCCACAAGATCTCCAGCAAAGGATTAGAGGTGGATAGAGCCAAGATCGAGGTGATTGAGAAGCTTCCTTACCCTACCTCTGTCAAAGGGGTAAGGAGATTCTTGGGACATGCAGGTTTCTATCGGCGCTTCATTAAAGACTTCTCGAAGATCACGAAGCCTTTGTGCGGATTGCTTGAGAAGGATGCAGTCTTTGATTTTAATGAAGAGTGCAAGTCAGCTTTTGATTTGCTCAAGGAAAAGCTGATTAGCGCGCCTATCATCACCACACCAGACTGAACCCTACCATTTGAGCTCATGTGTGATGCTAGTGACTATGCGGTGGGAGCAGTTCTGGGCCAGCGGAAAGATAAGGTAGCTCACGTCATTTATTATGCTAGTCGTACTCTTAATGATGCACAGGTTAATTATGCTACCACGGAGAAAGAGATGTTGGCCATCATATTTGCGTTGGACAAGTTTCGTCCATATCTTGTGGGTTCTCAGGTGACGATTTTCACGGACCATTCAGCCCTCAAGTACCTTCTCACCAAGAAGGACGCCAAGCCAAGATTGATCCGGTGGGTGTTATTGATGCAAGAGTTCGATGTGGTGATAAGATAAAAAGGGGGTAGAGAATGTGGTTGCAGACCATTTGTCAAGGCTGGAGAACGATAAGCAGGAGGATTTACCGATTCGAGAGGATTTTCCAGATGAGCAGCTTATGGTTGTGGTTGCAGCTGTGCCTTGGTTTGCTGACTTGGAAAATTTCAAGGCACTCAACATTGTACCCAAGGACATGAGTTACCACCAGAGGAAGAAATTCTTTGCAGACGCGCGACAATACTTCTGGGATGATCCTTATTTGTTCAAGCTGGGAGCAGATAATGTATTGCGGAGGTGTGTTGCAGAGCCGGACACGTTAGAGATCCTTAGACACTGCCACGAGTTGAATTGCGGGGGACATTTCGGCAAATAACGCACGGTTGCTAAGGTACTTCAGAGTGGTTTCTTTTGGCCAACTTTGCATAAAGACGCCCATCTATTTGTGCAGCAGTGTGACCGGTGCCAAAGAACAGGTAATATCTCTAACAGAAATGAAATGCCTCAAAATTTCGTGTTAGAAGTAGATACGTTTGATGTGTGGGGAATTGACTTTATGGGGCCATTCCCATCGTCACTTGGTAATCTGTATATTTTGTTGGCGGTTGACTATGTTACCAAATGGGTGGAGGCTCTGGCGTATCCAAAGAATGATAGTGCTACAGTCGAGAGATTCTTACGCAAGAATATATTCACAAGGTTTGGAACGCCTAGAGCCATTATTAGCGATGAGGGATCACACTTTGTGAACAAAGTTTTTGCCAATACCTTGAGCAAGTATGGGGTAAAGACACACAAGATCTCATTGGCCTATCATCCACAATCCAATGGACAAGCTGAAGTGTCTAACCGAGAGATAAAGGGGATTCTAGAGAAAACTGTCAATCCAGGACGCAAAGACTGGGCTCTACACTTGGATGATAGTTTATGGGCATACCGGACTGCATACAAGACCCCCTTGGGCATGTCTCCTTACCAACTCGTTTTCGGGAAATCGTGCCATCTGCCGGTGGAACTTGAGCACAAAGCGTTTTGGGCGCTTAAGAAATTAAATTTAGATGCTAAGCTCTCTGGTGAGCAAAGGAAGAAGGCATTGCTTGAGTTAGAAGAACACAGGTTGATGGCATATCAAAGTGCCAAGATCTACAAAGAGAGAACCAAGCAATGGCATGACAAGCATATCATTCCACGAGATTTCAGAGTGGGCCAGAAGGTATTGATATTCAACGCCCGACTGAAACTGTTTCCGGGCAAGCTGAAGTCAAGGTGGAGTGGTCCATTTACAATTACAGAGGTTTACCCTTGGGGATCGCTCGAGGTAGAAGCTGAGAATGGGAACAGGTTCAAGGTAAATGGACAGCGAGCAAAACCGTACGTGGACGGGAATTTCATTGGGGTTATCGAGAGCCTCAAACCAATTCCCAATATCTGAGCTCATCTAAGGTAACTTGGTCGGGCCGTCGACCTTAAATTACAAAGCGCTTGTTGGGAGGCAACCCAACCTATTTACTGCATAGTGTAGATTTCAATACTGTCTTGTTATTTTATTTTGTTCTAACTATTTGAGAGGTGCGAGAGAGTGGATTTAATATTTTAAATGAGTATGTGCAGGAATTCTAGGTGGAAGGCCTATTCCGGATCCCCCTTCTTGATACGCGAGTGAAGAATTGCACGAAAAACGAGAAAGAGCAGGCCAAAACGCGTATCGGGACCCGGAATGAAGAAATAGATGATTGACGCCATTCCCACACTTACTCAACACACGCACCTGGGGGAGATCAAGTTCCCGGACTCCCCTTCTTGATATACGCAAAGAGGACGTAAAGAAATTGAGAAAGCTGGCACAATGGCACGGATTACGAGGTAAAGTTTTGAAGACATGACTGTGAGCTGATTTGAACAGTGCCATAGTGTGGGGGTGGTCGAGAGCTTTCTGTGGATAGGTGGATCGCGTATATCGGAGTCCGGACGAAGAAGTTATGCCAAAAAGGATGTTGCGAAGAGGAAAAGGGAGTTAAAAAGCATCCGGAATTGCCAAACGGGTCTTTGGAATGATCAAATTGAAGGGTAAAAGGTTCCCCGGACATTGGGAATTTTTTATAACATAAATGGAGTCTCGAGGTCGAGGAGATCCATGACAAACCAAAGAAACGAGCAACAAAGACGAAAAAGGATGCTAAAAGGCGTCCAAAAGCATCCGGAAATGCAAAACGAGCCCTTGGAAGCGCGAAATTGAAGAATGAAAGGTTCCCCGGACTTTGGGAATTTTTCTACACGAGAAGAGATCCCGCACTCCCCATCTTGATGAAAGTGATTGCAAAATTTTGAAGAAAGCGACGAATTTGGCACATTTTGGGTATTTTTCTCGTAATTAGGCGATAATTGAGGAAAGTCGGGGAAAAAGATCCGGAAACGGGACGTGATTTATGTGAGCAAGACTTACGTCGAAAAAGGGATCCAAAGGTGCAAAAATCACACTCATCGGAGGTCGGGATCAAAAAACCAAGGTAAAGGTTATATTTGGCTAATAAAAATTTTTCCCTGCACAAAAGTAATCGTACGATTACCTTGAGGTAATCGTACGTTTACTTTTGCCTTGAAAAAGTTTGGGATGAATTGGTGGAAGCAGATTGTTTGAGTAGGTCGCACGACCTACCCACTAGGTCGTACGAGGTAGTAATCGTACGATTACTTTCAAGTAATCGCACGATTACTTAGTAATCGTGCGATTACTTTTAAGTAATCGTGCGATTACTTCGGAGGGGTGAGACTGACGGGTGAAATTTTTTTTTTCTTTCTATCTTTTTCTCAAACCCTCCCGTCGACTTCTCCTTCTTCCCTCTGCATCTCCAGCCACCACCACGTCCATCTCCGACAACACCACCAGCGACCACCGCCATAATCTCCGACCACCGCCATCACCAAACTTATTGGTTAACATAATCTCCGACCACCGCCATCGCCACAGCACCACCATCCCAGTCCGACCACACCACCAGCGACGCTCCACCCTTCACCCAAACCCACGGCTGCCAAACCCTCCGACAACAACTCACTTCTCTTCCCTCACTCACTCCCCCACCTCCGACTGCTTCCACGACCGCGTCTCCGCCACCACAGCGAGACAACTGCGTCTCCGCCACAACAGCGGTGATTGGTGCGGCTATCGTCCGAACTCACCTCCCCCCTGAAAACCATCACCACCGCGACCACATAGCCCTCATCACCATTACGCCCACAACTCAGATGGGGACTGATTGGTGGTAAATTGAAGAAGGGGGCAGTTAGGGTTTCGAGTGAACCTCTGAAATTGGGCAAATTGAGGCTGAATTCGGCAAAAGTGATATAGGGGTTTCGACGGGGACACCGCAAGGAGCAAAAGGCACAACTCGATTGCAAAATTTGGAAGAAAAATTTCGGCGACCCGAAAACAGCCCGGTTTGTCGAAATTCTGCAATTTCGTGCCCGTAAGACTTGCTCCGGGCACGTAGGTACGTCCTAATCTCTCTCGCAATTTCAATACTCGAGTCTAGGCACAATTGAGTAAAAGCCCAATTTAATTTTTATTGCGCTTAGTAGCGTGCTTGGGGGCGATTGCTTAGAGTCCTAGGATTACGTGCTTACGTGCTTACTTGCTTCATATCTGTACACATCTTGTCACTCTGCACTTGCTTTTGTCGCGTTAATTGCTTTATTTTGTTATACTTGGTTAAAATGAGCAAACGTGCGAGAACGAGTCGTGATAACGACCCCGATTATACATTACCTGGGGGAAGTGGGGTGAACGTGCCTGAGAGTGGGTCTGAGTCTGATGGGGGTGACACGGGTGGCCAATTGGTCATCCCGTTATCCCCTGACCTTTGGGTTTTTCATACACCCGTTCCATCCCAATTGCTCCCATTTAGAAAGGATCGTGGTCATAAGCCGGATGACGAAAAGCTAGAAATTGATAGTGGCGGGGTCTTTTGCGATTATAGGTTTATTTCGGCGAATGCCCAGGGTTTTTACCGATCGAACCCTAGGATTAATAGAGGTGTCCAGGCCGAGAAAATCTTTCCACTTGAGGGAGTGCCTGAGGACCTACAAAAGGTCGCGAAGACCGAGAACTTTGCGGGGTGGATGGAGTTAGTGAAAAAGAAAGCCAGTTCTGTACTGACTCGTGAGATTTATGCGAATGCGAGACACACCGATGAGGGTGAGACGTCTAGGCTCAATGACCCTCATGTGATTTATTGTCGTCGGAACTGGCTAGTTTTGTCTTCTGAGCGCATCGCCGCAGCACTTAAGTGGCCCCCGTTCACAGAGCCGTGTCAATTTAAGATTTATCTGCAGAAAGACCAGCATACGCTCATTAATGAGGTGTCGGCTTTTTGTTTTGCGGGAGTGCCAGGAGCCGACTGGGATAGGTCTAAAACTAATATCAGACATTGGAAGATCCCAGTCGGATACTTTCTGCCTAAGCCAAGGTGGCTCATTGAGCTGTTAGAGTCATGGGGGTTGGGAGTTTCGGCTCCCAATTACGTTGATTTTGAGGTGTGTCTCATGGCTCTGTGTCTATCGAGGGGGCATCGGATAGACATTCCTAGGCGGATCTTCCTGTATTTTCACGAGAGGTATGAAAAGAAAAACAAGAAGTCTGCGGGCCATAGTTTCTTACTCATGCAACTAGCTCAGGATTGCGGGGCCAGCGTGCTTGAGGAAGAGCTAGACCTCAAAACCAAGGCTCCGAGAATGTTTGACAAAATCCCGGACCCGTTGAAGGATGTAGTGGTGATGGAGGCTGGAGCTAGTTCTAGACCTCCTAAAGGAAGGGCTAAGAAAAGAGCCCCTTCCTCGCGTGCAGCTCCCACGCCTCCAGCTCCTACTCCTCCAGCTCCTACTCCTCCCGTTCCACCTCAGCCTGTACCTCCACCTGTCATTGACCCTGGCCAGCCGAGTGTGAGCTTAGCGGACTTGATAGCCGAGTTGAGATTGACCAGGACTATGACCCTCACATCCCAGGGTCGGTCCCGTGACTATGTTGCTGACATGAGTGCTAGGCAGTTTGAGCATCATCGCAGTAGCATGCGTAACTTAGGACAGGGACTACGTCAGGTGAGTCTGCATCAGCACCGTCAGGACCAGTGGTTAGAGTCATTGGCCACTCATGTGGGATTCCCGAGAGATCAGTGGCCTAGTGGCCAAGAGACCTACCCTGGTGCCTACGAGTACCATTCGGATGCCTATTCCGGAGACCAGGACCAGGACGTCGAGGATTCGTCCGAGTAGACTTACCACCCCCTGCATTTGAATGCTGAGTCTTTTCGCTTGACCTATGCATTCGTTGAGGACAACGACGCGTTCAAGTGTGGGGGGGTTTCTCAGCCTTTATTAGCCAAGTCCGTGTCTGCATTCACCAGTTACATATAGGTTGTTTGTGTCGTATTGTGAGTCTGTTTTTGTAGTCCGTGTCGTGTTTATATATATTGTGTGTGTCGTATTGTGAGTAGTTTATGTTTAGTGCACTTTTTATTTAATTGAGTCCACCTACCCAAATTGAGTCAGTTTCGAGTCTTCTTTCGAGTCGGCCCATGCATGTAGAGTAGGAAATATTATCTAAAAAAAAAATTAAAAAACAAATTGAAAATTGAGAAAGGGCAATCAAAAGAAGCTTGAATTTGGAAAATCGAGGAGTGTGAGAACTTTAGGCATAGGGTATGACGTGTGACCGAGAATGACAATGTGAGTTCCCCTTAGTATGTATAGAGAGACTTTCTTTACGGGAAAACCTGCCTATTTTTAATACACTTAAATGATTTTCAAATCTAAAGTGTGTGCCTTGTTTTCTTACAAGACTTGAGCTAGGTGTGAGCTAAACAAGCCGAACATTCATGTGTACGTCTTAGGTAGTCGCCAACCCGCCTCGTAGTGGCACACGAAACAGATGTGCGAGGTGTGTATTAGAGCACTCACTGCTTATAGAACTTACCTTGTAGGACCACTAGTAAACCCTGTTTCGAACCTTGGATTCTTTGATAACCTCTGGACTTAGGGTGACGATTCTTGGCATTCATCATTGATTTGTTAGAATCACCGCTTTAGTGCGTCACGAGGGTGTTGGTAGTTGAGGGGGTTCGATGAGGGAGTACTTCATGATATACTTGTGTGAGACTTACGTATCGCTTGTACTTCATTTCTGATTATCGAGGGGAATGCGAGGGTGAGTGAGAGTAGGCTTGCGCACTTCGGTGTGGCGGTGTTCCATGTCATTACACCATGGACACAGTTGTGGAGAGCCGTGAGTGCGTGGCATCTAATACGCACAAATTGGGTTGGGTGATTTAATTGGTGGATCGTGCTAGGGATCATTTCTTTTCATCATCTTGGTGTAGGAGGATCGGTTGGATTAAGCACGAGACTTATATTGCTTTGATTACTTGAGAGGGGACATGGGTATATTCTAGTGTGGGGATGTCGACTTTTGACTACGGACATAGAGATTGAGCTTGTGACGACTCCATCCCCATACTTGTACTTGGATTTGTTTGCGGCTTTGTTTGGTGGCACCGTGTATTTCATTGAGTTAGGGGGAGATGGATTTTACGTGTGATATATATTCATTGGATTGGTTACTTCCTCCCCTTAACGTTTTTGTATGGCTTGACACTTGGAAGACCACTCGAGATATACGTTGTAGAAGTTGTGTTTTGGATATTGAGAGATTAAAAAAAAATAATAAAAAAAAAATGAAAAGAAAAAAAAAGAGAGAAAAAAAGGAGAGATGAAATAAAGGAATAAAGTTGGAGCTTAATGAAGACCGAGTGGTGGAAGCAACTATTTCTTTGACGGCGATGTACATTTTATGCATGTTTCACGACGGTGGCCACGGAAATCGTATTGTACCGGGGTTTGAGGGGATCGAGGGCCGGAGATGGTGAGTTTCGGGTTGCGGTTCCTATCATCGTGGTGAGGGTGTGTGAGATGTGGGTTTTAACGTGAGAATGTGACGCTTAGGACTTGCTACTACATGATTATCCTTTTGTCCCTAAGCCTCTACATTTTAACCCGTTAGCGGAATAGGAGCTCGGACCTTGAATGTGGCTTAGCCTAGCGTAGCCTCTTATTTATCGGCACACGCGAAGAGGTAGGTTATTCTTACACGTAGTAAAGCTAGGCTTTCTATACCAACTAAGGGAAATTCTTTTTGTCAATTTTAGTTGCAATTCATACCTCGTTCCTAGATTCTTCATCACTCCATGAGAACCGGTTTAAGTTAATTGAGATTGCCCGACCTCGCCGAAAAAGATATTTTGTGTATATATGTGTTTAGTAGGATCGAGTCATATAATTGCATTGCATCATATTGTTGCATCGTTGTGTCTTGTATTGAGTCGTCGTGTGTATTGAGTCGGCAAATTGAGGTTAGTATGCAATTGGTAAGTTGAAAAGTATGCAATGGTCTTGGTTGGAATGGTTGACTCGAGAGGTGAGATGAGAGGAGGAAGGTTCGGATGATTTTTGATAATTTGTGATTTGAATTGTTGCTCGGGACGCGCAACGGGTAAGTGTGGGGATAGTTGATAACTCCATATTTGGAGTTATATTCTTATATGTTTCCTTACCGTTTTGCGTGTATTCCGAAGCGTTTTGATGGATTTTGGATCATTTCTTGCTAAATTTGAGCATGTTGAGTCTTTGCACGTTAATGATGAGTCCGGGCACTTTTTTGCATTAATTTTGACTATATTTTATCACGTTTGATCTTCCGGTATGTTTCTCGTGTTGTGGTTTTCAGGAACCGGGAGCTTGGGACGTGACATTGGAGCAAAAGTGAACTTCGGAAAAGTTGGAGGCTCAAAGGGATGCTCGGGAAGTGAAGACGAAAGGAAAAAGAGCAAGAAGATGAAGTTTGATTGGTGGAAGACCAGAAGTAATCGTACGTTTTCCTCAAGGTAATCGTACGATTACCTTCACTCAGAAGTAATCGTGCGTTTACTATTGGGTAATCGTACGATTACCTTCAATGCAAGTAATCGTACGATTACTTGAAAGTAATCGTACGATTACTTCTGCGGCCAGGATCGGATTTTTGGGCTATTTTCGCTATTTTGTCATATTTTTGAGAGTTTTGAGCCACGAAAGACTTAGGAAACATTGGGGAACGTGTTGGGCATCAGAAAAACACATTGGGAGACGTGCTTGGAGAGCTTGGAGCTAGGTTGAAGAGCTTGGAGCATCCGTTTGGCTTCTAATCTTCGTTTCTTCTCTAGTTTTTCATATTGGATCATGATACTTTGTATTTTGAACATGATTATGCGTAGCTAAACGCTTATTTTGGGATATCTCGTAGGAGACTAGGGTTTGATCACTACACTTGTGATTTATGGATTTGCTTGCATGCTTTTGAGCTTAATTGATGATTTCTTCTCTAGTTATGTGTATTTTACGCATTTGATTTATCTTTTCTATTGGTAGACGTATTAATAGGATTGTGCTAGGTTATGAACGATAGAGGAATCTACGTTTGTTGCCCGGAAAATTGAAATACACACTAGCCGTATCTAGGGTTGAGGAATCTTGCTAGTTAGCTAAGAACAAGAGTAGAATTATTATCGTAATGCGTGTTTGAACTTGAGTAAGCTAGAGGAATCAGTCACGATAGTTTAGGCATAGTTATTGGTTGAGACATCTTCAATATAAGATTGCTCGTTGAACTAGAATAAGAACTCATCGTGTTAGTAGAACATAAATCCAACGTAGTGTGACATACCTAGTGATCCGTAGAGATATCCTGAATTTGATCAATTTTGAGAAACCACCAAATCAACTCGTGCTTATTAATCTTGAAATAATTCATTGAATTATTTGGGGATAATTGTTATTTTAATTTTTAGTAGAAATAGAACAAAACAACTGCGCTTTGCCCACATAAAGAATAAATTTAGTAGTTAATTTACACGAAGTCCCTTGGGTTCGACAAACCGGACTTCTCCGATTATTACTACACCGACAACTGTGCACTTGCAGTTGGAGCGTGTCAGTATGCTCGCTAGCGCGTCTTTTCCGCATCCTTTCTACCAGGGGCTCAACGTTACTGGTGCAGTAAATCAACTTCGAGAAAGTAGGCATGTTTAAATCAATCAACATACCTTTATACTCGTCGCGCATGCCTTGTAGTCATATCTCGACCAGACTGCTCTCCAAATCTTCGTTGCTGTATTCCAGGGACCTGGTCCTGAACTTCTTAATGAAGGCAACGCCTTCCTCGTTGGGCTTTTGGTACATGCGGGAGAGGTGAATGGCGGTGACCCTGTTGGAATAGATGCCCTAGAGGCAATCTAGTTTAGTATGAATTTATATGTGGCTAGAAATTCATTTATTATTTATTGGATATTTAACATAATGAATTCCTTAGATTTACAATTGTGTTGTTTATCTTAAATATCCCTAGTCCAGTATAATTGATTAATGGGACAATCATCTATAGACTAGTATGGGGTTGGATTGATATGGAGATATCATGATCCAACACATAGGTGTGCATTAAGGGTAATGTCGCACTGGATTGAACCATCTCCGAGAAGGCTACATACACGTTATGTTGAGTCACAAGCGCTTCTCGCGGTGCAATGGTATTGTCATCCTTAGACTTGAAGTCACTAGATATTCTAGTTGTGGATTATTGTGATTTTGGTAGCGTTATACGCTACACCGTAACTGGGTAGTTATAAAGGCGTGTACTGGATACAATAAGAAGCAAGCTTAGAGATCGTAGTGGACGTAGATAGAATTTGTCCCTCCCACATAACGGGAGCAAATATCCTAGGCCACTCAAGGGATAGTGCTTATAGAATGTCTGGCCAGACTCAAATAAATCAACATGGGATATTGATGTTATTTGCACGAATAACTCTATTCCCATGGATCGAGAAACTATGGATTGGATATACGAGTGTGACTTGTATGTCTCGTGTCCAATCCGGATATAGAGACAAAGGGATGAGACAATTACTTGTACAAAGGTTCTCAAGATGACTATTCTATTAGTTGGCTAGAATGGATGTTTTGCTAGAAACCGCTCCATATTAGCAAATAGTTGCTACCAACTAGATATAACTTATGGGGTCACACGCTATACAGAGTTGAACTAGATTTGGGAATTAATTAATTGGATTAATTAATTATAAGGATCACTTTGCAAAACCTTGAAAACTTAGTAGGGACTAATTTACAAGGAAGGGACTAAATTGAATTCTAGTAGGACTAGAATAAGTCCTTTAGGTAGTTGGCAAGGAGTTGTTGGACTATATAAAGGACCTTCCTTCCTTCCAACAACAACTTGTGCTCATAATTGATCATAACTAGAGTGGGAGAGAACAAAAGGAGAGAGCAACAAGCAAGGAAGGAGCCGACCGCCCCTCCCTCGCCGCCGTCCCTCCCCGTCGGCCCAAAGGAGGCCGAACCTCCTTTGGTTCGTCTCGTTTTGCTTGATTCTTCTTCCTCTTCCTCTTTCCGGGCTAGCACCAAGGAGTGGGAGATCTAGAAATCAACTCTACGCGTGGATCAACTATAGAGAACGTGACACAACTCGCGTTTGAAGTCATCAAAGGAGAACCCTAAGGTGTGTTACTGATTTATTTCTTTACCATCGTTATGTCTCTTGACTTGTGATCCTTGGAGGGTTTTGCATGGTTAATTATTGTTTCCGTTGCGCATCCATGAATCAAAACCCTACAGACCCGTTCGTCCATCTGGAAGAACTTCATGTAGAATTTCTTTACCATGTCATCCCATGTCTTTACAGATCCCGCTTCGAGGGCTCTGTACCACTAATATGCAACGGTTCCCAGAGATTTGGGAAATTCGCGCATGAGTAGCCGAGTATCAGCTGCATATGGGCCCATCACATCCATGAACCTCATCACGTGCTCGTGGGCGTTCCCACTGATTTCATCGAACTTTTCCCACTTGGGCGCTTTGTACCCAGCGGGGTTTGGCATCAAATAGACATCCCGCGGAATGGGAGGCGCGCTATCTACTTTTGGAATGACAGTGTCCACGGAGTCCTGATTGGCGATGATACTGTCAATCCTTTGCTCGAGAGCCGCCATACTAGCAGGTGTTCCTCCGTAGGAAGGAGCTATTGGCCCGAAACCCAAGATGTAGGGCATACTGGGGTTGTAAGGAGGCGGAGGTGGAGGCCCATGGCTTCCTAGGGCTCCGCTCGCGTATAGAGACAACGCAAGGTATGCGCCAGGGTTCCCTGCCGTCATGAGGGACGAGCCTGATGAAAAGGATAGCGTCTGGCTCGCCGAGCCACCAGAAAGGAAGTAGCCGAGCCACCAGAAAGGAAGTAGGGGTGGTAGAGACATGCAATATGGAGGTGCCCATGGAGGCGGACACTGTTCTTGACGGGGGTAATGAAGTTGGCAGCGGTGGGGCAGAAGTCCCTGGGACCACGTTTTGGGCCATCTTTCCTAGGATCGCCATGATCTGAGCAATCTGCTCAGGTTGAGCTTCCATGGCTCGGGTTTGAGTCCGTATCTTGGTTTGGAGAGAATCTAAGGAGGGTTCTCCCTCAGTGACAACTGGAGCCCGGGTGTTGGGAGTGGTATAGAGCAGTCCATCCTCTCCTGAAGTTTCCTCATGGGATGGAGACCGATCTCCATGGCGGATGGCTTGGTCTGAAGACATTGTGGGCAGATTTTGGAGTTCTTGAAGGTGGATGTTCACGTCGGGTTCACCAAAATGTGTACAAGGAAATCCTCAAGAGATATCCAAGTATACACCTCAAGTAGAGAATAAGAACACAGAGAATTGTAGGGTGTGTGGAGGGAGAAAGTAAGCACTGGTAACTGTGTGTGAGAGAGAGACAGTAGGCTATGGTGCTTGACCAGTGTGTCTTGTTGTCTCATCGTGTCGCAACGGAGAGCATAACGATCCTATATATAGTGGGGAAGTGACCGTTGGGGGGTTTAGTGCACCATAAATGGCGCCTTAATGATAGAACCCCCAACGGCACGTTCGACCGTGTATATAGGAACCATTACGCATCTGTCCGCAAGTATCGGAGACCGTTATGAGATCAGCCGTATTAATGGGACACGTAAGCCTAGGATCTCTCAGTCAATTACCAGAGGTCGCTCGCAAGCTTGGTTGTCGCAAGGGCGCGACGGACCTTACCTTAGCCTCCAAACCACTAAGTCCCTACAAGTCCTGTGTTATGGTGCGCGGGGGCTCTGTCTCGTAGCCCCCACAGGGATCAGCACGGGTGGTGATCCAGTGTGGATGGAGCACAGCTAGGTGTGTTGGATGGCTTCCACGTGGCGGTGATCCTTCTGTCTGGAAAGCAGTATCTACAACTACAAACCACAAAAAAATGGAAATAACATGAGGCGGGGGAGTTATATGGGCAAACGTGCGCCTGATGAGTATGATAGTCGCAGCTGCAACTCTAACTTTATAATTCAATTAATCTAAAATTGTTAGTCAAAATATTGTGAAATTTTGACACAATGTTTATAAACCAGTCTATAATCACTCGCAAAAACAGTTTTAAGAAATGACGAAGGATGATTAATAGGCAACAAGAGCTCCAAAATTGAGAAACCAAAGCTGTGAACTTCACCAGCCAACTAAAACATCAAAAATCCATAATTTGTCATCCCAACCCTACATATTCAACCTGATTGTGCCGACCTAAACAGTATCCGGCCAAATACTTGGACATAGTAAACAACCAAAAAATAAAAAAATAACCACAACTTTTGTCTTTCTACACAACCAAAAGCCCTGTCTTTTAAAAAAAACCAAAGCAACCACAACCTTCATTTTGTATACTTTTGCAGCTTTGTAGCACTTGGGTTCAATTTAAGAATCTCCTCATTGATGGACTGGGCACATTAGATTGCGGAGGAGTCGAAGAAAAGCATGTAAAAAAAAAACGATTGAGTTCTTGGAATACTTGAGCCTGCTATCCCTCTGTCAATGCCTCCACCTCTAGCACTTGAATGCCTTCCTCTTCCTCTTCTAGCTGATGTAGTTGTTGGTGTAGGAACTGCTGAATCTGTTGTTGTTTGTGGTGTTGCTGCAGGCACATTAGGCCCACACTGTCCTCTGCCCCTACCCCTACCTCTTCCTCTTGCATTTTTTGGTGCTGGAACTGAGCCACTTCTTGGTGCTGCAGGCTCTTCTACCAATGTTTCTGCTGGTGCTGTTGCAATGTCACTGTAACATGCTGGAGCGTAGCTTGAGGTAGTTGGGATATGAGGTGGAATAAAGCTAGTAGTAAATGATATTTTATTATGTCTTCCACCTTTGTTTTTAGACAATGTATGTGCATAGTTTTTAACCGCAACTCTTGCGCTTGTCTCAGCTGACTATATCATGAAAAATACAAAAAAAAAATCCATTACTCATTTCCAGCACCAAAAGAACCATAAAAAAATGTGTCAGAATATAAACTGTGGAATTTATCATAAAAATTTGTCACAGGGAATTAGTTGAGCAGTGAAATGTGTCATAAAAATTTATCATAACAATTGCAACATCTCCAAAGTTCACATTAATTTCAATGAAACTGAAACATCTCCAAAGTTGTTGATTTTTGAGCAGAAAGGTGGATTTGTGCATAGGCGAAAAGATATTGAGACTAACATGGGGTTATACAACATCAAATTTGTGGATATATCTTATATTACAATATAGATAGATAGAGAAGACATTGATAAAACAAAACATATCTTATCTTTCCATCTTGGTAAGTTCTTCCTTTGGTGTTCCAAATTAGGTGGATTTGTGCATGACCTAGCATTGTGACCACTCAACCCACAGTTACCACATACCATAACCTTCTTCCCAGTCCTTATATATCTCCGTCAATAACTGGCTTATGGTTCCTCTTTTTCTTCCTTCCTACAAAAATTTATTAAATTCATAAGTAATTATCATATAAAAACGTTTATATGTGCCCATATATATGAAAAACATACCTGATTGTATCTCCTCGGTTGATTTTCTCCTTGGCCTACCAGCTTGTTGATGATAATATGATGGCAGTGGTGGAGCACAGTTCATTCTCTTCCATAATGTAGGCCCATTTATTGGATAAACCACCCCCTCATATGCTTTCATGTATGTTGACACGAGGTAGTAGTTACTAACATAGTCTTCCGGAGAATGCATTTTGTGGTAGATGGCGGATATTGAATGACTGCAAGGAATACATGTGAGTTGCCAATTCCTGCATCCAGATGATCTGCCATTCAGATCAACTCTGAGTAGCCCTCCATCTATTATTACAATCTGGTAAATACCATCTGCAGCTTCTTTAGGAGTACATTTTCCTGCTTCAATCTTCTATTTCTAAAGAATTTCTTACTGTTGGGACATATCTTACCAAAATACTTGGACATGAAGACTCTTCTCTCATTAATTCTCTCCATTCGCAACTCCATTATGCTCTCTTTCAAGGTGGGAATTGTCTTTTCTCGAGCATCTTTAATAGCACCATTCAGACTCTCATAATTGTTGTTTATCTGCAAGTCTGTCTTACAATGTGTATTGAAAAATGCACTACACCAGTGTGATGGATCCTTCCATTAATCCATTCACGCGCTCCTTTGGATGTCGCTCCTTTGGATATGGCCTTAATCTCATACATCACACTCTCAAACTCTGGTTCAGTAGTTGCTTGGACAGATTTATAAAACAACAACTTCAGTAGTCATGAAGTTTGAGTATAGATGCTTCAAACAAAATATGGGCTTAGAGTTGGGGAATTCTACAGTCAATGGAGGGATTAACCCCTGCAAAAAATGACACAATTACAATAATAAGAGAAATAAGATAAAATATAAGTGAGTGAAACATGCAATTTAACTTGATATACCTTTTTTTTATCTGAAATGAATGTCAAATGGTTTGAGTTCTGTATTTCCAAATCCTCTTTAACAAATGCTAGAAACCATTTCCAAGTTTCCTTTGTCTCACCTTCAACAATGGCATAAGAAAATGGGTAGCTTTGGTTGTTACCATCTAAATCCACGGCTATGAACACTTGTCCAGTGTGTGTTCCCATCAAGTGTGCACCATCAAGCCCAATAATAGGTCAGTGTTCCAAAACATACATACAATCTTTGAGACTGGCTCTCCATTGTCTCCATCCACAGTCTTGATGAATGCGGTTGTACTAGGGTTTGATGTCACAACATTTTAAGTAGTCATACAACCTACCATATTGCGCCTTAGCACACCCGTCTATCACCTCTCTTGCCTTCATCCTTGCTCTAAATAACTGTTTTCTAGAAGGACATACCACCCAATCTACTTGTATTTTATCTTTTAATGTCTGAATGGGAATTTTGGGGTTGGATCTCACCTCTTGTAGATACTTGCTAGCAATCCAAGTGGAGGCGGCTAGCTTGTTACGGAAGACTATGTGACATGTGTGAGCATAATTGAGGTACTTGACTTGCATAGTGCTCTCATCCTGCATTCTTGACACATATATTTGCCAATGACAACCCTCCGCACAACCGGCCCTCAATTTTGGCCCATCATTTTTTTATCCACCTGATTCGCTTTCCATTCTTGATTGCATAGTCTCTCAATGCACATTTGAATTCATTGGGGGGGGGGGCTTGAGAACAACAATCGTGTCTCAAATTGAATCTCCTTCATGTCAAATTTGGGGTTAAACCGAGTGTATTTACTACAAAAAAAATTCTGACATTAGATACATACACTTTAGGTAAGACATAATGAATATATATATATATATATATGTATATATGCTTCAACCAATGCAACTCATATCTGTGTTCCTCATCAGAAGAATCAATGAAGTCACTACAATTGTCATTAATAGACCCCCATGGTCACTCTCCAAATGATTCACATTGTTGAAATCACCAACCCTAAATGGATCATCTTCGGGCACTTCAGTTTGTACGCCACCCCACTCTACCTCCCTGTCGATGGCTTCTTCATATACATCATCGTCATTTCCATCAATGCTAGATTCTTCACCTTCATAGATACTGCGACTTTTGGAATCTGATTCTGCATGTAAAATCTCCACTTCTTATAAGTCATCAAAGATTATATTGTTGACACCATAAGTATCTTGAACCCCTTCATCTACAAAAAACAGAAACAAAACACTTAATAAGTAATACATTCAATAAAATAAACCACTTTTCACAGCTAAAAGTAATAGAATATAAGTCTCACACAAAATCTATAACACTAGACGGGACAGAACATGTTATAGGATATGCAGCACTTAAAAACGAGACAAATAAACTAGACCGAAATCAGGTTGTCCAAGTGTTGAGTTCCATTAACTGTGTTACAACAATAACACACAAGGTTTGACAATGCAAGGGGCATAATAAAATAAACCAATATCAGAAATCCAAGATATCCTTTCCATTGACTATGATTAAACAATAACAAACATTAAGATAACACAGATGCCCCAAAATCAGGGGACAATTGCAGAACATGGTACATTGAGATGCCACTTATAACTCAAACCCTTTTATTGTACTGGAACTAATCCTTATTATATACCCGTATACCAAAAAATCGAAAAAACCCTAGGCCCAGACCCTTCAAAATTGTTCCTTTCAGAAGCAGGGGAGTCGATAAGAAGTACCGAATCACAATAACATTGAAATTGTGGGCCAAAATTGTTCCTCTTCATTATGCGGGTCAAAGAGAACTTAACAGTAAGATTTCGGACTTGATTTCACGAATGAATCGCATCTTTTGTCGGAGATTCTGACGGATTGCCACCAAAATGATCGCACTCTGGATTCAAGCTTGAACTTGGACTATGTCCACTTCTACTACCATCTCACTCCGATTCTGAGTTGTTCTGTTTCGATACCACCTGACGTGATACCACTCAGCGTTCTTCTGTTTCAATACTCCATCGCAATTGCGGAATCGCTATCGCATTAGCAGTAAGAGACCTATTCCCTTTTGTTTTGATACCAAATACGTATGAAACCCGCCTCAGACACTCTCTTGACCCGATCCTGTTTGAGATTACCCTTATTTTATTATTAAGTTTAAGAAGTGAAAAAAAAGTAGGGATTGATTGTTATACCCATCACGTGATTATCACGTGATCAACCTCTGTTAGTTTTCTTAACGCCGTTATCGATTGGGGGTAATGTGTCCCACATTTGTATATTGCAGGGGGTTGTGGTGAGAACTTGAAAGTGCAGGGGGGTTTTGTGTCCTAAAATGCATCTTGCATGTAGGTTTAGTTTCAATTACCCTAAATCATAAGCTCTTCTATTTAGAAAACAATACTATAGGCTTCATTTATTCTTGATATGCTACACAAATTTTATATAACTTTTCTAAATGTATTATTCTCAACAAAAGAAACAATATAACTAGACGATCTACCCTTATATATATACACATATACGTCGATAGAGTAATACTAAATAATTTATGCGGTGAAATATTTATTAAATAAAACAAGTGTTATTAAAAAGCTTCTTATTTTGCTAGAAAACATGATTTTCATCAAGTACAACAATTCTTGTAACTACCTTCTATATTCTAAAGAATGTAATTGTATCAAATAATATGGAAAAGAACAAGTTTATATTATAAAAAAACTATATACTATATAATAGATCAAAAACATCTATTCGAGTGGAAAGTATTTAATTAGTTAACTCATTACTAGTCAAAGAAATACTACTTTATAATTACTTCAAATTTCAGCATGTGTTCAAGTAAAATAGAGTTTAACATTTAACTATAATATGATCCACAATTTATTTTAACAAGCTTATTTCTAAAAAAACAAGGTAGTTGCAACCCTTTTATTATTATAATTGTTGTTGTTGTTGTTGTTGTTGTTGTTGTTGTTGTTGTTGTTGTTGTTGTTGTTGTTGTTGTTGTTGTTGAAGAAATAACTTTTTTAATTTCAACACCAAACTTGCTTCTATGTAGTTTGAATATTTACCACAAATTTTAGAAAGTAATTTCAAACTAGAATACCCAAAATTTATTTATATTGATAAATGCAGTTTATATAAACAATAATTAGATTCCCTTTGTTCTTTTAAAAGAAAAGTAATACCCCCCCCCCTCTTAATAAAGGAGTTTCAGATGCAATAATATATACCATCTAAGTTTTAGATTAAGCAAAATGTACTTCCAGGTTCTTAAATAAGCCCAAAACATCAAATTCTTCGCCCAAAAATTCTTAAATCAGACTCTAGCTAGCAAAATTTCATTTTAATTATCTAAAACGATTACTTAGAGGATTAAGAGTGTACCCAAGCCAAAAATCGTGAAGAATGGTCGAGGAATGGGTCGGTTCGAGTGCGTCGGCGAGTGGGTCCTCGGTGATGTTCGTCGGTGACGCTGCCGGTGCTCTTGGCTTCGGTTGAGGCTGCTAAGGGGATCCTCAGACTCCCAGGAGGCGAATGGAACCAACCATAGGAGGTGGGTAGCTCAGGTTGGGTTTGGCCGAAGCTCCTCGCTGGCAAAAATGGAGCTCCGATGATGAAGTGGGTCTTTGGTTTCTTCTTGCTTCATGGTCGACCGTGAGAGAAGGGAGGCAGAGAGATATCGAGACTGTGTGTGAGAGAGATATGCGGATCAGATGTGGTGGGGCCGGTGTTCTCGTTGGGGGTTCGCGGTGGCGGCGGTGATGTGGCCTACGGCCACTGCTGCCTCTGCTTCTGTTCTTCCGAGAGAGAGAGCTTAAGAGGGAGAGAGAGAGATGTGGTGTTTGTGATGGTGGTGGAGGTGATGCCGGTGGACGGTGGTGGTGTTGGTCGGGTGTTGCCGAATGAGGAAAAGAAGGAGAAGTATAAGAAGAAGAGGAGAAGATCTGATGATGGATGCGTGTAAGTGGAGAAAATGTTTCTCTTTTCTTCTTCTTTTTTGTTTTATTTTATTCACATTTATTTAATTACTCACAAGGCTATAAAGCTTTTACAAACTACAATTCTCACCCCCAACTAACTACTTAATTTACTAACTTATACTTGCTGAAACTAAAACTATCTCCCCTCTTGTCATATAATTATCATCTAACTGCATGAAAAGTTCATCAATTACCCGTATAAAAACCGGGTATTACACAAACCACTATTGCGCCTTTTGCAATCAATACTTAGGATGGAGCTAAACCCTATCTTGTTACGAAGTTTCTCCATCTTAAAACTCTCAAGTTTAGTCTCCATCAGGAAAACCAGGTTGGGCCGCTTACCTGTAATGAGGCTTTGAAGCACGTGAACATTACGAATGTTCCCAAGCACCCATATGTTCCAGCTGAAGGAAATCATTGTGCTTGGCGGGGCTTAAATGCAGTCTTCGCCATTGTTGCATTTGGTTCTTTAAGGCTCCGCCTTCCACATTTTCTTTGATTACAACCTCTAATCCCCTCGTTCTGTGCCCAGTTTACTGAACTGAGTCTTCGATCCTGGACTTTTTCTTTCAGATTGGTGACAGACTTAAGTCCAGTAGCTTCCTTTTTCAATTGCATCATTGGTTCTTTGTTCTTTGTGGGTGTTACTCGCGTGTTTGTGGCTATTTTTCACCGCTACACCCTTACCTTTGTTCCTCGCATGTGCTTTTTGCCGGTTCGATGTTTTTGCCTGCCTGTGGGTTAATATACACACTTTCATTGTTACCTGGGCTATCATCTCCAGCCCTGAACACACTTTCAATCTCCATGCCAGAATCATCATGCAACCCATGTTGGTGACATCTTTTCCGTTTGACGACTCTCGTCGGCTTTTGTTATCTGCCACAGTATTATCACCATCGCTGCCAACACCACCCAAGTTCTCATACAACTTGGATCTGGCATTATGGCTTCTCCTAAAAGAGGGTGCCCTTACTCTTAGCGGTGGCCCGAAAAGCATCCATCTGCCAAAACCAGGTTCTACTCCACTCTTTTCCGCCTCCTTCTTGGAGTTACGTTGATCCCCGTGGTGAGTAGGGGTGAGCAGAAACCCGCCCAACCCGCGCAACCCGTCCGGTCCGAGCCGAACCGATCGGAAACGGATAAAAAAATTGTTTTAATGATTGGATATGGGTTGAATTAACCCAGACCCGCCAAGAATCGGGTGGGGTGCGGGTACCAACTAGTTTGACCCGGAGGAACCCGAACAGACCCGAATTAGTGTGAGATGCAGGTGGGTACTGGGTTAGTGGGTTGGGTAGTGGCGTGGGTATTAATTCGTACTAAACACGACCACATCTCTGTTTTGTTTCGGTACAGAGAGAGAGAGAGAGAGAGAGAGAGAGAGAGAGAGAGAGAGAGAGAGAGAGAGAGAGAGAGAGAGAGGAGACGAAGAAGAAGCAGCAGGAGGAGGAGGACGACGCTAACGCCGCGCCTCCCGTCTGGGTTCTCGATCTTGCTCTCTCTCTTTCTCAGATCTTCAGAGCCTCTCTCACAGGTAATTTCTCTCTCTCTCTCTCTCTCTCTCTCTCTCTCTCTCACACACACACACACACACACACACACACACACCGATCCGAACTGATTAACTTCTTCTCCATCTCCGATACTATTCCCGATGATTTCTCCACCTCAGATCTGTTCTTCCATCACGATGGGTTTGTCTGAGGATCGTCGGGTTTACCCGAAATTACCCGAATTTTGTCCGGCCCCGATGAACCCGACATACTCGGTTTTGGTGGTGGTTCGATTGGGGACGGGTTCGGTTGAAGGAAAACCCGACATGTCGGGTCGGTCCGCTAAACGGTAATATCCTCGGCCGAACCGACCCGTGCTCTGCCCTAGTGGTGAGTTAGGCAGCCGCAGCAGTCACATATCGAGGGAATTCTTTCGTACTTGAAGTCAAGCCAAACTCCCCCCATAGCTATAATAAACCCTCCACGCCTAAGGGGTTTATTCACATCGATCTGAACTCTAACTTTTGTGTAATCCCATTCGTCGCTTGTAAGTACTTTTTCCTCATTTTCCAGCACCTCACCCATCTTATGGAATGCACTTTTAACAACATCAGTTCTGAGGAAGAAAACCAACAGGTTTCGTACCTGCACCCATACATATATAATTTCAAACTTTTCTTCCTCAATAGTAAATTTAACCACCCAGGGTTTCAGTTGTAGCAGGTTGCCATCAAAGAGCCAAGGTCTCAGAAATAACACTAAGCATAGATTCTCAATCTTGGAAATTAAAAACAAAGAGGTCGATTTTTGCTTCATAAACCTCAACATTCTCACCCCGAGTCCAGATCTTATAAAATATGAGCTTCATAACCCATCCATTGATTTTTGACGGCAGCAGGACGGAACCAATCAAACAATTATTGAAATCTTTGATTACCTCAACACATAATGTGTCCCAGAAAGTCCACGTACTCCTCTTCTTCGGCAGAGAGAGTTCGCCGGCGTTTTGCCGATGTGTTTTCCGTCTCCATGGATAAACAAATCCTAAGGTTTGGGGTTTGCTCGCCTTTGATCTCTGATTGTTGCTGAGCTATTTTCCTCGTTAAACTATAATATTTTTTTAAACCAAAGAATACGATTTCATTATTAAATATTACACTATATCTAACAAAAAACATTCAAACATTTCATAAAAAAAAAACATTCAAAGATAAGAAAAACATGCCATTATTGACGTCTCTGTGTAAAAAAAAAAAACTAAAAAAGTACACGTCAATCGTTTGAGCTCATTTTGGTTCGGTTTTGCGGATTCTGTTTGAACTCGACTCGCTAGGCCTAACCCGACCGAGAACACCTCTAGACTTCCAAACCATTGTGGGCAATGGGGGGATGCGATCTACTAAATCACAGATGTGGATCCTGCTGACACAACAGACGTGAAGAAGAAAACTCCGGCACTCTGCAGTCTTGGGGGGCTCACTCTGGTGCGAACACAATTGCACGGCAGAGATCAACCTTCTATTGGATTAACACCCTCCATTTCCATTCCCTATTACTTCAAACCCCATATCTCTCTAGTAATACCCATTTTCGTCGAATCGGCGCCGTCATAGCTCCGGTTGTTCTGTCTCTGTTGGCGTCGCCTTGTGACTGAATCTGGTTTCGAGTAGTAATCTCCGCCCCCAGTTGTTCCTGTGAAGTGAAACCTCGCTGCTTCACTTCACAGTCTCTCTCTCTCCGATTCACGATCCCGACTTCTGAAGCTGACCCTTTACTCTTCTGCATCCGGGTTTTCGATTTGCCAACACTCTCTCTCTCTCTCTACTATGCTGATCGGCGCATTGTTTCTCTAGATCGACCATGGCGAATTTCTTGGCTCAGTTTCAGAGCATCAAGAACTCATGTGATCACCTTGTCGTTTCAGGTAACCCATTTATGTTCTAGTTTCTGGGAATTGTATTGTTTTGTATTCTATGGATACATAATTTCTGGTATATAATTCACTTTATAAGTCGGTAATCTTCTTTTGCTGTCTGGGTTATTTACATGGTTTTATAAAGCGTTAGTCTTTTGCCTATTTGAAACATGTTGCTTCAGATTTGAACTGAAACAAATGTAGACTTGATCATTTGGTTCATAGTAGGAATGAAGTTGGTTTTTTTTTTTTTCAGTTTACATGTTATTGGGTCCTTCACAAATAAGATTTCATATCAAATGTATCCATATCTGCAGTTTAATCCTACACTGCCAATCGATGGAAGTGTCCTTCATGAATATTGCCGTTGGTTTCTACTTCAGTTCAGGGTTTCCTATCTTATCATTGTCACCTGTGTGGAAGCAGATTTCTACCACACCCTTCTCATCATTGACTGAGGAAAAAGTTGATCTTGCTAGTTTTATTTGATTTGATGGTTTTTAGGCGTGATGTTTAGACTTCTTCGGAAACCTTTTACAGTACACTGACTTGTACCAGTCCATCATCTCCTCTCCTTATTGTTTCTATTTAGAGTATAATTTAAGTCTCAACTGCTTGAAACTGTGCTGTTTGTAATCCCTACGATTGTTGTTAGATGTCTTGAAGGCACACTATATATTTATCTAAATAACCCTAAATGTCATCTGATTGTTTTTCAAGAGGTCATGTGGATTTCATGACCTCAACCCTATTTTTTCAAGAGGTCATGCGGACTCAGCTTTCACATTTCTGTTGAGCAGTACCAATCTAAACTTTTCACCTTCTTTTCTGGTTTTCAACCATAGGAGATGATCTGATTGAGTTGGCGTAGTAGCCTGCTTCCTTGAAGAACTAGTTCATTGTCCAAGGGATTCTAGGTTGTGCACTTGGATTTTATCTTACCCATGACCAAGTTTGGAACTATATCCATATCAACCATAAGACTAGTGGCATCATTTGAAATGGCGCAGTCTAGAAACTGATTGAGTTTGTGACGAGCCATATCCGGGATGTTTGCAGGAGAAGTATTTCTTGAGCATGAGAAGTACAGTTAAAAGACAAGTGCTTCGCAAACTGATTCAACAAAACGTAGTTGCAAATGTCAATTGGATTTTTTGCAGCGTTATACAAATTTGTAATGGATTAGGGGGATTATTCACGATATTGGCTCACATCATAGACTGCCATATACTGATCAAATGTGGCAAAGATGAGAAAGATGTTTGCAACTTTGGAAATGCAAAAAGAAGCTGGAGTACTGTCAACTGCTGGTGGATGATGAAACCTTTTTAGGAGAGTATGGATCCAAGAAGAAGATTTAGCAACCACTATCCTCCTTCAAGCACGAAGTATGCATCTGTAATCGATATTCATGACGATGCTATGGCTCCACCAGCAGATATACACTGTTAATTTTGATGACGGAACATTAAGTGACTCTCCTTATATATTAGTGCCAGAGGCAAAGGAAAGAAAAAAAAAAGAAAAATACAAATAGAGAATATGGAGCAGCTTGCAGGAAATACAATACAAAATACCTAATTGTTGGACTGGGCTTAAAACAAATCACAATGTCGTAACCCATATTTAGTTAGGCTGGGAGCCATCTTAATCTCATTGTTTACAGCAAGTACCAAAGTCTTTCCTCATTAATAATAGTCACTGACATGGCACAAAACATGTGGTGGCAACCTTTGGAGGTTGAGGATGATTACTATCATTTCATGCTTGTAGGCAGATCCATTTGGGTTAGGGGTAGAAAGGGTTTGGGTCCACTAGGCTATAGTCTGCCTGACTGCCTAAGGACATCCCTCAATCTGGTAACCAAGGTGTTTGTCTCGGTCATGAGATGAAATTCGTGCATATCCAAGTATCCAACACCCACGCTCAAACCATAGATGTTTAAGGGAATCAAATGCATCCAGAGCATCTGGAGTCCAACAAAAAAAACGTCAATTTAGAACACTGATGTTCTCACCTTAGTCTTGGACAAACAGGGCAGTTGTAACCACTTGAGGTTTTTTAGCCTAGTTTGCTTTGTAGTACTTCTGTCCATTTCTGTGTTTATGTTATGCGAGTATGAACTATGTTGCCGGAATCACTGAATTAGCCGCGTTTCCCATGTCGCGGTCACACGACCCGAAATGGGTACGTTTGCGATCTGGAACGCGAATACGGCGACCCGAAATCTTTAAAATGATCTGGAAGAAGATAGGTTATCTTCGATGATCACAAGACTATGTGATAGTTTACCTGCCTATTTCATGACATTTTGTTGAGGGTTTCTTCCTCTAGGCTTAAATCTTTGCTCAGTAAAATCTTTACTCGTATTTGAGTATTTTTAACAATGTGCTAATACCTAGTTTTGTGTATTTTTCATTGAAGCAAATTATGTGTAGTTATGCAAAGGTACTATAGGTAAAACCATCCCTCATTCCAAAGACCATTCAAAAGAATCCCACCCCCAGTGTACCTCGTATCATGTCTTTCACGTTCAGCGTTCCGGTTCCCGTTCCGCATACCACGACACCTCGATCGGGGTAACTTAGAGTATGACCTGTCCTTTGACACGTTCATTTTCATCTTTATGATTTTGTTTTACCTTAAAAAAAACTGGCATTTGTAGTTGTGTACTGTAAAGTCTACATTGTTCCTTAAAAAATTCAGGAGGCAGCCAATGCAACATATTCTCCAGTTTGTAGGAACCATATAGTGGCAGATCGACGTGACATATTACTGAGGTGTTGGAGCTGAGTTGTACAAACATATTTCTGTTCACAAAGTGTGATTTCGAAGGACTTGGAAGTGGTATGGAGGTAGCCAAATAATCATGCTATATACTACTCTATACTAGGCTGAATATCATTGTAGAAGTCAAATAAGATAATCTCAAGCTATTAGAGTTCAATAGACGGTCTACTGCTGTGGTGTAATGTTATATTTTCTAGGGATGTTTACCACGTAATTTATCCTGAACAAGCCCCTTTTCCTGTACACTGAGTACCTTAAATGTTAATGTTAACCAAGGAAGATTAGTCATTAAGAAGAGCATAAACGGCCAGCTATTTTTTGTATTTGACAAGTCAATTCTCAGGGTTTATACTGTTAAAGTTTCAAATTTCATTAATTTCTCTGCAAAACATTGATCTTTCTTCAGTTGAAGATGTGAGTAATTTGTGGCCCCTTGTCAAGAAGGGGTTTGAAGAGCATCTGCCTTTCAAAAGAGCTTGTCTGAATAACAAGACCCGCAATCCTGTGTTTTTGGAGAAATTACCGGCAGAGTTCATATTGACTACCGATTCAAGACTCCGCAGTCGTTTTCCACAGGAGCAGCTATTATTTTGGTTTCGAGAACCGTATGCCACTGTTGTTCTTGTTACTTGTGAGGTAACTGCAGTTTTCTTCCTTTATTTACTACAACACTCAACGTGGTTTGATCAGAAGGTGCGCCATAAATGTTTTAACTGATTTACTTTGTCATAGGAATCGCACTGCAGCAAATATGACATGTTTCTTTTCGTTTGAAAGTACTCGTGAAAGTAGTACACTCTTCTTATTCATTGTTAAAAACTTCCACACACTCATAATGACCGAAAGACATGATTACTGTCATGAGGTCATTGTCAATATGTACAACTGTTTCTTTTCTTATCTTCGTAAGTATGAATTTCAGTTAATACACATGTAAGATTGTGATGCTGTCTATCAGATGATGCTGAATACCACTAATGTGAATCCATGTGTTAAGTCATTTTCTTAGGCAATCATTGCTATGCTGGGATGGAATCTGAATATCAGACTCAGCTAATTCATTTTCGGATGGTTATACTTGGTTTACCTCCTGATGGCTTGATATTCTGTGGTGGTGTCAATCTTGATGTTACCTCTCTTGTCTAGTAGGAGGTCTAAAAATTCATTTATTTGTTTATATTAATTCCAGGACATGATGTGGAAAACCTTTATAAATTTGGTGACTTGAGTGTCTGGTGCCTATATTACTACCGACATCACATCAGCTGATTGTTTTATATAAAAGCAATGGAAGATGAGCAGACTTTTAACAAAACTATCTCTCTGAACTTTTCCATTAGTACTATAATGTCATTGTTTACGACGTTCTCATGTATTTTAGAAAGAAAGCCATTGCAAATCTAGCTGGGGTTTATCACTCTCCAAGTGACCATATCTGATTTTACCTATTCTCAAGAACAGTGCTTCAAGAATGTCCGTTATATGGTACCTGTATTGTTGAATGTCATGTTAATTGTGGGTCTCAAATTCTCTTTTCCTTGAAAAAGTTTTTCATAAGAAAATGTGAACTCCATTTTAACTCTTCCTTGTTTCTCAACAAGCTCTCTATCCCTTGGCTCCTTGTGTGATTCTTCTGAACTTAGATGATTACCTTCCAGATGCGTTTAAGCAAGTTCTTGGGTCTTATATGATCGTAAACTTCTTATTTCACACACTTCAGTTCATTCCGAAAATATCTTTAGCTTGCATGAACGTAGGCTTGCAACTCTAACCTTCGATATGATGCCTAAGCACTCCAGTCAGTCCTGGGTTTTCTATCCATTCTCATTGAATTTTCTACTTCTTCCCTTTTGTTCATCAAGACTTCCACTTGTTATCTGCTATGTCATCATGGTGCTGCGCCTAAACTCATTTGTCTAACAGCCTATGTAGATTGCATGCAATATGTCTCTGGAGAATTCTGCCACTGTTGTCAGTCCTCTTTCCATAGATAATGAAAAAGGAATAAAATCAAACAATGACCAAGCGACCATAGATAATGTAAAAGGAACAAAATCAAATAATGACTTCATCTGCTTACTGTTTTTTTGGTTCAATGTCTAGACATTGACTTGCTAATTTCTATGCTATTTATGTCGAAAAACTTATTTTTTGTTTTGGTTATTCTGTGTGTTGATATCTTAAACATTGGCACAGGATCTTGATGAGTTCAAGACAATTCTTAAACCACGCCTGAAGTTGATTGTTCAAAATGATGAAAGGGAGTGGTTTATTGTGTTTGTTTCAAAGGCTCAACCCCACAACGATCAGGCCAGCAAGCTTGCAAAGAAAGTATATGCCAAGCTTGAGGTAGATTTCAGCTCAAAGAAAAGGGAAAGGTACGTCGAAGCTGCTGATAACATGATGTCCTTGTTCCAAAGTTTGCTCAAGTGTATAATATAATATGCAGGATATATTGTTTCGTTGAATAGAATACCATAATTTATATGTTGCATGATTCTCTGACTGCCTCGTATTCACATTGGTTCGTAAAGAGCCGTAGATAGAAGATTGCTTCTCACATCAAAGATGCATTTGGCTTTAGTCTATATCATTTTTGTGATTTTCTTCCGTTTGCTATTCACAGCCGTGTATTTCATTTTACTCCAATGTGGCTCGCTAATTGACTTAGCTCTCTGCAACATCCATTTAGGCCTCTTTAGTTTTAATCATGTAAAGATCATATTCATTCATGCATAATGTTCATTGTTTTTGTGGGGGTTGTACATACCCCAGTGGATATATATGTTAACTTTTATATCCCTTTGTTTCCTAGTTGTGAAATTTTTGTTGAAATGTTTTTAGCAGTAGCTAATTATATCAATTTAACTTGTTCTTCCTCACACCAATCTAAAGTGAAATTCACTGATTATTTTGTTGCTTGTTTATTTTTATAGTAGATCGTTTTGAGCTTTACTATCTTTCGTAGTCTGGTTCTACTAGTCATATTCATCTTAAGAAGATTCACTTACAAAAGAACGTTATTGCTATATCAAGTTTCCTAGAATCTTGAGGGAATCTTTGAGATCTAAATATGCACTGGATTACTAGATAGTGATACATTGATAGAGATTACTGGAAACTTCCTGTTCCTTACTGCCTTTTTTTAACTAACTGTCTAACTCAGGTGCTGCAAATTAGATATATATGGGCCCGAGGCAAATTTCTGGGAAGACTTGGAGTCCAAAATTATGGAATGCATCAGAAACACACTTGACAGGCGCATTCAGTTTTATGAGGAGGAGATCCGTAAACTCAGTGAACAGCGTTTTATGCCAATTTGGAACTTCTGCAACTTTTTCATCCTGAAGGTATTGCCATCTTGAACTGTCATTCTGATTTACCATATCATATCACACTGCTTTGGCTTCAGAAGTAGATTATTAAGATGGCTATAAGTCATGAATTCACATATCTGTTTCCACATTTTGAGATATTGTATTGGTTGTTAATCAAATTCTTATTACCTTGTGCGGCATCACCCTCTCATACATAACTTTCTGTTAGCTTAAAACAGAGGGTTTCGGATTAGTAGTTTTACATTTCATTGCGGCTTTATTTATCGATTTCCATGTAAGGAAGTTAGGAAACATCCTCCTGGTCTATACTCGTTCAGCAATGTTCTTAGATCTGTCTTTTTCCCTCTAACTAGTGTAATTTCTTGATTCTCTGCTCTTCATGTAATGAATATCCCTATTACACAGGAGAGTTTAGCTTTCATGTTCGAGATGGCTCATCTCCATGAAGATTCTCTACGTGAATATGATGAACTGGAGCTCTGCTATTTGGAAACAGGTGTGTATTACATGTTGACTATTACTTAATTCTTCACCTAGAATGTGTGGTGCACATCTTAGGCATACTACTGGTGCAAAACTGAATGGAACGAACTTTGAATGGTGAAAATCACCCTGTGATTCTCAAAAAATTCTAAATAATATCTCAAAAGTTATTCGTGAATTAAAGCTGAATTACAATCTAATGTATCTTGCCAATTAGTGGAATCGAAATAACTAAAATTCTATAATAGCCATAAATATAAATCTTGAATTGCTTATATAAAATCAACTCTGATCTTGTTGGTCAAGAATTTCTGTTGGAATTGCGATATAGGTTAAATCTTCTCGTATCTCCAAGGGTCAATGCTCGATCACATGGGTATGTGACACGTTCCAACCGCAAGTGCACGGCTTTCAGTGGAGTAATAATCGGAAAAGTCCGGAGTGTCGAACCCAAGGGAATTCCCTAGATTAATTAAGACTAATAACCTTATGTTGGGTCAATAGTTTGAGTTTTGGTTGTCTAAACTGCGAACAGAAAAGTAAATAAAACTGAAAGTTGTGAACGCAAACAGGTAGAATTGGTTAAAATTCAAATGTATGAGAAGTATCAGGACGCCTTGTTTGGGGGGTTGCTAGGGTTTACTACCGATTGCGATTTATGAGTAATGAAATACTGCCGCGAAATATTTGTCAAACAAGCAATAATCAACTACCGAGTTACCAAGCAATTACACTACGTCTACATTAAATTTTAAACCGAGTTACGAAGCTCTATTTACCCTAAACGTGTATTAAGATTGCATTTGTACTCTAAGTTCTCAATTAAAGCTGCCGAGTTACCAAGCGCGCAATATGATTGAGTGAATGTTTCATTTTTCCGACCAACAGTAATCGAGTTACCGAACGACAATTGATTAAATTATAGCTAAAGGGATGTCTCCTATTATCTAGATGAGATTACAAGTATGAAACATTCAGAACGATAGAACGTAAATCTCAATCGCATAAACTCAACAATTTGATAGAAAAACCCTAACCCCGAACTCGGGTCCTGATAAAAGAGCTATGCATATTTATGATCAAAACAATGAGTTTAGATAAGGTCGTGAACAAAACGGAGAAACATGAGAAGAAGAGAGATCAAACGAATGTTTCCAAGCGCTCTCCAAGCTACAAAACGGGTCTCCAATGTCGTCTCTTACGTAGTCTCTCCTCAAAAACATGTTCCTAGGTCTTAATGTAGCATTACAATCCGATTAGAACAAGTTCCGGATAATTGCTTAAAATATTGTCGGCTATGATCCGATGAATATTCCGATCCAGACCCGATCCGTTGCCATCCTTAGTTTCTTCCCAAATCAAATGACCCCTTTAGTTGATGAGACCTTTAAGAATACAGTCTCCAGCTGCCGCATAATTCTTGTGTCAACTTTGAGCTATCATCAACCTATCTCTAACGATCTTTACCTTCTCAGTGACGGATCCCAACATCTTTCTCTCACACACTTCTTCCAACTTATGGGAGACCTACACTTGCTCCCATACAGTGCATCAAATGGAGTAATTTTGATACTTGACTGAAAACTGTTGCTGTATGAAAATTCAACGAGTGGCAAGTGTTCTTCCCAACCGTCTTTGAATTTGAAGACATTTCATAACATATCTTCCAAGATCTGTATGTATCACTCTTTCTGATTGACCGTTTGTCTGAGGATGAAAAGAAAATTGAGGTTTACTTTTACGGAAAGGGACCAGGACAAACCGCTTGCCGTTTTCTTTTCTTGTGGCCCCTCTTTTCTTGTTCGAACAAGGAAGGGAAAAGAGAAGAAGTAAGAGAAAATTGGAGTATAAGAGGAGAAGATAGCTCGATCTGGCTATACACAGTTCGAGTTTGCCACGGCTGCTTTGCATGTGGTAGCAGATGGAGAAGAGGTTGGTAAGGGGTTTACCTTCGGGAGAGTAAGACCTTCAGTGGTGTGGTATTGCAAGTCTTCTTCTATTGATTGTGGCTGGGGTATATATCACTTGCCGAATCGACCAGAGGAAGAGCCCAATCCCTAACTCTCGATCTTTAGATGAAGAAACGAAGTGCTTCGATCGAAGAGAGAAGGTGTCTATTTCAATTGTTGTGCTTTCTGAAATTGCAGACCTAAACAAGGGTTCAAGTTTTGATCGATATATGCGGAGTTGATAATCCCTCTCGAAAACGCAGATTTGAAGTGGTCTATAATTAGTGCGGCATGGCTTTTAGTTAGATAAACTTCCTGGATTACCGCGGTCTTTCCAGATTGAAAGCTTTAAGGTAAGTGCACTGCGCTCATCCTTCGCTTTAGAGAGAGTTTACTATAGGCCCGTATTTATTGGGGCACTTCCCTTCTTTCGTCCGTCCACGAGGCTGTAAAAAGAGAGAAAGGGGTGATTATCTAGCGGGAGTCGTATAAATGCAGTAAACTCATAGTGGGCTAATTAAGGTCACGCCTAGAAGAGGTGTCCAGATCTAGCTCGCCCCTAAGGACATTGCTTCCCATCCCATGGCTTAGGAAGTTGCGTCGGTAGTTTGCTGATACCCATTTGTCGAAGACGGGTTCGATTCCCCATAAGGGATATTTATTCCCAACCGCTTTCAGTCAGTGTTCATTGCTGAGTGATCACTAATTAACTTGAAGAAGCGGGGTAAAGGAATCCCCTAGCTGCTTGAGGGAAAGTCGATCTCGAATGACCTAAGTTACCATGATAGACTGCAAGCTATTCCGAACCTTTAAACAAAACGTGGGTCCCTGTGCTTCATTCCCGAAAGGGTTAGGTAAATCACCCACACGTTCCTTGTTTTTTAATAACGAATGAATGCTAATAATTCATTATCTCTCATCTGATGAACAATGTAGATTACAATCCTATATGTTTAGAACAAAGATAAAGCTTGTTAAATAACTAAACACACCCTTGTGTCATGAAACTGAAATGTAAACTAGACCCAAGAATTCTGAAAATAAGCTTTTTAACCTTTTCAAAGAAACTAATTAACTCATCAATCATTAACAGCAGCTCATTAACATCAATATGAAACCCTAGACATCTTGGATATGGAATTCCAATTTTGTACTTTTCTCTTCTTTACAAGCTCTGCCTCATTGAGCCCAGTTATGTTGGAATAAGGCGAATTCACTACCTGAATTTGTGAAACATGTGTGGTGAGAAGTTCTGCTTCATGAAGTTTACACTTGGTGAGATTTTTGTGTGACGTGCAAGTTCTTTTTTCCTTGGAGGATTGTTCTTTAAGAGTTCTTGTTGTTTTGCCAGTTTGTAGATTGGCAAATTAATTTTAGGCTTGATTTGCTGACCTTTTTCTGTTCTTCTCTTGGTTGAATGTTTTCATGTAATGCAGTAAACAAACATCGGGAATTCGGAGGGATGGACCATGGTGATGATCAGGCTGCACTTCTCAAACCTGGAAACAAACCACTAACTCAGATTGTTCAGGATGACTCATTTCGAGAATTTGAATTCAGACAGTATCTCTTCGCTTGCCAAGCAAAGGTATGAAAAACTGAGAAGTAGATCTGACAGGGGTATGAGATTTTCTTAATAACTAGGCTGTTCATGCCACTCACTATGGATTTGGGATAAAAGTGCTCCCTGTTTTTGGGTCAGCTTTAAGAATCCACCCGTGTAGAGGAAACAAACCAAACTAAACCGAGCACTGGTATATGCTCTCTGAACGGAATTTAATGAATGTTGTTATTTTTTTTTGAGAAACATGAATGTTGTTATTTGATCCTTCCTTTAATATTGGAATTATAAATCTCAACGAACATATAAAATATCCTTCTGCCTCAACCCTTCGGTATCTCAATCTTCTCCTTATCTACCCAAACCAGCTTGCCTCTCTCTTACTCAGACACGTGGAAGTTTCCCCGATTTGAGAGCACCTCCGAGTTCCTTCCGTACATAACTATATTTCACTTTAAGATATATTAAATATTATAAAATGCTATACATTTGTACAAACTCTGAACAAAAATGCTTCAGGTCTCCTCTCTATCTTCACCGAACCTCAATAAGAACAACTATTGCTGAATGCTGACAGAAAGGAAAGTACGCGGGTGTGAAAGATAACCAAAGTGATCGAGAACTTGATTTGGTTCTAAAAAAGTTGAATTCAGCTATTCGATTACTGTATTTATTCGTCATCTACCTCATCAATGTCATGAACTGCAGGGATCTAAGATGGCTTATATTCTGGGAGGTGGGGTGGAGGATACTGATCTCAAATTCTTAACAAATTTTCTGTTTTCTGTCTATGCACTATTCAAAATTCAGGAGATGTTGATAGTGTTAATCGTTTTGTGGCGGTTTAATTTGAGATTATGCATGTGTGCGTTAAGGGGGTGGACGGTGAAAGTGATTATTGTTCGTCGTTTTTGGTAGAGTGTGTTTTGGTCTTTGGTTGATGATGGCAGGTTGGTAGATTTATGCAGTGACGATTGTGAGGATGCAGTTGATAGTTAGTGATTATCAGGATGTGGTGGTGAAGGAGAACAGTATGGGGCTGGGATACTTTTTTCTAATAGTAATGTAATTAAGCTCCATGGAAATTGCGCCTCGTTTTTAATCTTCTGATTTAGCTTTCCTGGTGACATATACTATAAGAAAATGAATATTCCATTTGGATGGAACTCACTGGACAATTTCGTCAATGTTCTATACTTCCTATATTCCCCCCAATAAGCAAGATTGGTGAATACTTCCTTCTGAAGTTGGGCTCACCCTCCTAACCAGTTCTCTATTTCCTTTAAAAAGGCAACTCATTGCGGAGACATGGGCCATCAGGATTAGCTTGTCGATGTTTAGGACAATAACAATCCATGGAATTATAGCATTAAACTATTTTCTGATATTTTAATTTATCAGAGTAGCAATTAGCAATTTGCATCTTGATTGAGTGGTTTTACTTTTGCCATAAAAACATCCTGAAAGCATGCCTTTGACTTTTAGTGACATTGTAATTTATCTTTTCAGCTACTATTTAAGCTAAATCGTCCGTTTGAGGTTGCTTCTCGTGGCTATTCTTTTATTATTGGCTTTTCAAAGGCATTGGCACTGCATGAGGTATGGTACCTTTGGTTCAATTCTCTCTTACTCTATAAAAAATGCTGTTCAGATTATTTTACTCTCCTCTTTGGGTTTTCTTTCAGAATATCTTGCCCTTCTGTATGCGTGAAGTGTGGGTTATAACTGCTTGCTTGGCTTTAATCGATTCCACTGCTTCAAATTATACCGACGGGCAAACTGCTCCTGACATTGAAAAGGAGTTCTATTGCCTTCGTGGTGATCTTTATTCATTATGCCGGGTTAAGGTAATGCTTTGAAAGCTATTTGCGTACTTAATACTTCCGTGTGAAATGGCTATACATTAGAGTTCGGCAGCATAAGTCTAAATACTATACTGGGCACCGTTTCATTTTTTCTTCTTGGAGCAAAATGTACCGGCGTGTTTCGAGTACTATTTCGGAATAATTTTTTTTATTTATAAGATAAAAATTATATAGCTGTATAGTTGTGAGAACATGTCCATCAATGTGAAATTATTTAATCAAAGAACAAAGAAACTTGTTCTTGAAAACCCACCTTAATGAGTACATATGATTATGTATCGTTTTATAATTTATGTTGTCTTATTAAGTAATGAAATGCTCACTAAGTTTATAATTTGTAAGATGTTATGATTTATGTTGTCTTGAAGGGGAGCCTTGGCACAACGGTGAAGTTGTTGCCGTGTGACCAGGAGGTCACAGGTTCGAGTTGTGGAAACATCCTCTTGCAGAAATGCAAGTTAGGCACGTACTATAGATCCCAAGGTGGATCCGACCCTTCCCTGGACCCCACACATAGATGGAGCTTCATGCACCGGGCTGCCTTTTTAAATGAATTTGTTTTGTCTTATTTAAAAACTGTCAAGTGATAGTAATTGTTAGGTTCTTTGTAGTGTATATACAATGAATTGGTAGTATCTGTTAGAGCATCTCCAACCCCTCAAGGGGAGTGGGAGGGGATGGGCATGGGGTGAGCAAAAGTACGGTCCGTGTCCAACCCCTCATGGGGAGGAGGAAGGGGTGGGCTGTGGGAGGGGGACTTTTAAAGCATTGGTGGGGGGGGGGGGGAAACTTCCCCATGATCACACCCTCCATGAGGCTAACTAATCAATGTTTTGAGCATATCAATTACACTTTTTTTTTTTTTTTTTTTTTTTAAATTTTAGTAACGATTAGTATATTTTTAAGTATATTGAAAAAATATATAATGCTTTTCGGTAATTGAAAAATATATTTAAGGAAAAATATCGTAATTTTATGTTTTGTTAGATTTGATACATCTTATTTCTTGTGACAATTAGCAATTATGATTATTGAATAATTGAGCAATACAATAAAAAGCGCCAAATTTTTGGTATTTTTTCGCATTTCGTATTTTTTTTTGTTAATATTGGGAAATTTATTTTTAAATCATTAAATATATTTTGAACTAAATTTAATTGGGTGAGGGGGGGGGGGGGGGAATGAGTCGTAGACGATGAGTAGCTTGGGGGAGGCGGAGGGGAGGGGTTGTTGGGTCTGAGATACTCTTACGAGTCTGGAGGTGGTCCAGTGGTAAGTGCTGAACGAGAAAAAAGATCTTGGGTTCGAGTAGCGTTGTCAACATTATGATTGGATTTTATGTACTTTCACGGAAGCCTGAAATTTTTATAAATTTTAACGGGATCCGCCGGAAACTTCAAAAAGCACCCCACACTGAGAAAATTACCAAAACTTCACAAGCTAATGTTTGTTTTTCCCAGAACTATATGTGGGACTGTAACATAATTGACAAATTTGCCCTTAGGTATGATATTTTAAGACAATACATCTCATAATAAGACAAATGTTTTAACTATATAACCAAGAAGACAAATAAAGATCTGCGAAAAAAAATAAATTGAAACGGCAAAACTCGATGACTGGAGCAAGCTCACTGAACCAAAGTGCCAATAAATGAGAATTAAGCTGAAAATCAATAAATCTTCAAGAAATATTTCTGGTGGGAGTGGATTCATACAGTCAGGTTTTGTGGGGTTGGAGCGTAGAACTGGAATAAGGGAAGGTATTATTAATACCTGGGTATACCAGGTACTGAATAAGCCCATGTTTCAAGTCTTGAGTGTGGGCCCGGGCTTAATCGAAATTTGCCTAACTTTTCTACCAAACATAGATCTTACACTGTTTGGGCTTATGAATCCCATCCTGGGTTCATAAGCCCCAAACAAACAGCCCCAAAATATTACAGAGATTATGGCCAAGAACTCTTACTATGGTAGAAGAAGGAAGAAAAAGAACGTTGAAGAAGAGAGTAATCCAATTGCACCCGAGGCGGCCCTCCCGAACCCGAATCCCAAGACAGCCTACTTTGCTCTCTGTATCCCCTAATAACATCTCTAATCCCTCTATTTTAATATATTTCACTGAACTAACTGACACAGGAACCTATTTCACACTTTGACCCCTGGAGTTCTGTCAATATGCCCCCTTTGAGAGATACTTTGTCCTCAAGGTAAGTTCGAGAATTCAGCGTGATTGACTTGAGATCTGTCCTTTGTGTTCGTTCTCATTGACTCACGCCTCATGAGCATCATCTTGTTGGAAAATTCACAAGTGATGGTGGCCCAGTGCGGCTTTTCTCTGAACTTTAACCTCCATAAACTGCTGAAAGTGTTGGATACATTTCCTCCATCGATATAAAAATTATCTTGCCATTTCCATTTCTTCTTTTTGTGTAGTATTATTTATCACTCATTGAATTACTTCTGAGGTAATTTGAACATTTGATATTGTCTTGGCCAAACTGATGTCACATGCCCAAAAATTTTCAAACTTATCCCACCAGTGAATTTTGCCTTCACTTGAAAACAAGCAACACACATAGGAGATGTGCAAAATTTGCCTCCCATAAGCTGTAAATACCATGTGGAAGCTGATCATAGCATTTTTGCCCCAATTCCATGGCCAACCCCTGGAAGGTACAAAGTAATATAACAGGTGTATAATTCTCTGCTTCATTAATCTTCATATTAACGTAGGCATTGGATTTGACCAGTGCAGCGCAACTTGCTTTGGAACATGAAACCACAAATCCATCACTAAAATCACGCAATTTAGCATCTGAATGTCCACCAAACTTGCTAGTAGATGGCCTTAAATAATCCACAAAAGCCCAGGGACAGAGAGCCCTGGTGATGACATTTGATTGGTTGTACAAAGAGCTTAACATGTGATAAACAATATCTAGATGCTGTGTATGGTTGGGTCTTGCATATTCTGCAATCTGATTCAGTAGGCGGTTGTTTATTTCTCATTCACACGGAGAATCTTCTTATCAAGCCCCTTGAAGACTGCACACCGAACCATATGTTCAATATTTTCCCCAGACAATGCCTAGTACCAGTAACAATTGAAACCATAACATCCAAGAGAAATGTGTATAGTTCACTTGCTTTTCCCCAAATATTGAAACCACGCCATAGCGTTTCTGACCCTGCAGGATATCATTGTCCTCAAGGATTGGGTTGAAGGGCATAGTTGCCCTTAAATACGGAGCGGGTATTTAACTTCTATGTCCACAAAGATGGTAGGTTTCAACTGTAATATGATGACCTCAATGAAGCCTTAAACGTAAGCATTGACATTACATAACTATTTTGGATGGCGCTGATGCTTGAACACAGGAAAACTAAGGTCATAACCTGCTTCATCAATCAATTATCTAGAGTTACCAATGCTCCATTGTAACTGTACTCCTTTAGCGTTTAAAAATCGCTTCCCGAACACAACATACTCCGAGGTCACAACTCACTAAAGAGTGGAGCTTTAAATTTACCTAGGAGTTTCAACAAACAGATAGAAGGAATACTAGACACATTGAGTAAGTCACGGAATAAGAAATTTAATGGAGTATTTGGGCTTACTTCTAAGTAAAGAAATACTACCTCCGTTTCACCTCTATCGCACCACAAGACTTTGGCACAGCTATTAAGAAAGCTGTGCCATTTACCCTATTACCCCTCATTCAACAAATAATATCTCTTCTGCCACCCCTCCCTCTCTGGCAGTATTCTCTCTCACACCCTCTCTCTGGTTTCTCTTTTTTTTGTTTTGAAGTAACTCTCTCTGGTTTCTAAACATTCATCAAGCACCATAGAACAACAAAAACAGATCTGAAATCATCATACAAAAATTGCAGATTTCAAGACAAAAATTGCATATCTATTTTTTTTTTACAAGAGGATGAAGAAGAAGAACAGATTTGAAGAGAAGAGGAAAGAAGAAGAAACACAGGAGGTCGCCACCGCCGCTGTCGACGCCGCCGAGGACGCCGCCGCCTCTGTCGACGCCGCTGCTGCTGCTTTCTCAGATGGGAGAGGAGACGGAAAGACTCGATTCTAACCTGCATTTGAAGAAAAAGACAACCAGATCTGAGTAGAGGAGAAGAGAGAGAGGGAGAGAAAGACAGAGAAAGCCCTTCCGCCTCCTTCCTCGTCGTCTTGCACATCCACCACCACCGTTGGCCTCACCGTCCACCACCACCGTCGGCCTCACCGTCGTCTTCCACCGCCGCAGCCGTCTGATTCCGTTGCCTCCTCCGATGCTCTTCTCTTTTCTCTTCCTCCTCTCTCTCTCTCTCTCTCTCTCTCTCTTCTTTTCTCTGTCAAATGTGAGGTGAGGAGAGTTGGGGAGGGGGACCGCTTATGAGATAAGGGGTAGTGGGGCTGGTAGGTCCAAGGGCAAAATTGTCAATTACGTTTGCAAAGGTTACCAAAAAAGGAAAATGGTGTGATAGAGAAGAAACAACCCGAAAAGGAAAGCGGTGTGATAGAGAAGAAACGGAGGTAGTAAGTGCTTGATCCATTGCGCTAGTTGTCGATTGACACTTGAGGTAATTTGCATCACCGATTTCCAGTGTTTCGTGCTGCTGGCTTCATAAGTCATAGGATCATCTTTGTGCTCCCGATACTGATTCACCGTTTCTGTAAGCGGGCAAGGCGAATTACAAATTTTGACCCCAATGACTGGAGTTGACTGAAAGCGCAAGGGCTGTTACGATGACTTCCAGTCGCTTGGAGCTCTAACAACAAAGGGTTGTTCTGGTGAAACCATCAAATCGGCAGGAAGTAATCAGACATTATTGAAGTGCATGACTTATAGAAGTTTGTCTTCGAGCTTTGAACGCTCAGGTCATCATTCTTCAACTGGGTAACCTCAGCTTTAAGTTCCTATGTCAACGCCAACTTGATCCACAGTTGTATGTAATCCAGCAATTGCACCTTCCAAGTTAGTGATGCGATGCTGAAGTTGCACTTTTTACAAGACTGAAAGCTTACAGAGATTTTGACTAAGCAACCCTAAATAAAGTAGAAGATTGATGAAGAAACGTAACAGAAGATAGTAGTCTAGCCAATTGCGTACAGAGGCACCCCTCCCAAACTCTATCTTGAATTGCTCTCTCTTTCCCCTCCTTTTATGCACAATTCCCCAACACATGAGCTTGTTTTTCCTTTTGCCCCCCGAAGTTCTCCATAGTGACATAGCCCATCTAATTATCCGCATCTGGGCTAGAACAAAATGTTCTGGCCAAAATGGACTGAAAGGGAAGTAAAACTTACTCTCACCGTTGTTTCAGTTCCACAAGGAGTTTATGCTAAAATGGGTGCCTATGCATGTCATAGCAAAACTTTCCTATGTGCCCTTATTCTGTGTCTTCACACTCCTTTTTCTCAATCTGACTTAACTGACAGTCAAATTATAATCTGCATTTTCCACTTCACTTACAGCTTTAATAACTGAAAACTTATGGTTCATTCTTTGCTTTATGGCAGTTCATGAGGCTTGCTTACTTAATTGGTTATGGTTCAGAAATGGAGAGGAGCCCTGTCAACAGGTCGTGATACAACCCTAATGCTTTCTAATTATTATTTGTTTCTTTGCATTTGAAGGAGTGATTGTACTACTGAATCTATTATCTCCGTTTGGCCATACTGCAGATTTTGTACTATGTACTGCTTCTATTCTTTTTATAAATGTTTATTCTTCCCCGTTCTTTGTTTTGTTTTGTTCTGGAGCAGTGCTTCACTCAGCATGCTGCCATGGCCTAAGCCAGGAATTTGGCCTTCCGTTCCACCCGATGCTTCATCTGAGGTGCTTGAGAAAGAGAAGGTAAACTTTTGTTTTCAACTGAAGTAAGTTGCAAATTGTCCTTGTAAAGGGCCCTAAGGTTGCCTTCCTGTTACATCATAGTGGAGAGTCTAACATGACCTATAGGCTCTAGACTTCAAAGTAAAATGCTATATAATGAGACAGAGATAGTAATGCTGTTCGGGAACCAGAGGCTACATATTAGCATTTCTCTTTCTACCCTCTCAATCCATCTCAAATAACTCTTTGAGAGCTCATGTAGCGTACTCCATTCTTATTAATTAGATAATGATGCCTTATGAAGAAAAGAATTTGACAAGGACCCTTTTCCTTAACTTCTCCGGGTCTTCTATGACCAATGCAATTATCAACAATTTGAGTTATTCAGAAACATTGATGATCAATTTCTTCCAACATTTACTGAAAATCATCCTTTCCGTCTAACGAAGAAGAACTCACCTGGAACATTATCATAATCAATGTGATATCTGTGAATATGTTGATACCTGACTTCAAATTGAATGCACTCTAATTGAAAATCCTAAGATAATAAGATTCACCAACGGAGAAAAAAACATCGGTACGGACATCCAAAATTGAATGCGCTTCAAGTTGTTTTAGCATGCATGCAACAACTGCTGCTCCATTTTTTTTGAAAGCTTTTTGGTTTCTTTCCATCCAAACTGGCCAGGAAACGATTGAGGAGCGATCTTTCACTTCTTTCTTTGATCGTTTTCCAGCCCAAAAAAATATGCAGCCCAGGTAGGAAAGGCCCACTACTTCAAAAATTGTAATTATCAAATTTGAAGGATTGCAAGTGAATTGGATATGAAAAAAAGACAGTTTTAATGAATTCTTCATTATTCTTTTTTCCAATTCTACGGATTGACAGTACAATACTAGTACAAATTAAGATAACCAACAGGCAGAATTTCCTGTCTGAAAGCCCACTTTTGTTTATTCCATGACTTTCCAGATTGTATTTTGGAGGATGTGGTATAATATAACCTGATGATAACCAAGAAGGAGTTGTGATATTCCCATTGTAATTTTGTTTGGTCTGAAATCTCGGGAATTAGAGCCCAATAAATCAAAAGATGTGAGATTTAAAACATTGTTCGGTTTATTGAGGTCTCTCCTAAAAGGGGCTTCAAATCACTATCTGGTGTCTGTGGGCAGTTAGTCATGCACTATAACCTTATTTCCTGCCAGTCTAGAAAAGAAGGGAAACTTTTTCCAGAGTGGAGGGTTACCGCCCACCATGCATGTTTCTAAAATTTGACAGTAATTCCTAATTCTACATTAAAAATCTCATGAAACGTTTTAATTCATCTCAAGTATTTTGCTATCCTTCCACACACTTCATCCTTAAGAATAGTTGCTTCATTAAGCACCAACTTCTGTAGGGTCCACACCTTAAGGCTGCAATCCGCCGCCAGACCTTACACAGATCTCAATCAATTTTTTTCCGGTAGTGATGCTTGGTTGTTTTTTCAACCCCTAGGTCTCAGACTTCGTCACATGATGAGAGCCCAAACTCAGCAAGCCTTTTCTCGGTTTAACCAAAGTCCTCTACGACTCTACGTTAATCAAAATTTTCAAATCCATCTGTTCATTGCCATTCACTTATAAAGTTGAATAAGACTTAGTCTTGCGTTATTGTCTATGCCCAGGTTCTTCTTGACCTTCCTTTTCTTTTTCTTCCACCATCAATAGGGACAGTTTCACTTCTCCTAATTGGTGCATCCAAAGGTCTATGATGCACATGACCAACCACCTTAAAATAATCTATATTTATCGGCCTGTTACAAGTTAAATAGTCATCTCCTTGTTCTTTGGTAGCCTTTGATCATGGCATGTGGAGTGTGTAGTTAGCTATAGATCAAAAAAAGAAGGGAATAATTTGGAAGGAAATAAGACATCTTTTGACAAAGTGGAATGTTATTGTTGCATCCAAATGTTCTATTGAAAACGAACCAGTGTCCCTTAACATCAATACTGTGGGAGGTTTCATTTCTTGAATGCAGATTTTTTACTAGGTTTATAACGGTTACTTTTTGTCGTCTGTAACCAAGAAGGTGCACCTTATTGGTACCATTAATTCTTTCTCACAAAAAGTGATTGCATGATTTAATCATTTAAGTATGATTCACAAAACCTTTTGGATCTCTCACAAACAGAAAGAAGGGACAAAAACCAACCAGCAATTTGAGTTAAAAAAATATGGACTCCCGTAGTCATAAAAACGGTTAAGGACTTCACACGCAAATGTATATGTATTCTACGACAGATACAAATTCTTTATACCAAAGCATTGAAAATATAGAAACCTAATAATTAGTGTTGCAAAGTATATTTTATACAATTTTAGCTTCATCATTGGTCTCACATTGACCACAATTTAAAGAACATTTGGTGATCTGCTATCTGGATTGCATGAATCCAATTACCCGTCTGTCTTGACCTCTATTGCTGATACCGTCGATCCCATTGCAGAGGTAGTGGTCTTACATTGTTCATCATCAGGTTACTACCTTCTTCATTGTTAAGGCCATTGCAATGTGTTTCGCCAAAATTCTTTCTCAGAGTAGTCAGCTAAGGTTCATTTTAGGTGTTAATCTTATGCTTCTCGCTTCATATTTGGCTATGCAACCAGGTTCCGTAGCCATACATATTATAAAGTACAGCAATTTTTTGTCTATGCAACCTCTTTTTTCTCTTATTAAACTTGGTCAATACAGCTTTTAACTTTCCTTTTTTAAAATTAAGAATTTGAGATGGCCAACATATTTGCAATACTCTTTGGGTATAAGTATGCTAAAAACGGTCAGTTGAGGACAATAACATTCATAACCCACGGGGTCCACCTCAAAACCAATTGGCTCTGAGGGAAGTCGTCCATGAGTTAATCAACTACACACAAGGCTCCAGACATCCCGATGTGGGCAAATCTCAACTGATAAAAAGAATCGTAATTAATGCTTTATTTAACGTAACGTTCCTAGAAAGCATTCTGTACTTGATAAGCTCATTCTGACCCAGCTAGAAATCTCGAAAAGCATCTCGTCTACCACTTTATTCCCAACTTAGGTTTTGTGCTGTTCCCTTTCTGAGAAATACTAAGATCTGCAAACCTGGTACCTTGACCATAACGAGCATTAAAATTGGAAGCTAGTATGTATTTTGTTTGGAATAAAAATTTCGAAACAAAAGCCATTTTCTCGCCTTGTTTCTAAACTCTCTAATTATGAGCAGTAATTCTAAACTTCGAGTGGGAAGATTCCCCAAGATCCATCTTCACATTCTGAACTCATCTTGCAGCTTTGGTTAGTTTAATGACCCCAAACAAAGAATGAATAAACCAGTAGTACTTTAAATCTTTAATACAACCACCTTAAATCTATTCTTTGACGAAAAAAGTTCAACTTACCATGGAAGGATGTAACAAGTCCACCAACTTGTTCCCGATTACATATTCTTAGAATCTTAATAGTTCTCATGTCAAAACGGCATGCCTGCTCATAAGATTAAACTAGTGCTATCAATTTTTTCAATGTTGTTAAATTCCCATCAGTGTGGATTTTAGTGTGCTATGTGGATTGTCATGACACTGAGTTTTGGATGATCATGGAGATCAAGTTTTCAATTTTTGGCTTACAGTTTGTCATTTTTGTTTCTATGGGTTCTTCCACATAAACTGATTCTTCTTTCAATGATATCCTAGTATGTTTGAAATTGATTTAGTTGAGAGGATTTCATAGAAGTTTAATACTCAACTTGACAAGCCTTTTCCTAGCCTAACTGCTGCTGCCTACATGGATCGAAGTCCTCCAGTCATATTTGTTTGCCTAGTGAGGTTTAATTTAACTAAGTCTGTCTCATTGCCTCTCTTGCTCTCCCTAATCTACCACCATAGATTTGGACTGTACCACCATAGATTTGGCCAATATCTTATTTTGTACACTTACAGGAGCTAGGTTGTCATTTATGAAATTTGTACAGTTTATAAATAGGACTCGTGTACATCGTTTTCAATTGACAAACGCAGTTTATTCTTCCACGCGAATTATAACATGGTATCAGAGCCTTGTTATGTCGATCCGTCTGATTATGTTCTGCCTGTCTGTTTCGCACGCTGCGCGTGAGGGGCCTTGTTGAGAATGGTTGTTTGTTCCACATTGGTACTTTGACAGATTCGCCTGTGCCTAATAAGATACTTGGGCTACTCCCCTCATTGCCAATTGGTTTTAGGTGAAACCCATGATTCTTAACAACTTCATATTTTTTTTTTCATTCCATATAAGAAACTATCAAACTGCTAAAATTCTGCGGATTTTCAAACCCAAATTCTGAATGCATGTATTGCAAACTTAACTTTAATTTCCGCGCCTATGCAGATACATGAGGTTAAATTAGTGATTTCTTCTATTATATTTTTTATTTTTTATTTTTGGTGTACTAGGGCGAGCGTGATGGAGACCCCGAGGAGTATCTCAATTTATTAACTAAATTCACTGAAACACAGTAATAGTGACAGAAAGAAGAAGGAAAAGATGCAGGGTACAAGTGCGTGCCGAGGGGCCCCTCCCAACCCTTATCCCTAAGCTGACCTAACTTAGCTACCCTACCTCTCTGTCTCTTATTAACTTATACCCCAAGCCCATGGCAGGATACTATCCCATATTTTCCACTCTTGTCCTTTAACCCTTCTTCTTATTCCTTGAGTACACTATAGTCCCTGAAGGGTTTGGGTCTGTATCAATACCCGCTCTTACAAGAGCCCCCTTGCCCTTAAGGTGAAAATCGGGGAAAAGTGTCTCAATGACTTCACTGGATTCGCATGTATTTTGGAAATCGAGGAGTTACTGCCCCTTGACGAGGACATCTGTAGCGCCATTAAGGAGCTTAAGACATTGTAACACGGCTTCAGGTTGCACATGGGGGATGAGATCAATACCCAAAGTAGAGGGAATGGAAGGTGACACAAAGAGGACAGAAAGATTGGATGAATGGATGTGATGATGGGAAGGTCAAGCTTGTAAGGGATGCTCCGACCTTCGAAATGATGGAAAGTGAACCATAAAATCGAGGGCTCAACTTTTCATTAGGTCGGCGAGCTAAAGAATGCATCCGATAGGGCTGAAACCCGCAGATAGACTTTATCTCTTGTCTGATACTCGACATCCCAATGTTTCTTGTCTGCATTAGCCATCCAAAAACCCTTTAAGTTAATCCAAAATATCATTACACGTAGTGATTAACTTGTTGACATCTTCAACCAGTGACAGATCATCTGTCAAACGTAAAAGCACTGGCGGATCACGACCATATAAGGCCTTGAAAGGAGACATGCCGATAGAACTATGGAAAGTCGTATTATACCAGAACTCTGCGCAAGGTATCCGCTTTGTCCATTGGCGCAGGTTTGAAGCTAGAAAAACATCGCATGCAGCTTTCAAGGCAACTATTAATGGCCTCAAATTTGGGGATGGTAGGAATTACTCATGAAGTTTTGTACCAGCTCGCTTGAACAATTCTTACAAAAAATTACTCAGGAAAATCCTATCACGGTCGGACACAATTGAATTAGGAAACCCATGAATTCTTATTATCTCCTGAATGAATAACTGCGCAACTTACTTGGCTGTAAAAGGATGATCCAGCAGCAGGAAGTGGCTGTACTTGGTTAGAAAGTCAACGGCCACTAGCACCGTGTCTATGCCACGGGGTAAACATCCAACAAAGTCCATGGAGATGTCAGCCAAAACCTGATTAGGTATTGGCAACGACTGCAGTAAACCACCCGGACTTAAGGCCGAATATAAAGTGTGGATGTCCCCTTTCATTTCATCCCAGTAGCACATTTGACTAGTGCGTTTGTACGTTCTGAAATTACCCGAGTGGTCTCGTGTGAGTGACTCGTGAAATTCCGTTGGCAGCATTGGCATAGTAGAAGAAGTGCGAGGGATAACCAAACAATCATGGAGGAGCAAACATCGATGATGCAGCCTATACCGGGGCTGCTTGTGAGTCCAAGAGTAGTGACTGTCAATTCGCGCGGATTTGTATCTTGTGGGTTCGATCAGCCCAACCATAAAAAACTGCCGCTGTTAAACTAAGGAATTGAGACGACATTGGACGACGAGAAAGGGCATCGGCAACTTTGTTCTCTGACCCCAGTTTATACTGTTTCAAAATCATAACCGGACAATTTGATGACCCATTTTCGTTGAGCTTCATCTAAAACACGTTGGTCGAGCAAGAACTTCAAACTTTTCTGATCCGTGCGAATCACGAAGTGATGTCCCAGAAGATAGGGTCTCCACTTCTGGACCGCCAACACCAATGCCATTAGCTCACTTTCATACACAGACTTGACTTGGACTGAGCTTTCTTTGAGAGAGCGTGACTTCAAAATGCTATGGGTTGATCTTCCTGCATCAAAACAGCTCCCAAACCTGACCCTGACACGTCGGTTTCTAAAATAAAAGGCAAGGAGAAATCAGGCAGTCGAAGCACCGCAACAGTTGTCACAGCAACCTATAGAGTCTCAAAAGTTGATTGAGCTGCAGGTGACCAGTGGGTTAAGGGTTGCGCCGGTTTGCCATATCCTTTAATGAATTGTTGGTAATATCTCGTTAAGCTCAAAATTCCCGAATCTCCTTGAGGTTTCATGGAGCAGGCCACTGTTGCATATGTTCTATTTAGAGGGTCAGCCGATACGCCTTTGGAAGAGATCAAGTGACTGAGATATTCAATTTGAGATCGAAAGAAAGAACACTTCTTGCGGTTGACAACCAACTGATTTTAGTGCTACAAATGAGACGAGGGGTCTAGAATATCGTCGAAGAAATTAATAATGGTCGTCGTGTGCGCGCAAAGCTGCTTTTGGGGTGTCCTGGGACTGCATTCTGATCTGGTGGTATCCGGACTTGAAGTCAAGCTTGCTGAATATGGTAGCGCCCCCCAACTCATCAAAGAGCTCATCCACAGCCGGTATGGGAAATTTGGCGCGCATAGAGTGCTCGGTGATCGACACTAGGGATTCTGAGCCCCCCCCCCCCCCCCCCCCCCACACACACACACCGACGTCAGTAAGGACCATAGCTAGTTGAATGGTACGGTACTCAGGAACTCCCACCATGGAGTGAAGGGAGAGTGACATCACCTGATTCTCAATGATGTCATTTGAACTGCGTGTTTGGTCCTCCAAGTCGTGTGTGTCCTCATTGTCACAATCACATAACAGGAGGACGTTGAGCTGCATAGATCGACACCGTGTCCAGGCTTGAAAGATTCGTCGCACCTAAAACACAGCCCTTGGCGCGGTAGTCTCTCACTTCTGCGTCTGTTAATCTCCGGTAAAGTTCCTTCTTTGTGGTAGAGCCGACATTTGATAGCTACTAACCGGAGAGCTATGGTTTTTCGATTTATCAACACTCGAGAGCGAGGCAGTTGAAGGTTGGGGTTGTGGGGAAGCTATAGGTTTGCGAATACGGGTGACCAGGAAACAATGTTCTGCCCTAAAAAAACCATCCATGAGGGTCGTTCCCATCAAACAGGGGCATCGTTCACTCACTGTCGAAAACCGTAGATTGGAATGGACTCTGCCCCATCCAGCCGCTGCATTACCAGCACTGAAGGTCGAAGTAAATTCAGTTGTAGCACCAGAATCTTCTTCAAACTTACCTCTTTCTTCTTGGCGTTGTGCAAGTACCAGCTCTCGGAGCTCCTGGATACCCTCTTTGAGGTTTTGCAGATCCTTCATCCCCTCCGACATCTGAGCCACAGGTTCTCGGAAACCTCCAAGCTCAGTTTTCACTCCAGCTCGGCCATTCTTTCCTCCATGCGCGTGTTTACCATTCCCGGACAACCGCTCTGATACCACTGATGGAGACCCCGAGGAATAACTTAATTCAATAACTAAATTCACTGAATCACAGAAATAGTGAAAGAAGAAGGAAAAGATGTGCGTGCGAGGCGCCCCTCCACACCCTAGTCCCAAAACTTACCTAACTCAGCTACCCTACATCACTGTCTCTTATTAACGTATCCCCCAGCCCATTTCAGGATCCTAGCCCATATTTCCCGCAGTTGTCCTTTAACTCTTCTTCTTGCTCCTTGAGTACACTTTAGTCCCTGAATGGTTTGGGTTTGTATCAGAGCCCAGCAAGAAGAAAGGAAAAAACAAGAAAAACAAAATCTTAGCCTCTAGGGAGCTTGCACGAAAGGCTTAATCGAGATTCTCATTCCATTGGCTTTCAATCACTGATCCAAACCGTGTGACAGTTAAACTAATGAAACCCACATCTTATGACAAACTATAATTATATTAGATCTCTGCGATTGTTTCCTTCTCTGCAGGTGTGCGAGAGAACGCAACGCCAATCTCATCAGATTGACCTCCGAATGCGTTTAATCATAGCGAAATATGGGTACCTTGAGCTTAGCATACCTTGCACCAGTTCTATAGCCATGAAATAACCTGATATTCACCCTTCCGGGTATGATTAGGTGTGTACACGGGGCGGAGCGTCCAGAAGTTTTATGATTCACCAAAAAGTCGCTTTCATATCTGGGTTATCTATTTCAATGTCAATATGTTTCCCTTGTTGTCATCGATATTGCATGAGACTATTAAAGATTCAGGATTAGGTAGCATCTATGTAGCACGGAAACACAGACGGGGATAGGACATAATGGAGACAACGAAACACTGATTTGAAAAAATGGAGAGGCGCAAAGATACCGGGGAGATGGTAAATTTGGCAAGGCATATATTTTTTCCAATGTAAGAGACAACTAAATATATGCAATGAAGTGCCAAGCTCTCATCTCTGTTTATATTTCACAAAATACCAATCTCGTAGTTGTCAAAGATCCCATCAAGTCAAAATCAACACACGTCAGAAAAGTGGAGACTAGAAAGATTAACATTTTTTTCTACTTCGGTTACAAAACTCCAAACTGGTCTATTCTCTATAAATTCATTGAAATAAATCCCAGATTCAGCATCACCAGTACTAGGCATCTTTAGCTGTTCAACGTTTGAAAATGGATCTCTGAGATTAAGTATTGCACTTTACAGACGGTTTAGTGCAGACGCATGTTAGGTGATTTGAGACAACGAGGAAGTATCAAAGAAGACCTATGCACACAATATTTGCAATAAATAGTAAGTAAAAACTAATATCATTTCACTTTGGAACATCTTCAATTAGATGTAGGTGAACTTATTCAGTTTTATTTGAATTTAGTTGAACCTATCTAGTTTCAGTCAGGTGAATTTGATGGTACTCGATGTTCAGAAAATTCTCGCTGCATGCTTCAAGATATAAGTGGCATTTGAGGATAGTTTCCTATTATCATATTAGGCGAAAAGGCTCTAACCAATAAAAATCTAGCAATTAGGTTACCCAAGACAAATTCGGTATTCGTTTTGGAATAGCAATGAGTGTTGATCTGGGATAAACTTTGCTTGGATTTGGTAATGATCCTGCGCAAATGAATAGCCCTATCTGCACTTCGTCTATTCATTGTATAGTCCTAGAAATTATCAACATTAATCAATTTCCCATTTCAAATTCTTGTATTTATGCATGTCATGAATTCATGCAGATGGTTCTTCAAGAAACACCTAGAGTTAAGCACTTCGGTATTCAGAGGAAACCATTACCCCTTGAACCATCGGTACTTCTCAGGGAAGCTAATCGCCGAAGGGCTTCACTTTCAGTTGGAAATGTTTCGGAACTATTTGATGGCGGCCGCTCGGGTTTTATTGATGGGTAATGGTTTCTCACTGTTATCAAGTACCACACAAAGTTCTGTTTGAATTGTGTATATATTGGCCCTGTTTGGATGAGCTTAATTAAGATTTTGAGATTTTAAGTTGTTGAAATGAGTGGTTGAGGTTAAAACAGTACATTCTCTCCTTACCTCAATCACTCATTCCAATAATCCAGAATCTCATAATCTTAATTAAGCTTATCCAAACAGGGCCATTTGGTTGATGCCCAATACCCATCGTGGTATTTGTTCAGCTGCTTCCATGTTTTGTCATTTTTTTTGATCCCTTATCCTGTAGCTCCATTCTGGCAGATCAGGTTCCGACGCATCTTTGAAGATGCCCCCAGCAGCAAAGGCAAAATCAATTGCTATGTCAAGAACCAATTCTTCGCCAGGGAACTTCGAGAGTTCTATCGACCGACCAATGAGACTTGCAGAGATATATGTTGCTGCCGAGCATGCTCTGCAGAAGACAATTTCTGATTCTAATCTTTGGACATCGCTGTCATCTGTTGATAAGTTTGAGGTACTTCCTGAACAGACAAGTACATGTTTAGATGTCCCATTTGATATGGCTGCTATAAGCTTCCCTATCAAATTTTAAGTAACTACTAGCTAATCAATAATATTCTTCTGACCTGGTACCCAATCATTCAGAAGACAATCAATGGGTCATGTTAAAAATGAGTTGCAATATATCTGCTTTCTCCCTAAATGCAGGTGTCTAACATGCCATGACAATAACTTGCTCTTTCATAGGAGGTTCACAGATTCACAAGTCGACCTGACAACTTGCTATCTTCTTCGTCAAATATGACAGATAGTTGGTGCCAGCGAAAGCATATATTTTTACTTGAATTTTCGTTTCATTTCTTTTGAAGTAATTCAAAAGTCACGAATATTTGTTTTAACTTCTTATTTTTTATCTTCCTCGGCACTTTTCTTTCTGAAATTTTTTATGTATTTTTGGCATGTTACGCTAACAACATTGAGTGTTGAACCTTTTTATTCCCAACCGTGAAGTATATGACCGCTTCATAATTCTGTTGTTGTCAGACGAAGTATTTGGAGCTATCAAAAGGTGCTGCTGACAGTTATCACCGTTCATGGTGGAAAAGACATGGAGTTGTTCTCGATGGCGAAATCGCTGCTGTTTTTTATAGGCATGGGAATTTCGATCTTGCTGCGAAGTCATATGAGAAGGTTTGTGCGCTCTATGCTGGTGAAGGATGGCAAGATTTGTTGGCTGAAGTTCTTCCCAATTTAGCTGAGTGTCAGAAATTGTTAAATGATCAAGCTGGCTACTTATCTTCCTGTGTGAGATTGCTCTCTCTAGATAGAAGCTTATTCCCTGCCAAGGAACGCCAGGCCTGCCAGTCAGAGCTTGTTCGTCTTGCACACAGTGAAATGGAGCATCCAGTGCCCCTAGACGTTTCATCGTTAATTACATTTTCTGGAAATCCTGGTCCGCCGTTGCAGCTATGTGATGGAGACCCTGGTACCTTATCTGTTACCGTATGGAGTGGCTTTCCAGACGATATAACTCTTGAATCACTTAGCCTCACCCTTATAGCTACGCATAATGCTGATGAAGGGGTTAAGGTATTCTTTTAAGGTTCAACCAACAGCATTAAATTCTTCATTAATACAGTGGTAATTACATTTCTTACTATTATTCGTTTCTGAAAAACTATTTTCACTTTCAGGCAATCCGGAGCTCTGCAGCCACAATGTTAAAACCCGGAAGAAATACCATCACCCTCTCCCTTCCCCCACAGAAACCAGGTTCCTACGTCTTGGGGGTTCTTACCGGGCAGATTGGTAACTTGAGATTTAGATCTCATAGTTTCTCTAGAGTTGGGCCTGCAGACAGTGATGATTTTATGAGTTATGAGAAGCCAACGAAACCTATACTGAAGGTAATTTTATTTTATTTGATGAACATCACACACGTCTTAATCATGAGTTGATGGCCAAAAAATGGGTAAATATGATAAAAAGAAACCATTCACATTGTATATTAGCTTATTATACTTTTTCTTGTAGTAACTCCTTGGTGAGGTCCATGGTTTCAGATAAAGAAAGGTCTTGTAGTGTAGTTTGTTGGTAGTAATCGGATTCTCATTCTTTTAAAAATCTAACCGGATTCCCTTTGTAGGTTTTTAAACCCAGGTCTCTGGTTGACCTTGCTGCAGCTGTTTCATCTGCTTTGCTAATTAACGAAGCACAATGGGTCGGGATAATTATTAAGCCAATCAACTACTCCCTTAAGGGCGCTGCTTTGTATATTGACACTGGTCCTGGTTTGATAATTGAGGAGTCGCATGTCATCGAAATGGAAAAGTATTCTGACACACCACAAAGTCCTGCCAGCCCAGGTAGCTTGGATGATGTTAAAAGCAATGGGCCTGCACTTACTGAAGGATCAAAGCAATTAACTCTTCAGGAAAGAACTATAGAGTTGCCTGACTGGGCAAGTGATGTGACTTCTGTCTTGTGGATTCCAGTTCGCGCTATTAGTGAGGGTGTGGCTAGAGGAACTGATGCAGGTTACAGATGCTCCCGACTTGTGGTTTCTACTGCTTACAATTATGTATACGTATATAATATATATTGCAAGGCTAAAAGGAACTTTCTATGATTCTAATTGGCAGCTATTCCCCCAAGACAGAGTATGGTAGATGGGCTAAGGACAATTGCTTTAAAACTTGAGTTTGGAGTATCACGCAATCAGACATTTGACAAGTACTGCCATTCTCCTCCGTTTTATTTTTACCTTGTACTTTTGTTTTCTAATTAGTACCACTAGCATCTGAAGTACTTCCAATCTTCTACAGGACACTAGCGGTGCATTTCACTGACCCTTTCCACGTGAGCTCACGTGTTGCAGATAAATGCAATGATGGTACATTGCTGCTACAGGTATTCTGTAGTCTGTGTGGTTATCAAGTTTTAGGTGGTATGTTCTGTAACAGACCTTTACAGCTAAGTGGGTACATGTTTTAAATTAAAAAAAGAAGACATCCTTGCATTTATTTTATTCTGAAAGCGACTATGTTGTCATGATTGAGGAGAGATAGATGGCGAACTGTTAGGTTCTATGTACATGCCGATTAATAAAGAGAAAATTATTGATTGGTGTTATGATGGTGCACAAGGTTCCTTCAATGAGTCATCAAAGCTATGGATCATTGGTTGAGGATTCGTACTGAGGGTTTAATCATGTGCAACCAAAGAGTGGTACAGTACTTGGCACCATGGCATAGATTAATATGAAATACAAGTGTGCTTCATTCACCCACAACAAGAGTTGTTAAGCAACTAAGCCTAGCCATTAAATTACTGGAAGAGAAGTTCAAAGATGACTTGAATCTATTTTTTTCGGTCATGAGAAACTAAAAAGAAGAGCTACAACTAGTTTCATTACTTTCATTTTCTGAAACCTTCCCATGAATATTGTTGTTAGCATGTCAAAAACACTTCTCCAAAATTTGCAATGGTTGTGAGTAAAGTTTATATCAATTGTAGGAGCGAGTCAAGCTGTGGGTACTTGTTTTCTACATTTTGGCACCATGTTTGGGAAGCTCCTTCCTCCTGTTTGGGTTTGGAAACTAAGTGTATTAGGACAGAACAACAATGGAGGTATCAATATAGTTAGGGGTCTTCGTTAGACCGCAGGGTCTTTTCTAAGATAAAAGATACAGTTGGGTATTTTTAGATATGTTCGCAATATGGTAAGTATAGGAACCCCCTCTAGTTGCATAGTTGCCCGATCAATTTGAATACAAATTAGGCGGAGACTGTGATGCAGATCTTTCGCTGAATTCTAATTAACCTCTACAAGTAGGGTAGAGGGGTATGCATAGAGTTGTGTACCTGCTCTTTGTTCATTTCGGTTTCTTTTGGGAGAGATGATGGGTGGTGAAAGTAGTGATTGTAGAAGAGTATTTTGTATCTGTTTTTTTGGGTATGATTTATTGAAAACAGTTGGAGCTTGGAGTGGGAGGTTGAGTTCGAAGTATGGTGAACGACGTGATGGTTGTCGGGCTTGTGCATTTGGAGGTTGAATTGTTCTGGCCTGTTTTCTCCTCTATTGCTAACCTTCACCGTTGAAGATTCTTTGCTGTACAAGAGAACTTATATGCATATGGTGCTTGCTCTTTCAGGTGTGTGTGTTTTTTTTTTTTTTTTTTTAATTTTTAATTGTCAACTATGTAGGAAGTGAGTGACAGAGATGTTTGGAGCTAGAAAGGGCAACAATGTAAAAGTAAAGGTTATAGAGGACAATGAAGTCATTAATTGAGTGTTGCACACTTGCAACTCTAAACTAAAAATAGTGGATGGGCAATTCAGTTGTTATTGTTTTGGAACATGAGTATCGATATTGTTACTTATTGAATGAGGATCCAGTTTGTACCTACTTTTTTTTATACCTACTCCAAATATGAAGGACGAAATGTGATTTTTGCCAAAAAAAGGTTAAATCTTCCCAATCGTCCTACGTAATTTTCTGGCAACATTAAGATGTGTAATATTTATTGTTCAGTGGATGGGTGGTGTTTGAGGGCTTTCTTTCTTCGGGTTGTAGTTTGTACTGAGCTCTGTGGAAGGCACACTCATGGCGATATACACGTAATGGTAGTCTGATTTGGATCCTTATGAAGTGTTCTATAAATCAATTATTTGGTTTCGTTGTTTTATATAATATCATGGAGTTTAAATCCCTCTAGAACCTATTCAAATTTTTATTTGTTGCCTCTCATGTTACTCCTACCCTATACCTCATCATCTCTGAGCACCAAAAATGCAGATGCTTACCCTATGACCTATACACAGTCTTTTCATTTTTCTTTTTTTGTTGGGTTAACTACTTGTTCTTTGCATGTAGAATCAAGCCAATATAAATTTTGTATGATCATAATTGTCGTAATTTCATGTGATAGTCTTGTTATTCTTTCAGGTCATACTACACTCTCAAGTGAAAGCCTCATTGACCATTTATGATGCTTGGCTAGATCTTCAAGATGGATTTGCTCACACTGGACAGGGAGATGGAAGACCAGTTTCTGGTTTCTTCCCACTTGTTGTTTCCCCAACATCTAGATCAGGACTACTTTTTAGCATGTCTTTGACTGCTACATCAGCAGAAGGTATTCAGACTAATTTTCATGGTGTAGTAGTTATCACTTTCAATAGTCTAATTTGATACTCCCCCACGAAAACTGCCCCTTTTTGAAATATAACTTTCTAAAGGGGACATGCATTAATTGCAGGCATACTTGATTGTTTGATTTTCTTTCCCAATTGTCCTTGTTGTCTCCATTTTCAACACAAATGTTATCACTTTTTTATTGGACATTGTTGTCAATGTTTCCACTTTCAAGCATGAAATATGCAAGTGGACACGTATTTTGGGACATCCCAAAATAGAAAAGTGGACTCTTTTTTTGTGGGCTACAGAAGTATAAGCAACATGTATCAGCGAACACACATAATAAATCCTGAGTACTTACCATTAATCTCTGTGCTCTTTCAAATTGGTTTGTGTTAAAGGTTAAGTGCAATGTAGCAATCCTGAATATAATGGTGGTACTTCTGCGTTGGTCCTATGTTACCTGGAATTTCCATTTTTCAAGTTGGTGGTACGGGAATGGGATCAGGGAAGGTGATTCCTTGTGAATTTTGTACGATCAGGGCAGTCTTCTTTGGGTGTCTTTGTTGGGGTTTTATCCTAAGAAGCACGGGTACGGATACGGTTATCGGATACGATATGGGAACGGACATGGATACGTCATCTTCTAAAAATTTGAGGATACAACACGGCACAGACACGGCAACATTATTATTATTATCTTTTTATATATATATATATATATATATTTGAATTTATATACTACGAGATATGATAAAATATTGGTTCCAACTTCTTTATATTTATAGCTTAAATATCAGAAAGTATATTTTAAGTATAAGAATGAGAAGAGAAAGAGGAGTAGCTTAGGTGGGTTCGAGTTTGAGGAGTTGTGTCTGGGAATGCTCATGAAGTTGTTGCATGTGAGAACTTAAAACCTCGCCTGAACTTTTCATTCAAAACGGGAACAGACTCGGGATACCTCATTTTCTAAAAGAAATGAGGATACAAAACTACAGGGATGTGTCAACATTATTATTATCTTTATGTATTTTTAAATTTCTATTTCTATACTAATAGATGATCAAATATTAGTTCCAACTTTAATATTTATAGCTTAAATATCACGGAAAATCATGTAGATTTAAGTATAACAATGAGAAGAGAAAGAGGAGTAGCTTATGTGGGTTCGAGTTTGACGATTTGTGTCTGGGAAAACCCTTATAGTTGTTGCACGTGAGAACTTAAAACCTCGTTTGAACTTTTCATTCAAAAGGGCAATCTTTTCGTATATTGAGACCTCAATGAAATCATATTTTTTTATATATATATAATATCTACTTTAGCTTAGTTACATTTTAACCAATTTAAATTTCAAATATTTCATAAATAACTGGTTTGAAAGTCTAATAAACACAAAGGGACAACTGTCGTCTCTCTATAAGTGTCCCTAAAGTGTCCGACTGTCCGGTCTAACAAAATTCTTTAAAATCCCCAGACACGCCAGCTGGAGTCTCCGAAACGTATTTTGGAGTGTCGTCTTAGTGTCCCAAGTGTACGACACGGATACGGCCCCCTTTTTGAGTGTCCGTGCTTCTTCCTAGATACATATTTGAGAGAACACTGACACTGAAAAGTCTGCTGTATTGTTTAACCTTACCCTTGTATGAACGTTATTTTTATTTTATTACAGTACCAGTTCTTTTCCCCGTACAAACAAATGACTCAACTTATTTACATTCATTTTCACTGGTAATGGTGTTACAGAGGAAACCAAGATGTTGAATCCCGAGAGTATTTTAAATATCAGATATGGGATTGCTGGTGATAGAAATCTTGGAGCTCATATCTCTGCGAAGGTCAATGAGTCTGAGGATGCTACACAGAACCTGATATTCAAGAGCGCGCTTGTTCTACAGCGGCCTGTGCTAGACCCTTGCCTGGCAGTCGGTTTCCTTCCACTTCCATCAAGTGGTCTGCGAGTTGGGCACCTTGTTACTATGCAGTGGAGAGTGGAAAGATTGAAATGTTTAGAGGAGAAACTGCAATCTGAACACCATGTGAGTCACATTTGGCTTTTTAGTTAATTGTTATTGATTTGAAGTTCCAGTGCTGCTAGGCATTCAAACTTGATAACCGCTCTGGGACAGTGACCTCCCCTTGTTTCTGTCTTTTGTGGATTCAACCTTACCCATCTGATGTCAGTACAAACAATTAAACTGCTAAGTACAGGAATGGCATATGAATGAACCTACTCCCTCCGTTCCTTTGATCCATTTTTCCATTTTGGGATGTCCCAAATTGGTTGTCCCCTTCCTTCTTAAAATACAATGATTTTCCAAGATTGTCCATACATATGTACCTTTACATAGTATTGGGAAAAATAAAAGATATGAAATTTTTGGAAAAAGCATTTAGAACTTTTAATCTGGATGCATTAATTGCACGTCTCCTTAAAATTTGGAGTTCCAAATGTGCAACCTGTGAGACGGATGTAGTATTATATTTGATCTTTCAAATATTTGGTACACTTTTAGCTGCATCCTATTTTACGTTTTTCTAATAACAAGAACTAAAGTTTTCAACATAATGGCCAAAAAAAATAACAATCTAAAGCAATGCTGAACAAGAACGAAGAATTACGATGCCTCTAATTGCTATAAAACTAAACATTCAGTGTTTCAAGAACGTTAATGTAACATTTTGTTTCTAAATATGAGACGGTTAATAATCTTTTGTTAGTGGAATTTTGTCATATTGCAAGAACATTGAAATTGTTTACGGCTACATTTTGTGCATTGGGAGCTTTTCTGACTTTGTATCCTGCAGGATGAAGTTTTATATGAAGTTTTCGCCAGTTCAGACAATTGGATGATTGCTGGGAGGAAAAGAGGTCATGTTGTACTCTCAACAGAACAAGGTATCCGAGTGACTTGTCTTCTCTTTCTTTTGGCAAGTAAAATACAAACTTTTTGGAGGATTTCCTATGTTGAGAAGTGGGTCTTAAGAAACATGTTGTAATGAGCCCATCTGGTATCGTCAACCTCACTAAGGTTCTCGAGTTTGTCTGACTGTAATCCATCACTTTGTGCTGTCTTCTGTGACAATCCACATACGGACCATGCTTCATGAAAATAGAGGCAGGTAGATTGATGTGGCCGTTGCCTGCTGGTTGTGCCCCAGCCTTTCAATCTTTGAAACTCATTGAAGTCTGTTTTACGTCATAGTTTCCGTTCACCTCAAGTCGCTTTGTTCAAATTCACCTATTGCCTTTGCTTTCTTCAAGCTGGAGGTTTGCAGTAAGGCAAATTAGATGTTTCCTTGTCATAATAACTTCAAAGCCACACACACCATCTTGTATCACTCCCAAAAGATGTTCAAACTTAAGCTCAGGCCAAAAATTGGGTTGGGGAGGCTTGGGGTGAAGATGAAGTCTTAAAAGATGGTAGGGGGGAATTCTGTATACCTATCTGCCATTAAGAAGTCTACATCAAACTGATGTAATGGGTAGAAGGGCCTCGGCCATGAGGCAGCGAGTTTAATGCTCTCTCAACTGAGGTCTATATCATGCAATTTTGACACCCATTTTTGTGCCACCCACAATTGGTGAATGGCATTTAGAAAACCCGCCAATGGCACCCATTTTGTGTGATAACCCAAACAGAAGGAATGTGCTTAGAAAAATGTTAGAGAAAAGAGTAGAGATAGAAACATACTACAAGATTTGGCTATGATAACCTCATTAAGAAATCAACATCACGGGAGGGACCTATGTAACAAAACCATCAACACCGTTGACTTCTGCAAAGTTTTGTGTTTTTTTTTGAGGTAAATGGAATAATTCGGATAAGAATTTTAGTTTCGAATTATCTCCTTGCAGTCTTGAATGTACTTGTTAGCTTTTGAACAATACGAGAATTTTTCTTTTACAGGTTCGAGGATAGTTATCTCTGTTCTGTGCATGCCGCTGGTAGCAGGATATGTCCGACCGCCTCATCTTGGCCTGCCAAATGTTGAGCAGGCTAATATAAGCTGCAACCCCCCTGGCCCTCATTTGGTCTGTGTACTGCCTCCAGCTCTCAGCTCCTCCTATTGTGTTCCTGCATGATATGCTTTATGGTGGAAGCTCTTTTGTTTCACGAAGAGTTCCTTTGGACGAGAAATTTTAGGTCGGAGATGAAGCCAAATAGCCAAATTTTGTATGTTTGATATTAGTTTTCCGGTAGTTGAATCTGTTCAGTGATATTTGTCTGTTCTTTTGAGTGTGTTTAAGCATCGGTCAGTACCGGTTTGTGGTTTAAGTGTACAGTGTCTGGTATGTACCATAGTGTAGAAATTGATATATTGGAGAGTTTTTCTCACCTAAAAGCCTCTGTAGAAGCAAAAAAAAGATCAAAAATAAAAAGTACAACAGTAGATGATTCTCTGAGCTGTTTACTAATGCCATAAATGTTGTAGTTTGAACTAATAATGATATCGGGTTATATGCAACAGCAAATGTAGAGTATTCTTGGTCTTGGTTGAAAGCTGGCAGGATGAATATGATCTTACAGCAACTTTCAGTATCGTCACGCCACTGATTCTGACGCAATTTTAGTTATTAATGGATATCTATTGGACACATCATTGCTTGCTGTTAATAAGTAGTACTACTACCTCTTTCCTCTATCTTCCTAGTTCACATTTTATCACTATTCGCTTTCGGGCGATATGATTAGTAAAACTATGCAAGAATTTGGTGACCTTTGCAAGGTGTTAGTACCATAAAAAAAATTATCAAAACGTTATATCGTCTTGCTGTCCAATCAAGACGTGAATGATAGAGAGAGAACGGAATAAGTACAATTCTAGGCTAGCTACTCGGTGCTCTCTCTCTCTCTCTCTCTGAGGGATGCTATTTTTTTAAGGGTCTGTTTACGGTGCGTCGGGGGTGCGCTGCAATTAAAAAGGTAGGGGCCCCACTACCACAAGACAAAGAGATACGAAAATAAATGGAAGCTGCTGTAGCAACTCACCACCCCGGTTGTAACAATCTGCTTTCATAAATTATCAACATTTCAAACAGTGGATAAACACGCATAAAAACAGATAACATACTTAAAACATCAGACAAAATACACCAAATAACGAATAAAAAAGTTAAGGTACTTCATATACATGAACAACTTTAAGATGACCCTTGAATAACTCAAACTCAGTCTTCTATAACACCTTGAAAAAGTACGGGTCACTGATTTCCTGAGATCGGTTGTATTTGACGTTAAATATCATCGTTTGTTTTGTTGATTGAGGTACTTGTGATTGCGATTCCGATTGGCCGACATCTTGACCGCAAACATCAAATTCGGGCATGTAATTCGATTGTGTCCATATTCTTGACATCTCTCACATTTCTTTCAAACATTTTCGGAGCTACATTTGGATTTTGTGTCGACTTTGGATGGAGGCTTTACATGAGCGTACTCTTGCGAGATGACTTAACCTGAGATTGTTCATTTCCTTGCTTCAAGATAATGTTTTGAAGACTCCATATCATCAAGTCAACATTTTTTCTCCAAAAGTCGCAAGTCTCTTGTAATTTTTCATCCAAGTCCCTAATCAACTCTATCCTTCATGCAACCTTGACGAAATCCCTCGGGTTTTGGATTGTCACATCGTCTTGCTTTCGGGTTCTTCATGGAAGAATCATTCTGCAGAGGACACTATCCATCTTTTGTCATCGTTTCGATAACAACCTTTCTGGAATCAATTGAACTCCTTTATGGAAGACCACAAAAATGATATGACCACAAACCATCTGTGATGACTCTAACGTCATGCATGAACAGTGAATCATACTATTATCTCGCTGACAGAGAACAGTGTGCTGAGAGAACAAAGTTTAAGTCAGACAGATATTTCATTTGACAAGTCAGATATAATCATTGAACATTAAGAAAACTAAACAAGTACCAAAAATACTGGACAATAAATAAAGGGCAGCAGATATTTTAATTGTAGTAGTGAATAGGACCCTTAAACACACAATAACTTTTTGAACAAATAAAAACATATAGTGTAATGTATGTGAAAGTGTGAGTATGCAGATGTTAATGCAGCTAAGATACTCTAGAAGGGGGGGGGGGGGGGTTGAATAGAGTATGCAAACTTTTTGCAAAACTTGCTAGGAAGATGAAAACTTGTGCAAACAATGAAGTTCAAGGCCTTGAAAACTAGTTCAAGCCTTTGGAAAGGATGCAGACAGTATAAAGCAAGTATGCCTTTTTCAAGGCCTTGAAAACAAGTTCAAACCCTTGAAAAACAGACAGTTGTATGTGCTGCAAAAACTCGTGAAAAAGAATGAACTGTAAATGCAATTGACAAGATATTTATAGAGTTCAGTCCACTTGGACCTACGTCTCTACCTCAGGGATTAGATCCCTGCAGGACTTTCAACTCAATTCTTATTAATCAAAAGCTAAGCCCCAGAACTCAAGCCCAGAGAGATACCTTACTCTGTTACAGCTCGTGGTTTTCCCTAACCTGTCTAGTACCTGATCTAGCTAACTGATTAACTAGGAATTCTCTATTGTTCATCTTGAACAATCCTTGAGAATAGATGTAGAGATAACACATAAATGATCTACCAATACAGCTCAAAACAGAAGTACACTTAGAATAGAAAACTGCAGTGAAGAATGCAATGAACTTCAGTGGAATGGATTGAGAGTTTGATGTTCTTCTTTAATGATTTGTCAATCCAGAAACTTGTCTCTTGATTTTGCCTGTTGAGTCACGTATTTTTTTCTTCAAAGTGAGCTCTATTTATACTGTTTGAAGCTCTGCAAATCTTCCCAGATTTTCAGCAACAACTTCCTTTTTTGTAGGCAACAACTTTGACTCTCTTTAACAGCTTTCTCCAACGGAATAGTTGATCACAATCTTCAAAGATATTGTTGTGATCTTGTCCATAAGCAATCTGAGAAGTTGTCATAAGTCTCTGATTGGTCACAGGATCAAAATGTCCACTATTTCCAAAACTGCACAAATTCAGTTTAGGAAACAATCCCGCAAATATTAGAAACAAAATTCTCTGCAGTATCAAAGTCAAACAGATGATATTCTATGATCAAAACATGTTAGAATAATTTGTCTTTCATCATCTAATAACAGTGAATCAAACATATGAAAGATAGGAAGGGAATCAACTCAGAGAGTTTGCAGAAAACTCCCCCTGAGAGTGTTCACACAGGTTAAGCAGTTTCAAGGCTTTGAATCCAATTTCAAAGCCTTGAAAATAGCTAAACTTTTTTCAAGCCTCTGAAACTAATTAAGGCTTTGAAAGCTGATTCAAGGCCTTGAAATAGCTGAACTATTCCAATCCTTGCACAACCTGATCTTACAGTATGAACTTACCAGAGAATCCATTTCCTTCTCCTTGTGACACAGATTGCATCCATTTCATATCTTGGTAGCTTTTTAATGTCAACAATTTTGTAGTGACTTGCCTTCATTGCTTGCTCCTTGAACTTCATATACACAACCCTAGTGTAGCGCATGGTTGCATGCTCTTCTAGTTCCTTAAGTTGGATTGTTAGAAAATGATGTGATTGGTCAGAAATACAATGTTGACCACAGTCATTATCACGAAGCTTCTGGAGACCCCGCATGAATCCCTGAAAAAGATCAACAAAACTGTTTTTGTAGTGAAAATATTATTTGATTTTTTTTTATGCTCTCACACCTTTGTGTAGTTGTCTGACCGGCGAAAAAAGTGTCATTGAGAAAAACCTCTGCCCATAAGTGACGCATCATGTAGGCATCCGTTACCCATCGCTTGTGCGTAATTTCGCATTTTTTGACCATGTATTGCCAATCACCATTTCATTGGTGATGCGAGATTCGAGACTCACCTAGGCTGTTTATATTCATTGAAATTTGTTTAAGATTGCTAGTTTAATCATGTTGTCATAATAATTGTGTAACCCGTGTTTGAGGCTTAGAGACATCATGTAATAAATTGTTGGATTCAATATCTATTCTGTTTGATTGCTTTTAATTTGCGCATTTAAGTAACACCCTCCCCGTCTCTCACGAGCCAAATATCGGGGGTGTTACATAGAAAAAATAACCTAAGCATCAGATCTTGATGTTTCGACTTCTTCATATGGCAAAACCCTAATAGCTGACTCGTATATGATATATAAGTCTTCAAAGTATACCCAAATTATATATTATACAACGTCACGATTGTATCAGATACTAATCATGATCCTACCGTATCTCATACGATCTAACACTTGAACAATATTTCGTGTGAATAAGTGAAAATAATACATAACCATATTGTGGTTTCACAAGTGGCTATGATACTTCTATTGGTTTATAAGCAATCAAACGCAATGGATATTTTTTTTTCTTAAAACCCACCATGAACCCATGTAATTGAGCATAATGTGAGCGTGTAGAAGTTACCTCATTCGTTGGCTGGTGACGGTAACGAACGTAGAAGGTTACAGCGTCTCTACGGTACCTACACGAACGATATGAACTTGACTTCCTCTTCACCGATGCTAGTCTGTTGGAGGAAGATGAATGATCTCGTCTCACAAAATCTGCTAAAATCAGACGGCTGGAACATCTCTCTCTCTCGATCGATCGATCGAAACACTCAAGCTATTATGTATCAAATAGGAATAGTGTTGGAAGCGTCAGAACCCTAGCATACGGTTCGAGGATATTTATATGGATGAGAGAATTCAAGCTGCCCTATAATACTAATAGTTTAAGATTATTTTTCAGTTAAGTGTGAAATCTATAATTTCCCTTTAGTCCACCTAATGAGCAAATAATTCAACTTTGATCCATTCTTGTGTGTAACCATGTATGTTCCTAATTAGGTTGGCAATAACAATTACAAACACTGAGTGGTATCTAGCAATACATCAGTCTACCCAAGTAATACGAATGCTAGTGATCTGACTAACCTCTATGACCAATGTTATCGTGTCGTATAATCCCTTTGTCCATATATCCAAATTAGACACAAGGCATGGAGTATCACCCTTGTAGATCCAATATGTAGTTTCTCGATTCCCTGAGTAGACTTAGACAGAAAATTGACATTAATATCTCATATTGATTCATCTGAGTACGACAATGCATTTTCGTAAGTCACACTCATCGAGTGGCCATGGGTATTTACTCCCGTCATGTAGGAGGGAAAAAAGATATCTACATCAGTTGCACTTCTCAACATGTTTAATCACATGTCCAATTACTGAGTTTACAATCACCTTATTACAACGTGATGTTTAATGATATTAAAACATGTCATCCACATCTAGGGAATGTAGATACTTCAAGTCATGGGACGACAACACCATTCCCACTATGAGAAGCACTTGTGACACTCACGTAATATCCATGTAATGTTCTCATGGCAGATCAATCCAATACGCCATTACTCCTAATGTGTACCCATGTGTAGACTTGATATCTTATACCGATCTACCCACATACTATTCTCGATTCATTATAGTCGTCCTAATTAACAACAATACTAGACTAGGGACATTTAAGATTACAACTAAGGACTTCCTTAAGTCAAATATCACCATATGGATAAAAAAAATAAATAAAATGAATATATCATTAAAAGAATGTCACGATAATATAGATGGCCTCTAGATCATAAACCAACACATGTTTTTTGATCTATTTACATGTATGGATGTTGTGACACCCCCAAAACGACCAAACTGGAAGCTCGGGGATGTCACTCCGTACCCGAGATTAAACCCGGATACAAGGAGGTTTTACAACAGAAAATCCAAACCAAATCCTTAAAACAAATAATTAAAACTTTGAAACTTTTCTCGCCACAAACATGGGCATTATTCCAATCTTGAGATTCTCTAAGTCTAACTGAAAATCTAAAGTAAATAAATGTGATCTATTAAACTTTTCCTAAGTATGTCGAGTCGCGCTCCCGTTACTCCAAGCTTCCACCTAAACCTGTGGTGCAGAAATAAAAAGAAACACCACAGTTTCCAAAGTCAGCGGAAAATACTGAGTAAGCAACACCCATACATGTAAACAGATTATGAAGCAGTTTATAAAAATGACACATAAGTTTGAAGAGTAAAATATTTGAGTAAGAGTATGACATAAGAATTCACCAAATTTTCTTTTATCACTTCACTTGGGAAACATTCCCATACTCTTCTCCATTTCTCCAATCGGGACATTCAAATTTAAACAATAAAGGTCCAAGTATTTGGAAACCATATTTTATCCTGTTGACACGGGGAAGAACCAACCATCACACACTACCAAGACCATAAGTGTCGACACCCCCTAAGACTTCTTGCGACCAGAGAAGTAAGTACAAGGAGCAAACTCGGGGCTTGCGGTGGCCGAGTAACCAAATAAAAGTGGGCTGAGTGACCGTAGTCAACAACAACCGATCCCAAAATAATAAAGTGTTCCCCGATATAACTCTTTCCACTTTGCGTTATTACGTCTTATTAATCATGTGTTGTGATAGAATCACCTTTATAAAATCAGTAAACTTTCTCAAATACACAGTTCAAGTAGATATTCAAATTTTGAGACAATAAATCACAAAAGCAGTTTAGACACGAAAGAAGGTATGGGCGCTAGGCCTGGCATGTTTACTTACCTCAAACAAATACCGATCACAGCAAATTAGTCGTAGTACTCGACGTATCCTTTGTTGGAGAACTCGTTGCCTACAAATTTATAATTCCCTAATTAATACAATGCTAGCGCAAACACAAACAAAATCCTACTTGTACACGCAAGTGTAACCCCCTACTATTTACCCAAAATCTAAAGATAATAGTTCTATTAATAAAACATGATTTATATGGACTGTCGTTTATTATCGTAAAGTATCGCTATAGTTATGTAAATATAACTTATAAGATTAACTAAACCATTGTTTTTATTATTTAGGGTAGAGAAGCATATTATTTTCCCCAAAAACAACTACAATTCTATTAGTAGTTTCTCACATCCAAACAAGCCTTAGTAGAGAATAGATTCTAAACTAACTAATTTTATTTTAAAAGAAATATTAAATTTATTTGAAGAAAATAACATATTCTAGCATATAAAAATAAATAAGGAAATATACTTTTATCACCCTTATTATAACTTTTATTTTTGGGTAAAGATGAGTAAAAAAAATCATATTTTAAACGTGTATATAAAAAAAATTGTCTCTTGTGAGATTTGAACTTGGAACCTACACCATACTACCAAGCACACTAACCACTGGGCCATGCCCACACTTGTTCTCTCTTATTTCCAAACTATTAATATTAAGCAACGAATTAGATTAATTAATAAAAAAAAACAAAACAAAATAAAACAAAACAAAAGAAGAGAGAGAGAGACGGGTCTGTTTTACCCGAGAGAGAACAAGACGGGGATGAGGGCGGCTCACGGTGGCAGAGACGACGCCGGCGAAGACCAACGACGACGCCGGGAAGGAGGCGACAGCGGGCGGCGTCGGCTGGCTACGGCGGCGGCGGCCTTTGGCGGCGACGGCGGTGCCGGGGAGAGAGAGTGAGTGATTGAACGAGAGAGAGAGAGAGAGAGAGAGAGAGAGAGAGAGAGAGAGAGAGAGAGAGAGAGAGAGAGAGAGAGAGAGAGATTGGCGTTGGTGTGAGAATTTATCTGTGATTGAGGGGTTTAAATATGCTAGATGGTGAAGAAATCCGGCGAAGGAAGGAGACCCACTTCGAAAACTTCGATTCCGAATCGGGACTAAAAATTGGCGAAATTGGTTTGTTTTTTGCTAAAGTATCGAGCTTTGATGAGATTAGGTCGAATTGGGATTGAATTGGTACGATTTGGCGGCGTTTTGGTGGGTGTAGGAGTTGGTGTCGGACATGGAGAAGGAGAAACAAAACCTCCTTCGTTGATGGAGAAGATGACAATGTTTTAGGGTAAGGACACTTTCACCCCTCTAGGTTTAGGCTTGGTACAACTACCACCCCTTAGTTTAAATAAAAGACACTACATAAGTTATAAGAAAATACATAAAAGCACCTAGGTAGTTTACAACATTGAAATTAATTTTTTACATAATAACAACTAATACCCAAACTTATACTAATGTTATATTAACACCTAATATTATTATAAAATACCCGTTTTAACATATTAACACTTAATATTGTTTAAAAATACCAGTTTCTAAATAACGGGATATTTCATCCTTCCCCCCTTAAAAAAAATTCGTCCTCGAAGTATAAACCAAATTCTCAACTACCACTAAGGTGTAGGTCTCCATTCTAGGGTATAACTACTTAAATACAACCTAATTGTCATGCACGATGAGCAGTATTCTATAACAAGTACTAAATGATGTGTCTAAAAAAACCCGAATGATTAGATCCTTCCGCCCTTAGAGGAGTGACGTCCTCGGAACTCAAAATATCTGGTCAAAAAGTGACGACGCTTCTTCCTTATACCATCCCTTGCTTCGACTTGGTAACAATACTTCAATGAAAAGGGAGACTCCAATATTCTTTGATAGACTATTCCAACTAGAATTCCAAAAATTCCACTTTCCCTAAAAACTTGAAGGTAGGTTCTAAAATAATTTCTAATATTCAAAGAAACGAAAAAACACAATTCTCAAAAAAGATTTCTATGCGAGGGTGGGAGGGAAACTACTATCGTCCATGCTAATTCTTTAATCTATCACTTCTCCTGTGTCCTGCTCATCACCGCAATCCGCGCAACATTCCCATTCTCTGTTGTGGTTGCTGTTGTACCAGTTCCATTGTTGTTGTTGGTTCCCCCACTTCGTTGGTGGTTCTTCTGCTGTCCTCCATAGTTGTTGCTCCCATCATACTGATTTTTGCGGTTGCCATAGTTCCTGTTTCCGCTCTGATTCTTGCAATTGAACTGCCAGTTTTCCTGGTAGTTTCCTCCTTGGTTCGCTTGTTGGTTCCCATTTGACGGTGAACGATACTCATAAGCACGATGGCCCCTCTTGCCACAATTATTGCAAGTGACTAAGTTTCCTGCACAGTCCACTCCAGGATGGTCCTGGTGGCACCGTTTGCAATAATAACGTCGAGGAGGCTCATCTCCATGGTTCTGCTTGTTACCACGGTATTGGGCTTGGTTACTTCCTCCATTGTTCGACTTGAACTTCTTGTCTTGCACCCCATTGTTGTTTCTACCCTGATTGCTACCATTACCTCCAGCATTCTCAATCTTGCGCTTTCCACGATTCTCGTCTTGCATCTCTTGGATACGCCAACCAGATGCAGCTCTATCATACACCTCTTGGAGAGTATCATAGATTCTTCACATTAAGTCTTTCTGAAGATGGAGTTGCATACCTGACATAAAATTCCTAACCTTTGTTGCCTCATCATGCATTAGATGACCTGAGAATCGGGCTAACTCCATGAACTTCTTGAAGTATTCCGTCACAGAATCACTTCCCTGCTTCAAGTTCACAAACTCTATGTACTTCTAATCCTGGATATGAGATGGATAGAAGCGAGTGCGAAGAGAAGTCTGAAGAGCTTCCCAATTAAAGTTGGGTTGAGCCAAGAAAGCTTGACGCGACTTCCTCCACGAGATGTTTGCCTCATTCTTGAGGTAGAAGGCCGCGCAAACTACCTTGCGGTTTTCAGGGCACTAAACCAATTCAAGGATTTTTTCCATCTCATCTATCCAGTTTTCCAGCTCCACTGGATCCTCATTGGCAGTGAAACTTCCAGACTTAATGTCAGGCACCTTCTTAGCCCAGTTGGCCGTATTATGATCTCCATTGTTCATATTCTGAGTAATTTGAGTAAATTGGGCAAAGAATTTCTCCATGTTGTTGTTGTTGTTGTTGTTGTTGTTGTTGTTGTTGTTGTTGTTGTTGTTGTTGTTGTTGTTGTTGTTGTTGTTGTTGTTGTTGTTGTTGTTGTTGTTGTTGTTGTTGTTGTTGTTGTTGTTGTTGTTGTTGTTGTTGTTGTTGTTGTTGTTGTTGTTGTTGTTGTTGTTGTTGTTGTTGTTGTTGTTGTTGTTGTTGTTGTTGTTGTTGTTGTTGTTGTTGTTGTTGTTGTTGTTGTTGTTGTTGCTGTTGTTGTTGTTGGTGTTGGTGTTGCTGCTGCTGCTGCTGCTGTTGGTGTTGCTGTTGGTGTTGCTGCTGCTGCTGCTGCTGCTGTTGCTGCTGCTGCTGCTGCTGCTGTTGCTGCTGCTGCTGCTGCTGCTGCTGCTGCTGCTGCTGCTGCTGTTGTTGTTGTTGTTGCTGTTGTTGTTGTTGTTGTTGTTGTTGTTGTTGTTGTTGTTGTTGTTGTTGTTGTTGTTGTTGTTGTTGTTGTTGTTGTTGTTGTTGTTGTTGTTTGGGGCTGCCATTGGGACTTGGCTACTTCTCCTGGTGTAGTATTGGTGTGATCTATTAGCCATAATCCTACACTATAACCTATTGTATCATTCACACAATACCCTAAAGTACAATAAATAAATAAATAAATAAAATAAAATACATTACATGTCATATAATGAGCAACTAATCAAGTAATATAACACATTAATCATCAAACAATTAGTTTCACATAACAACCCTATCCAAGACTACTCAAATTTCCAACGGCTTGTAGAATTTTAAATTATTTCCCTACGCCCATTTTAAATTTCCCTACAAGTTTTAGATTTCCCTTTTGGATAACCAGGCTCTGATACCAACTGTAACACCCCCAAAACGACCAAACCGGAAGCCTGGGGATGTCACTCCGTACTCGAGATTAAACCCGGATACAAGGAGGTTTTATAACAGAAAATCCAAACCAAATAATTAAAACTTTGAAACTTGTCTCGCCACAAACATGGACATTATTCCAATCTAGAGATTCTCTAAGTCTAACTGAAGTTCTTAAGTAAATAAATGTGATCTACTAACCTTTTCCTAAGTATGTCGAGTCGCGCTCCCGTTACTCCAAGCTTCCACCTAAACCTGTGGTGCAGAAATAAAAAGAAACACCAGAGTTTCCAAAGTCAGTGGAAAAGACTGAGTAAGAAACACCGAAACATGTAAACAGATTATGACGCAGTTTATAAAAACGACACATAAGTTTGAAGATTAAAATATTTTAGTAAGAGTATGACATAAGAATTCACCAAATTTCCTTTTATCACTTCACTTGGGGAAACATTCCCAAACTCTTCTCCATTTGTCCAATCGGGACATTCAAATTTAAACACTAAAGGTCCAAGTATTTGGAAACCATATTTTATCCTGTTGACACGGGGAAGAACCAACCATCACACACTACCAAGACCATAAGTGTCGACACCCCCCTAAGACTTCTTGCGGCCAGAGATGTAAGTACAAGGAGCAAACTCGGGGCATGTGGCGGCCGAGTAACCAAATAAAAGTGGGTTGAGTGACCGTAGTCAACAACAACCGATCCCAAAATAATAAAGTGTTCCCCGGTACAACTCTTTCCACTTTACCTTATTACGTCTTATTAATCATGTGATAGTTGTAGGGTTTTAACGGAAACAATAATTAACCATGCAAAACCCTCCAAGGATCACAAGTCAAGAGACATAACGATGGTAAAGGAAGAAATCAATAACACACCTTAGGGTTCTCCTTTGATGACTTCAAACGCGAATTGTGTCACGTTCTCTATAGTTGATCCACGCTTAGAGTTGATCTCTAGATCTCCCACTCCTTGGTGCTAGCCCGGAAAGAGGAAGAGGAATAAAAATCACGCAAAACGAGACCAAACCAAGGAGGTTCGGCCTCCTTGGGGCCGACGGGGACGGGCGGCGGCAAAGGGAGGGGCGGTCGGCTCCTTCCTTGCTTGTTGCTCTCTCCTTTTTTTTTTCTCTCCCACTCTAGTTATGATCAATTATGAACATAAGTTGTGGGAAGGAAGGAAGGAAGTTCCTTTATATAGTCCAACAACTCCTTGCCAACTACCTAAAGGACTTATTCTAGTCCTCCTAGAATTCAATTTAGTCCCTTCCTTACAAATTAGTCCCTACTAAGTTTGCAAGGTTTTGCAAAGTGATCCTTCTAATTAATTAATACAATTAATTAATTCTTAAATCTAGTTCAACTCTATATAGCGTGTGACCCCATAGGTTCTATCTAGTTGGTAGCAACTATTTGCTAATATGGAGCGGTTTCTAGCAAAACATCCATTCTAGCCAACTAATAGAATAGTCATCTTGACAACCTTTGTACAAGTAATTGTCTCATCCCTTTGTATCTATATCCGGATTGGACACGAGACATACAAGTCACACTCGTATATCCAATCCACAGTTTCTCGATCCATGGGAATAGCCTTATTCTTGAAAATAACATCAATATCCCATATTGATTTATTTGAGTCTGGCCAGATATTCTAGAAGCACTATCCCTCGAGTGGCCTAGGATATTTGCTCCCGTTATGTGCGAGGGACAAATTCTATCTACGTCCACTACGATCTCTAAGCTTGCTTCTTATTGTATCCAGTACATGCCTTTATAACTACCCAGTTACGGTGTAGCGTTTAACGCTACCAAAATCACAATAATCCACAACTAGAATATCTAGTGACTTCAATTCTAAGGATGACAATACCATTGCACCGCGAGAAGCGCTTGTTACTCAACATAACGTGTATGTAGCCTTCTCGGAGATGGGTCAATCCAGTGCGTCATTACCCCTAATGCACACCTATGTGTTGGATCATGATATCTCCATATCAATCCAACTCCATACTAGTCTACAGATGATTGTCCCATTAATCATTATACTGGACTAGGGATATTTAAGATAAACAACACATTTGTAAATCTAAGGACTTCATTAAATTAAATATCCAATAAATAATAAATTAATTTCTAGCCACAAATAAATTCATACTAAACTAGATTGCCTCTAGGGCATCTATTCCAACAGTCTCCCACTTGCACTAGAGTCAATCTGGCGCATCTCGTATGCCCATACTCCTAGTGTGCCCTTCATGCTTCCACTGCGTGAGCGGCTTTGTAAGCGGGTCTGACAGATTCTCATCTGTAGGAATCTTGCATATCCGAACGTCTCCTCTATCGATAATATCTCGAATCAGATGAAATTTCCTGAGCACGTGCTTGGATTTCTGGTGTGATCTGGGTTCCTTTGATTGCGCCATTTGCAGCAATGTATTCAGCCTCTGTTGTAGAATCAGCCACCGTCTCTTGCTTGGAACTCTTCCTGCTCACCGCTGCTCCATTCAGGCAAAACACATATCCCGATTGTGATCTAAAGTCATCTCTGTCAGTTTGGAAGCTTGCATCAGTGTAACCCCTTACACGCAACTCTTCCTCACCGCCAAATATCAAGAATGCATCCTTAGTTCTTCTCAAGTACTTTGGGATGTTCTTGACTGCAATCCAGGACTCTCACCTAGATTGGATTGGTATCTACTTGTCATACTCAAGGCATATGACACATCTGGTCTAGTACATAACATGGCGTACATGATAGATCCTATGGCCGAGGCACAGGGAATTCTACTCATGCGTTCTTCTCAATCTCATTGGAAGGACAACCACTCTTCGAAAGAGTGATCCCATGTGACATGGGCAAGAATCCTTTTTTGGAATCTTGCATGTTGAACCGTTTCAACACCTTGTCAATATATGTACTTTGACTTAGGCCTAGCAGCCTCTTAGATCTATCTCTATAGATATTTATACCGAGTATATAGGCTGCAACCCCTAAGTCCTTCATTGAGAAACACTTCCCTAGCCAATCTTTAACAGATTGTAGCATGGGAACGTCGTTTCCAATGAGTAGTATGTCATCCACATACAAGACCAGAAAAGCTACAGAGCTCCCACTAACCTTCTTGTAGACACAAGACTCATCTTCGTTTCTGATGAAGCCAAACTCTTTGACTACTTAATCAAAACGTCGATTCCAACTCCTAGAAGCTTGCTTTTATCCATAAATGGATCGTTGCAGCTTACAGACTTTGTTGGCTTGCTTTGGATCCTCAAAACCCTCTGGCTGTATCATATACACGTACTCGAGGAGATTCCCATAAAGGAATGCTGTTTTGACATCCATCTGCCAAATCTCATAGTCATGGTATGCTGCAATCGGAAGTAGGATTCGGATGGATTTGGTCATAGCGACTGGTGAAAAGGTTTCATCATAGTCAATACCATGAATCTGTCTGAATCCTTTAGCCACCAATCGGCCCTTGTAGGTAATCACATTACCATCCATGTCGATCTTTTCTTGAAGACCCACTTGCACCCTATGGGCCGCGCCCCTTCAGGTGGTTCCACCAAAGTCCATAATTTGTTGGTATACATGGATTCCATCTCGGATCTCATGGCTTCTAGCCACTTCTGAGAGTCTGTGCCCTTCATGGCCTCTTCAAAGGTAGTAGGCTCATCATCTATGAGCATCGTGTCACCGGAATCGGTTACGAGAAGTCCATACCTCTCGGGTTCCTGGTACACTCTACTAGATCTACGAAGCTCTTGTGTTACCTGAACAGGTTGCTCCACAACTGCTTGTGTTTCCCACATCCCACAGCCACCACCACAGGATAAATGAGATGACAACCAATTTTATCTCTTCTATTCGTTGCACCGCACCGATCAAAACAAAGCCCTAAACACATTGAAACCAGAGCTCTTTCTTTCTCCCTCAGAAAATAAGGTGGGCCGATAAACTACAAATAAGATTGGCTCAACCACATACAAGTTTCAGAAAATAAGGTAGGTGGTTAGCTAGATTACAAATGAGATGACAATCACAATTTTATCTCTTCTAATCGCTGCTAGTGATTATTTGGCAACCATATTTGTTTCAAAACAGTGCTTTTCTTCATGTTCCATAATCGGTTCAGTGATTTGTGGTTCTTGAACCTCTTCAAGTTCTACAGTCCTCCCACTTGCTTCTTTAGAGACAAACTCTCTTTCTAGAAACACGCCGGTCCGAGCAACAAACACTTTGTTCTCGGCTGGATTGTAGAAGTAGTAACCCTTAGTTTCCTTAGGGTACCCCACAAATTTACACTTATCCGATTTCGGCCATAGCTTGTCTGATTGTAAACGTTTTACATAGACATCGCAGCCCCAAATCCTCATGAACGACAGTGTGGGACGCCTCCCACTCCATATCTCATATGGTGTCTTCATGACTGATTTAGATGGAACACGGTTAATGGTGAAAGCTGCACTTAATAGAGCGTGGCCCCAAAATGATAATGGAAGATCAGTCTGACACAAGATCGAACCATATCTAATAGGGTTCGATTCCTCCTCTCAGACACGCCATTCCATCGTGGCGTTCCGGGTGGAGTGAGTTGGGACACGATCCCACACTCTCTAAGATAGTCGTCAAACTCTTGGCTTAAGTATTCTCCTCCACGATCCGATCGTAGAGCCTTGATACTTTTTCCAAGTTTCTTCTCTACTTCATTCTTGAATTCTTTGAACACTTCAAAGGATTCGGATTTTGCCCTCATAAGGTACACAAATCCATATCTACTGTAGTCATCAGTAAATGTAATGAAGTAGACATAACCACCCCTGGCAGGCGTGGTAAATGGCCCACACACATCAGTATGTATGAGTGCCAATTGCTCACTAGTCCTCTCACCTTTCTTATTGAAAGGGGGCTTTTTCATTTTTCCCAATAAACAAGCCTCACATGTCTCATATGATTCAAAATCAAATGAGTCTAGTAGTCCATCCTTATGGAGTCTAGATACATGTTTCTCGTTTATGTGGCCTAAACGACAGTGCCATAAATAAGCAGGATTTGAATCATTTATTTTAATCCGCTTGGTATTAATGTTGTAGACATGATTGCTTAGATCAAGGACATACAGTCCATTAAATAATTGCGCTAAAATAGTGAATATTATTTAAATAAAAGGAACAACAATTGTTCTTTATTGAAATAATAAAACCATCCTTGTCCAAACAAGAAATAGAATTAATGTTTCTGCTCATAGCAGGCACAAAATAGCAATTATTTAATTCTAAAACTAATCCTGAAGGCAGAGATAGCTCGCACACGCCTATGGCCAACGCAACAACTTTTGCTCCATTCCCAACGCGCAGATATACCTCCCCTTTAGCCAATCTTTTACTTCTCTTTAGATCCTGCACATTTCGACAAATGTGAGATCCACATCCAGTATCTAATACCCATGATGTAGAGACAATTAAATTGACATCTACAACAAAAATACCTGGTGGTGGTTGAATCACTATTCCAAGCCTCTTGTCCTCCAGATATTTTGGGCAGTTCCTCCTCCAGTGTCCAGGATGACTGCAGTAGTGACACTCACCTTTAGTCACACCTTTGGCTATGCCACCAACAGGCTTAAGGGCAGGTTCCTTGGACTTGGCAACTGACTTGCCTTTGCCCTTGGAGGATGAGGCAAACCTTTTGCCCTTTCCTTTCTGTACCATCATAATGGCCTTGCCCTTACCCTTGTTGATACTCTGTTCAGCTGTCCTCAACATATTGAGTAAATGTGGAAGTGGTTTCACGATCTCGTTCATGTTATAGTTCATAATGAACTGTCCATAACTCTCGGGCAGCTATTGCAACACGAGATCGGTTGCCAACTCTTGGCCGACCGGGAACCCCAGTTGGGCGAGATTCTCCAAGTACCCGATCATACGGAGTACATGGGGTCCCACCGGGTTCCCTTCTGCCAGATGACACTTGAACAGTGCCTTATAGACCTCATACCTCTCTACCCTTGCCTGCTCTTGGAAGAGCTGCTTCAGATGCTCGATCATATCGACAAAATTCATTTTTTCATGTTGCTTCTGAAGCTCAGAAGTCATGGTGCATAGCATAAGGCAGGCCTCATCATTAGCGTCATCAACACGCTTTTGATATGCCTTTAGGGCAGGAGGTGTTTGGTTATCTGGACCTTCTGGAACGTGCTCCTCTATTGCGTACAGTTTCTTCTCTTGCTTGAGAACAATTCTCAAGTTTCTGTACCAATCAAGAAAGTTGGTTCCAGAGAGCTTGTCCTTCTCAAGGACAGATCGTAGGGAATGTTGTGAACTCGATGAGTTGTTTGCCATTTGGAATTCTACAAAAGGAAAATACGCAAGTTTTAGTATTTGTGAATTTTTGACTATATTCAATAATGGCTATTTTATCAAATTTAACTCCCACTATTTTTCTACGGATTAATAACCCTCAAGATATTAATGCGGAAAATATCCTCATATTTTCTAGTGGGCCAAGATCCATGTTTCATCTCCTTATGAGCTTGCTTTGGCAAGTCACCCATAATTTGACTACTTTAGGTAGGAACAATTCCAATTGCATCCCTTATGCAACTCTTGGTTCAATCGGGAAAATAACTCCTTATTTATCCATCCATATGGATAATCCCAATTGATTGCCTCTAGGTTTCTTAATCACATTAATTGCCTAGTTGTGTTCAACCTCTTATTTAAACAGTTGCACATTACTAGCTTGTGCCATCGCATTCCATCATTATGAACCAAGTCGCCATGCTTTGGCACGCAGGAACTTGATAAATAATGATGATCATGAGTGTTTAAATAACGAGAAGGCAAGAACACAATATTTGAATTTTTGAGGGATTTTAAATTCAATTTATTTTAATTGTTTTTGTTGATCAATATCAACTAATCTATCTATTGAGTTTGGGCACAACTCCAAATAATAGATTCGGGTTGTCTAATTATCTTATTATCCTAATTGCATGCATCATCCATACACCAACCACAAAATAATAAGACAATAAAGTAAACAACCAAAAAGCAAAAATTAAACGTGATGTGGATATGGCCTTTTCTAGACTAAGATAATTCCAAGCCAATGGAATTATCTATGAACCCTAAAAGCAAACACATCTCCATTCGTCTTGATCTTTTGGTCCATCCTTCATAGTCATGTGGATTTCTCCATGCTCTATGCTCCATCTTTTATGGCTCCTTTTGGCTTTGGGATTCTTTTCTTCTATCTTGGCTAACAATCTACTTTATCTAGCACTAGCTAACTCCTACACTAAATAAAATAAATCTCACAAGTTGAGAAAAAAATGGCTCGCAGGCCATAAAACCCTAATTAATTATTACAATTAATTGATCAGCTCGCAGGCCATAAACCAAACCACAAAAATTAAACATCCACATCAAATTACATCCTAAGGCCATATCCAATCACCATGCGATTTGCACATAAACAGTTAAAATCCAATTTTAACGTGCTTGGTCAATTTTAATTGATTTTAGGATTTCTAGGGTTAAAACGGTCCATGGGCCCAACAATCCAATTTCCCGGGCCCATAAAGGTGAACCGCAAGGCCCTAGGGCCGGCCCACCCCCTACCCACGCGGCTAGGCCGCGGGATAGGGCCACCCGACCCCTAGGGCGGCCAAGACTTGGGCGGCAAGCAAGAGGGGCGGTCCCCTTAGGGGGCCGAACCTCTATAGGGAGTTGTTTCCAAAACAACTCCCTTGCTTGGTTCCCAAGTTTGGTTGTTTCCTTTTTTTGGAAGAACTCCTTCTTCCCCAAGGATGCCCAAACCCTAGATCTAAGATCCTAAAATTTCTCAAACTCACCAATTCATGCATCCAATGCAAAAATTAGGTCTTGTTATGATAGATTATTGACAAATTGCATCCCATGCTTGATTTGTCTTGTTTTACGCGATAAACAATCAATTTAAGGTGTAAAACAACTAAAAAGTAACACACAAACCACTTTTATGCTCTACGACCTGTGGCTCTGATACCACTGTAGGGTTTTGATTCATGGATGCGCAACGGAAACAATAATTAACCATGCAAAACCCTCCAAGGATCACAAGTCAAGAGACATAACGATGGTAAAGGAAGAAATCAATAACACACCTTAGGGTTCTCATTTGATGACTTCAAACGCGAATTGTGTCACGTTCTCTATAGTTGATCCACGCCTTGAGTTGATTTCTAGATCTCCCACTCCTTGGTGCTAGCCCGGAAAGAGGAAGAGGAAGAAAAATCACCCAAAACGAGACCAAACCCAGGAGGTTCGGCCTCCTTCGGGCCGACGGGGACGGGCGGCGGCAAAGGGAGGGGCGGTCGGCTCCTTCCTGGCTTGTTGCTCTCTCTTTCTTTTTTTTTTCCTATCCCACTCTAGTTATGATCAATTATGAGCATAAGTTGTGGGAAGGAAGGAAGGAAGGTCTTTTATATAGTCCAACAACTCCTTGCCAACTACCTAAAGGACTTATTCTAGTCCTACTAGAATTCAATTTAGTCCCTTCCTTGCAAATTAGTCCCTACTAAGTTTGCAAGGTTTTGCAAAATGATCCTCCTAATTAATTAATCCAATTAATTAATTCCCAAATCTAGTTCAACTCTATATAGCGTGTGACCCCATAGGTTCTATCTATTGGTAGCAACTATTTGCTAATATGGAGCGGTTTCTAGCAAAACATTCATTCTAGCCAACTAATAGAATAGTCATCTTGACAACCTTTGTACAAGTAATTGTCTCATCCCTTTGTCTCTATATCCGGATTGGACACGAGACATACAAGTCACACTCGTATATCCAATCCACAGTTTCTCGATCCATGGGAATAGCCTTATTCGTGAAAATAACATCAATATCCCATATTGATTTATTTGAGTCTGGCCAGACATTCTGTAAGCACTATCCCTCGAGTGGCCTAGGATATTTGCTCCCGTTATGTGGGAGGGACAAATTTTATCTACGTCCACTACAATCTCTAAGCTTGCTTCTTATTGTATCCAGTACATGCCTTTATAACTACCCAGTTACGGTGTAGCGTTTAACGCTACCAAAATCACAATAATCCACAACTAGAATATCTAGTGACTTCAAGTCTAAGGATGACAATACCAGTGCACCGCGAGAAGTGCTTGTGACTTAACATAACGTGTATGTAGCGTTCTCGGAGATGGGTCAATCCAGTGCGTCATTACCCGTAATGCACACATATGTGTTGGATCATGAATCTCCATATCAATCTAACCCTATACTAGTCTATAGATGATTGTCCCATTAATCATTATACTGGACTAGGGATATTTAAGATAAACAACACATTTGTAAATCTAAGGACTTCATTATATTAAATATCCAATAAATAATAAATGAATTTCTAGCCACAAATAAATTCATACTAAACTAGATTGCCTCTAGGGCATCTATTCCGACAATAGTTGTGATAGGTACACCTTTATAAAATCAGTAAACTTTCTCAAATAAACAGTTCAAGTAGATATTAAAATTTTGAGACAATAAATCACAAAAGCAGTTTAGACACAAAAGAAGGTATGGGCGCTAGGCCTGGCATGTATACTTACCTCAAAAAATAGCAATCACAGCAAATTAGTCGTAGTACTCGAAGGATCCTTTGTCGGAGAACTCGTTGCCTATAAATTTATGATTCCCTAATTAATACAATGCTAGCGCAAACACAAACAAAATCCTACTTGTACACGCAAGTGTAACCCCCTACTATTTCCCCAAAATCTAACGATAATAGTTCTATTAATAAAACATGATTTATACGGACTATCGTTTGTTATCGTAAAGTATCGCTATAGTTATGTAAATATAAATTATAAGATTAACAAAACTATTATTTTTATTATTTAGGGTAGAGAAGCATATTATTTTCCCCAAAAACAACTATAATTCTATTAGTAGTTTCTCACATCCAAACAAGCCTTAGTAGAGAATAGATTATAATCTAACTAACTTTATTTAAAAGAAATATCAAATTTATTTGAAGAAAATAACATATTCTAGAATATAAAAATAAATAAGGAAATATACTTTTATCACCCTTATTATACACTTTTATTTTTGGATAAAGATGAGTAAAAAAATAGTATTTTAAATGTGTATATAAAAAAAAAATTGCCTCTTGTGAGATTTGAATTTGGAACCTACACCATACTACCAAGCACACTAACCAATGGGCCAAGCCCACACTTGTTCTCTCTTATTTCCCAACTATTAATATTAACCAACTAACTAGATTAATTAATGAAAAAAAAAAACAAAACAAAACAAAAGAAAAGAGAGAGAGACGGGTCTGTTTTACCCGAGAGAGAGACGGGTCCGTTTTACTTTGTTGGTTGTTTTATAGAATGGTAGTTAATAATGTGTGTTGAGGCCACTAGGGTGGATTCTAGAGTGTATGTGCATCATTATTAGGTGTTTGATAAAGAAGAGGTGTGTGAAGTGGACTAGCCATGTTATAGGATTGGGGTATAGCCACAAGGGATTTTCCGCTGATTGAAATTTGAGCAGGTTGGGGTTTGAATGAGGATTAATCCACAAATGGCTTTGGAGTGGTTTTAGACTTTAGTGCATCTGGGGTGAGGTTTGGTGGTTGCGGCGATAGAGTGGTTGTTCTAATCTCAGTCCTGCGTCCATTTTCAGTAATAGAATCGTCTTCAGAGAGCTTTTCCTTGCTTTATTCAACGTAGATTTAGCATAAATGTAAAGTAATTCATCCATTTATGTATTAGCGGACCAACTCAGCTTAGGCCCATTTCCAGCTCAAGGTCTTCTTCTATCCAGTCCAAGAATGAAGCCCACTCCAAGATTGAAGCCCCAAGCCTTATTGTAGCCCATTTTCTATAAGGGTTTTTAATCTAAACCCTAATCCTATAATCCTACCGTTAGATATATCTCTAGTCCTTCTCCAGCCGTTGATGAGATTCATTGTATAAATTGTCTTCTTATCTCCGTATTAGGTCATGTTCATTGTATATACAATACAGTCGTTTACTCTTCATCTTCCTCTTTAAATTTCTGCAAAACCCTAATCACTCTATTATGGTATCAGAGCACTGATGTCGCTCTCTCTCTCTCTCACTACAGCACTGGCGACAACGCCGATGCATCTCCTTTCCACCATTCATAATCTTTTACCTTTCCAATTGGACGGATCTAGCTTTGTCATGCGGAGACATCAAATCTCCTCTATCTTCAAAACCCATTCGTTGTTTGCGTTTCTCGATGGCACAAATATCTAACCCGGTGCGTTTCTTACCACCCTGAGGGCATCACCGCTGTGAATCCGGCACACACCGCCTGCATTCTTCAGGATCAAGCGTTCCTTACGATCCTTAATACCACTCTTTCTCTAGAAGCACTTACAAATGTTATTGGTTCCGTTTCTTATCGCTATGCTTGGTTTGTTCTTGAACGATGCTATGCCTCGTTACCAAGATCTAACATCCTTCATCTCAAATCTTCTCTCCAAAATCTCCGAAAACGCTCCGACTCCATCGATACCTACATGCACAAGCTTACATCCATCCGAGATAAACTCGCTGTCTCCTCTGTATTCATCGATGACGAGGACATCTTGCTCTATGCCCACAATGGCCTACCTCCAGAGTTCATCTCTTTCACACATCTCTCCGCACGAGATCTGAACCTATCACGTTTTAAGATCTTCATGTTCTTCTTCAATCCGAAGAACAGATGCTGGAATCTCAGACTCCGGACCTTGATTCTGCCTCTTCGACTACTTTCTACACCTCTCGTGGTGGCCACTGCAGTCTGTGTTCCCCTAACCACCATGGAGGTGGTGGTCGTGGTGGTCCACGAGCTGGAGGTGGTCGCTATGATGGTCGTGGGGGTCGATCTGCTTCTGGTCCAACTTCGGGTCTGGTTATGGTTATGGATCCAGTTATGGGTCAAGATATGGATCCGTATATGGTTCAAGTTATGGTTCCCTTTCGGGTCTCGAGAGCGGATCCGGGCATTCTTCGGGCTACGGATACATATATGGTCGTGGTGTCTCTGATCGCTCCGATTCTATGGGGAGAGATACTGGTTCGGGTCGAGGTGGATCACGACCCATGACTTCCTCCTTCAGGTGTTTGGCTCACTGATACCAGAGCGTCGAACCACATGACTTCTGATTTTCGCAATCTGTCCATCTCCGAACCCTATTCAGGGAACGATCAAGTCACTGTTGGTTATGGAAATTCTCTGCCAATAAGCAATTTTTACTGCCTATCTCACTACCTATAACTGTTCTTTCATGTTATCTGATACTCTACATGTTCCCAACTTGGCTGTCAATCTGCTTTCTGTGAATAAGTTTTGTTTTGATAACAATGCTCGATTCATTTTTGATAAAACTTCGTTCTCTATCTAGGATATGGATACGGGTCGAATATTAATCAGGGCTTGAGTAAAATGGTCTCTACCCCATGTCTCATGTATTTCTACCATTGGTTCTGGTTTTCAAGCTTATTTGGGTCAAAGAGTCAAGTACAACCTGAGGCACTCTCGTCTTGGACTGCATAGAATAAGGCCTTGAGCTGGACTTGGTCCTAAGCTGTGTTGGTCCACAAATATTATGTTTAATGCTAGCCATTCCATCAGTGAAATCCTCCTTCATCTCCTCCTGTAATTTTTCTAATCCCCTTACTACAGAGTATGTCAGGTTGAGCTTTGCAACGAGCTCGTCTACATGAACTATGATGATGTTTGTATCCAAAACACACTCCCACCAATGATTTCAAATGCAATCCTTGAAGTCCCTATCCCAGTTACTGGAGTTGAAGATGAGGTTCTTTGGAGATGGTATTCTAATGTAATGTACTATGTTAAGAGTGGCTATAATCTTTCCAAGCATATAGAAGATGAACTCCCACAGCCACCCATAAAGGTACAAAGCCTAGCTCTTCTTTCACTTGGGACAATGGTTTTTGGAAATTTATTTGGAGAATCAAGACCCCTCCAAAATTCAAACTTTTTTTGGTGGAAACTGCGTTTGTAATGCTGTAGCCACTAGAATTAACCTCTAAATAAGGAAATGTGCTTGGAATGACATTTGCTGCATATGTAAATGTGAACCAGAAACTGGGGAACATCTCCTGTTCCAATGCCAATGGGGGCAAGATTTTTGGTTTGGTACTTGGCTGCTAAACCCAAACCAGCTCAAGAGAATTGGGAATGTCAAGGTCTGGAGCTTAGATTTATGGTCACAAGTATTTGCTCATCGGAAACCCTGAATATTCCCTCACCGGACATACCAAAATATGGTAATCGTCAGCCGATATTTGCTCATCGGACTCAACTATTTGGTGAAATCTCTGAAAATCGGATTCGCAAAGGTTGAAACCCGACATCCAATCTCGTACGAAATAAATCAAATCCTTCGTATTCCAACCACCGTCGACGCCTACGACTTACCCACCACAAGTCGCGCCCCCGAAAAGTGTGCCACCAAATCCACACCTCTGAATACCCACACCTGCTCCACCTTTGTATGTACTTGATCAAAATCGTCCGTATTCTACAACCATCGCCACAAACCAGCGCCCAACTCATGTGCAACCAATGCATCTCTTATCCGCAACCAACACATCTCACACCCGTCCCATTTCGAGGAATATTGGATCTTCAAAATGTGATGGCGGGGTTGTGAGAGAACTCAAATGCAATTTTATCTCTCCTTGTATAGATGGTGCGGACTTGAAAGAAATTTTAAAAATACGGTCACTTTCAGAATCAGCATAAGCAATCCGTACTCAGTAGGATGTAGGTGCAAATGTAAACAATAAAAGTTTCTAACGTTTACGAACTAACTTCAATTGTGTGGGTAAAAGCATAATAAGAGGAAACAATAGTGTCTGAATTGTATTCACCCAAAAAAGGTGTCAGAAATTGTAGATAGTGCATCTTATGTATATCGATCATCGTCCACATGGCAGTCAGTGATGAAGCTTTATGGTACTCCGTTATCACTACATACTTAACTTTATGTTCGAATTTATCTATTTGGGGTCTTTGAGACCGGGTCACCCTCGCATGTAAACCATACGAAATTCAAGGGATCTAAGTGGCTTGGAGGCTAGAGTAAGGATCTTCACACGTGACAAGCGGTTATACTCACGTGCGATCCATGTCAGTTATCTGAGAGACTTGCGAATCACACGCCTATATTTGCGGTCGACCGTACACGTGCGAGGCAGTTATATAACCGTCGCATACTGTAACCCTTCAGATTTTAAGTACATCATTCTAGTACATCGTTGTAGTATGCTACTCATCGTGTGTGACATTGGGTTGCATTTTGTAGTTATACCCTAGAATGGAGACTCATAGTTGGGGTTCGTTTAGAATGTGGTTTCAACTTCGAGGATGAAGTTCTCTTTAAGGGGGGAAGGATGAAATACCCCGTTATTTAGAAACGGGTATTTTTAGACAATATTAAGTGTTAATATGTTAAAACGGATAATTTTAAATAGTATTGGGTGTTAATATGACATTAGTATAAGTTTGGGTACTAGTTGTTATTATTTTAAAGTTAATTTTAATGTTATAAGCTACCTAGGTGATTTTATGTATTTTCTTATAACTTTTATAGTGTCTTTTATTTAACTAAAGGGGTGGTAGTTGTACTAAGACTAAACCAAAGAGGGTGAAAGTGTCTTTTAGCATAAAACATCATCTTCTTCTTCATCTCCTGCAACTAGCAGGAGACTTCTCCGACAACCACGCCGCCCGAACACCACTACCACACAAACACCCATCAAATTGCCACCAAATCGCCCCAATTCAATCCTAATCCAATGCAAACTCATCAAAGCTCGACAGTTTAGCATCAAGAAATTCAATTTCGCCAATTTTTGGTCCCGATTCGGAATCTAAATTTTTGAAGTGGGTCTCCTTCCACTCGCCGGATTTCTCACCTCTCCGCCTATTTAAACCCCTCAAACCCAGAGCAAAAAACCCACACAACTCAAGCTCTCAATATATCTCACCAATCTCTCTCTCTCCCGTTCGGATTTGCAAGCGAACCCGACCGGAGCCGAGCCTGCTGCCCCGTCGCCGCCGTTCTCGCCGTCGGCCGTTGCCCTCCGTCCGCGACCACCTCCGTCTCTCTCTCTCCGGCGCCACCGCCGGTCTCCCCATCGTCACCATCGTCCTCTTCTCTCTGTTCGGGTAAGAACCTGATTTGCATTCTCATCTATTATCTTTCTTTGTTCTTTTATGTCTCTTATTATTATTACTAGTAATGGATAGGTCATATTAATAGTATCTGTGAAGAAACAATAAGTAGGGCAGTAGCCCAGTGGTTAAAGCATTGGCTAGTAATAATCTCATAGTGGACAACTATTTTTTTTACTACTCTACACTCAAAACTTAAAAGAGAAGTTTTGGGGGGATTGAAAGCCTTGTTAAAAAACTTAAGAATTATTTATTTAGGAATTTTGTTTTCTTGTTTAAAGTTTAATCTTTCGAAAAATAATACTCCTGGGTTATGTTTTATAATAGTGGGAATTGGATAATATTAGAAGCTATGTTTTATAATAATAAACGCTAGTCATTAAATATTGTGTTGTAATAGTAGGAATATTGGGAAATAATAAGGGGGTTACACTCGCATTGCATATAGGACTTGGTGTTGTTTGTGGTTGTTCTAGCCATGTATTAATTAGGAAATATAAATTGTAGGCAACGAGTTCTCCGACGAAGGATACGTCGAATACTACGATTGATTTGCTGCGGTTGCTATTTGTTGAGGTAAGTAATCATGCCAGGCCTAGTGCCCGTACCTTCTTTCGTGTCAAACTGCTTTTTTGATTTATTGTCTCAAAGTTTGAATATCTACTTGAACTGTTTATTTGAGAAAGTTTACTGATTTTACAAAGGTGATTCTATCACAACTATCACATGATATATAATAAGACGTAAAGACGTTAAGTGTAATAGTTGTACCGGGGATCAATATTTTGAGCTTTGGTCGATGTGGACTACGTCTCTCGACCCCTTTTATTTTATTTTTCTCGGCCGCAACCGCCCCGAGTTCGCTCCAGTACTTACCTCTCTGGCCGCAAGAAGTCTTAGGGGGGTGTCGACAGTTATGGTCTGGTAGCCAGTTATTAGTAGATATTCCCCGTGACAACATGATAAAAGATGGATTTCCAAGTTTGGACCTTTATTGTTTAAATTTGAATGTCCCGATTGGACAAATGGAGAAGGATTTGGGAATGTTTCCCCACAAGTGAAGTGATAAAGGAAAATATTTGTGAATTCTTATTTCATACTTATACTCTTACTCGAATTATTTACTCTTAAAACTTATTGTCTTAATATAAACTGATTTATAATCTGTTTACATGTATGGGTTTTGCTTACTCAGTAATTTCCGCTGACTTTGGAAACTGTGGTGTTTCTTTTTATTTCTGCACCACAGGTTTAGGTGGAAGTTTGGAGTAACGGGAGCGCGACTCGACATACATAGGAAAAGTTTAGTAGATCACATTTATTTTACTTTAGCACTTCAGTTAGACTTAGAGAATCTCTAGATTGGAATAATGCACATGTTTGTGGCGAGACAAGTTTTAAATTTTTAATTAATTATTTTATGGATTTTGGGTTGGATATTCTGTTATAAAATCTCCTTGTTTTCGGGTTTAATCTCGGGTACGGAGTGACATCCCTCTTGGCTTTTCGACTTTGGCCATTTGGGGGTGTTACACATATGTTTATATGACTCCTTGTAACTGTTGTCGTAGACCCCTATATATAGGATTGCTGTATTTTTTTCTAAGTTCGGTTCTTTTAGCTACTATCACATACTGTCTCTCTCTTAGATAGTCAACAAGGCTTACTCTTACGCTTGAACACTTAGTCTCTTACTCTCTATCTATTGTGTTGTGTGTTCTTGTCTGTTACAGGTACATACCTAGATTCATCTATCAGTATCCCTTGCATACATTGGTGAACCTGGCGCCAAACACAACCTTCACGCTTCACTACAGTATCTTGTAGTCATGTTTCACAACGACGATGACGATTACCATTCTCCCCCAAGGGAGGGAGTTTCAAGATACGAAACTCTGATCAGTATCAACAATACTCTCACGTCACAGACAGTCACAGACGACGCCCAGAATTTGGAGGCACTCAATGAAACCATCCAAAATCTGGCGATGGTCATCCATGCCTAGTCTGCACAAATTTTGCAGATAATGGCAATTCTGGGAAACATCGCTACTAATTTCTCACAGGGGAGTTCGATCCCTTCTGGAGCAGCAAAAACATCCACCCAACATACCACCATGCCACCACAACCTCCATCTTCAACACAACCACCCTCCCATTTGGCCCAGCGACTCAAGGACCCAATTTACCACCACGACCTCCACTCGCGCCTGGAGTTCAACCAGAGCGAATACCATTTGGAAACCCTTCGGGAAGGTACTGGGTGGGTCCATCATCATTACCATATGCACCAGTAGTACCGAACCAAATTCCGTATACCATACCCTATGATCCCACCATGGCCTATATTCCGGGATTCAACGCTGCCACCCAGCTTATCGCAACAGTAAACACATCAACAAGCATGTCAACGCTGGAACAACGTCTGTACAGTTTCCTCGCGAATCAGTGCATCGCAGATGGGGTAATCCCAAAATTTGAATGTGCACCACCGATCCCACGAGAGATATATCTAATGCCAAACCCCACAGGTTACAAGGCAACAAAATGGAGAAATTTTACAAAATCAACGGCATCACACAGAAACATGTTATGCGGTCGTGGATCTGATGCGTCCACATGGAGTTGATCACAGGCTGCTGATGCGCAAATTCCCTTAATCTTTGGGAAATTACTCATACAGTACAGGAAACTGGAAGGAGGGTCCATTCGCACGTCGGAAGATATGGTGAAGAAATTTTACACCAAATTCTTTCAAATAGAAGAGAAAGTGACAACAATACACTTATCACGTACGCATCAGAAGCATGACTAAGAAGGAATTGCGTTCATCAAGAAATTCAGAACGAAGTCGCTCGAGTGCGTGGACGAAGCTTTAGAAAGTCGCCTGGTAGAAATATGTCTTCAAGGAATGCCTAACAAATACAAAGGTATGTTGATTAATTTGCAGATGCCTACTTTCTCCAAATTAATCGATTGTACCAGGAACATAGAGCCCATTGTGGAGAAAAAAAAGAGAAGATTCTCAACAGGAGGAGGATCAGGAGGATCTGACTTTGAGATTGGGCGCTTCAACTATAAGAGGGGACGCGAAGTCAAAGTGAATGCGGTCTCATCACAGAAAGCACAACGAGGTCCACCGAAGGAAGCCCCGCCTTTGCCATGTTCCATTGGCGAAGTCACAAAATATCTGTAAGCAATGGAGAAAATATAGAGTTTTACATGCGCTCGAGAAGGCTCCCACAAGAGAACAATTGAGAGACCCAAAATGGTGCGAGTGTCATTGCCAAGTTTCGCCCAAAAATTGAATGCACTAATTTGAAGTGTCTAGTAGACAGGAAATTGAAGGAGGGCGAATTGATTACTAAAGATCATGCTATGGATGTTCGCAACAATCCTTTGCCATCTCATTCTACAGAGGAGCCCAAAGGAAAAGGATTCGTAGTTGTTTCGATCAAAGACCCGGAAGAGTTGTGAGACGAAGATATGATAATTGTGGCAGAAATCCATGAAGAAGAAGATTATGGAATCGACACCGAGGATACTCGCGCAGCACGAGTGGTGGATTCTCCCAAATTTGAAAGATTCTATGACGAGAGGGGTTTTTCACAAGCGTGTTGTGTGGAAATGAAGAAGGCAATTTTAAGAGTTGCAGAAGATTTCAGAGAAGATCTAGTGGTCTCTGGTGGAGAAGTTATTAAAGCTGTGTGGTCAGATGATCCAATGATGTCATTCTCGGAAGTCAACAAGAAGACTGATGCGAATCACCAGAGGCCGTTGTACGTGACATCTATTATTAACGACATTGAATTCAAGAGGGAATTTGTTGAAAGAGGTACGACAGTAAACATGATACCAGTCAGTACTCTGAAGTTGGCTGGTATCCCAGAGAAAAAGATTGTGAAGCGACCATATCCCTTGATAGGATTTGGAAGCAAATCAAAGATGACAGTGAAATGGATCCGTTTGGGGATTCAACTAGGAAAGATCAAGTGTTCTGCTAAGTTCCATGTGATAAACGCGAACACAACTTATTATATGATAATTGGTCGAGCGTGGATACATATTTTCGATGCAGTTCCTTCTACGGCGCATCAAATGATGAAGGCGATCTTGGAGAATCGAGTCGTGGATATTCCACCCTCAGTGAATCCTTTTAACCTAAATGAAGCTCACTTAACATAAGCGTTTTGGTTTACAGAGATGGGAGATGAAGAAATGCCAGCTCCCTTCAATCCCACACCATTGCCTAAATTAGAAGACATCAAAGATCAGCCTCCAGTAGGAGTCATGGGGAAATACCAAAGGAAGATCAGTCCGCGAAGGAAGAAATGTCAAAGACGACATACCACAAGAAGAATATATATTCTTTGAAGAGAGTTGGCGAACATGATACTGAGTAAAATGGATTCGGTAGCTTTTATCAGAATGGGAAGAAGTGTAATCGCATCTGAAGGTGCACGGGGTTCTTTAGGAATCTCTACTGAATATGTCCCTGAGAAAATTGAACGTCAAGAAGATGAAGAAACAGAGAATGCTTTAGAGGAAATGCCGATTGAGAAGTTGAACGAAGCTCCAGAATGCAAGGAATATTCTCCAAATTCACAGAAACAAGAATTGAAGGAAGTACAGTTAGGTCCCGTGGAAGAAAAGAAAAAGCCAATATTTTTATATGCAGACCTCAGTCAAGAAGAGAAGGAAAGTTTGTTATCTCTTTTGAAAGAATACAAAGATGTGTTCACATGGAAGTACGATGAGATGCTCGGATTAGAAACATTAGTCACAATGCATAGACTAGATGTTATCCCAGACCGAAACCGATCAAACAAAACACGAGGAATTTTTGCCCAGAAATCGTGATGAAAATTAAGGAGGAAATAGTGAAATTGATGAAGGCGAAGTTTATCGAACCTGACCCTCATCCCACTTGTCTTTCTAATATTGTGCATGTTGTGAAGGAGAATGAATAATTGCGAGTTTGTGTTGATTTCAGACACCTGAATCGATTTTTCCCAAAGGAAAACTTTCCTTTGCCAAACATAGATTTGTTAATCGACTCAATTGCTGGCCATAACATGTTAAGCTTCATGGATGTATTGGTTATAATCAAATCAAGATGGATCTTGAAGATGCCAAGAAAATAGCTTTCATCACACCAGTTGGAGTATTTCAATACACGGTCATGCCTTTTGGCTTGAAGAATGCTGGGGCGACTTATCAACGTGCGATGATGGCACTATTTCATGACATGATGCATCAGGAGGTCGAGTTCTATGTGGAAGATTTGGTTATCAAGTCCAGACAGAAAGAACATCATATGAAGGACTTGAGAAAAGTCTTCAAAAGATGCAGGAAGCATTAGTTAAAAATGAACCCCATGAAATGTGCATTTGGTGTGACTTCAGGAAAACTCTTAGCTTTTGTAGTACATCTACTAGGAATTGAACCCGATCCTACAAAAGTATTGGCAGCCACTAGTTTACCAGCACCACAAACTCAGAGCGAGCTGAATACTTTCTTAGGAAAATTGTCATATTTAAGGCGTTTCATACATGTGAATGCAAAGTTGACATCCTGCTTCAACAATTTGTTGAAAAAAAATGTGATATTTGATTGGACAGAGGAACATCAAGGTGCGTTTGATATGTTGAAGTCACTTTTAACATCTCCACGAATTATGATTGCGACCCCGGTTTGGGTCTCCTTTACGTCTCTACCTTACTCTGACAAATAAATCAATTGGAGCCTTAATAGCTCAAGAATTTGAAGGACCGGAGAGACCTATTTACTATATTTCCCGAGTAGTACAAGCTGATGATTCCAGGTACACTGATATAGAAAGACATTGCATTTCTTTATTCTTTGTCATTGGAAAGTTGAAGCATTATTTCGCATCTCATAAAGTAGTACTGATGACCAAAAGTGATCCCATATGATACATGTTGGGACATCCTCCTCCTTGTGGGAGTTCTGCAAAATGGTATATGACCATATCCCAAAATGATATGACTTGTGCGCGACCAAAGGCCATCAAGTCTCAAGCAGTGGCTGATCTGTTAGCACAACTCCCAGAAGCAAATTATGAACCCATGATGGAAGAAACACTTGAAGGGGCAGAAATTTGTTCGGTAGAGTCATTTTACTGGAAATTGAATTTTGATGGTTCATCGACAAGAACATGAGGAGGGAAGGGAATTGTTTTGACAAAACACAATGGACAAGTAATAAAAATGGCGCGCAAATTGGACTTTGCAGTTACTAACAATGAAGCTGAATACGAAGCATTAATTGTAGGTCTCCTCGCAGCTAAAGCCGCGGAGGTTCTAAACTTGAATGTGATGGTAGATTCCAAGTTGATTGTAAAGCAAGATTCAGGAGAATATGCTTTGAAAGAGATCAGTCTCTTAAGCTACTAGTCTATTGTGCAGAAAATGTTTCAGAAATTTCACTCAGTCAAGTATGAACATACTCCAAGATCAGACAATCGACATGCGGATGCAGTTGCTACTCTCGGATCGAAGATAAGCACAGACAAATGTCCAACAAAGATTTTGATCGAAGTCAAAACACTCCTTCTTTATTAAATGATCTATGCGAAAATGATGTTATGGAACATGAAGGCTGGAGAAAGCCCATCATGCATGCGATGGTCGAAGAAGTAAAGAAAGTTGGATTTCCACAAAAGGATTATGTATCCAGGATAATCTACTGTATTTAAGAGGACCTGGAGGTATTTTAATGCGATGTGTATCGGAAGAAGAAGTCAAAAATCTTTTGGACAAAATCCATGATAACTCCTATGGCAATAATAAAGTCTCCATTTAAATAAAGGCGCAACGATACGAAATCCATTGGCCTCAAATGTCATGTTATGCTGCAATGCTAGAAGGAAGCTGCGATAAATGCTCATTGGTTAAAGACTCTCTTGAGATTTATGCGATTGTTGATGATATAGACTGGCGAAAACCATTAATTGAGTTTCTTAAGGACGACAGAATGCCGAATGATAAAAAGGAATGCGAAAAGCTCAGAAGAAAGGCAATACAATATTTGATCAAAGAAAACTTGTTATGGCGAAAAGGACATAACAGAAATTTACTCAGATGCTTAAATGGACAGGAAATCCAAGTAGTTATGGAATTATCCCATCAATTCGAGCATCAAGGAGGTGTGAAACTTTGCAGACAACTCCTAACCTTGGAATTGTTTGGCCAAATATGGACAAAGACTGTCGCATGAAAGTTAAACGATGCCAACAATGTCAGTTAATGGCAATCTTGTGCACGATCCTACTGTTGACTTGCATGCATTAGGGACCCCTTGGCCATTTCATACACGGGCTCTCGACTTTATTGGTCACATTCGTCCCACATCCCATGGAAACTAGTTTATTTTGACTAGTACAGAGCAATTAACCAAATGGGTTGAAGCGATTCCCCTCAAAGCGGCAAATGCATTATCAGTTGTGAAGTCTCTCCAAGAAAACATCATTTACCGATTTGGGATTCCCAATACCATTTTGTTCGAAAATGGTATGCATTTTTTAAATCGCCAAGTGGCAGCAAAATTAATGGAGTATAATATCAGACAGGTATGCTCGACTCCCTATTACCCAAAGGGGAATGGTCAAGCAGAGACCACAAATAAGACACTCCTCACAATTCTATGCAAAATGGTCGCAGATGATCACAAGAAATGGACAGATCTCTCAACATTGCATTATGGGCATATCGCACGTTGCCAAGAACTCTTACGGGATCCTCTCCTTACATGCTTTGCTATGGGACTGAGTTCGTGGTTCCAACTGAAGTTAATATTAACTCAGCAAGACTAGCCTTTAGTGCTCTGTATGAGAATCAGCGAGATCATGATCTCATTTTGTTAGAAGAAAAATGTGAACAATCCAAGAGATCGAATACGCGATACCAATAAAGAATTGCAAGTGCTTACAATAAAACAGTCCAACCTCGAGATTTTGCTGTTGGAGACTTGGTTCTGCGAGCATCTGATAACTGCATGCGTGAGACTACTCATACCAAATTTGCTGCTAATTGGGAAGGCCCATTTGAAGTCAAAGAAGTCTTTGACAGTAGTTATTCCACAATCTTAAGATATGGTGGGAATGCTAATACACCCAATCCTATCAACATGCGATGGCTCAAGAAATACTACCCTTAATTTCTTGGAGGGACTTATGTAATGTTACTTATCTCCTCCCATATGAGGAATTTGATTAATGATAATGACTCTCCCATATGAGAGATCAATTTATCAATATGCTTAATTGCTTCATTTTTATAGTTTCATCATCGATATATTATTTTGTTTATGATCACAAAACCACTAAAGTCTATATGTTTAGATAGCAGCGATATTGTCAAAGTCTCCAATAAATCCTATCTGTTTAGGTGGCAGCAAAATTTGGATAGCTTGCCACAAAGTCTATCTGTTTAGATAGCAGAAATATTCGATAAGAGCCCATTTTTCTAGATAGCATCAATATCCATAATATTTATTAAGAACGCGTATATTTTTAGATAGCAGCGATATTCTATGAAAAATCGATAAGCCTATCTGTTTAGATAGAAACAACGATAGCATAAACTTATCTATCTTATGATAAGTTCATCCCATCGCCAGTAATATCTAGAAACATGTGAGACAATAAATTAAGCAAATTGAAAACTCTATTCTTGTTGGAATGCGCACTTGTGAAATACATCAAATTGTTCATCTGAACAAAACCCATATACTCATGACCTAACAATTCTACTAAATTTGTGGAAATAAATCCTTGTCAAGCGAATCTTGAGCTTCAAGGGGGAGAGAATATTTCTCAACTGCAACAACAAATTTCTTTAGCTTGTCATAACTGGCCATAATCTCAGTGAATTGTTCGATAGCCTTTCTTATCGCTTGTTTAGTTCTTTTAATTGAGTATACTTCATATTGAGGTCTTGATATCCAAACTTGCATTAAACAGAGTTGTGAATTTTCATGCATCTTCGAATGAGGAAATCAAGATTGAGTTTGCCTTGAGAAACAGTTTGCACATGCTTCACATAATCCTGAAAATGCTTCGCATTTTCATTAGAAATTGTTAATGCATCTGCTCCAAGACACTTACTAACTCGTTTAAGAAATTTCCTCTCTCTTTTGGTAACAACTACATTTCCTTCACAAAAGTTTTGGGATATGAAAGTCGCATCTTCATAAGCTAGCTCAAAGAAGATTATTTTATATATGTCTATAAATTTAGTCAAAAATAGATACATTATACATGCAAATACAAGTTACTGATATCATATATTCGATATATACCCGTTCCTTCAATGATATGTCAAAGTGAAGGAATCTGTAAAGGCACTGTTTGTCTATTTGAGCCAGCTTCTTGAGGAGTTGTTTGGCTATTTATGACAGTTGCTTGCCGAGCCATTTGCTCATCTACACGATTTTTTTTCTCGAAGTAATCCTTTGGGATAGAAATCACCTTGTTTCTCACAATTGTCGCAGCAGCTTGCGAACCCCATATACTCCATGGGTTGGAAAGCAATGATGTATCCAAAATGCCGCTTAAAGTGCGAATTTCATCATGCAAATCTTCATTACTAAACCTAGGAATGGATAGACCATAACTTGCAGATCTCGGGCTAATGCCTTCAGATGAGGCCTGCAGAAGCATTACTTGGATTCATTGCAGCAGGAGCTGTTATTTCATGAGCTTCAACGGTTACCATGGGTGTGTTAACACTTGAAGAAGAATTTTGTGGTTGTTCATTAGAATTCAAATTTCTATTACCTGTATCAGTTGTTTCTTCCTGTGTTGAATGAGTAGGCTTTACCTCAGAATTGGTCATATCCCTCGAAGGAAATAGATCTCCTTTATTCGACTCTCTTTCTTGCTCGAGATTATCAATACTTCTTCGATCTGAAAATTGTTCTTCAAGTTCAGGACTTTTTTCTCTTTCTTGCTCAGAAATGATCTCAATTCGTTCATCATCAATTGGAGGTTGCTCTTCGTGTACTTGCACTTCCATTGTCTGAGTTGTTTGCTCAGACATCATTACCGTAACACCTCAATTGGATTACTGTCCTAGCAACTTATTTTCTCATACCACCAGCTAAAAATGCTTAAGCCTTGAAGGTGCTAGTAGTAATCCACAAGGTTTACCATATACCAGATGTCAAACTCACAAATCTCCAATGTGGGACATGATATTACAATCCCTCAACCATACCATATATACATCTAATTCACAATATCAATCCACAGTATATCCATGTGGGACGGGATATTACAATCTGCTCACCTTATATACTCGACGTCCTTGTCGAGGGTGCCCAGCCACGTATCCCCTTGGTTGGCGGCGAACCACCACGGAGCCCTTACGGGACCTGGGTTGGCTCTGATACTATTTGTAACCCCCCGAGTGGATTACTGTCCCATCAACTTCTTTACCCGTACCACCGGATAAAAATGCTTAAGCCTTGAAGGTGCTAGTAGTAATCCACAAGGTTTACCATATACCGGATGTCAAACTCACAAATCTCCAATGTGGGACATGGTATTACAATTCCCCAACCATACCATATATACATCTAATCCACAATATCATTCCACAGTATCTCTATGTGGGACGGGATATTACAATTACATCTCCAAAAGGAAATTTGGTAATGACTTCAGAAGTGCGTACAGTAGCACCTTGAACTGGATTCGCTGATGCAGCCAAAGGATCTGCGAAAGATGCCGAAGTTATAATATATCATAAAACATGATATGAACGCGATTTTTCATGGTTATGATCAAATCAAAAGTAAATATTTTATACCTGGATTTGTCTGATCATGCATTTCAACATCAATTACTTGTTCTCGAAATTCATTTTCTGCCATTCAAATTATGTTTAGTAATGAGTTCGATTATTTATATTTTAACACTGTAATATATAAACTTGAAAAAGAACCTCCACATTCATATGGGATTGCATCTTCACATTCATATGGGCTGTCAACATGAGCAGTATGCTGAATATTATCAATTCCTTTAAAAAGTGCATGACCTGATTATATACGAAGTGTCATTATGATGATTTTCCATATAGCAATTAAGACATTTATGATCATGATTTTCATATTTACTTGATGATTCTCCGCATTGATCCAGTAACCATTGACGAATGTCACGTTTCGACACTCCATGATCAAGAAATAGCTTTACTTCTGGTCCTTAGCATGGTTGCTTGTGAAGCTGATTTCTTGATAGTGGGATTGATCCTTGGAAGTTTCACTTGTCTGGTGACTCCTTCCTCTATCTCAGCTGTTGGAGCCTCATCGGATACTTTTGTTTTTTTTTGAATTTTTGTCATCATTGACAATCGAAAGAATAAACGCTGCGAGTTCAGCACGAATTTGCTTCTCTGTTGCATCGTCCATTGCTGGCTCAAAAGATAAGATTTTATTTTCTCTCTGCATGGATTGAAGACCATTGATGATTCCTGTGCCACGATCACCAGATCCAAACTTCCTGAAATGACACTGCAACACTGAATATCACTTACGCGAAAGTATATATTTAATATGATGAAAACAGTATCGAAGATACCTTGTAGAAATTGTCGGCGTATGTTTGTCTCTCTCTAAAAGAAGTCTTTCTGACTGCAGCAATCTTCTCGCGTAATATTAAATCAGCGCACATATTATTTTCTTTGTCTAAGAGAGAGTAATAGCCATACTTAGTTGGTTTCACACTACAGAATGATCGAAAAGGATAATCGCCTTTACGACCGGCAGGAGCTTTACTAGGTTGAATTTGAAGACTGTTCGCCAGTTTGTAAATATGCGCATTCCAAAAACCACACCAGTTTGGAGTTGTGTATGTCTTTCTCTAGGGGGTTAAGTGAAAGGAAGCGTTGCAATCAACAGAGTGTTACACTTCCAATAAAGCAATATCTTAGAAATCTCGCACTATAGAATCAGGCCAGCAAGGAGGTGCTACAAACTCGAATCCGAATTGAGGACTTACTCAAATGGGATAATAATTGACTGTCATGGTCTCATAACTTACACATTCATCAGTGTACTATGACAAAGCAAGCAACGATCCTCCCACACACCAATTCATGAATCTGGAAAGAGATCTTGATCCTTTGTTGATGTGTTCAGAAGTGAGAACTTTGTCACTGACAAGATACATCTCTGGATGCACAAAAATATCATCAAGTGGTTTGACATAAGGCCTGACCTCAAAGTAATTCTTGTCATCGCAGATCAAATACCATGTGCATTGAACCCCTTTTGTCTTTTACCGACGCCATGCTCGAGGGAAAAGTAGAGTTTGTGAAGATTTGGGTGCATTCCATAACTTCACTCTTGTTGGAACAGGCGCGTAGTGAGGCCACCTTTCAAATACCCACATTGTCAGGAATTCGACATTGACATATGATAGCACATCAACTCGACCATTTGATTGCTCAACATGAGTCATTGCTAGATCTAATCGATGATATAAAGTGTCTAACACCAGAGGTCCAAAGATTTTTGCCCAAGAGACAAACGAACTGCGAGTGCGAGTACATGGCAGAAAACTCCAACGCGAGGGTGTCCATCTATTAAGTACCTTGATATCCAAACATAGAGAAACCGCACAAAGTATATGGTGAACCTCTACTGTAACACCCCCAAATTGACTAAGTCGGAATCCTGAGGGTGTCACTCCGTAGCCGAGAAGAAACTCGGATACATGGACATTGAAAAGTGGATCCAAGCAAACTCAATTAAAAGTTAAATGTTAAACTTTATTACAAATTCAATTTTTGCCTCAAACACAGGCATGAATCAACTACTGAAATAATGAAACTAAAACAGGGTCTATTTATTGAAATGAAATTACTAATCATATAAGTGATGATTCGCGTCCCCGCTAAGCTATGCTCCCATCATCTAGACATGTGGTGCAAAAGATGATGAGGCAATTTGTGAAACAACTTGTCACGGAGTAGTTTAACTAAAGCACAGTGGAAATAACGTTTGACCCTTATAAGAAGAATATGAGAGATTTCAAGATCATTACATTATACAAGTCAAGTTCATTATCCAAGTTAGGGGATTCCAAAATCTCATATTCATTCTTTTCCCATTAATAAACATCAAATCCAAAAATCCACATTGATAATTAGTTGATACGGGGGAAGAACCAACCACTTCGCAAGCATCCAGGACCTTAAGTTTGACACCCCCTTAAGACTTCTTGCGGCTAGAAGGGTGAGTGCAAGGAGCGATCCGGGAAATTACAACCGGATTAATATAATTAACTGGTCGAGTATAACCCAACCAAGCCTAATAGTAACCATGTTACAACCCCACACAACTCTTCCACCTTATGTTATCATCAATTATTATATTCTTGTCATATTTTCAATGAAGTGTTTCAACAAGTGGAAATCAAATGTTCAATAGCACATTTGCACAGCATAAATTCATTTTGAGACAAGTAGGAAGAAATCATTTGACACGAAAGTGCATTAGGCCCACTAGGCCTGGCATGTTTACTCACCTCAAACAATAGCACTACTGCAAGTCAGTCGTAGTACTCAACGTACCCTTCGTCTGAGAACTCGTCGCATACAAGTTAACAATATTCTAATTAAGTACAATATTTTATTAATATATTTTCTAAACTACACTATTTGCACATGACGCTCAGTCACGGTTTAGGTTATATTTCCAACCCAACATCCCCACGTGAACCCGCTACACAAATGGTTAGAATGATTGGTTTTAGGCTAACGACACAGTTCTACTCGCCAGCTCATATGTAATACACAACTACACTATTTAATTTTAATGAAAGAGATTATTAATTAACTAAACTTATATTTTACTACACACAACTGAAAATTCTCTGAAAATATTTACTTAGCGTCAAGATAACAAAACGAGTGTCAAAACTCTCATATTTTAACTAATTTCAACATCTAGATCCTATAAATTAAACCCATCAGCATTAAAGACACTTTTTAGCACTTTCACCGACTAATTTTAGGCCTATAGCGACAAATTCAGACCCTTTAGCGACTGGAAAGATTGTTCATTCGCCCAAGAGCACCCAATTACTTGTCTAACGATCCCAATTTCGACCCCAATTCAATTACCCGGCGATTACAACTCGTTATATTTTCTAATTAATCCTATTGTTTCGGCTTGATTTTACAACCTACATAAACTAGGCTTTATGGGTAAACATGATTGGGAACGAATCAAACGATTCTAGATGAAATTTGTGATAAAATTTGAGGATTAAGGCGAACAAGATTATGAAAATTGATGAATAACTTGATACTTACGTGAGAAGTGAAAAAGATGAGAGATTGAGCGCCGGAGATAGAGCCATCACACGTAGGAGATGACGACGATGAATCATCTAGAGAAACTAATTTCAATCGGAACGGTGAAACACATGACAGGTCAGAGATTAATTGAAGAAGAAGAAGAAGAAAAAGAATAATAAAAACTGGAAAGTAGAAGAGAAGAAAAGAAATAGAGCACGAAGAAGAAAAGAGAAGAAACTGAACTGGACAGAGAGGCGGCGGTGGACGACGCAGCTATCGCTGCTGCTTTGGACGGTGGCAGCGGAGAGAGGCGGAGAGAGGTCACGAGAGAGAGCGACGAATGCGAGAGAGAGAGAGAGAGAGAGAGAGAGAGAGAGAGAGAGATAGAGAGAGAGAGAGATAGAGAGAGAAATTGGTGAATGTCGTGAGAGAGAGAGATCGTAGGGTTTGATTGATTGTTTGTTGAGGGATTACGGGAATTCAAATCACGCAGACGTGATTTGGGTGAGGGTCAAAAAGTTAGATTTAGGTAAAAGACACTTTATAACCTTAATTTAGGTAAAAAATACACAACTAGTTTAGGTAAAAGTCACAAATAAGCCCCTAGTTTGGGACAAAGGCACAAACAACCTCCAAGACTTTAAAAACAATGATAATTAACTCTAAAGTTATGATAAAATCACAAAAATAAATCGGGGTATTTCATCTACCCTCTAAAAAGTTTCTTGTTTCGGATTTTCCGTCAAGATCTCTTGAGCAATCTTCTTCTTCGCGAAGTTGCAGTAGAAATAGGTAATCCACCTTGACCAAACATTCTTCGAACCAGTTTTGACAAACAAATGGTTCTCTACATGAGTAGTTGAGATCCATCTCGATGCTGTCTTTTTCACTTCCGATATGCATCATGTCATCTGCTCGAAAAGTGCGATTTCATCAGAGGTCTTGAGAGGAGACAAATGATCTACATGTCCCATTGAAGGAAGTTCTAACAGAATTTTGACATCTTCGAGGGTAGGTGCTTCTTCCAATGTTTCAAAATGAAATGTATGAGTCTTCTTCGAGTATCTTGAGAGAAGATTCATCAACATGTCACCGTTGAGCTTCAGGTTTATTCCTTTGGTCGCACGCACAACATCATATATACCCACCCAGTTTAGTGTAGCCTCGTGATTTTGTAAGATCTATTCAGTCCATTTCTCCTTCCAATCTAGCTTGTCCACGAAGGTTTGATGGCTAATTTCAGTATATGGATATAATCCAACCTCAAGACCAAGTCTATGAACTTCGTTGATACTAACAAGATCCCAATAATCTCCCATAGGTTGATTCATCAACAACAGATGCTCTTTTTCTAGGGACATTGGGATGGTAGTGCCTTTAAAAGTGGCAAGATAATAATCTTCTATGTTAAAGTAAGGAGCTTTACGCCATAATTTGTAGGCAAATCTTGTAAATATTCAGGTTCTTTTGATTTCATTGATGGAGCCACGTCTATTATATCAAGAGTATATGCAAAATCAGAGGATTATGATGCAGAAAAAGAAAATATTTTGATGGTATTGGAAGAACATTCAAGCAAACCCAGAACTATCGTTGAAGAACATTCAAGCAACCCCATATTAGAAGAGAAATAATTATTACTACAAGCTTTACTATTAATTTTGTGTTATTGATTGAAGGAATCTACTGACCTTGATTTGCTTTGTCAAATTCGGAAGCTTGATTGAGAACACTGAAAAGATGATTGAATTCCAAGATCTGCAATCTGAGTTGTTCGTCTCTGCACATAGACTCGAACAACAACAATGGTGTATAATGAAGATACAAGCTAATACTTATGAGGAGACCTTTAAACTCACGACCCCTCAGCTAGCTAAAACCTCGGTGACCGGCGAGAGCGTATGAATGTGGGTTTTAACCACGTCATGCTATGAATCCCACTAAACCCTGCTGCACGACTCAACAAAGACCTAAGTAATGATGGCGATTTTTGGGGGCTAGGGTTTCTGAGACGAATTCGAATCGTTCAAATTTGTGTGTGAGGAGCACACATGGTCAGTTTTGCGCCTAAATGCCACAATATGCCTGGAATATGCGCAAAAGGGGGCTAATGTTGATAGTGCATCTTATGTATATTGATCATCGTCCACGTGAAAGTCAGTGATGAAGATTTATGGTACTCCATTATCACTTCATACTTATCTTTATGTTCTTATTTATCTATATGGGGGCTGTGAGACAGGGTCACCCTCGCATGTAAACCACACGGGAGTCAAGGGATATAAGTGGCTTGGAGGATAGAGTAAGGATCTTCTCACGTGACAAGCGTTTATACTCACGTGCGATCCTATGTTGTCGACCGTACACGTGCGAGGAAGTTATATAACTGTCGCATACGGTTATTGTTGGGTTTTGACGTAGGTAACGCAGCGGAATAAAAAAAATGTAATTCCTACTCAAAGCCCGCCAAGGATCACAGGAAGAGACATTCATAACTTGATGAAGGACATATAAGATGTGTACCTTTTGGTTCAGGAGATCACACGAAGAATATTGTCCTCGTCTCTACGGTTGATCCACGTCTAGAGGTGAGATCTAAATTCTTCCTTATCCTAGCGCTATCTTAGACCAGAGGAAGAGGGAAGAACGAATCAAGCAACGGGGAACCAAAGGAGGGTTCGACCCTCTCCTTGTGGCCGACGGGTAGGGCGGACGGACTAGGGGCTTCGGCCTCTAGCCTTGTCTTGCTCTCTCTTTTTCCTTCTCTCCCACTCACTTATGTTATGAGCATTAGTTGTGGGAAGGAAGCTAGAGCATCCTTTATATAGTCCAACAACTCCTTGTTAACTACATAAAGGCCCTTCCTTATTCTACATGAACTTGGATTAGTCCCTTCTTTGCATATTAGTCCTACTAAGTTTGCAAGGTGTTGCAAAGTGATCCTTCTTATTAATTAATCATATTAATAATCTAAAATATAGTTACACTCTGAAAGTGTGTAATGTAGACTAAATACATGACCTAAATACTGTAGAAGGGGGGGGGGTTGAATAGAGTATGGAAACTTTTTGCAAAACTCGGATTCTAACAGATTAGCTTTGTGTGAAACTCAAATCTCAAGGCCTTGAGATTTTAGAAAACTGTCAGAAACTTTCAAAGGCTAAATAGAAAGCTTCAAGGCCTTGAACTATTACCAGTTCTAAACAACTTATAAACCCTAGTTTAATTTGAGTTGTGTGCAGCAGAAAATAACAAAACTGGAAAGTAAAGAACACAAAGCAATTTACAGAGTTCAGTCCCAATGGACCTAATCTCTGCCTGAGGGATCTAATCCCACCAGGATTTGGCAAACACTTCTTATTACTCACACAGAAACAACCCTAGATCTTCATGCATAAGTGATTTCCCTTACACCTATACAGCTTGTGGTTCCAAACCTATCTAGTTCCAGCTACTAAATTTTGAGCTAACAAGAACCTCTTGTTGTTCACTTGAAAAACCAACCACTAGGTTTTAGTGAGGTTTTAGATATTCAAAAGATAAACATATTACAAAACAGATGAAGAACACAATAGAAGAAATAAGCTAATGAAGCCTGGATGTGTTCTTCTGGAAACTCGAATGACTTGATCTTCTGAAATCTGGAATTGAAGCTTGAATTCCTGTGTGTTTGAATGAATGATCTCCCACGAATTTGTCAAACTTCTCTCAGTATTCTGCAAGCCTCCTCCTTTCAAAATTCAAACCAGTCTCTTTATCCACCAGCTGCAACTGAATGGGAGATTTTATGATCTCAGTTCCTACAAATCCTCCTTCTGTTTTCAACTGAAATTCAAACAGCTCTAAGTGGATATCCGTTGGAGTTTGTTGAGATTGCTCTTGCACGTTTAACAAACCTGCAACAACATTAAAACACAGCAACAACAAAATCCAGAAATAAAGCAATACTATGACTGTTTGGTTTTCCAGTTTCTGATAAAACTGGTTAAAAGATTAGAACAATAATCTGATTAACTTCTGACACATATAAATCATGAGAAACCAGTTTAAGACTCTTAGAAGTCATTAAAAAAACACAATAATATGAATAAAAACCTGGAAGAAAGAATCAACTTAGTTCTGTAAAACTGTCAGCAACTCAAGGCACATCTCAAGGCCTTGAAGCTCTGAACATGCTTCACAGTCTGTCAAAGTTAAGTCCACAAAACTTTGATTCTCCATGTTCTGATCATCTGCATTTGTGTTAGATATGTAGATAATGTGGAACATGAGTATATGCAGCAAATATCTGATCCATAAAATCAGGTATCCAATCTGCAGCACAAAATTATTAGAACATTCAGCAGAATAAGAACAACTCTCAAGGCTTTGAAGCTCTGTCAAAATCTCAAGGCCTTGGAGTATCTGAAATGCTTGGCCTTTGTCTTTGTCTTTCATCACTCAAAACAATTACCATTAAAAATACATTCAAGGGTCTTTGAGTCAACAATCTCCCCCTTGATGAAAGACAAAACCTATAGTCTTGTGTAGATATTCTTGCCACTCCTTATAAAATTAGATAACCACATATTGTAGATACAATAGACAATAATACCAGAATTTAATCAGTAAACCACAGATAATCAGCAATTTACAATTCACAGATAATCACAGTAATATAGAACACAGCTAATTAACCAAAACAACTGATATTATTATTCAAGTACTGAAAGTAACACAAAACACATAATTTCTCCCCCTTTTTGACTTTCATCAAATAAAGGTGAAGAAATGTTGGATCATTACTCAGAGTCTTAAAAATAACAAAATTTATTCCTAGAAAGCCAAGGCTTTGATAACATAAAAGAAGAAAAGAAATAGATAGAAGGAAATGTTCAAGGCTTTGGTCTTCTCTGATCTTCATTTCTTCTTTGATGTCTGGCCTTTCTCTGAGCCTTCTCCAACTTCTTCCTCACTTTCAGCATCATCAGCTGACTGATTTCCCTCTTGTTCAGCTTCCACTTCTGCAACAACTTCTTCAATGATCTCATCCACCTTCTTGTTCTTAACATGCAATGAATCCCCTTCTGTAGCTGCATCAACACCTGTGTCTTCACCAACATCTTCTTCATCAGTTTGTTCATACAGATCTTTTGAAGTAAGCACCACTGGAATTGGCTTCTTTTTCTTCTTCAAGAAATCACGTAGCCTTTCATCTGAGTCCACACTGGTGTCATGACTAGTAGAAGAAGGTATCTTCTCCAAGTTCAAACCCTTGATGACAACATCCAGCTTCCCATTCATAACATTCATCAAGACCTTGAATTGGTTAAATTCAGATGACATATCAAATAACCTTTGTCTGAGATCTTCAATCTCAACCTACTGATCTTCAAACTTCTCAACCAACAAAGAATAATCCTCATTGGCTTGTCCTTTCCCTGATGTAGCCCTCTTTGGCTTTACAAACTCCTTTTCTCCAAGTTCCTCCTTCGACAAATCTGAATAGAACTTCCAATGTCCTTTCCCAGTCTGAACTACCCCAATCCTCTGTAATGCAGTCTCATCAATCAACCCAAAACCTCCAGTAATCTTTTCCTCCCCTTTCACAGGCACATCAAAATATTCAAAGAGAAGAGGTAACATGTTGGCATATGGAAGAGGATGGTTTCTGGTTCTGGTTGCACAATAAATCATATGCTCCATAACAACTGTTGGCAAGTCTATCTCAAACCCTTGAGATATCAAATACATCAGTATAAGAACCTTATCAGTAACCAACTCCCTTGAGTTCTCCCTAGGAACCACACTCCTCATCAGAATTGTAAACAAAATTTTAGCTTCACCGTTGAGCATAGAGTGTGTCAACTGCTTTGGACCAGAGGGTACACCATCAATGAAGAACATCTCTTTTTTCCTTTTCCAGACACTCCTTCCTATCAGGATAATCTCCAACATTATACTTCCTAGGAATGCCCAAGACTTTGGAAAAAGTCCTATGATCTAACCTCAAATCTATCCCAGCCACTTTTGAAGTTAACACCATCTTATCATCACCTTCATGAACCAAATTCAGATAGAATAACCTAGTTAACCTAGGACAGGCTTTTGAACTAGGATTTAACACCTTCCAAACTGCAGTTTCTCTTAACTTTCTCATACAATCAATATCCAGTTTATCCAATAACTCCTCAGAAACCATACTACAGAAAGCTACCTTAGATGAAGCATAACCTTGCATCCACACAGTCCTAACTTCAGAACTAACAAACCAATCTGAAGGAAGTGCATTCTTACCTTGATAACCCTTTTTGGTTGCAGCAACAACCTTCTTAACCCCTGTTTTCTTCTCAGTGGGTTTTCTCTTCTCTTGTTCTCCTTCATTTGGTTTCTTCTTGCTTTCTTGAGCAGATTTCCCTTTTTCTTCTTCTCCAGCTTTTTTCTTCACTCCCCCTTTCTTCTTGTCTGACCTAGGTTGATCACCACCAGGAGTCTCTGTCTCCTTCTGTGGATAAATGCTTGAGCCTTAATCTCCCTTTTTTGTTCTGGACTTCTTTGCAGGAGGAGTGTCCTCATGCAAACTCTGCGTATTTTCTGAATCTAAATCAGAAATCACAATCTTCTCCTTCTTATTTGCCCTCTTCTTGGATCTGCCAGAAGGCTTCCCCTGTTGCTGAATCCTGGCTGATTTGCGCTCCATTTTGGGTTTAGGGTTTTGAGAAAGGAATGAGATTGAGAGAAATTGAGAAATAGAGAGGAGAGACGTAGAGAATTGAGAGAGAATGAACAATAATAAGCCCTGACTTTTAGCTTAAGTAGGTTGAAAAGGATGAGTCATAAAAGGAATCTGCTAAAATCAACATGCAAAAAGGATCTTGAAAAAATATTTTTGGATATTTTAGAAAATTCTCTGAGTAATTCAAATATCACACAGTTATCTAAAAAGATAAGATATAATATTTGATGATCCATGTTTATTTAAAAAATAATACACATGTTTTCAAGACCTGGAGAACAATCTCAAGACCTCCAGATTTTCTGCAGTTTGAGAAACTTCAAAGCTTTGAGCTGTACTTTCAAGGCTTTGGAAAGTATAATCTCAAGGCTTTGAGATTTCAACACATAATCACATATAAGTACTAATACTGCCCCTAAACCAATGCATCCTTGTTTAACATCCCCAATTCAAGCCTTAGGGATGAAAGCCTATCATCTGGCAAATGTTTAGTGAAAATATCAGCAATCTGCATTGAAGTAGAAATAAAAGTTAAAACAACATCATCTTGTTCTGCATGATCTCTAAGGAAGTGATGTCTCACATCTATGTGCTTGGTTCTTGAGTACTGGACTGGATTCTTAGAGCATCTCCAACAATGAGGAGCAAAAAAAATGTCCTTGAACCAAATTTGGTTCTGGGGCAAAATTTGCTCCTCCAGTTTGTTGCTTGAGCTCCATCAGTGAGGAGCAAAATTATTCCATTATTGTTATTTAATTACTGTTATTGTTATCATTTTAAATAATTTAATTTTCATATTAATTAATCTAACGTAAAATTAACATAGTCTATTTGAATAAAATATGAATTTTTTAATAGTAATGTAATATTATGATTGTTTTTTTTATATGTAAGAAAAATATTGATATACTTCAACGATCATATATTCCAACTATATATTTCACCAGCTATACTAAAACGAGTTGTTTGAAATTGAAGATTCAATTTTCCATTAAAACTGATTTTTATATGTTTTGCTCCTCAACAAAATTGTCACAGGTTTGTTCCTTCAAAAAACTGTCTTTGCTTTTGCTCCATCAAATAATCCATCTGTTGGAGCTATGCTTTTTCCAGTTTGGACCAAATTTTCCTTCAAAAGTGTGTTTGCTCCTTCTCTTGGAGATGCTCTTAGAGATTGAGGTAGCACTTGTATTGTCACAATGAATAGGCACATTTCAGAAATTATATCCAAGATCTCTAAGTTGCTGAGCAATCCATAACACTTGTGAACAGCAAGCTCCAGTTGCAATGTATTCAGCTTCTGCAGTTGATAATGCTAGAGAATTTTGCTTTTTAGAATGCCAAATGATCAATGAAGATCCAAGAAACTGGTAACATCCAGAAGTACTTTTCCTGTCTACTCTATATCCTGCAAAATATACATCTGAATAGCCACTCAACATAAAATTAGATCTCCTTGGATACCAAAGCCCCAAGTCTCCGGTTCCATTCAAATATCTAAAAATTCTTTTGACTGCAGTTAAATGACTTTCTTAGGATCTGCTTGAAATCTAGCACACATACAGACACTGAACATAATATCAGGTCTGCTAGCAGTTAAATACAAAAGATCCAATCATACCTCTGTATTCCTTTTGATTCACACTCATACAATTTGAATCCTTGTCTAATGAGAGTGATGAACTCATAGGGGTTTTAAGCACCTTGGACTGTGACATATTGTACTTGTTTAATAATTCCTTGGTATACTTTCTTTGATGTACAAAAATTCCTTTCTTCATTTGTAAGATATGAAGTTCAAGAAAGAAATTCAGTTCTCCCATTAAGCTCATCTCAAACTCCCTGCACATCAGACTAGAAAGCTCTTTTGAAAGAGCATCATTAGTAGCACCAAATAGAATATCATCTACATAGATCTAAACTACTAACAAATCACTTTGATGATGTTTAATGAAAAGAGTTTTGTCAACTAGTCCTCTCTTGAAATTGTTGTCAAGTAGAAATTTTGAAAGTATATCATACCAAGCCCTTGGAGCTTGTTTTAACCCATAAAGATCTTTGTCTAGTTTATAAACATGATCAGGAAAGTTTTAATCTTCAAAACCAAGAGGTTGTGCTACAAAAACATCTTCTTGTAAATAGCCATTTAGAAAAGCACATTTGACATCCATTTGATAAAGCTTTATGTGATTGTGAGATGCAAATACAAGAAGTATTCTAATAGCTTCTAACCTGGAAATAGGAGCAAAAGTCTCCTCATAATCTATACCTTCTTCCTGATTATATCCTTGTGCCACCAGTCTGGCTTTATTCCTTACCACTTTGCCATTCTCATCAAGCTTGTTTCTGAATACCCATTTGGTTCCAATAACTGATTTCTCTTTAGGCCTGGGAACCAGATTCCATACCTTGTTTCTTTCAAACTCATTCAGCTCACTCTGCATTGCAATGATCCAGTCTGCATCTTCCGGTTCTTCCTTGGTATTTTTAGGCTCAATCAAAGATACAAATGCACTAAAAGCACACAAGTTCTTCAACTGTCCTCTTGTCTGAGTTCCAGTTGATGGATCATATATGATATTGTCAGCTGGATGATCTTCAAGGTACTTAAACTTCTTTCTTGGTATCCAGGAATATTCTCCTTCAAGGCTTTGAGTTCTTGAAACAGTAGAGGGAGCATCATAGAAAGTTTCAGTTTCTGTCTCAAGGCTTTGAGATTTTGGTTCTGCAGGAGGTTCAAGGCCTTGAGATTCTGCTGATTGATTCTGCACATTAGTTTTTCTTTTGTCCTCTTTTACAGCATCACCATCTGACTCATGCTTGTTCAAATCTAGATCTGCAAAACTTTCACTCAGAGAATCCTTGGTACTTTCATCAAAAATCACATGAATACTCTCTTCCACAATCTTGGTTTTTCTATTGTAAGCTCTATAAGCTTTGCTAGTTTGAGAATATCCAAGAAATACACCTTCATCACTTCTAGCATCAAACTTACCAAGATTGTCTCTACCATTATTATGCCCAAAACAGATACAACCAAAAGGTTTAAAATAAGAAACAGTAGGCTTCCTACCTTTAAACAGTTCATAAGGGGTCTTTTCCAAAATAGGTCTAATCAAGCATCTATTCAGCACATAATTGGCAGTATTAACAGCTTCTGCTCACAAGAACTTTGGAAAATTACTTTCAAGAAGCATGGTTCTAGACATATCCTCAAGTGTCCTATTTTTCCTTTCAACTACTCCATTTTGCTGTGGAGTTCTAGATGCAGAAAAGTTGTGTGATATGCCATGCTTTGCACAAAACAAATCAAATTCAAGTTGATGAAACTCCCTACCATGATCACTTCTAATAGATGCAACAGGTAAATTTTTCAAAGTTTGAAGCTCTTTGCACAATCTAGAAAATTCAGATAAAGCTTCAGTTTTGTCTCTTATAAACATTACCCAAGTAAATATAGAATAATCATCTATTATAACAAGCATATACCTCTTACCTTTTGGGGTCTGAACTCTCATAGGACCACACAAGTCCATATGCAAGAGTTCTAAGGGTCTAGAAGTACTTACAAAGTTCTTTGGCCTGAATGAGCTTCTGGTTTGCTTACCTTGTACACATGCCTTGCAAACCTCATCATCTGAAAATTTCTGTGATGGTAAACCTCTTACCAAATCCTTTGAGATAAGTTTATTCAAGGTGTGTATACTAATATGCCCAAGCTTTTCTGTGCCAAAGCTTTGAATCTTCCTTCAAGGCCTTGAGGCATTTTAGCTTGTCACCTGCAACACTATTAGTACTCATAGCATATAGATTATATGATCTAGGAGCAGTGAGTATGCAATCACCAGATTTCTCATCTTGCACCACACATTTCTCCTTTTCAAATATAGCTTTATAACCTTTATCACATAACTGAGAGATACTAAGCAGATTATACTTAAGTCCATCAACTAGATAAACATCAGAGATAGAGTTAGTAGAACCATTACCAATACTACCTATACCAATAATATTGCATTTTGCTTTGTCACCAAGTGTGATTGTTCCTCCAGATTTTTCTGTAAGTTCAGTAAAGAGAGACTTCTTTCCACTCATATGTCTGGAACATCCACTGTCTAATATCCATTTCTGATCTTTCAAGGCCTCGGTGACATCCTGCAAAAGTAAATCATTGCCTCAACAGGCTGTTAGACCAATTGCAGAACTTTGAGTCATACTCAGAATTAGCCATGTTTGGTGGTCTAATTCCTTTAGGAACCTAAATCTGCCTAACCTGTCCCTTAAGTTGATAAGAATAAGTATTCCTCATATGTGAGGTTCTGATCTTCTGAAGGGACAAGTTAATCTGACATGACCAATTTTTCCACAATAATGACACTTTGGAGAATGTCTGCTACCAGATTTGACAAAAGTAGTTTGGCTTTTCTTTGGAAAATTTGGATTATAGCCAATCCCACTTTTATGCAATGATTTCAGACTTCCTCCAAGAATGAGATTTATATGTTCTGAGCCTGTAAAACTAGCTAGGACCTTCTTAGACTCTTGAAGTTTCTTAGTCAAAGAACAGATTTGTTGTTCTAAATCCTCAGAATGAGTCTTTAGATCAGCATATCTTTCAGTCAAAAGAGTGTTTTGATCAACAAACTCTTTTATCTGTGCCTTCAAGGCTTTGAACCTGCTGTCCAAGGCCTTGAAGTCCTTTTCAAACTTTGTCTTAGAAACTTCAACAATTTTGTTGGTAAAAACTAGGTCCAGGTTTTCTTTTACCTGCTCATGAATCTTAATCTTTAAAGCAGAAATCTCATTTCTATAACTTTCCTCATTTAAAAACATACTCTTGAGAATTTCAGGAAGCACATCAGAAGGACTAGCAAGAAGATTGTTTACCATATTTTCAATATGTATGTCTGATGATTTTTCTTCATCATGCTTGGCCATGAAGCACAAGTTTGCTTGATCTTCTTCTTTGTCTGAGTCACTTGATGAATCAGAATCACTTCAGGAAGCCATCATGGCTTTCTTCCTTCTGTTGTCACTATCTTTCTTTTGAAAGTTCATGTTCTTCTTATTTTGTGGATAGTCCCTTACTAAGTGATCTTTGTAGTCCTTGCTGCCTGAAGGTCTTGATCTCTCTCTGTTGTAGTCCCTGTTGCCAGAGTTTCTTTTCTTCTTGAGAATCCTGGCCAAGGCCTTGGAGATCAATGCCAAAGCCTCTTCATCATCGTGCTCCTCTTCAGTCTCAAGGCTTTGAGACTTTTCACTGTCTTTGGCATTAAGAGCTAAGTTCTTGATGTTTTCACTCAAATAACCTTCCACATCCTTCATAGACATTTCATGAGCGAGCAGCTTTCCTTGTATATCATCTAGCTGAAGAAGACTTAAATCCTGAGCTTCTTCGATGGCTGTTGTCTTTGCCTCCCACTTGGCTTTTGGCAAGCTTCTCAGAATTTTCCTGACCTTCTCCTCATTTGAGAACTTCTTTCCCAATGACTCCAAATTATTCACCACATCAGTGAATCTTTTGAACATCTCCTTGATGGTCTCATCTGAGTTCATCTTGAACAACTCATATTGCCTCAGAAGTATGTTGATTTTGGTCTGCTTAACCTGGATTGTTCCTTCATATGTCACAACCATTTTGTCCCATACTTCTTTGGCACTCTTGAAATTTGACACTCTCTTGAACTCATCTGCATTAAGAGCACAGTATAACATATTCATAGCCTTGTAATTTTTTGATACCTTTTCCAGTTCAGTAACTGAAAGATTTTCCTCAGACTTGATACATCTGACTCCATAAATAGCAGTGTAGTATTCATGAGGACCATTCTGAACTATTGACCACAGTTCCATGTCCTGATCTATGATGAAAATCTTCATCAATGCCTTCCAGTGCATGAAGTTATCACCACAGAACAATGGAGGTCTGTTGGCTGCCCTTCCATGTGAGAATCTACCATCTCCTACATTACTCATAGTCACAAGATTTTTAGATCTATATCAGTGACCCAAGCTCTGATACCAATTGAAAGTGTGTAATGTAGACTAAATACAGAACCTAAATACTCTAGAAGGGGGGGGGTTGAATAGAGTATGTAAACTTTTTGAAAAACTCATATTCTAACAAATTAGCTTTGTGTGAAACTCAAATCTCAAGGCCTCGAGATTTTAGAAAACTGTCAGAAACTTTCAAAGGCTAAATAGAAAGCTTCAAGGCCTTGAACTATTACCAGTTCTAAACAACTTATAAACCCTAGTTTGATTTGAGTTGTGTGCAGCAGAAAATAACAAAACTGTAAAGTAAAGAACACAAAGCAATTTACAGAGTTCAGTCCCGATGGACCTAATCTCTGCCTGAGGGATCTAATCCCACCAGGATTGGGAAAACACTTCTTATTACTCACACAGAAACAGCCCTAGATCTTCAAGCCTAAGTGATTTCCCTTACACCTATACAGCTTGTGGTTCCAAACTTATCTAGTTCCAGCTACTAACTAGTAAGCTAACAAGAACCTCTTGTTGTTCACTTGAACAACCAACCACTAGGTTTTAGTGAGGTTTTAGATATTCAAAAGATAAACAAATTACAAAACAGATGAAGAACACAGTAGAAGAAATAAGCTAATGAAGCCTGGATGTGTTCTTCTGGAAACTGGAATGATTTGATCTTCTTAAATGTGGAATTGAAGCTTGAATTCCTGTGTGTTTGAATGAATGATCTCCCACGAATTTTTCACACTTCTCTCAGTATTCTGCAAGCCTCCTCCTTTCAAAATTCAAACCAGTCTCATTATCCACCAGCTGCAACTGAATGACAGATTTTAGGATCTCAGTTCCTACAAATCCTCCTTCTGTTTTCAACTGAAATTCAAACAACTCTAAGTGGATATCCGTTGGAGTTTGTTGAGATAGATCTTGCACGTTTAACAAACCTGCAACAACATTAAAACACAGGAACAACAAAATCCAGAAATATAGCAGTAGTATGACTGTTTAGTTTTCCTGTTTCTGATAAAACTGGTTAAAAGATTAGAACAATAATCTGATTAACTTCTGACACATATAAATCATGATAAACCAGTTTAAGACTCTTAGAAGTAATTAAACAAACACAATAATAAGAATCAAAACCTACAAGAAAGAATCAACTTAGTTCTGTAAAACTGTCAGCAGCTCAAGGCACGTCTCAAGGCCTTGAAACTCTGAACATGCTTCACAGTCTGTCAAAGTTAAGTCCATAAAACTTTGATTCTCCCTGTTCTGATCATCTGCATTTTTTTTAGATATGTAGATAATGTAAAACATCAGTATATGCAGCAAATATCTGATCCATAAAATCAGGTATCCAATCTGCAACACAAAATTGTTAGAACATTCAGCAGAATAAGAACAACTCTCAAGGCTTTGAAGCTCTGTCAATATCTCAAGGCCTTGGAGTATCTGAAATGCTTGGCCTTTGTGTTTGTCTTTTTCATTCATCACTCAAAACAATTACCATCCAAACTACATTCAAGGGTCTTTGAGTCAACAAACTCTATTTGACGTGTGACCCCATAGGTTTCTACTTAGTTGGTAGTAACTAATTACTAACATGGAGCGGTGTCTAGCAACACATCCATGCAACCCAACTAATAGAAATAAGTCAGTGATCCCGACAAATCTTTGTTCCCAATATCACATATTGCACTATCCCTTTGTCTCCATATCTGGATTGGACACGAGAAATAAATATTCACACCCGTATATCCAATCCATAGTTCTTCGATCCAGGGAATATGCTTATGCAGTCAGATAACATCAATATCTCCATATTTATTTATCTGAGTCTTGCCAGACATTCAATAAGCATCATTCCTCGAGTGGCCATGGATATTTACTCCCATTATGTGGGAGGGACAAATCCTCTCTACATCACTAAGATCTCTAACCTTGCTTCCTATCATGCCCGATAACTACCTTTATAGTTACCCAGTTACGGTATAACGTTTGATAATATCAAAGCATGATATTTCACAACTAGAGTATCTAGTGATTTCAAGTCTAAGGATTGAAATTATATTAGCACTTCGAGAAGCGATTGTGACTTTAACATAATCCAATGTATCTTTCTCATTGTAATCGTAATGCATACCCATGTGTTAGACTTGATATCTCCATATCAATCTACACACGTACTAGTCTATATTTGATCGTCATATTAACCAATATAATGGACTAGGGATATTTAACATAAACAACACGTTGTATCTAAGGACTTAATTATATTAAATATCACAATAAATAATAAATGAATATTCTAGCCAAAATACATTGTTCATACTAAATATAGATTGCCTCTAGGGCACCTATTCCAAAAGTCTCCCACTTGCACTAGAGCCAATCAGGTGCATCTCGTATGCCTATAGATCTCGCGTGCCCTTCATGCTTTCGCTGCGCAAGTGGTTTTGTGAGCGGATCTGAAAGATTGTCCTCCGTTGGAATCTTGCACATCTTCACATCTCCTCGATCGATCATATCACGAATAAGATGGAATCTCCTAAGTACATGCTTTGATTTCTGGTGTGATCTTGGTTCCTTGGCTTGTGCGATCGCCCCAGAGTTGTCACAGTACAATTCTATGGGATCCACGACGCTAGGGACCACACCGAGCTCAGTGATTAACTTCTTTATCCAAACTGCCTATTTTGCTGCTTCCGCAGCAGCAATGTACTCAACTTCTGTTGTAGAATCAGAAACTATCCCTTTCTTGGAACTCTTCCAGCTCACAGATCCTCCATTCAGGCAAAACACGTATCCAGACTGCGAGCTGTAGTCATCTTTCTCGGTTTGGAAGCTCGCATCACTGTAACCAATTACACTTAGCTCTTCCTTACCTCAAAATATCAAGAACGCATCTTAGTTATTCTCAAGTACTTTAGGATGTTCTTGACAGCAATCCAGTGACGTTCACCCGGATTGGACTGATATATGCTCACCAAACTCAACGCGTATGATACGTCTGGTCTAGTACACAACATGACGTACATGATGGATCCTATGGTCGAAGCATAGGGTATCCTACTCATGCGGTCCTTCTCAATCTCATTGGAAGGACAGTCATTCTTAGAAAGAGTGACTCCATGTGACATGGGCAAGAATCCCTTCTTGGAATCTTGCATGTTGAACCTCTTCAACACATTGTCTATATATGTACTTTGACTTAGGCCGAGCAGCTTTCTAGATCTATCCCTATAAATCTTTATACCAAGTATATAGGCTGCATCTCCTAAGTCTTTCATTGAGAAACACTTTCCTGGCCAATCTTTAACAGATTGCAAAGTAAGAATGTCGTTTCTAATGATTAGTATGCCATCCACATTCAAGACCATAAACACTACTGAGCTCCCACTAACCTTCTTGTAAACTCAGGGCTCATCTGCGTTCTTGATGAAGCCAAACTCTTTGACTGCATCATCAAAACGTCGATTCCAGCTCCTAGAAGCTTGCTTTAATCCATAAATAGATCTTTGCCGCTTACAGACTTTATTGGCATTCTCTGAATCCTCAAAACTCTCCGGTTGTGTCATGTACACATCCTCTAGGAGGTTCCCATAAAGGAACGGTGTTCTGACATCCATTTTCCTAATCTTATAGTCGTAGTATGCTGTAATAGCAAGTATGATTGGAATGGATTTAGTTATGGGGACTGGTGAAAAGTTCTCATCATAGTAATTACCATGAATCTGTCTATACCCTTTAGCTACCAATCGCCCCTTATAGGCAACTACCTTGCCATCCATGTCGGTCTTCTTCTTGAAGACCCATTTTCACCCTATGGGTCGAGCCCCTTCGGGTGGTTCCACCAAATTTATTGGTGTACATGGAATCCATTTCGGATCTCATGGACTAGCCACTTCTTGGAGTCTGGGCCTTTCATGGCCTCCCCGTAGGTTACAGGCTCATCATCGATGAGTCGTACGTCATCGGGCTTAGTCACGAGAAGTCCGTACCTCTCTGGATCATGACGCACTCTTCCTGACCTACGGAGTTACTGTGTCACCTGAATAGGTTCTTCCACAACAACATGCGGTTCCCGCTCATGTTCCATCATCAGTTCAGTGATTTGTGGTTCTTGAATTTCTTCAAGTTCTACAGCCCTCCCACTTGCTTCTTTAAAGACAAACTCTCTTTCTAGAAACACGCCGGTCCGAGCTACAAACTTTGTTCTCGGTGGGATTGTAGAACTAATATACTTTCGTTTCCTTAGGATATCCCACAAATTTACACTTATCCGCTTTTAGGCCCGAGCTTGTCTGTTTGTAAACGCTTTACATAGACATCGCAGCCCCAAATCTTCATAAACGACACTATGGGACGCTTCCCAGTCCATATCTCATACGGTTTTTTCTTGACCGATTTGGATGGAACACGGTTAATGGTAAAAGCTGTCGTCATTAGAGCATGTCCCCAAAATGATATCGGAAGATCTGTTTGATACATCATAGATCGCACCATATCCAATAGTGTGCGATTCCTCCTCTCGTACACGCCATTCCATTGCGACGTTCCGGGTGGAGTGAGATGGGATACTATCCCACACTCTCTCAGATACTCATCAAACTCTTAGCTTAAGTATTCTCCTCCACGATCCGATCGTAGAGTCTTAGTAATTTTACCAAGTTGCTTCTCTACTTCATTCTTGAATTCTTTGAATAATTCAAAAGATTCGGGTTTGGCCTTCATAAGGTATACAAATCCATATCTACTGAAATCACCAGTAAACGTAATGAAGTAGGTATAACCACCTCTGGCAGGCGTGGGGAACGGCCCACACACATCGGTATGTATGAGCGCCAGTAACTCACTAGTCCTGTCACCTTTCTTATTGAAAGGGGACTTTGTCATTTTTCCTAATAAACAAGATTCACATGTATCATATGATTCCAAATCAAATGAGTCTAGAAGTCCATCCTTATGGAGTCTAGATGTGCGTTTCTCATTTATATAGCCTAAACGACAGTGCCATAGATATGTAGGATATAAATAATTAGTTTTAATCCTTTTAGTATTTATGTTATAGATTGGATTATTTAGATCAAGGATATACAATCCATTCGACAAATGCGCACTACAATTGTGCATACTATCAAAATCAATGGAACAACACTTGTTCTTTATTGAAATAGAAAAACCCTTCTCGTCCAAACAAGAAATGGAAATAATGTTTCTGCTCATAGCAGGCACATAAAAGCAATTGTCTAATTCTAAATAAGTCAAGAAGGAAAAGATAGCTCATAAACGCCTACAGCTAATGCAGCAACTCTTGCTCCATTCCCGACGTACATATCTATCTCCCCTTTAGTAAATCTTCTACTTCTTTTCAACTCCTTCACATTTCGACAAATGTGAGAACCACGAGTATCCAATACCCAAGATGACGAAATAGAAAGATTGACATCTATAACATAAATAGCTGGTGGTGGTGGAATCACTATTCCAAGCTTCTTATCCTCCAGATATTTAGGGAAATTCCTCCTCGTGTGACCCGGCTGGCTACACTAGTGACATTCACCTTTAGCCACGCCTCCACTAAGCTTTAGGGTTTTCTTGGATTTTGAAACTTTCTTGTGCTTTCCTTTGGAAGTAGAGGAAACTCCTTTGCCCTTCCTCTTATGCACCATCATTATGGTTTTGCCCTTGCCTTTGTTGATACTCTGTTAAGATGTATTCAACATGTTCAACAAGTCTGTAAGAGTCTTACTGATCTCGTTCATGTTATAATTCATGATGAACTGATTATAATTGTTGGGAAACGATTGCAAGACAAGATCAGTAGCCAAATCTTGGCTAAGTGGGAATCCCAGTCTCTCAAGGTTCTCAATGTACCTGATCATTCGGAGTCCCTATCGCTCATGCCTTGCCTGTTCCTGAAACAATTATTTCAAGTGTATGATCATATCATAGGCCTCCATGCTCTCGTGTTGCTTCTAAAGCTCAACAGTCATGGTGCAGAGCATAGGCAAGTCACGTCATTAGAATCATCAATATGTTTCTGACGTGCCCTTACATCTGCTAGAACAGACTCGTCCTGGGGTGGGGATGGAATTGGAGTGTCCCAGACGTACAAATTCTTTTCTTTCTTAAGGACAATCCTTAATTTTCTGTAGCAGTCAAAGAAGTTTGTTCCAAATAGTTTATCCTTCTCAAGGACAGATCGTAGGGATGAAGTCGACGCGTTGTTGTTTGCCATTTGGTAATTCTACAAAACGAGAAATGTGCAATTTACTATTTTGAACAATTTTAACTATATTCAATAATGGCTAGATCATTAAATATAGCTCCCACTATTTTTCTCGGATTAATAGCCCTCACCATTAATACGGAAAATATCATGTATATTTTCTAGTAGGTCCAAGATCCCTTTTTCACTTCTTCTTGAGCTTGCTTTGGCAAGTCACCCAAGGATTGGTTATTTAGGTAGGAACCATTCCAATTGCATCCCATGCAACTCTTGGTCCAATTAGGTGAATAATTCATTATTCTTTATCCTTTAGATAACACCTAATTGTCATGCCTCTAGGTTCATCATCCAATTGATTCTTACCTAGTTGCGTCCAACCTCTTGCTTCAACATACACACATTACTAGCTTGTGTCGTCCGCAACACATCATGGTGAATTAAAATCGCCTTGCTTTGGCAAGCCCGAATTTTAATAGACCCTGATCATGAAGGGTGTTTAGGCAAGAGAAGGAAAAACGCAATATTCTGTTTGAGGGATTTAATAGTCATTATTTGTTTGGTTGATCCCATCAACATGATATACTTATTTGGATTGGGCAATCCACAATAAAAGAACATCTTTGTTTATTATTATCTTGTTAACGTTTTGCTAATATCGCCATACACACAAAAATAAATAACAAGACATAAATAATAAACATCCACAAAAGAAAATTAACGTGGCATGGATATGGCCCCTAGACTAAGATATTATCAAGGCAATGATAATATCTATTTGCCCTAAAGTGACAAGCTCATCTCCATGTGCTCCACCATAGCCGCGCGCCTAGGGTAGGGAGTCTTCATTTTCTTTTGGCTTCTTGGTTCTCTGGTCTTCTTCTCCATGCTCTTGGCTATCATCTAAATATTTATAATTCTAGCCTAACATCTAGGATATATAAATACAAAGCCTCACATGTTGAGGAGAAAAATGACTCGCAGGCCGTACAACCTAATTAATTATTACATTAATTTGAGCAGCTCGCAGGCCGTAAACCAAACCACAAAAACATAAAACATCCAAAACCTAGGCCATATCCATCCACCACGCAACAAAGCACATAAAACAGTTAAAACAAATTTTTAACGCGCTTGTTCAATTTTAGTTGTTTTGTACATACTAGGGTCAAAACAGTCCAAGAGATTCACCATGGGTATGGCCGAACTAACCAAGGAACCGCCACACTAGGCCCGGGCCGGCCGGCCCCTAGCCCACACGGCTAGGGTGCGCCTGCCGTGTGTTACTTGGGCGGCAAGGTGAGAGAGGGGCGGTCCCCTCATGGGGCTGCACCTCCTTATGGCATTGCTTCCAAAAACAATTCCTTCCTTGTTGGGTTGTTTCAAAAATACCCTTTGCCTTGATGCCCAAGTTTAATTATTTCAATACTTGAAAAACCCATTTTCCAAGCATGTGCCCAAACCCTAGTTCTTGATCCAAAATTATTCACATCATATGTGATCAAACTCACCAATTCCTACATCCCATTTAAAATTATGTCTTGTTTGTTCTTGAATCAATATTCAATTTACATCTACTATGCTAATTTAATTCAATTTCGCGTAAAATTAACAATACGGTATATAAACTGAAATCGTAACACATAAAATCATGTTATGCACTACGACTTGTTGCTCTGATACCACTGTTGGGTTTTGACGTAGGTAACGCATCCAAATAACAAAAATTTAATTCCTACACAAAGCCCACAAAGGATCACAGGAAGAGACATTCATAACATGATGAAGGACATAGAAGATGTGTACCTTATGGTTCGGGAGATCACACGAAGAATATTGTCCTCGTCTCTACGGTTGATCGACGTCTAGAGGTGAGATCTATATTCTTCCTTCTCCTAGTGCTAGATTGGACCGTAGAAAGAGGGAAAAACGAATCAAGCAACGAGGAACCAAAGGAGGGTTCGGCCCTCTCCTTGTGGCCGACGGGTAGGGCGGACGGAGTAGGGGCTTTGGCCTCTAGTCTTGACTTGCTCTCTATTTTGACTTCTCTCCCACTCACTTATGTTATGAGAATTAGATGTGGGAAGGAAGCTAGAGCATCCTTTATATAGTCCAACAACTCCTTGTTAACTACATAAAGACCCTTCCTAGTTCTACATGAACTTGGATTAGTCCCTTCCTTGCATATTAGTCCTACTAAGTTTGCAAGGTGTTGGAAAGTGATCCTTCTTATTAATTAATCATATTAATTAATCCCAAATCTAGTTCAACTCTATTTGACGTGTGAACCCATAGGTTTCTACTTAATTGGTAGTAACTAATTACTAACATGGAGCGGTGTCTAGCAACACATCCATGCAACCCAACTAATAGAAATAAGTCAGTGATCTCGACAAACCTTTGTGCCCAATATCACATATTGCACTATCCCTTTGTCTCCATACACGGATTGGACGCGAGACAAGTCACACTCGTATATCCAATCCATAGTTCCTCGATCTGGTAATATGCTTATGCAAGCAGATAACATCAATATCTCCATATTAATTTATCTGAGTCTGGCCAGACATTCAATAAGAATCATTCCTCGAGGGGCCATGGATATTTACTCCTATTATGTGGGAGGGACAAATCCTCTTTTCATCACTACGATCTCTAAACTTGCTTCCGATCATGCCCGATAACTACCTTTATAGTTACCCAGTTACGGTGTAACGTTTGATAATATCAAAGCATGATATTCCACAACTAGAGTATCTAGTGACTTCAAGTCTAAGGATTGCAATTATATTAGCACTACGAGAAGAGATTGTGACTTTAACATAATCCAATGTATCCTTCTCGTTGTGGGTCAATCCAGTATGCCATTACTGCTAATGCATACCCATGTGTTAGACTTGATATCTCCATATCAATCTACACACATACTAGTCTATATTTGATTGTCCTATTAACCAATATAATGGACTAGAGATATATAAGAAAACAACACATTGTATCTAAGGATTTCATTATATTAAATATCACAATAAATAATAAATAAATATTCTATCCAAAATACATTATTTATACTAAATATAGATTGCCTCTAGGGCATCTATTCCAACAGTTATATAACCTCTTGTAAATGTTGTCCTAAGGCCCTATATATATGAATGTTGTCTTCTGTTCTAAAGTTGGTTCTTTTAGCTACGATCACATATTGGCTCTCTCTCAGATCATCGACAAGGCTTACTCTTACCCTTGAACACTTAGTCTCTTACTCTCTATCTATTGTGCTGTGTGTTCTTGTCTGTTCAGGTACATACCCAGATTCATCTAGCAGTATCCCTTGCATACTGAAATATAATAGGAAAATTCTCTTGAGAGAGGTGAGTGCATTATTGTGAAGTCCTTGTCAAAACAACACCAGCAAGTGGTGCGAGTGGGGGTAACTTTTGCTCTTTCTTAACTAGTATCCATTTCCAAAGAGAGAGACCTTAGGCCATCTGCAGAAGGGGGTCTCCGGCTAGCTCTGGAGCACAATTAGTGCGGAGATGCGGCCCAGGAGAGGGATTGGGGTGGGGTAGGGGCTTGGAGGAGGTTAATCGAGCTTCTCTCCGGTCTTCTGAAGCCCGCGTTGAAGCACGACGTTCCTTCTCCAGCTCTATGGGTGTGAGGAGATATACCCTGTTTTGGGTTTAATATCTCCTCTGTTCCTTTTTTTTAACAAATGTGAGTATTATATGTAAGTGTAAAGACATTTTTCCCCCACTTTTGATGCAAAAACAATTTCACCCTCTTGTTTTGTTTTTTTAGACAATTGTGAGTACTATAAAAGTGTAAAAGACACTTTTCCCCCTCACGTTTGATGAAAAACACTTTCACCCCTCTTATTTTGTTTTTTTTTTAGAAAATTGTGAGTACATACATATTGTATAGAAGTGTAAAAAACACTTTTCCTCCTCACGTTTGATGCAAAAACACTTTCCCTCTTGTTTATATTATACTTTGAGCAATTGTGAGTACATACATATTGTATAAAAGTGTAAAAGACACTTTCCGCCCGACCCTGACTTAGACCCTTACTGAATTTATGGGCATCGAAGCACCCATTGTTAGGGATTTTCGTTTCTGATTTTAGTGTGTGTGATTTATTAGGTTCAATAAACTCGTGTACGATGTGATTCACAGCTAATATGTTTCAATAAACAATATTTTTTATTTCACTTATAATTGTATTTTTTATATGCTTATTAAAATAATTTGATTACATTTTATTTTTAAATTTTATTATCGTTAACTATAAATAATAAAAAATAAACGATGTCTCATTAAATGAATTATCATATAACTGTATGAAATATTTTAGAATATAATAGTACTTGAGGGTTTCGAGAAGACTTTTTCTTGCTGTGTGGAATATGACAGTTCTGTAATAAATAAAAAGTTATGTGGGGTCCAAATCATTTTAACAGTGCTTCGGGAAGCCCTCTTGCTGTGGATGGCCTTAGTGGTCGAGGGCGAGAACGCCAGACTACGGCCAAACACCAATGGATTTTTCATGCTCGGTGCTAATACATGGACCGAGAGAGAAAGGGAGAGAAATGAGAAAAAGGATAGGGATAGGGTTTCTAAATGAGTTTTTCGTAGTACTACATTCACCCAGGTTGGTACTGTTTAGGTGTTTTTCGGCTTTAAGTGACCTACTCCACTGAATAATTCATATTTTTTACGTTTTACATTTCGCAGAATATGCAATTACCGAGCTGAGCTGATACACAACCAGGAAAAAGAAACAAACCGTGATTCAAACATCTACGATAAACAACATGGAGGCATACAAAAGTTCAAAACTACAGTGTCGAAGCAGCAAATCTATAAATTTATAAAAACAGCTTTTGAGCACAAAATCTGATTCTCTAACACAAATTCCATTGGAGCAAGAACTGGGCAAGAGAAAGTCGTCAACAAGTGGGTGAACCTTCCGAAACAAACTAAATGCCAAGAATGTGTCGACAATGACCACAATTTCGGAATTGATGACTGCATTCATATAGAAAGAATGATTTGGTTCTGAAACTACAACAAGAACCTCAATTTATTCCTAAACCGTACATTTCTAAAATTACACATACCTCTCTTCATCTCTCGTTTTGAAAGTAAAAGTTTCTAATTTCCTGAAAATGGTTCAAAACCAGAACAATAAGTGGCTGCATTCATTAACAAAAGTGGTCGGCGAGAAGAGGCGATTCATCCGCTGGGTAGGCCAATAGCCTACCTATGAAATAATCCTAACTCATGATAAGCCCTGCTCAGAGTGATGGGATAATCAGTCACTACGGGACCGCAAGAAGCTGAAAGCTGCATTGTCACAAATAAATGGTGGCAGTTCTATGTCTGAAATATCAATATGATCAGTTGCTTTGGAAAGCTCGTCAGCTGAAAATGGAATGCTGCACCACATATAATACATATCAGTTGCCAAGAAAAAATATAGCCGTTAGCTATTTGACTGGTAGAGGATGGCCCAGGCAAAAGATAGTTGTTTAACCTTGAATCATCATCCAGCAAAAAGGAACTACTCACTGCACTGCTTGAATCTTCAGTCATTAGCATCCTCATGCTCGATATTACCTGTATTAAATATCGTACAGTAGATATGAAAAACTCTGACAGGGCAGTCACAGGATTTTGTGTCGGGGGGTGGGGGGGGGGGGTGGGGGGCAATTTACATTTACAAAGTAAAAATCACTACACGGCAAGAAAAATTACCACAAAATATTTAACTTTTCGCAGTACCAGAAAATATCGTACTTCGATTACAGAGGGTTATTCTTTCAAAGACGGTTACAAAAGGTTTGCGCAAGCACACACCTACTGTCATACGAGACAAGAAGTTCAATATATACCTTCCTTCGTTACAGAAGGTTAGCGCAAAGAACTCGCTTAATGAGGACAGCGACGAGGTTTCATCACACAAAATTATGATTAAACCCTTAGCCCAATTTTTATATAAAGTATTGGGTTTCGATTAAAAATATGATTTATGACTATGTAAGGCCTGTTTAAAATATTTCTACAAATATTAGGGTACTTGATGTAATTTTGAGTGGAAAGAATAATTTCAGGGTGGACACAGGCCCACCCCGGTCTAATGTGTGTCCGCCCACTATGGTCAAACTCTAGCATAAGAGATGCAATACATGGGAAGTCAAAGGACAAATGTAGAAGCTCAAATGTTCATTGTTTAGGATCTTCTCTATGCTTTCTAGGGTTTATTGTTGTCTTAGTTATGTCTCTTTTGAGTACTATGTCTGCTGGACAGATTTATTTTCGTTTCTTTATTTCTTTGTGATAAGGGTATTTAGGTGACATATTTTCCAGAAAATTCCGCAGTAGGATTCTGAAGGGTTTGATGTAGATTGAATAGTATACAGTTTCCTATTTAGAGTTTTGAAGCTTGTTAAGCTTGTGTGGGATGAGTTTCGCAGCTTTACCATAGGGGGTTATTCCTACGGACATCTAGGTGAGTCCTAGATTCTATCTCATTTCTTCTTGTTTCTCTTCTCTTCTAAATTACGTGTTCAAACCATTCATGGATCTATTGTTCTCAGCAGCTAACAGAAACCGTTCGTGCCTTCTTGGTCCAAAACACTGACTTCTTAATGCTAAACCCTTCTTAAAGCAGTCTCTATCCAATACCTCAATCCAAACCCTGAAACCCACTTTTCAGCCTTCTATCTGCTGGAAATCACCAAGTAACCCTTGTAGCAACAGACTTCTAGATCTGCCATACATCAATAAGATCAGGATTTTGTATGGTACTTCATAACCAAGGGATCATGAATTCATTATATGGGGGCTAGGACTGGTGAGATGGAAAGTGGGTATTATAGGGGATTGGGAGGGAGAGCCATAACAATTTATACCATGTGGAAAGCAGTGTAAACAAACAAATGTAATCACACCACACATTACATCCACTTTGTGGAGGTCAGAAATCACTCTTTGCTCGGCCATTTTTGATATGTGCTAGACATTGAATATTAGAAAGCCCAACTTACGCTGTGGAAAGCAACATAAACTTACATCTGGGGAAAGGCCCTGCGATCCATGCTTATCATCGCAATACATTGTGCTGATCCGATAGAGTTGCTGTATACTAAGTGCCTGCAAATCATCAAGAACTGGAACTAGTTCAAAGGAATGTACATAGATTTTATAAGAAAAATAACTCTTTCCACATAGAAGAAGCCGATCACTTGCCGGGCATAGTTCATGTCTTATCTCATCAAGCGTTTTCGTTTGCTTTTCATGAAGGACCTGAATCATGAAAAGGTTTGAGATTTGCATTGGTTAACTGTTACTGGACAACTGAAAAGAGGGTTTACCAAAATACAACTCCCGTTCCTTTTAATCAATGTTACTATATCCTAATAATTGCTACAGGAGGTTCACTGGAACTATGAGCATGAATGCAATACCAGGAAACCAATGGCTTGTCTGATATGCCTGAGCTCGTCCCACGCGGAGCCTGCATACTGCAAAAATTACAGACAGTTAGAAGCTAAAGCAGGGGAAAATGTAATAAAGCATGAAGCATCATCAAGATCAAACATGATTACCTCCTCAGTTGCCTTGTTGTACCAATCTTCCAGTGAAGCCAATCCTGCCCTGACATACTCTCCATTACTGAATGAGCAGCATTCTCGTCTTAAAAGAAGGCTGCACTCAAGAGGTTTAGTCAGGAGTAAGGACTTCATGCTGGAAAAAAAGGTCTCACTGTTGAATACTACAGGTGGGAGGTTCTAAACACCATACCTGTTGAATAATTGAACGTTTATGAATGAAAATATTTGCCCGAACACTTTACGAACCAAAAATGGAGGTACCTGAAAGTTTTAATTAGAGTATAATGTATCTCTAGTTTGAAAAGACACTAGCAGAAGTCAAATAAATTAGCAAGCAACAGCCACTTCAAGAACTAATTAACTCTCATAGTTTTATGGAATCGGAAATGCTGAAATGGACGTGGCTGAATTGTGTTTCGCTCATTGAAGGTTCCCACAACTTTGAACATTTACAACATCCTAAATTAGTTAATGTCAAAATTAATGACTAAAAGCATGCCCTAAAAGTATGTCTGGGAAAAATCTAACTTAATTTTTTATTCCAGTGTCCTTTTAGTTCAAGTCCACATGGACCACATGACAAGCATGTATTTATTGTACTAATATCCTAGCTGATCCAGTTCCCAAACATGCTTTTATTGCACTAATACATATATATATATATACATATATATATATATATATATATATATATATATATATATATACATATATATATATATAACCAGTTTTTGTAAGTTTAACAACAAAGCGAGCAATACTTTTCTAAATAGTACATTGGCTTCTAGAATAGTCTTTATTCTTTACTGTCATGCAATTTTTTTTACCCTGACGAAAAAAGAAGCTAATAGGTACCTGAACATAGGTTCATAGGTCACAAACTAATCGACACCCAAATCATCGTACCACATGTGTAATATGTGTCTTGATATATTTGATCAATATCCCAAATCTATGAGCTGGAAATCAAGACCATTTGACGTAAATAAAGTCCAGGGACGCAGCCACGTGGAGGTCAGGTGTCCCCCTTGAAATTGAATAATCTCAAAAGGGCATAAGAACTCCAATAAAATTTTTAGATGCCCGCAAAAAATTTAAAAGCGACGTGAAAGTTAAGACGTGTCTTCTACTGGTAGAACGTGTGATAAAGGTTAGTAACCAATAATATGACTAACCTGAATAATATCATTAAATTTGGTTGCATTATCAACATTACATACATTTAGGGCAAAAATCTTGACACTAAACGATGTGCGTAGGCAGTAAGAAAGAAGTAAACCTAGCACTTTCGGTAAACTTTTTTCTAGATCTATCTTCTCATCTTCTCACTATGAAGGACAGTTAGTTTACTGTTTGGTTACCTCTTGAAGAACTTCCTGCTCTACCACCGAAAGGAAGCTAGATATGAAACCTCATATTACTCCCACATTTATTCGTGATTGACACTGTCATCTTTTAAGGAAAGAGATGGTTCAAACAGTAGGAGTTGCAGAGAAACATACAAGAATATAAAGGGCCCAGACTATTAAGAGTCCTTCACAGGGGATGAGGGTATAGATGAGAAGTAGCAGGAGACAAATACTTGACTTACATAATTGGCTTTCATTAAGCTCAAAAAGTCTGAGAGCGTCTTAACAATCCCTCGCCAGTGAGCATTTAGAATCTCCTGAGCAGCAGCATTTGCAAGAGTACGGGCAGTCCCCTTCAGTAAAGTTGATCTCGATATTCTTGGTGCCTAACAGTCAAGATGAAATCACACATATGGTTCAACAAAGGAGAAACATAGTTACAACTCTAACTGTTCTTAGATATATCAACTTAGGACAGATTATATGCTTTTAGATATACTTACTTAGGGCATATGATATGCTTGGTCACTCTAGCTTTATATAGAGGAGTGAAAGGTTAGAGTCATGCATCTATTGTACATATGTTAACTGTGTGAGGTGCATATGTAAAGTAATTGTAGGGCGAACAGAACACAATAAGGCAAGGTGAGTTATTTTATTCTTTGAATTGGATACTCCCTCCGTCCCGCAAAGATAGTCCATTTTTTAAACTACAACTTTTTTTGGAGACATGCAATTAATGCATCCCACTACATGTTTTTGACATGTTATTTCCACTATTAGCCTTGATGTTGTTTTCTCCAAGACTAAGTGCATTGAATATGAATGGGTAACATTGTAACTTCATTTTATTTTTTACCTTGAAAATGTAAGTGGACAACCATTCTGGGACAGACCAAATTAGAAATATGGACTATCTTTACGGGACGGAGGGAGCATAATTATTTCTATATATGGAAGCAAAATGACGTGCAAGCTGAATGAGAAATGTTTACGAACGAACTACCAGCTACATGGCCCTACAGTAGGGATATAATATAAGGTAATCAAGGTTTTATGAAATTGAAAAGAACATTCACAACGGGACTGGTAGGTCATACTCAACCTACACAGCGAAAGAAGAAACAAAACATAGCAAAAAGAAAAGCTAGTGATACCTGAATGCACAATCCAAGCTGTGGAGCAACCTCCCTTTTCAAGTTATCTCGGACTATCCCATATATCTTTTCTACAAATGCTGCCAGTTGTTGTTTAAACAACAAAGCAGGGTACTTAGCTTCAACTTGGCGTAAAGTATCAATTGCACCACTTGTGTCGCTGCTGTCAAGTGAAAGATTGACTCCTCGTGGGGTTCCACGGAAACTCTACAAAGAAGAAACTGCAAGTTTGAGCAAGAATTCTACAGAATTTAAGTTGGGAAAGAATTTTCTATTTTTATTTTACTGTACCCGTGTCATCCTCCCAAAAAGGGTGGCTGATGATGTTCTCCGATGTAAAGGATTCATTCCTGGCACACCAACTGTCTTCAACGTTCGTTGCAACAGCAACAATAGAGATGATGAATTTGAAAGCCAATAGGCCAACATATCACTTGTATCTTCAGTCTTCAAATAATAAAGCAGCCCTGAGTTAACATCTATCATGAAAGGTATAACAACCTAGAAAGAACATAGAAAATAACTTTATATGTACCTCAATTGTGTGGGCTATGGTTTGGATGATTTGATCAAAGATGTTAGTCTTTTCAACTTCAAATATCCCCCAGTGCCTAAAGCATCTGTACATGACACAGGCAGCAACAGGTCTGCCCCTAGTAAATCCTAGGTGTTGGGCAACACATTGCATAAGCAGGTCCTGATTCTCCTGCGGGTTGTCGTTGAATGATCTTTTTTGTTGATCTTCCACCTCCGATTGATTCCTAGAAATCATTGAAGTGCTACGCAGATCCTATTACAGAGTAGATTAGCAGAATTCTGCAATAGAACGATTGAAAAACCTAAAGAAAGTGAATAAGCTTTCTATGAAACTTATTAATGCTTCCACTTACCACAGGACCTTTGGCACTTTCTGTCCTCTATGGAAGAAAACAAAAAGAAAAACAAGTCAAAGCCACAAGAGATGACAAACTAGTAAATAGCTTCAACATGAACTTTTTCTGGAATTACCCGAATAGTTGACCTAGAGCGTCCAGAGAGAAGCTTGTTGTTTTGTGCACTGGCCAGAGCCTGCTGGTGTAGAAGTTTATTTTCTGCCACTGGGTTAGTCTTCTCCTCAGCCCTAATCACAGAAGTAAACCACTTCGTAACTGCTAAATTGAAATTCTTTCGAGTGAAATAGCCAGTGTTTTAAAGCACTTTTACATGAAAATTAGTTTGTATTGTTTCATAACACTTGGTGGAATAATCCATTGCCGGAATATCACTTAATGCAGGGTAAAGACATTTAAAAGAAGGGTAAATATATACACATGCTTCTCAAAGATTTGTATCTTTAGAGAAATATTAGCCTGCAATACCATCTCATCATAATCAAACTTACTACCTAAAGATGCATCTGGACCCAGCTATACGAGTTGCAAGACTTGATATGTTCAACATAATTCATTTAAAGCCATTTATCACACACATAAACATAAATAGACATACTTATTCATTCACATGATGTCTAGTTCCCACCTCAAATAGAAATTCAATATGATCAAGGAAACTAAATATGTGACTGGATTTAGAACAAACCTCGATTCATCTCAAAGAGAGCAAATCAAGCTAATTACGACGTTTAAGATTTATCATGTACATGATATATCAAGGACCACAGAGGGTGACGGTGGAGAAACAAAGATCGTTTGGATCAAGTAAATAACTAGCTTTTCTGAAACAACGGTTCTCAATAAAATGCCTAAGCAATTGACAAGTGCAGAGGATAAAATCACCGTGCAGGTCAGTTTCTAGTATATGAATTGCCAAGTTCATTCCCTCGAGGAACATTAATGAATAATGAAAAAGAGCATAACTCATTGTAACTAGGAGAAGAATATAAGGTACACATTGTGTCAAAAAACACTGGACTACAAACAATTTTCTGATAGCAACTGAAATTTTGATCATGGACAGCTTATGCAAACTTCTACCAGTGTCTTCATGAACGTAAATACTATATTCCTGAAAAAAAAAATGAAACACTACTTGAAAATTTCCAGGATATATGCAGAACGTTTGATGTGTAGTCTGAAGGATCGAGATCTACTCATCACTGTTCCCTTATCTTTTTACAGCTTTAAGGGAGTTTCCACGTGCCAGACAGAATTCATAGTTAGACCATGTAATTGGTCCACTGTTTGTAAGAATCCATGGGGTTCCATCTCAAAACCATTTGGCGAAAATGGGAGTAACCCAGTAACTTTTGGTTGAACTTAAGTAGCCCAGTAACTTATTTCTTCATCTAATTGTCCAGTGCGGGACATATCAACACTATTCACTCCGCATAATAAGTCTATAATCTATATACTATCCCAACGAGACATATATTATAGTTAGCCTCCGTATGGCAAATTCATTTGACTGAAAAGCACCCCCCCCCCCCCCCCCAACATTTACATTCTTCCCAGATCGTCCAACATTATTAAGGTGACAAAGTATTCTAATCAGTGGTTCTGTTCAGCTCCAATGATGTTTTTGGTGACCCGCACCTCGATCAAATCCACTGCCCTCACCCACACAAAAAAATAGATGTCCGCGTAAGCTCCACAGGGTTCATTCTTTTAGTCATGAACCTCAGGAAAAGCACACCCCAGGGACAAAGGGCTTATGTCCAGGCCATCACCTCAGGGTTGTTTGTCTCCAATATTATGTCAACATAAGAGCCTGCAATAATATTGTTTGTCTCCAATATTATGCAACCAACACTAGAAACACTGATGGCCGACAACACATTGAAGCTCCTTGACCCATGTGTTCCCTAACTATTTCTTGGAAAATCATTAAGTCCCCATGTCAGCAGAAGAGCTTCCAATACAACTTAAGTAAAGTGCCCTTCCAATAGAATTCCTTAGAACATGCCGACTTCAAAACTCCTAACAATAATCCCTTCATAATGTATCCATAATTCAGATACTTTGAGGAAACTGCTAGACCGAAAAAACATCTTGACAATGACGCTTCCTCAGAGAACTTAAAACTTGATTTTAGGAAAACATCAATTGGGGCCCTTGAACCTTTTTAGATAGAAACTCTAAGCTGAAGAGAGACTCTTAACGAGATCTAGGAATGATGAGAGAAGAGGAGTTACAGCTAATGAAAAATTGCATGATCTAATTAGGTCCACTTTCGGATGACGTAATCTTAGAGAAGTTTGAAGATCTCTGCACTTCAACGACCCGTAGAAGCCTCAATCCAACAACGCCTAATGTTTCTTGACAAAATATGCAGACTAATTCTTCTAACTTCTGATACTTCTGTCAAAGCTTTAGCCCAATACGACGACTTGAAACCTATGTAGATGAATATGGAACAAAATCAGTGGTACTTATTTGAAGAACAGAATTAAGACACAACGGATATACACTGAGGAATATTGTCTGTCATTTGGAATAGACCAGAACCAACTAAAAGGAATAAGAACTTACCAAGGAGAGTGGAGTAGGGATGAAGACCTGATGTAAAGGAATGCAGATAATGCTGCTTTATGCGAGCCTTCCACTGGTACTAGTGTAGGAGGGGGAATGTCAACTTGTCTTCCACGGAGATAGAGTTGCAGATTCAGCAAAGTATCACGTGGAGTATCAAAGAAAGTAAGAGCAACAAAAAGGAACGAGAAAGGGAAAAACATGGGTTCTATGGTGACTCTATTTAGAAAACGATAAGCCAGGGACACACAAGTCAAAGGGCCTTAATGAAAGCCTTAACATTAACAGTAAAAGGCTCGCAGAGACTACAAGAGTATGTGATTTGATGAATGATATTCAGAAAACTGGAGGAATATGGACAAGGTGCATGAAGCTACATCAACAAAACAATTATAGATAGGAGAAGTGGTAATTGCAGGAAAATGGATTGTTTAACCCTTGACCCTACATGCCGCACTTAAGCCTACCCAACTTTAGATCAGAACTTCTCCCTCAACAAGATTCACCCATATAAACTTTGTTGCTGCAGAGTGTCTTAATCAGGGATTTCTGAATTCTTAGAAAACATAAACAAGAAGTACTTCTTGTGGAAATATTGTTTGGTGGAAAATGTCAGAATTTAAACAAACTCACATGCATATTCCACAAGTACGAGCCCCAACTCGATATATGAGTTTATGTTCTGTTCTATCAGCTCAAGAAATTGATAGTTAAAATTTCATTTTCTTGAGAAAGCTCACTACCGCTCATGCACCAATTTTGGGTACCACATAAAATTAGCTTATATCCAATTTCAGGAAGAATTTTGTACAGTAGAGAAGAATGTGTAATGTCAGTATAGGATTGATCACACTTGGTAGAAGTACAAGTAACAATCTATTGAGGCAAGGTACCTACAGTAAACAACCAAATGATGACATTTAGCTATATTAACAACTAGCTAACAGAATCATATGTACACCAGATTCAAAGAGCAAGGTCCGTCAAAAGAAGTCATCAAATGCCCCCTCCCGATCACTTTCCCAGTTTCCAGCTCCTGCACAATGCAACATGAAGAGAAAAATAGATATATAACAGTCATTTTAAACATAACCGATTGAAAAACACAGATCTAATTTCTGGAGAACACCCACTGTTGTATGTGGAATGATGGGTGAAGTTGAAACAAAGAAAGAACAATTGGCTGAATCAGAGCATTCTCATTACTAACAAGGAAAAGTCCTGAAGTGGATATTGGTTTCTGGCTTGTTGTATTGCAGAAAGAAAAACATCAGATGGGTTTTGTTTTTGGTATCAACTAAAAACGGAGTTCCTTATGTAGGCACGACACTGAGAAAACTAGACTGACCTGAGACTTCAGCCGCTGAAAGGTCCTGAACTATCAACTGGAATGTATTGGGATGGAGGGTGGAAAAGTTTTCCGGAGTTGAAGCGGGAGCTGGAAAAGTAAAATCAGAATCGGTAGATACAGTATCGGAGGAAGCAGACAGTGCATCAATCTGATCGTCTCTAGCAATGAATGCTGAAGTTGAAGTCGAGTTTGATGTGGCAGACAATATCATTTTCAGCTCCGAAACTTGGTCGGACATGCGGTACATTGTCCTGAGACACACTAGATCATATCTAGTATCAGTAAGTGACATGCAGAAGCTATAAGCTTTATCTGTACTAATAAGTAAGTGCTAGAGCTATCTTAAATATGTAGAAGGTTATGAAATAGTTTGTTTGACCATATCACCAACACCTTATTCATTAGTTCTCTTCACCCTATACTCAATCCTCGTTCTTTTTTCTTCTGTCATGAACTTGAACTTAGAAAAAGTCAGAAACCACAAGTCAAAGAAAAGGAGAACAAGGATTAAACATCCTTTTAATTGTAATAAACTACAATTTCTTTTTGTAAGAACTTTTCACTTATAAGATGCAATCAGTTCAGCCAATAAGTAATGGAGAGAATATTTTCAAAGACATTACCGACTTGACCTACAGGGATTTTTAATTGGAGAAGTTTTCGCTTAGACTTAGCAGTAATTGATAGCTGAATATTGTTGTACAGTAAGGCTTTGTCAACAAGCGTCTTCGGAATTACTTGGGCTGGCTACATCGAACAGTTGGATCAGACTATCACTTTTTCTCCCAGTGCATTTTTGGTCTCCATCTAGTCTCTTACCAAACTCAGTGACTACAAAATCACTCTTAATCACATGCAGGGTCAAGGAGCCTAAGACCGTCATGACTAAACCAGGTCAAATGGCTTTTTTTCTATTTGAATTCTCATCATAGAAACTTCCCTAGTCTTCCTATTGGATTCACAGAGTCACTATCGTTTCTACTTACACTATTACTCATCTTAGCGTTCTTATTTAGCTTCTCATTTTATAATTCTTATTCTCGTGCCTTTGTCACAATCGGATATTCCATAATAGCATAGACGACAAGTTACTATCACACAACACTAATGATGCACTCCTCCCATTAACACAAATATTTTCTTGTTCTATGACCAATGCTGTCCTGTATCCTTTCATATTCAATAACCTGTCCTGAAAACTCTTTTCCATTGTCCTGCATCCCATTCCTATTATATGCCAGGTTTGTGGACTTTCTGAAACTTAGTACTGAAGAAGAGAAAGATTGGTAGTCCAAGTTTCCTTAAATTTATTGGGTTAACATACGTAGCATTTATAAAAACATGTGAAGAAACATTAATCTGAGCTTCTTAGAAAATACAGAAAGTGTGGACTGATATATCTATCAACATAATGGGTATCAATCATTACCTATTCAAATCCTAGTTCTGCTAGTATACAGTAACTGAATACGAATTATGGGCCCGAAAAGACCTTTAGACCTGGTATACTTTTCCTGCCGGAATGATGCTTATTACTGTTCTATCCCCAGTGGCTACAATGTTATTTAAGATACTACCAACTCTAAAATATATTTAATGCTGTTGACAAGCCTTTCATTTGTTCCTGGATTGGTTAACCATCTTGTCTTGAGTCTCATATCAACCTGAAAGCATCAATCTTGCTTTATCGAAGTGATAATGTTGTAACTCCAACATATTCCAAGAAAAATGCACGTTCAAAGCACTATGATCATATTAAATACTTCAAGGTTAAGCCAGATATTTGAGTAGCGGCCAACAGTTACCCGGTTTAGATAGCAGAAATTTGATGCATATTTGGTGAATCAAAATTGGAGGAACCAAAACTTTGTCCAATATCAACCTTGAAAGTTTTTGCATTGATGCTACCTGTTCAATGATTCCTGAAGCTGTTGAACTTTTCGTTCTGATTCCTCAAATTTCTTGCGGCTTTCTTCAATTGTTTCTAGGGCCTCCGCACACTTCCTTTCAGAATCATCAGCTCGTTGTTTTTCTGTTTGCCATAAAGCCTGTTCCATACAAAACCAAGGCAAATAGAAAAGAGGAAAACTGAGAAAAAGCTAGAAAAGACTTGAAAAACTAAATATATGCATAACGCTAACAGGAACGGGAACATTGAGAGCAATAAGGAGATCTATATGTGCTTGAAGATCAATATTCCCGGTGATACAAACTCGTGCTGCTATAAGCAAATATTAAGTTAAAAAAAAAAGCTGGTCCAATAAGCATCACATGTTTGTCAAGTGGGGTATTGAAAGTGTGGTTTCACAAGAGTGATCTTGGCATTCATTCTTCCAATTTCTTTGGATTGAGACAGAAACAAAATTCAGCTCCACTGGAAAAGTCGCTTGCAGATGTTCCATACAGGAAATTACACTTGTACCAAATTAGAAGGTTAAGAAATAATCTCACCTAAGAGGGTAACATTAGCTCAGCTATTTCCTTTCTTAGTATTTGGTGCGGGTGTCAGTTAAGAAGAGAATGGACTAACTGCTAAAACCATTTGTGTGGGATGGCATGGAGGAGGAAGAGATGGTTCTTCTTGTAGCTTAGAGAGAAGCTTGTCAGCCAATAAAAGGAGGCTCTGGTACTTATTATCTGCAACAGTAAGTGTAACTTATTTGGGAAATTGTTCAGCATTTTCTCTGTGAATAAAGTTACATTTGACTTACAGTTCTGGCTCAAAAAATGAAGCTATTCAGGGAGGATTGACACTAAGGAGGGAAGAGAGCCATAAGGGTAGCATTTTGTGAGTTTATTAGGCGCAGTTCGGGTGTTTTCTCAAATATATTTATTTTAGTGAAAGCCGTGGCTCTTTGATAGCTGCTGTTTGATGTTTGATGTTTAGTGTATAGATGTGCCTTTATTTGTTGCATGCCGGCGCCTTCATTTATTTTATCAGCCCATAAGGATGTTAAAGTCGTTGATTTTTTAGCATTAGTGGTGGCCGGGTTGTATGGTGTTCTTTGTTCTCTTGAGATGTACATGATATGGAATTCGACAAATCATATCACTTTATTTAGGAACTCAGATTTTGTCATCAGCAAATCAGAATTTGCCACTGAACATTAGCTTCAAGGGTTCAAGTTGTATTTTTCTCTTCCACCTCCTGCTTTAACTAAGCACTTCTACATAATCTCCTCAAGAAACCAACAAATGGTTTCTTTCTCCTAACCTCTCTTTAACTCATAAAATATGATTTAGTTACTTTATTCTTTTCACGCCTAACAGAATGTCGAAAATCAGCATGTTCAATCCAAAACAGTAAAGTTATGCTCATTATTACTACTTTACTCACCTAACAATTTAAATCACCGAATTTCTTTACTGCTTGTCTAAAACTTCATTATAGTATAAGATCTGATTTTCCTTCTCTGCGTGACAGTTGGTACTTTGAACAGATAAATATACCCTGAGATTTTAAAGAAAGTTAACTGTTTCTTCTAATTAATATTGTTCAAAGATATATTTTTTACCATTTGTTTATTGCGTATGCATTTAAGGTGTCTTGTACTCTAGTATAAATATTTTGGTGTGGGAAAAAATATGTAATTTGACATACCTTTAAGTCTTCTATTTCCTTCGCCATAGACTCAACCTTCTCAGTATCTTGGACAAGCACAGCAGTCTCTGTAAGACATGATGCTTCTTCAATTGCCCTCTGTGCAGCTTCACGTTCTTTACGGAGTAATTCATTTGTTTCATCAACTTTGCTTTGCATAATCTGTAATATACTTTGCAACTCTGCTATTTCCTGCCCTTTTGCCTCTTCCATTTCAATCTATACGCATAATTTAAAAAATCAGTTTCCATTAGATATCTAGGTAGTGTTTCTCTGGTTTTACTGTGAATATTTGTGGACTGAGGAGGCTTTGTACGTTGCATTAAACTACTCGTGCAATATTGTTAGAAATATTACCCTCAATTGTTTCTCCATTTCCAAACGGTGTGTGAGTTCTTCCACCTTTTTCTCAAGCTTATCATTTGCTTCTTGGAGTGCGCCTGTTTGTCTTGCAGCCTGAAAAGTATTGATGTGCTCTCAGATATAAAAAGCTTGCTAACAGTACAAAATTCCACATCGAAACACCAGTAAACAAGTAAATGTCATGTGTTGTTCAGTTATATGTATATAAGAAACTACATGTTTATCAGTTCAAGTGGTTGTTCTGAGCTAGAAAGAGTGTTTATCTGCATTTTTACTACCAGTATTGGCCCATCAGAACTTACACACCCATTTAAGAGCTAATTCTATTTTCTGTAGCTTTCATCACATCGGGCGTAATTGACAGAGGTTGTTATCCCAGGTTCTCTTCTTAAAATGAGATGTATTGCCAAGCAACCCAATCTTAGCTTGACTTGAGGGGTTCATAGAGAGATTGAAATGGACATGATCAATTTCATCCCCCTCCCCCAGGAAAAAATTGTGCTCTTTTGTCAGAGCAAGGAAACACCAGATGAGACTTCACATTTTAACTGAGTGAGGAAGTACACAATATGGCAAATGGGCCATGGCAACCGGTGTTTCTCAATATTTATTTGTTTGAGACACTCGTGTAAGGTCTTGGAAGATTCTGAGGAACCACAAAATATGTTACCAGCATAAAATGAGGTTCACATGAGTGTCTAGTATGAGTAGATCATCAATCATTTTATGGAGCAACGTCTTCTAGGACAGACCTGGATAAGATTGAGAGAAATAACTAGAAATGTAGTGCACTTGGGGAATCGTAGCTTGGCAGCTCTGAAATTTTCCACAGTAAACTTATTTTATGATCATATATCAATTTCCTAAATGAAAATAAATTCCGTCCGAATGCGTAGGCGGATGATCGCATATATCTGCAGCTGCAGCATTTTTTTGCCACATGTTTTACCTCATTAGTGCTTCTACCATGTGAGCTTTTACCGCCAACTCATCCAAACATATTTTTTAAACGTTGATGCTTGTACTTGATAAGTCTTTTTTTTTTTTTAAGAAAAAAGCTGCCCCTCCATCTGCATCTAAATTATGAAACACGAAATAGAACGAGGATACCAGTACATACCATCTTCAGTTTTCGAAGCTCTCTCCTGGCAACTCTCCCCCTCCATCTGCACTGCGTATGAATTGATGCTCTCCTGAGTGATTTATAGTATGACTGAGCTGCATGGCCGCGGTAATGGGCCTGCAATTAGTTTCTTCCATTAGTAAAACCATGCATCAGTAGATAGATTATACAAAAATAACTAGTGCATAACCTGAATAGTAATGGATGCTTGTGTCTGCTTTCTACATCTATATTCTTCGCGGGCTGTCATTGCCCGCAAAGCTGTCTGCAGGACAAGCACCACGACTTTGAGTTTGGAGTATCTCTTTCTTGCCAAGAGCCTTCGTGAACTCCTCTGGATCTTAAGAGCAGCCGCCTCCCTTCTCATCTTCCAATATAGCTTGCACGCAAGTTTTCCTACATGAAAAAAGAAGACCTGCTGATCTTACTTGACATATACTACTAAACAGCAAGTCTAGTCAGAAGAAAGCAAAAATAATATCCAAGATAAATTAACATTTACGAGCTAATGCAATGATAGAACATGCTCCACAAGAGTACGTTTAGCCAGAGAAAATTTACAAGCTTCACAGGTTTTTGACGCACCTCTCCACCAAGACTGTAAGCATATAACTGCCTTTCTCATGGTAATAAACTGCTTCCGATTAACGTGAGCTTTCATCTTCCTCTGGATTTTCTTGGCTTCATGATTAAGTTTTTCGGCTCTCTTCGTGTCTAGGTCAGCCATCTGACCAGCTCTTAGAAACACCTTAGTCTTCCCTATCTGCAAAACCATTTAGAAACCCCGAATGCTAGAGTCATCTAAAATTTACAGAAATATAAACAATGAAAACCAGAATGCTTTCCTTTTAGCTTCGTGGACCAACCTATAAGAGAAATGCACCTCTCCACCACCCTTGGGAGCATGAAGGGACACGGGATAGTCTATGTGTTCAATGTAACCAAAATCATTTTTACTAGAACAGACTTCGAAATATCTGATGAAAACAATTAAGCTTAACAACAAAGTAAACTAACGTGGCCAGTTCACTTTGGGAACTTACAAAATAGTTTTACAAAAGTTAAATTTGGTGGTATACTACTCCGTGCTTGTACAGACTCAAGTTGAGTTTATTTCGAGCAAGGATACCTATCAAATTTTTGCATCCTATTTGATTTATTGACCTTCAGTGAGTCTTAAGGAAAACCTTTGTCATCAATCAAATCTGAGTAGAAGTTTCCTAGAGCTCGTGTGGTTTAAACTGAAATGTTTAGCTGAAATATGAACCATAATCCAATACCTAAGAAGTTACTACTATAAACTATTTGTTCATGAAAAAAGATTTACTCGTCAACATGAAAAAAACTTCATATTACCTGAAAACCTGTAAGCCCCATCTTATCTAAAATCTTCTTGCATGCAATCACTTCATCATCACTGCTCAAAGATAGATTTAAGAATGGATATGACTGGAAGAGTTATGGAAAAAGGGTCTAAACTATATCCAAAGCCATAGAAGAAGAATTAATAAATGTAGCGGCAATAGTAGATCAATGATAATGGTATTATGAAAATTATGAGTGACAAGAAGGACTGCAGTTCTCTAATCAGTTAAGAACATAAGCTGTTACTTACTTGTCTTCCATAACTTCCGGAGCAAGAAGACGAAAACGGTTTAGAAACTCAGAGAATGTCTTCCGAGTAGGGTATCCAGCACAGCTGATCCTGATTGCCTCTAAGACACCCTACCAGCACAAAATTAATTATTACATCCATTTGTTTGAAAATTGAAAGATAGAGGACGCAATACCAAAATTTGAAATTATACTCACACCACAGCGTAGTTGTTGAATGACATTGATGTTTTCGAAGATAGCTGGTTTAAGAAGATTATTTGGCTTCACACATCTTATGTAGTGAGGCTCAGTAGAATTCAGGGTCTCCATAAGTTGCTGAAGTTGTAGCTGCAGAATTACATTGCAATATTAATGTTCCATCTTACAGTAGAAAGAATACATTAAATTACGGAGGTCAAAACCCGTAAAAGATGCCTAGTCATGCCGAAAAGTATATTCAGTTTCTTGTCTATATTTGAACACAAAATTTTCCGGTTACTATTTTCTTTGCAGGAAAATAAGATGCGAATTTCGGCATAAATAGATGTGATGATGCTTTTATTAGTTAAGGTTTGAGATCTTTAAGTGCACTTTGAAAACAGCATGCCAATCTCGCCTCCTAAAATGGATAAGTCCCACGACTCAGCAGCAGTGAGAAACTTCTGATCTCCTCTTGAAGATCTGATAATATTTCCATATATACTCAATTACGGGAGGTATTTAGTCCTGAGTCTGCAGGGGTATTTGGATTTACCAGGTACAGGTTACTCAATACTTTTCTGGAACAGGTTGCACAACAGCTTATGGGTCATAGAGGATCTAATATTATCTGCTGTAATTATAACAAATATATTCTATACTTGTTGCACTGCTCAAAGGATTTTGAACAACATTTGATTCTATCGGTTCTTGAGATGACAAATCATAGAAGGGAGCTTTAAAACTATAGTTTGTTGCAATTTGGCATATGCTTGGATGTCCTGAAAGGATGAGAATTTTCAATAGTTGAAATAGTGGAGTGTTCTTGATGAGTTTTGTACTTTCAGGGTTCAAGGTGCTTAAATGGAGGCCATAAATCTTATGTTTCTCATGAAGCATCTCAAGGACTGAATTTGGACTACCTGTAGCCAAGTTCTCATTTTTCAGAAAACCCAGGACGGTTAGGCCAACTAATTCTCAATCACAGAAGCTTTGGATCGCTGATCAGCCCAATTATTAACTTTGCAGCAGGAATTGATAGCCTAGCTCAGAGGGTGTGGGTGCTGAATGTCAACAAAAAGTCCAAAGTGGATTTAAGGCCCCACTTTCCTTCTTCCTAGAAGGGAATAGAAAGAAAAGCCAGTGTGTCCATCCTTAAACTTTCCAGATGGTTAGGGCAAAGAGATTTTGGGGCGCCAGTCTCCTCTTTTTCTATATTCTTATTTTCGTTAAAAGTTGTAACCTAATAGTTAGGTCTATTTATACTTCTCCTTATTTTGCTCAAAACCTTGAGACTATTATAAATAAATCCTTTTATTATAGGTATACAAAACAGAATTTTTATTAGCTGAAAGATAACGCCTACAAAGGAACTGATAGGTCATACTCTCACAAACTATACAGCAAGTAAAACTATTATAAATCATCTCTATGCAGATCCCAGATTAAATACCTTAAAGCGAGACCCAATAGATGAGAACTTTGAAGATTTTGAAGAAGATTTTGATGAATCCTCAACAATTGGGGGGAAAAGGCCTGCCACGAAACCACATCTTGATGCACTCAACAAATCTTGATGTTCGGGGACAACATAGTCTTTATTTTTGTCTAGAAACTGATCAGACTGGTATAAAACCTGCAGATGATAAAGAAAATATCTTATTGGAAAAATAAATTCATCCGACATTTTGCTTTTACTACTCAGTACGATTCATACATAAAACAACCAACTTCTTCAAGTTCAATGGAAAGAGGAAAGGATTGCTCACCTCTCCAGCATAGTGAGCAATAGCGAAATCAGTCCGAGACAGCTTTGGCTTGACAAACCGTTTATTAGATTTGAAAGTCTGATAAAGCTTTTGACAAAATGTTTCATGGGTTGATTTTGGGAACATGCTGGAAGTAGAACAAATCCATGAGAGAGTCAAATGAAAAGGTCAATAAAGTAGTGGAAAAAAAAGAACTGCAGGACATAACAGATGCAGCCACTGGCACACATGTCACTGACACGTATGATAATAATGAATACTTTCAAGTTATCGCGGGTTTGGCAATAACCACTAATTGAAAGTACATAAGTAAATTAACTTAAAAAATTCTAAACTTCCAGCAGAGTCCTCTGAGAATCTTAAGACACAACTACAGTGGGTCTACCCATCCATATATATGTCTTCCCGTCTTCAAATACCTATTAAGCTATTACTCTTGAAAGCAAGCTGAGTACAAGAAAAAGAAATGACCAGCAGAGAACTTGTGTATGAGTTGAATAGCAGATTATCAATTTTTTTCTATTTGTGTATGAAATACAATGCAGCATTGCCAATTAAGATGATGGTTGAGTGTCAGGGTGAAGAAATGAAAGTAAACCTCGAGGAAGAATCAACATGTATATTTTCTTCTTGAAGTTTTAGTATTTGGCTTGATTGTCTTTCTTCAGAGTTCCACGAAGCTCGTATGTATGATAGACACATAGCTAGGGAAGAGGTAGAAGGTGAGCAAACTTTGCCTAAACCGGCCGCCCCAAACCGATCCGCATCAAACCAGTCCGAATTTAGCACCTACTTGATTGATTACGATTATAGAATCGTAACCCCAACTAACTTTGATTGATCATGATTTCGGAGTTGGAATAACCTCTAAGAGCCGAACCGGTCCGATTCAGATTTCACGTCAAAAAATTACATATTTTAGCTACATCCACCATCCACAAATCAAACTTTATAAGACCGCATAATTGTTTGAGTTGACTTTCATTAAGTTATTCATCTTTTCTAGCAAACTACGTTAAGCTTTCTATTCCAAAATTTATGTTTACACATCTTTAAATTATTCTAACCGAAACATACTTTGTTTAAATTAAGTTTCTCGATTTAACAACCCGTTCAACCCAGTGTGAGTTGGGCCGAGTCGATAAGTTAGGTTTGGTCTGCGTATCAAAAACAATAGCGTGGGTTTGGGTAGAACATTTTCCAACTCGTACTTATTGGGTCGAGGTAAAATTTTCGACAAAACGCGGCCAAACCGGTCTACGCTCTCCCGTAGGTAGATGTTCAGCAGCATATATTCAGCATATTTTTGGGATAGATAAAAGAGCATGAAGTTTATGTACAAAATGCACACAGAGGCATTCACAAGTGGTTTCTTACCAGGCTTCATCGAGCAAAGAAATTATCCCTCCAGGTTTCTGCATAACCATAAGAAAAATTGAAGTGACTGGATAGTATTTGAACTATATCCGAGGCATGGTTTTAGACAGATTGCGCTCGAGTTGTCAAATCCTTACAGAGTGTATTGACATCATAAAAACAAACACACATACATATAAAACGAGCTAGCTAGGATGAGTAAAACACAAGCCTGTACGAAAACCCAAGTCCTGTTCCAAGTTTCTCATACCATCTGAAAGTATTAGTCACTTGGATTATCTGATCCCAAAGACACTGGTTGAACATATATTCTCTCGGGTATGTGTGGCAATACTGATCAATGACTACCTGCAGAACTACTTTCTAGGCTTTACATTCATATGAGTGCTAGTAACACTTCAGGTTGATATATGAAAATTTATCTTTGTAGAATGTCTGTCACCTGATAGGTGAGGGCATGCAACAATTTTAGTCCTAAAGAATCAACTTATCATATGTAAAGGAATGAGATCATCTCCAATTATCTATCCCGTGATTTATGCTGATTAGTCATCATCTACTCCATGATTTATGGAATCATTTATTATGTTGTTATTATCTCATTTTCTATTTTAACAGTTATACATTGTATGTAAATCATCTCTCATGTATTTATATGGACCATTGGTCCTTGGAAATATACAATTTTCATTCCACTCTCATATCATATCTCTCACCAAGTCCTTGGATATTACACAAGGGGACCACTTGGGCAACAAATTTTGAAATGCAACCCACCGACTAAATACCCTTCGGCTCTGCAACATTATACATCTCTTGACAAATCTAAGTCCATTCGTAGCGATGCAAGAAGAGATTCGCCTGCTTCAGAAAAACAGTTTCGATCCAAAGGCAGAATCAGGGGAAGAATCAAAGGCCTACAGATTCGCGTCGAACCATACATTATTTTGACTAGTCGTCGTTCAAAGAAGAACTCGTGACTATGTCACGAACACCGCCATATTTCAGCCAAAATCTGTTGTTTAAGGCTCCAAATAAGTAGTAATAATTTCTTAATTAATTAGGAGTTTAATTTAATCCGTATTTGGGTGAATCTTTTTGCTGAGTAATTCTTTTCTTTAGACTTATTTAGGATTGGTTCAGATATTTTTCTAATTTTGGCAAAATTATATTTTTTAGCTATTTCAGCCCGGCTTGTGTAGTTTATTCGATTATTAAGTTTTTTCCAGAAAAGATGTAGTTTTCTATGGACCCTAGAGAGAATTTCTCCTAGCGTTGTTCTTTTATGTTTCTTGCTTCTTGATGCTCCCATAAACGCCTCGATTCAGTTCGACTTCAGTTGGTATCGGAGCTCAGAGCTCCGTGGTAAGAAGATCGTCATAACAATGGTGCGTAGAAGACCAGGCAACTGCCGGCAGGTTCCAAACGAGGAAGCCCCCCAATGGGAACGTAACGTGCAAGACGTTATGATGATACAAGATCTGCAGAGGCAACACTAGGATCTACACAGGCAGATTGCAGTGTTAACCCAGCGCCTAGCGGTTCGCAAGGCTTTTGATCGTGACTCGCAGCCGGCGTCCGGGATCTGCTACAACAGAGATTCATGTGGTCGGAACGAGCGTTATGGAGCAGGGAGTTTAAATACTGATATGCCTGAATTTCGGGTATGTCTCATGCCGATAATTATTTTTATTTTCTTAAAGACGAAGAACTAATTGTTGAGGAAGTCGAACAAACTTCCTGTGATGCAATTTTTGATGAGGGTATTTCTTTGTCATGTGAACGTGAGGTGGATTGCACAAAGCTGAAAGTGGTAAAATCTTCCGTGCTTTTCATTGATTATTTACACCCTTAAATAGGTAAAATACAATGCTAAATTATACAAATAGTCCTCTAATTATTTACATAAGAGTCCTATAACTATTACTCCCCCGCAGTCGAAACTGTAGGTGTGCCAACACTGAGACTGGAACGGAAGCGCTGGAACAAGGGCCGAGGAAGACCCTTGGTGAAGATGTCGGCGTACTGATAATCTGCTGGAATGTGCAACACACGAAGCTGACCCAAACGAACCTTCTCACGAACGAAGTGGAGATCAATCTCAACATGCTTAGTGCGCTGATGCTGAACAGGATTACCAGAGAGATAGACAGCACTCACATTGTCGCAATACACGACGGTGGCCCGAGGCGGGGCAACACGAAGCTGAAGAAGCAAATTCCGAACCCAGCAGAGTTCGGAGACGGCGTTAGCAACACCGCGATACTCAGCCTCAGCACTAGAACGAGATACCGTGGCCTGTCGCTTGGACGACCAACTCAGAAGATTGTCTCCATAGAAGACACAGTAACCAGAAGTGGAGAGGCGCTTGTCAGGACAACCAGCCCAATCGGCGTCAGTGTAGGCGGTGAGGGAATCAGCAGCAGAGGCAGAGAGCCGAAGACCATACTCTAGTGTCCCACTGATGTAGCGCAAGATACGCTTCAGGGCATGAAAGTGCGGCTCACGGGGATCGTGCATGAAGAGACAGATCTGCTGAACGGCAAACTGGATGTCTGGTCGAGTGAACGTGAGGTACTGCAAGGCCCCAGCAAGGCTGCGGTATAGTGTAGGATCAGCAACCGGTGGGCCAGATGTGGCTGTGAGTTTACTCCCGACCTCAACAGGGGTGGCAGTAGACTTACAGGCCGACATAGAGGCACGACGAAGAATCTCGGTCGCATACTGATGCTGAGACAGGAACAGGCCAGACGAATCACGGGTGACAGCGATGCCCAGAAAATGATGCAGATGGCCCAGGTCAGTCATAGCAAACTCTCCAGAGAGCTGGGAGACAATCTGATCCAAGACAACCGGAGACGACCCAGTGATGACGATATCATCCACATAGAGCAGGAGGTAGACGATGTCCGAGCCACGACTGTAGACGAAGAGAGACTCATCACACGAGCAACCAGAGAAACCGATAGTCTGTGTGAGGACGGTGGCAAATCGCTGAAACCAAGCACGGGGAGCCTGCTTCAGACCATATAAGGATTCGCGTAACCGGCAAACAAAGTCAGGATGGCGTGTGTCGCAGTAGCCAGGGGGCTGATGCATGTATACCGTCTCAGAGAGATCACCATGAAGAAAAGCGTTCTTGACATCCAGCTGACGGATAGGCCAAGAGCGCGTGACTGCAATGCTGAGAACTGTACGGATGGTGGTCGGTTTGACAACCGAGCTGAAAGTCTCCTCACAATCAATCCCAACCATCTGGGACTTCCCATTGGCTACCAATCGCGCCTTATAGCGCTGCAGACTACCATCAGCGCGAAACTTGTGGCGAAAGAGCCACATAGATCGCAGACCATTAGCCCCTGTCGGGCGAGGAACCAGATCCCAAGTGTGGTTCCTAACCATAGCTCCAAACTCATCATCCGTGGCCGCTTTTCAGTGAGGATCCGACAAGGCTAGGATGGGGGATTTGGGAAGGGGCGAGATGGGGTCTGGTGGCTGGGCCGCTAAAGTGAGACGGGTGACTGTTTTGACTATGCCATGCATGGATCTGGTAGTCATCTGAGGAGAGAGATGGGGAGGAGAAGTGGCCACTGGGCTCGGTGTGGGTGACTCAGGGGGTCAGGTAACACAGGCACAGAGGGTACAGGACGAGGGAGAGTGGACACAGATCGACGGACGTAGTGCTGAGGAAAAGGTTCCACAAGGTTCCTGGACGGGGAAAGCTGTGTGGGTGCCCTAGTAGGTGCGGGTGGTGATGTGGATGCCCTAGGAGGGGTGGGTGAGGGTGTTTGTGCCACAGGGTTATGAGCACGATGAGTGAAAAGGGGAGACGGAAGACTGTCATCGGGATCAGACGTCCTGTGGACAGAGGGAGACACAGACCCAGGAGTGGTGAAAGGAAACACCGTCTCATCAAAGGTGACATGACGGGAAGTGTGAACCCGACCAGTACTCAAGTCTAGACACCTGTACCCACGATGATTAAGAGGGTACCCCAGAAAGACACATCGAACAGAGCGTGGTGCAAGCTTGTGAGGTGAGGTGGCAGAGAGGTTCGGGTAACACAAGCATCCAAACGTGCGGAGATGCTCATAGGATGGTGAGCGATGGTAGAGGGCAACAGTAGGAATATTGTTGCCAAGGACTTTGGTGGGAAGAATGTTATGAAGGTAGACAGCAGTTAGAAGAGACTCAACCCAGAAAGAGGCTGGAAGGGAGGCCTGAGCTAGGAGGGCACGACTGATGTCATTGATTCGACGAATCATGCGTTCAGCTTTGCCATTTTGAGATGACGTCTGAGGACACGCAAACCGGAAGACAAGTCCATGATTAATGGCGTGAGAGTGAAAAGAGCCATTATCGAATTCTCCACCAAGGTCACATCGAAAAGTTTTGATGGGTCGCTCAAATTGAGTTTGTACGAAGGTAGTGAATTGTTTAAATTTTGATATCGCTTCGCTTTTCTGTTTAAGTGGGAAAACCCAGAGAAAATGGGTATAGTCATCTAATAGTAGTAGGTAGTATTTGTAGTGCGATTTGCTTAAGACCGGAGATGTCCATAAATCACTGTGAACAATGTCGAAGGGACGGGAAGTAGAAGAAGTAGATGGTGAAAAAGGCAAACGCACGTGTTTACTAATTTGACAAGCATGACAAAGAGCTTCTGAATTATGCCTACTACAAGAAATTAAATGACTATTACGAAGCGAATCTAAAACTAGATGTCCGAGATGACCAAGGCGGTTGTGCCAAACGGAAGCAGGAAGAGCAGCAAAAGAGACAGCAGACGACGGTGGTGGGACAGACTGGAATGGATAGAGATCACCCGAACTGTTGCTCCTGTGTAAAAGAGCTCCCGATCGTAGGTCCTTTACAGAAAAACCAAAAGGGTCAAACTCAACGGAGACATTGTTGTCAGTAGTGAATTGACGAACAGAAACTAGGTTTTTGATAACGTTTGAGGTGAGTAAGACATTTCTAAGGTGAAGGGAACGGGAGTTGGTGGTAAGGGTGTGATTGCCGGATCCTTTCACTGGAATGCTAGAGCCGTTTCCCACAAGTATGTGAGGAAAAGGACAAGATGACGAGAGAGAGGAGAGTATACCTGACTGCGGAGTGAGATGAGCAGATGCGCCGGAATCAAGATACCAAGTCTGATCCGGAACGTTGAGTGTCATGCCAGAGAACTGAGATCCCAAATCAGTAGCAGTCGGGTAGGCAGAAGCGGCTGTGAGGCCCTGCTGAGAAGGTCCTGGACCAAGAATACCTGATGTAACTGTAGGCTGATAGGGTCCTGACTGTGTCCAACCCGGAGTCGGGGGATATGGGCCCGACTGAACAGTCGGAGACGACGGGGCAGGACACCACACCCAGTTGCCGTGAGAAGAGGCAGTGTCGGTGGTGGAAGACATGGCGTTGTAGAGGAGAAGTGAAAGAAGAAGCTAAATAGGGCCGCTGAAGAAGCCGAGCCGAAGTCACACAGGAGCCGAGTTGGAGAAGAAAACGCGGAATGAAACTATTTGTTCCACTAGTGAACAATGAGTTTATCAAACAAACTGTCCCACCATTAAAAAAAAATCAACTCCAATTGAAGTTTGTGAGTCACCAACTAATGCCACAACCAAGTAATTAATGATGAGTCACAGGCAGTGAACAAAAACGTGACTCACAGCCCTTCTTTTCTCCAAACTCACAACCAAGTACGTACGTGGTCCCACCAATAATTCAATTTCCCAGTTAACAATTGGACTTCTAGGAAACCCAGATAGCTAAGTTTTGTGAACAGTGAAGTGAGGAGGATTCTTCACTCTGTAATTACGCAGAGGTAATTTTGTTGACGCGTGAAAGCGTGTTTTCGCCGGAGATTACAGAGAGAACGATGCTGGGCACTCGTCCGATGCAGTGAGCGATCGAGAGGGAGACGACCGGAGCGGCAGATCACAGCAGCGGTGACCGGAGCAGAAGACGGCCTGAAGCAGAGCCGACCGGAGAGGAGAAGAGGACTTGCGCAGAGTCTCGACGGCGACCACGATCGACGGAGAAGAGACGATGCGTTGCAGAGACGTGGCCGGAGGAGTGAGCGGAAGCTGGAGGAGTGGCCGGCGGTCGTCCGAGAGGGAGGACGACGGCAGCCTGCGGTGGCGTGAGGCCGGCGACGGGAGGATAAGAAAAAAGCAGAGACCTAATTAGTGCTCTGATACCATGAAAGTGGTAAAATCTTCCGTGCTTTTCATTGATTATTTACACCCTTAAATAGGTAAAATACAATGCTAAATTATACAACTAGTCCTCTAATTATTTACATAAGAGTCCTATAACTATTAAAAGCCTCCCGTTTACGATGATTATGGAGACGAACATGGCGAATTAAGTGTAGAGGATTGCGAGCACTCTTCCGACGTCCCAACGCCTGTGAGGTAATTGTGGATTCTTCTCAATTAATTTGTTCATCAAATACTTTTATTGAAGATGAAGATGCTGATGAAGACGAAGAGGTGAAACATGAATTAAACAAGTTATGAACTTTTCCAATCAAGTTGTCATATGTTTATTGTGATCCATATATGATGGATTGAGTACTCTTTCATGAGCCTAAGCTGAACTCGAGAGCCAGTTCTTTTGAAGAAGGGGTGACCGATGCCCGGGAGAAATCCCTCTGCTTTAGAAAAACAGTTTCGGTCCAAAGGCAGAAGGCTTATGGATTCGGGTCGATATTTTTGACTAGAATCGATGTTCTAAGATGAGCTCATGATATTTCAGCCAAAATCTGTTGTTTAGGACTCCAAATCAGCAGGTAATTAATTTCTTAATCAATTAGGAGTTCGATTTAAACCTGATTTGGGTGAATCTTTTTTCCGAGTTATTCTTTTCTTTGATTTATTGTTTAGGATTTGTTTTAGAGATTTTTCTATTTTTGGCAAAATTATGTTTTTTTTTCAGCTACTTAAGTCCGGCTTGTGGACTTATTTTATTAGTTTATTTGATTATTGAGTTTTTTCCAGCAAACATGATTATTGAGTTTTTTCTATGAACTCTAGAGAGACTTTCTCCTAGCTTTGTTCCTTTCTATTCGTTGGTTCTTGCTGCTCCCATAAATCCCTCAATTCAATTTGGCGTCGGGTGGGGAAGATATCACATGTGTGTAACCAGGTTAGTAGTCTAACAAGAACAGGATGAAGGAAAGAATCACTAATCGGTAAGTCCTGGGCATATTCAATAGCTTCTTGTTTAACAATGTTAATAGCCATACTCGTTTCCAGATAGCTTAACATTTGATTTTACTTTCATGAACTTTAATTCTAAATTATCCTGACGTTAGTGAAGTATAGCCCTTGACACGTTATCAATTACATCAGGCAAAATGTAATTTTAAATAGGTTAAGGCACCCTCTACTTCAAGTTCCTATCGTGTAAAATTTTCTCAAGAATTGTAACTTGTTAAAATCAGTAGAGAGAGTTTATTGTAACTTTCACACAGTAACTTTTTGGTTGATAAGTTTATGGCAGTTTTCTTACAATATTTGCATACTCTATTTTTACTCTCAAGATGCATCCATACATACAGCGACATAATTGAATAGGTTTAAGTGTGTGCAAGGTTTGAAAAAAGCCAGAGTGAGTAATAGTTTTCTTGCGTTGATGATCCTACTTCGATACTTTAGAAACATACACTGAATGGGAACAGGAAGTATGCAATTAGCAAGTGCCAATATGCCAATACAAAATGGAACATACATGTAAAACCAAGCTAAGTGACTAGTAAACCGAGAAAACCTTTTCAATAAGATCCAGGACATCTTGATTGTCGACAAAGTCTATGTAACTCCAGTTAATTTCCTCCCTTGTGTACTCTTCTTGCTCCATCTTAAAAACATGCTGGAGGGAAACACAACATTTCAAACAGGAAGCTGACAAATGGGCAGTGCTATTTTACATAAAGGATAGAAATAACCGTTACCTGGTTGAAATGTTGTTGCAGCTTCTCATTTGTATAATTAATGCAAAATTGCTCAAAGCTGCATCCATAAATATTAGGTTCAATTGAAATAATAGGGTAAGACACAGAAAAGCAATCGCAGTTTCAATATAGCAATACACACCTATTGGTCTTAAAGCTTTCAAAACCATAGATATCAAGGACCCCAATCAAAGATGTTGAGGTTGGATCCTGGCCGATAGAGACGTTGATTGTGTCAACCAACCTAAATATAAGAAAAATCAGGGAACTCTTGTCGCATCACAAAGAAAGTCAACTTCAATATTTCTATAATTAAGTAAACCCAATAGCAAAACCCAAATAGTGGAATCTAATTATATTACCAGTCAAACAACCGAGAATATAATGTCTTTGCTAAACCATCTCTGCTAACTAATGCACCAATAGGATCGAGACTTCTTTTGATAACTTCTTCTGGAGTGACCATTACACGCTTTAGAAGCGCATCCTCCAATGAAACAGCATCACACCTGAAGTTGAAAGAAAACTCAACTTGTACAGGAATTAACATACAAAAATAAGTCGAACTATGAAGGTAAATGATTGAGTCTAACATGAGAAGTTCTGCGGTCATTTTAAGATGAAATTTAGAACTTTCATCTTTCAGAACCGATGAGTCAATCTCTTGTCCTTTGGAGAATTCTATATTGCCAAGATGAAGAATTGCTGCAACAACTCTGAAAATTGCATCCTGCAAAGAAATACAGATGATCTTAGGTTTTAGACTTGAAGGTAAATATAAGGAAATAATCTTCATTTACAGCACCTGATCTTCTTTACTTATGCCAACAATATCCATAGCTCTCCTTGTAGCGAGATAATCTTCGGCATCGCTTACGCCAACAAGTTCATAGCAAGTTGATTGATTCAGGTAATGAAATGTTTTAGGGTCTCCTAATTTATACTTTTCAACCTCCTGTGAACATATCAAAATTATTTATTTGGTTTCTAACAAGAAGAAAAAGGTACCACAATGTGGAAAGAGCAACTCGCAGAGATTCTACCTCTGGAGGCGCTGAACAAAGTAGATAAAAACAATGATAGTTGCGTTCCGGATCTGAAATTTGGCAAACTCGAGATCTCTCTAGAAGGTATGTTCTGATGGCTGCTCCAGAGATCCTTCCATGCTTATTGAATTGAATCTCAACAAATTTTCCAAATCGACTGAACCAGCAAAATCCAGTCAGCATGAAATGGAACAAGAGGTCAAAAAAGAAAAACGTATTAGTTATGATGTTTGTAAACTAAGTCAAGAATATGACTACAAAACATCGTCACTTACCTCGAATTGTTATTTCTTACAGTTTTGGCGTTGCCGAATGCTTCCAGAACTGGATTAGACTGCATAGAGTTGATTCATATTTAGGTTCCAGTAAGTAGTGATTACAAACTCAAAGAGATGACTCAGAAAAGTTCATCCTTTTATTTTAAGAATTACTAATACAAAGCTATTACTAAGGTTCCAGGGTACACACACATGGTGCTGAGTAAGTACTATTGATTGTCCTTATCAACCAAATAACCAACAATCTACTTCCCTTACTCCTGCCTCTTCTATACACAAATATTTCAAAAGATTTCTTACTCCAATTGTTAAAGGTAACAGATATTCGTCATTATTACTAGTACATCATTTAATTCAGGTAATAATGAGTACAGATTTTGCATTTTAAGAGATCACAGAAGAAAGCATCCTCATCCAGCGCAACAATCTTCCAAAACATTGGCAAGAGCGTGAGAATAATAGGAAGGGAGTTGAAACCTCACAACATTTCTCTAAATCCTTCAGTTATATCTCAAACAACTTGTACAGTAGGTTCAAACTCAGATCCACTATAGAGAGTACAATTTACTAGAAGGGTTGGTTTGCATGTATTATTCATACATGTACGGAAAAATTAGCAGGGAGCATCTTCAATGAGTAATCATTGAGTCATTGATAAATTCGTTAGAAGCACAAGACAATTAACTACTGAAATAATAAGAGGAGTGGAACTAGATCAAGGCAAACTTACTTCTAGGACTTGTTGCTCAACAGTTCTTCCTTCAATGCCTTTATGACCACCCAGATAAGCAAGGTAACGCATAAGCATCTTCGTAGTTTCAGTTTTACCCGCCCCACTTTCACCACTTACTAGAATGGCATTGCTTTTTCCCTCATTGACCATTGCCCTGAAATAACAAGATTATTCTCAGTCAATTATTGAATCACCAAAAAAATGTAACCTTTGAATTTCACCATGTTTATACTTTATACTCACCTGAAAGCGATGTCTCCTATTGCGAAAACATGAGGGCTCAGCTCTCCGAATGCTGCTCCTTTGTATAGCTCCATCATTTGCTCATCATACAGATGTGGAAGTCTTTGGAATGGATTGATGGCGATAAGAATACTTCCAGTATAAGTCTGCAAGGTGATTTAACAAAAATTATGACAAAACAAGCAATGGCTTTAACTATTATTTCCTGCCTCTCACCGGACTGAACATATATATATTGATAGGATGAACTAAAAGAAGATTGCCTTACATAGATTTCATTAAGTTGATATCTTGCCGACAGATTCTGCAGAACTCCGGGCTCGTGTAAATATGACAGCTTAGTCATGTCATCAACCCCACTAGCAGGAGCTTCCACGTCCTTCGGATAAAGTTTTGACAAAGTAGCAACGATCTGGTTCGAGCAGTAGGTAAATAAAGGAAGCCAGTCAGACGAACTTAACGTCAAGATCTTTTCATGTTGTCCTCAAATGCATGGTTGTTCATTAGCATACATGACACGAATTTTAAAGGCATCTACATGGGTAGGCAGGTTACCTCAAATAGGAAAATGAAGGATAGATGAAAAGAAAAAGTTGCCAGAACCTGTTATCTTCATAACTACATAAGCAAGATGGAGCACAAAACAGAAAACGGGGTTCGGCCTATAACAGTCCAGTCACAACTTAAAATGGATTAAAATTTGAAAACATGCAGAGTCTTATAAAATGACCCAAAATATGGATCTGAAGTTCAGATCCATATTTCACTTCATATTCTGCACTTGTAATACATATGCAGACAAGTCAATGAACTTCACTAGTTTCAGGAAATGTACCCAGCACAAGATACAAATACAAACTTCCGTTCTTACCGTCTCATATTAATGGATCGAGTGCCATAGACAGAAAAGGAGAAAAAATAAATGTCCCCACTGCTTCTTACCGTTTTCTCATTGCTAGTCTGGATCTCCACATCCTGTCCATTAATATTCGAAACTTGTCCATCAATCCACGACTCATCTGGATCTTCAACCCAAACATGAGAACCTATAACAATATTTACTGGAGTACCCTGCAGTCATGTTTAGAAGTTTATGATAAAAGAATTAATGGCCATAATAAAATACAACAGACAGACTTACTGATATGACTTTTTTTACAAGCACGTGTAAAATTCAAAATAAATAGATATATTAGCACTTCGAACTTGAAAAGTAGTATCCATATTCCAATTCCTGAAGCTTTCTGGACTTACATTATGGCATGTAGCAGCTCAATGTCCAACCTATATTCTGGACAATGTTTTACCACATACCTCCAGTCAAAACCCAATGAATACACTACCACAACTGAAAACCTCCTCCAAGTGTCTGGTATCTTACCAACATTGCAGAAAGAAGGTTGTTAATTGACTAGTGTATACAGTTAACATTAAATCCCAGGTTTGACATAAGTAAGATGTGTAACAGTTGCATATTCGAACTTTTGTGTAAACTGTGGAGCCCCGCCGCAAAGATGTTTTCTGAGCAAATTCTTCTACAAGATAAAAGCATGCTTTCATAACCACTTAACGTACTTTTTGCAAGGTTTTTCATCTACGACATCTTAATTCGACTAAAGATGCATGGTCATTCTCAATCTCAATTCATAATTCCATTAACAGACTAACAGCTTCTGCATCGGCCTTCCATTAGTAAAGCTCCAGATATAATGAGAAAGTGGACATAAAAAAAGAAGGAAAGGAATTGATCCAGGAAAAGTGAGGATCATCCTTTCCGTTCCTCTCCTATTCCATAATAACCCAACCCAAAATACCTCCTATGGCATATCCATTTTATTCTGCACTCTTAGTTTCTGAATTTATGGTGTCTAAAGGATGGTTGTCGTACAACTACATTTACATGTTTCAAGATCATCTTTCATGCAAGAAAAGTGCAGCTGGACTCACAGAGGTGTGTAATAACATTATGTTTCGATACTATTAATTGATACTTCAACATTATGTCATTGAACTATACTGATAAAGAGCTGACATGAACTCCACAACTACGCCAATGCAAACAATTTAAAATAATAACTTGATAAGACTAGATAATTACTCAACGATTGAGATTTTCCGAGACGTTCCCCGAGAGAGCACATGTGGTTTCAGAATATAGAAGAAAATGAACACAATCATGAAAGATAATGAAAGGGGTGGAATATTTTGATCCTCAAAACTCACAACTTTATTACAAAGTAGAACCGAAAAAGTACATATAGCTGTAAATTAAAGTAAAGTTCACACTTACCATATCTGATGTCTCTGAACACGATGTCGCTCAATTTTGCCCTACTACACAGACACTTGACTTCAGTAACAACTCCGATCCCAACATTGCCTCTGAAAGCAGAGGCATTGAAGAAGGACTACGAAAACCGTCAAGCAATTAAGTAAAAACTTAGGCCGTCTTATGTGGGAAAGCCGTTCAAGAGGTCTCTGTCAACTAAATCACGGTGTCAATCTTCTCCAAACTCAGTTATCATGAATCTCCTACGAGAAAGACCATAAAAGACTCAGATATTCATGTCCAGATACCGTATGGCATAGTGATCATGACAAATCATTGATGTTTTTCTTAAAGTCGCTATACTAGTTAATGGCACTGTTTGTATTACTAATAAACTCATGAATAAACTATATATCTTACACACATCTTCGCCGTGATAGGAAATGCCGTAATCCAGAAAATACAATGAGTGTAAGAAACGTAATGTATCCTCAAATATAACAAAAGGAACTGAGAATCACAGGCACCAATCTACTACAACTGTAACATGAACATAGAAGGAAAGATTTTGACCAGCGAGACTAAACTGAAGTAAGAATAAAAGAGCTGATCAGGATGTAACTGGACATTGCCTTTAAGCCTATCATAAGTAAAGCTAAGCTCCAGAAAACAGATGATATGTCCTCAATCATATCCCACTCATAGAACTCATTGATCAAAACAAATGGAGAAAAATCATAAATAAACTACTCTGGTTCGCCAAAGGAAACTAAAGCACGATCAAATTATTAATTTAGTTATCTTAGAAACCAACATGAGAATTCAGTACTGAGGCAGAACCCATCCTTGACGTGAAAAATTAATAAACTAGGTCGCTCAAAGTTCGAGATTGACATCCCCATTATAGCAGGAAGAACCCCACAACACAAAATCCCGAAATTAAGATACAAAATTGGAACAAGAGTTGCTTCCTTGGCAGGTCAAATTGATTTGAAGCTGGGTCGAAAATGAATTGTAATTTCCAGATCGATCAGATGGAGCGACAAAACTTACATAGAGGAGCGAGATCAATTAGATGGAAACCCTCGCTAGTGGCTGCGAAAATCAGATCCAAACCTGTAAACGCGGTAGAGGAATAAAATCCCCACAATGCGAAATCAACAGAGATCGATTTGGCATCTCGTTGTGGTGCGTGCTAGAGTCGACGGCGGCTTCGCTGATCAGTCATGAGTTCTCCGGCGAGAAGAGAGAGTGAGAAAGAGAGAGAAAGGGTGGCGTGAAATGAGAGAAGAGTGTGGGTGAACGTGAATCGCTATTCGGACTATAGTCATGCATGCAAAAGTTCTCCATGTATGCCCGAAAACAAGGATTGAGATTTTACTTTTCAAGTGGCCAAAGAAATGACGATGGCTCTATCTTCATTTGTAATCAAAACAATTATTTAATCTCTTTTTGGCCCAAATTATTTATCTTAAATTGATAACTTAAGAATAGAACTATTATCTATTTCAAAAAAAAAAAAAAAAAAAAAAAAAAAAAAGAATGGAGCTACTATCTTTCACCGTCTAAACATCAAATTCTCTAATTACCTCTTGAGCAGTAAATTGCAACCTCCCTTAAAACGAAAGAAAAAATTGCAACTAGAATTATATGTATTATTTTAACGATCGTACTAAAACAAGAAATAAGAAAATTGAGGAAACTAAATCAGTAAAGGAAGGTTTGCAAAAAAAAAAAAAAAAAAAATCAGTAAAGGAAGCCCCTGCATGAGGAAACTAAATAAGAAAATTGAGAAAAAAATGCAACTAGGGTGGTAGCTCAAGTGGTAGAGCGTTGGAAGCCCCTGCATTAGGTCCTGAGTTCGATCCCGGTTGACGACAAAAATAATTTCTCAAAAAACGAAAAATCAGAGATCGAAGAAAAGAGGAGAAACACAAATTGCAGTTTTATTCTTAAGAAGATAATGAAAATAGGGTAAAAGACAAAAACCACCCCCTCGTGTTTGGGTTATATAAAATCAACCTTCGTGTTTGGGGATATACAAAAACCACCTCTGTTGAGACAAAAACCACCCCTGTCAGTGAATGGACGTCAGACGAAAAACACCATTCTGTTACAATCAATTAGTATGGGGTGCAATCTGTTTTTTTTTTCGGTGACAACTTTGCCCCTATTTGATTTCTTTTGTTTATTTTGTTCACGTTCTTGATGTTCTTGGTGTTCTTGACCACGTATCTTGATGTTCTTGACCAACACCACCAGTTCTCCACGACATCATATGTTGGCATGTTCTTCTTCAGATTCAGAATCACTTGAGGATTCAGAATCAATCCATGAAGCAATCATAGCTTTCTTTCTTCTTTCATGGTCTTTCTTTTGAAATTTTTTGCTCTTTTTGTGTGGACAGTTGTGTACGGGAGAATCCTTTAAGGAAGATTCAACGTACACCAAGAACAGGGGATGAGAAGAACACAGGAAGAGTAGAGTTGTGTGTAGGGAGAGAGTAAGGCAATAGCAACTGTATGAGAGAGAGACAGAGTTTTGGCAGAGCTTCCGCGTAGTTCAAGTGATTAGTGTTATGTAAGGATGGGTTAACGATTGTATATATAGTGGAGAATATGACCGTTGTAGTGGGTTAATGCGCCCATTAATGGCGGCTTAATTACCTTAACCACAACGGCACGTTCGTCCGCATATATAGGGACCGTTACGCACTTCGTCCGCGTATACCGGAACCGTTATGAGGTTGACCGAGTTTATGGAGCTCGCGCCATAAATCTCTCAAAGCAGTTACTAAAGGTCACGTGCGGGCTTGTGTGTCACTCGCGCGCGACGGATTTTACTCTAGCCTCCAAACCACTAAGTCCCTACAAGTCCCGTGTGGTGGTGTGCGAGGGCCCTGTCTCGCAGCTCCCACGTGGATCAGCGCGGGTGGTGATCCAGTGTCTGTGGAGCACATCTAGGTGTGCTGGATGATTGCCACGTGGCTATGATCTGTCTATCTGGAAAGCATTATCGACATTAGCCCCCTTTTTGCGCGTGGAGACGCCTAGCCGGATAGGCTTCAATGCGCAAAAATAGTGCACGCGTCGTTGCCACGCACCAATTCAAATACACGCAAAATCAGCCCCCGTGCATGCCATTATGACCTAGGATCCCTAGAGTCGTGTCGTCTGTTCTATTAGGGTTTTAGGCGTGACGTTAGCATCAACCTGTGATTGCGCGATTCGGCGGTGACGGTTGTGATTCGACCAATGAAAGGACGAGACTCTTCAGTGTTTTTGAATAAATACTTAATGCCCTCCATTGTTGTAGAGTATTTCTTCTCTCTCTAAAGTGGATGTTCCTTGAGAGCCTTCAAGAGCAAATACAGATAATCAATCATCAGTTCTTTCTTTCCAACCGTCTTCTTCAACTTGCTTCAGCAAAACAAGGTTGGCTTTGCTCAATTCCATTAATGTATTCCATATCCGTTGAACTGTCTTGAATCTGAAAACCCATAACTGTTTGAAATACGCCATGATTTGAAACTACGGAAGAGGTTCCTTTTAAACCCTAAAAGATTGAAACGACAGATTGAAACGATTTCCAAACAACAATCTTCTAAAATTCTGAGATTCTAAAATTCGTCTTCCTGAATCTGAACTAAAGGTGGATATATTTCTCCCCCCCCCCCTTTCTTGCTTTTCTGCAGAAATGACCAAGACAAAAGGTTCCAAATCTGTGAAAGAACCTGAAGAAATTCCTGACCTTCCTAAAACCTTGTGGAGGAAAGCCCCCTATCTGGGTGGGAAAGACTTTTATCACGCTAGGGTTAAAGTAAAGAATCTACCGGCTCCCGCCACTGGAGATTCCCTACTGTTGAGACCCCATACCTCTCCAGCCATGTTGGAGTTAATTTATTCCAAGGACGTGGTAAGATTAGGAGTTGAAAATGGGTTCTTCCCCCATACTGAAATTTCTACCCAGGCTTTCGTACAAAAGATGGATTTAATGGATGAGTGGATTGACCATGTGCTAACTCACCATGCCATCGCACTAGACAAAGCTGGGATTTATTTTGCTGTTAGGGCTATGAAGGGTGCTGCCGTGAAGCTGGATCAGATCATGCTTCTAAATCTTTTTTCTCGCTACTCACCTGCGACCCATACTTTTCACTTCGCTGAATTTGAGGCCGCCCCCACATTGGAAGATGTTCAAAATTATGTATGAACTATCTCCTATGGGCGAAGTTGATCCCTTAAGCGCTTTGAAGCCTGGTCCCGAGCTCACTTTATATGCGCAGATGGAGGAGTGTTTGACCGAGCTGAAGAAAATTTCTACTCGTTGGACATCTGCAGAATACTTCCCGAATGGCAGCTAGTTGAGACCTCTACGAAGAACACTTGGGGAAAATGGGTGCAATACTTCTTTCGCGACTATGCCAATAGTAAGATCACCAAAGAAATACTGGAAAATGACCCTAAAGCAAAGAATTATATAGATGGCAAGGGGTATCATCTGACTTTGTGTGGATTCTCTGTGCCTGGCTGTCAAGATATTTAATCGACGGTCATCCTCATGATGGGGTATTCTATCATGTTCTGCCCCTTGCTGTTAAGTTGACTCTTTGCCAAAAGGTCGCACTTGGGGTCTGGTACTAGGCACCTTGTATCATCGGTTAGACCAGCTGGTGGTCGCAATTGAGGAGTCGCGTGGGCGTCTTGATGTGTTGACCTTTGTCAACATTTCATTTCTTACCATGTGGGTCTTTGAAAGATGGCCTTCTTACGCTCCTGTTCCTTCTAGGCCTAGTATGTGGAACGTTCCAGGTGCGAAGAATGCACTTCCTAGTGGGAGAGCTGTTCGATGGTATAGGACAAATCTTCCCAAGTGTTCATGGAGTTTGGTATGCGATGATCGAAGAAAGTTTACGGCCAGGCCTTACACTACTGGCGTTGATAATGTGCGATTTTTTCCGAAGCTGTACCCTAGTAGGGATGGTTCTTACTCAGAGGACACCCTTCTCAAAGGTCATGATCGCTACCGTGAATTCTTCTGCTGGTGCTTAAGAGGTTCACTACCTTCCCTCGCTGAAAATGTTTCTGAGGTAACTCCCAGATACGTGCAGATCACAGTCGACGTTGACCCGACTCGCGTTTCACCTCGGTTTGGCTTTGATGCAGTGGCTCCTTCCATTTGGCCAAAATCAATCAAAAGAAATTGTTACAAGCGACTGCTGGTAAATAAGTGTAGATCGATCCTTCTCAGCAACTTGCCTTTCATCCAACCTTTGGCAGTCGTGTAGGTCGCCTTACCAAGAATTGGATCGCTTACTGGAATGCTCAACAGGCCAGATTTGATACATCCTCAACTCCTTGTCCCAGTAAAGCTCCTGCTATTAAAAGGAATGCTTTTCCATTCCGTCAAAATTGCAGCTTGGACGATTCCAAGTATGGTTTTTACTCCTTACTCGATACCGACAACCACTTGTGCCCAGCTACTATTCTTGAGGAGAAAATGATCGCTGTTACGGGCGGGGTTTCGCACGTAATCCAATACAGTGAAAATTTTGCCAAGGTAAACAACTCTCCTTTATACTTAAAAGACTTCTCTTTTTAATACTTTGAATCTTACACCCCAAACTTCCTTTTTCAGTGCTACTTGAGGAGGTTCGCATCCGGAGAGCGCTCCGAATCCCTGGTCAATTCCATCGTTACCGCAAAAAGGAAAAAGAAGGAGATTCCTGTGGAAATGGAACTGGATCCCCAGGTGGAGGCTCGGATACTTGAGGAGATGGACGTTTTCGCTTGTTATCTGATAGACAACGATGCTGAGGTAGATGCGGAAGTTTCCCCTAAGGCCAAAAAGCAAAAACAGAAGGGAATTGTGATTTCTTCGCCCTCTAGAGACATCTCAAATCCGTCACCTGCGAAGTCCCTTGCTTCCAAAGGCAAAGGCAAAGGTAGCATGCCGGGCAAGACACAGAAAGGTCTCGCAGTTGAGACATTCGTCCCTTTTGGCCAGGAAGAGGAAGAAGAGGAGGATGAAGGAAGAGAAGAGAGAGAAGAAGAAAGTGAAGAAGAGGAAAGAGAGGAAGACGAGAGAGAGGAAGAAGAAAGAGAAGAGATAAGAGAATAAAGTTCAGAAGGTACTCCGAATGAACTTACCTTATCTTAAACATGGCTTTTGTAGTAGTTATTAAATAATTTTCCCTCGCGGATGATGATACAGAGACCATCAGTGGCCTTTTGGCCAAGGAGAAGAAAAAGACCAAAGGTTCTCGTTCTGACGCTTCTAGCGAGGCTATAGACGAAGCTATCATTGTCGAGTCTAAGAAAATGGCTGCTGAGGCAGAAGAAAGGAGAAGAAAGCTCGAGGAAGATGACATCGAGCTTCTGAAGAGGAGAAGTCTGGAAGAGCAGCATACGGGTAGCACAAGTGTGGCCGCCTTGGAACATGCCCAGGAGAACTTTGAGGAGATCGCAAGCGAAAAGGAAGGTGAGATCTTTAACCTTGCTGTGACTTATCAAGAAGTAATTATTGGTGAATTAAAGCATGGCTTATCAAAAAATGATATTCGCCGATGGCTAGTAGGCAAATGTGGCGAACCCTCAGGTAAACATTCGGGCAATGTTTGTAAACCAAGCTTGGTAACCCATTCCCTGTTGTAAGGAGTTTCTTCGCACCACCAGGTCATGCTCACCTTAAAGATGTGATAAATGAAGATACTTCTGTAGGATATGGTGTCGCATCTTTAACATATGATGCTGGAGCTGTGATCCCACCTAAGTATGGAGGTGCTCGCTTGTGACCTATCAGACTAAAACATCATTTATAACGCAAGTTTACCTCAACCAAAGAGGTAATCAACGAGGCAGGTGTTGGCGACTTTGATGACATCATGCTGGATCAGAGAAATCAGCTTCCTACATCTTATGCTCTAGAGTGAAGCTCGCATGTTGAGAAACCTATCGCGGCTACTGAGTATGCAGGAGAACCTATGGAGGACATTATCGAGGTGTCTGATGATGTCGAAGCCGACACTAGGTTAAGGGAAGAAGCTGCTGAAATTGAAGAGATGGAAGCGGAGGATGCTGGAGCTGGAGTTCATGAAAATGAACAGGTCATGGAAGACGTAGCATCGCATGAAAGTGTTGATGTTCCAATAGATGCTCCTGAGCCACAAGAACATCTCACGGCTGAAGAAATTCTTAAGCAAGCCGAAGCCACAGCCGTTGCTGAAGTTATTCCACATACTTCTTCAAGTGCCGCCATTCCCGTGAATGCCTTTGAACCTCAACAAGGTCCTGCTATCCCTTCCACTGAGGTAGAACTTTTACACGTTCCCCCTGCATGGAGTTTTTGGGGTTCGCAAGTGGGAGCTGCCATCACACCCACCTCAACTTACGTTAACCCTGCCAACTATTACGAGCGCGAAGTCGAAGCTGACAGGCGAGCGATGCAGCGAGGACATGCTTCAGCTTTCCCAGTGATGCGCATTCCCTCTTTGCGTGAGATCCTTGAAGGGACAGGTATGTTACCATATGTCACATTCTATGCTTTTTTTTAGCAATTTTGCACTCCTAAACTTATAATTTTTGCCAGGAATGAGACAACCCGATGTGGATTGGCTCATAAGGATGCGCCTTTCATACCCATGGTCATTTGCGAGAACTCTGGAGCTGGAGCCTTTTGACAGAAGACTTTTCTTGACTGAAGCCAACTGGATTTTAGAGCATTTGTCTGCAGCTACCCCCACAACCATTTCACCTGATAATGCACGGTTGCTTTATAGTACATGCAGGGGTCTTCAGGCTAAGGCTCAAGGGAGATTAGACTTCGTATTTCTCCTCAATAGAGTCACCCAAATCCTCGCATCTGTAAACTTGAAATATGGTTACCATAACCTCGCATCTGAGAGGTGGAAATTGGAGGAACAAAGGAAGAAGGCTGAAGAAGCTGCCACCCTCTTCCATGCGATGAAGGCCAAGTATGAAAAGTTGAAACAAGAAGTGAACCAAGCAAAAGATACATCGCTCCTGTTTTCTCCAGAAGATCCTCTAATCAAGGATTTATTTTAGAAGAAAAAGTTATTGTAATGCTTACTGTTTCTCCCCCTTCTTTTCAAACATTTGAAACTTCATGTCCCGTTCTGCCCTTCTGAGGATTTTGCACTCGTACCTTAATGTACATCAATTATGACGTCATACATTGACGTAATTGCCTTGATTATCGCACTATTAATTTATTAGATAAGCACGATTTCCTTGTATGCCCCATCCTTATCATGACCTTCCGTCATTAATTAGGGCGTTCTACTGAATCGTCATAGCCTTTAGTAGGGTAATTGATTTTTACCCATTTTTGAGACGTAAGTAATTGATTCTTACCCGTTCCCAAGGCGTTGCTGACTGAGCCAGAGAACTGAAGAGTCCCTTATGGAGTCTATATAAACCTTGTTTCATGCTATTTGGGTTCTTCATCCCAAAATGTGGCTTATCAAGAGTCCTTACGACTGCCGGCATCGGTCCTTGACCTTTGTTGGTTCATGTCAATTTTAGGCTTTGAAACCTGTGTTTGCGCCTTGTGCTATAGAAATAGCTCCTAAGAAATTCTTTGGAAAGTCCCTCGATCCTCCAGATCTTTTTGAAGAAGAATTGTGTAAGGTTTTCTGTTGCTGCAAAGATTCCTCTTTGTCTATTATTTTGCAGGTCGTATCTTCGGTGACCTTCCGGTGAAGCATAGTCCTGTATTGATCTTACTACTAAATCGTAATGAATGGTGTGCTTCTCCACCAGCTTTCCCGGAGGAGAACTATTTGCCACCATTGTTTTGAACAAGGTGTGACGAGCTATTGTGCTCGTCTTTTTGCACAATCAGCTTCATGCCCCATGAGTTGTTCTCCCATTTGTTCTTTACGTCCGCAACCGTCAGGGCATGAGGTTCATATGGCATCTCACCGTGACAGGAGGTCAAATGAGAGCTCTGTTCTGATCTAGGACGTCGACGATAGCGTCCCGTCCCATAGTTTTAGGACTCGTAGATTGAAACTTTTTGATTAGGAGTTTTTCCTTAGTGTAAGCTTCAGCTTATAAGCTGCTATCTAGACAGATAAATTGTACGTCATTTTGACTTTTAATGAAATATGCTTTGTTATTTGTTGTTCTTGTTCGATACAACAAATTGGAATTTCACATGCATGCTTGCTATATGACGAAACAAGCTGCGTTTCCATCGCATTTATATCCAAATAATGTTTGAATAGTTTTGCTATCTAAAGCAGATAGACTTTGTATTGGAGGGGGCGTTTTTGTTATTGCTGATATCTAGGGAGATAGGCTTTTTAGATCACTTAAGATCATAATTCAATACAATTGCTATCTTGGTAGATAGGGTTTGGATCGCACGGGATCATATGTTATAGCTGCTATCTAAGCAGATAGGCTTTGCATCGCACAAGGGCGTTGTTGCTATTGTTGCTATCTAGGCAGATAGGCTTTTTAGATCACTTAAGATCATAATTCAATACAATTGCTATCGTGGTAGATAGGCTTTGGATAGCACGGGATCATATGTTATAGCTGCTATCTAAGCAGATAGGCTTTGCATCGCACAAGGGCGTTGTTGCTATTGCTGCTATCTAGGCAGATAGGCTTTTTAGATCACTTAAGATCATAATTCAATACAATTGCTATCGTGGTAGATAGGATTTTGAGGAAATTAAGTAATGTGAGCAGACAAGTAAATAAAATAATAGAGACATCAAGGTAATAAAGGTCTTCTCATATGGGAGAATTCTTATTATTAAAGCATCCTCATATGGGAGGATCATGACTACAAATTCCTCATATGGGAGGAAATTGTGCATAGATACATGGGAACACTAGACTTAAAACCCAACAGACTTTGGCGTTAATCATAAGGAGATAGGCTAAGGATAGTACTTTTTTATCCATCGCATATTGATCGGACTTGGGGTTGTTGCAGTCCCGTGAAGTCTTTGTATTGTGCAGTAGCCGCTGTCAAAGACTTCTTTAACTTCGAACGGTCCTTCCCAGTTAGCTGCGAATTTTGGGTGAGCTGCCTCCCGCATGCAATGATCTGAAGCTCGCAGAACCAAGTCCCCAACCGCAAAATCTCGGTGTTGAACTGTTTTGTTGTAAGCGCGAGCAATTCTTTCCTTGTATCTTTTATTAGCCCTTTTAGCCTGTTCACGCTTCTCTTCCAGCAAAATTAAGTCATGGTCACGTTGATTTTCGTACAAGGCATGAAAGGCTATCCTTGAAGAATTGACTTTTATTTCTGCCGGTACAACAGCTTCAGCTTCATAGCATAGAAGGAGCGGGGAGACTCCTGTGGGGGTCCTGGGCGAAGTGCGATACGCCCATAAAGCCATATTTAAAGAGCTTGCCCACTTCTTGTGATCATCTACGACCATCTTACTCAAAATCCTTAGCAGCGTCATGTTGGTTGCTTCTGCTTGACCATTCCCCTTTGGGTAGTAAGGGGTGGAACAAACTTGCCTTATATTGTATTCTGCCAATTTCGCGGCCACCTGGCGATTTACGAGAGGGGTGCCATTATCCGAGAGAATAGTATTGGGAATCCCAAACCGGTATATGATACTTTCTTGAACGAAGTTGACCATTGCAAGCGCAATTGCTGTTTTGAGCAGCACTGCTTCCACCCACTTGGTAAATAACTCTGTCACAGTCAAGATGAACTGGTTTCCCTGAGAGGCTGGTTGAATGGGACCGATAAAATCTAAAGCCCACATATGAAACGGCCAAGGTGTTCCTAATGCGTGCAAGTCTACAGCAGGAGCATGCACAAGGTTGCCTTTGAATTGACATTCCTGACATCTTTTCACCTTGGTGCGACAATCTGCTTCTATTGTGGGATAGAAATAGCCAACAGTAAGGAGTTTTCTGCATAGTTTCGCATCTCCCTGATGCTCCACTTAGTGAGATAAATCCATCACCTCTTGCGCTTCTTGGCTATCTAGCCATCTAAGTAGATTAATCTCATGGCCCCTTCGCCAGAGTATGTTTTCCTGCACCACATATCGGGCCGCTTTTCTTTTAAGTTTCTCAGCTTCCTTTCTTTGATCGGGCTCGATTCCTTCTGTGAAATAATCAAATAGTGGCTTCCTCCAATCTGTATCATCATCAATCACAGCAATCTCCAAAGAGACTTTAATTAGCGTGCAACTCTCGCAATTTCCTTGAATGATTGCGGCATACGTAGACATATCTGGCCAATGAATCCCATATCTCTGGGCCTTTTGATAAATCGACACTTCACTTTCCCCGCAAGAGTGTTGATGAATCTTTTCCAATAATGCTTGCCCCTCCTGCTGCGAAACGCATCGCATGAGTATTCCTCCTGGATCCTTGTAGTAAAGGGAATTGTCGTGTATTCAGTACCCTTTAGTGGATGCCCAATTTTCTTTTCTCATGCCCTCGGCGATTGCACGCAGTATTGATTTTCTCCAATCTTCATCGTCCGGGGTTCATCCTCGCATGCCTCCTGTGTCAAGGCCGGAGTTGTTCGGACCTCAATCAAGATTCTCGCAGGGCATTTGTCCGTACTAATTTTAGATCCCAAAGTGGCTAAAGCATCGGCATGCCGATTATCAGCTCTAGGCGTGTGCTCGTACTTGACATCACAAAATTGCCGTACTAGCTTTTGCACCAGGGTCAGATAAGGCAGCATATTTACTTCCTTCAACCCATACTCACCTGAAGATTGTTTGAAAATTAGCTTAGAGTCCCCCATGACCGTAAATTGTTCACTTCCAGTGCCTTGGTCGCACGAAGTCCCGCGATCAGGGCTTCATACTCCGCTTCGTTGTTTGTTACTGGAAAATCTAAATTGGTGGACATTTGGATGACTTCCCCATCTGGTTTAGTCAGAACAATTTGATTCCGCCACCTTTCCTTGTTGACGATCCATCAAAGTGAAGCTTCCAATATGGCGACTCAGCTGCATAAATTTCAGGTCCTTCTAGTTCTTCCTCAATCATAGGTTCATAGCTGCTATCCGAGAACTGTGCCAAAAGGTCTGCCACTGCTTGCGATTTGATTGCTCGCGGTCGAGCACACGTAATATCATATTGCGATATAGTCATGTACCATTTCGCCAATCTCCCGCAGGGAAAAGAGTGACTCAAGAGATACCGTATGGGGTCGCTCTTTCTAATCACTACAACTTTGTGCGAGGCGAAATAATGCTTTGACTTTTCTATCACAAAGAACAAAGCAAGATAATAGTGTTCAATATCTGTGTACCTTGACTCGGCCGGGTGTACTATGCGGGAGATATAATAGATCGGCCTTTCCTGCCCTTCATATTCTTGAGCTAACAGTGCCCCTATAGACTTCCTCGTCGATGTCAAGTACAACAAAAGTGGCGATCCCATTTGCGGTGCAATCATTAGTCTCGGTGATGTCAGCAGATCCTTCAGTCTCCCAAATGCGGCTTCATGCTCCTCCGTCCAATTGTATACAACATTCTTTTTGAGGAGATCCAAAGCAAAAGTTTATTTCTGCAATTGCTGGGATGAATCTTCGCAAGGAAGACAGTTTCCCTATGAACGTCTTCAGAGTAATCTGATCATGCGGTGCCGTCATGCTGGTGATAGCCGATAATTTCGCCGGGTCAGGCTCAATTCCCTAGAGATGTATCACGCATCCCAAAAAATTCCCCGAAGTCACTCCGAACGCGCACTTCATGGGATTCATCTTCAATTGGAAACTCCTGCACCTTTCGAATACTTTCCGCAGGTGTCCCAGATGGTCTGCTTCCTCTCTGGACTTGACAACCAGATCATCAACATAAAACTCTACCTCCTGATGCATCATGTCATGGAACAGGGTCATCATTGCTCGCTGATAAGTCGCGCCCGCATTCTTGAGTCCAAAGGGCATAACTGTGTAGTTAAAGACCCCAACTGGCGTAATGAACGCAGTTTTTCGTGCATCCTCAGGATCCATCTTGATCTGGTTATACCCACTGAAACCATCCATGAAACTGAACATCTGGTGCCCTGCAGTAGAATCGGTGAGCAAATCGATGTTGGGAAACGGGAAGTCGTCCTTCGGGCAGAAACGGTTGAGGTCCCTGAAGTCTACGCAGATGCGAAGTTGCCCATTCTTCTTTACTACTGGCATAATGTTGGCCAACCAAGTGGGATGATGATTTGGCTCAATGAACTTAGCAGTCAACAACTTGACTATTTCTTTCTTGATCTTCACATTTATTTCTGGCCTGAAAGCTCGCACTTTTCTTCACCGGTTTAGATCCCGGGACAACATCAAATATGTGCATCGTCACGCTCGTGTCCAGACCAGGAATCTCATCATACTCCCAGGCAAACACATCCTTGTACTCAGTCAGCAATTGCAGCAATCTTGTTTACTCGTCGCTTGTGAGATCTGCGCTCTGAAAAATAGGCCTCTTCTTTTCTTCGCTTGGGCTTAGGAACACCTCCTTCAGTTCCTGCTTTTGTGGCCTCGGCTTGTCTTCCATGCACTCAGGCGCTTCTTTCAACTTGTCCTCCTCCGGGCCTTTTTCAAGTTGGGTTATTTTCCCAGGAATATCCCCATGCTCGGATGGGGGTACCCCTGCGCACCTTCATATACAGTAACATTTCTTTCCATTGGAGTAGAAACTTTCTATCTCCTTGCCCCTATGGTCATGCTGTTGGAATAGATGCCCTGGAGGCAATCTAGTTTAGTATGAATTTATTTGTGGCAAGAAAATTCATTTTATTATTTATTAGATATTTAATATAATGAAGTCCTTAGATTTACAATTGTGTTGTTTATCTTAAAAATCCCTAGTCCAGTATAATGATTAATGGGACAATCATCTATAGACTAGTATGGGGTTGGATTGATATAGAGATATCATGATCCAACACATAGGTGTGCATTAAGGGTAATGGCGCACTGGATTGACCCATCTCCGAGAAGGCTACATACACGTTATGTTAAGTCACAAGCGCTTCTCGCGGTGCAATGGTATTGTCATCCTTAGACTTGAAGTCGCTAGATATTCTAGTTGTGGATTATTGTGATTTTGGTAGCGTTAAACGCTACACCGTAACTGGGTAGTTATAAAGGCGTGTACCGGATACAATAAGAGAAAATCTTAGAGATCGTAGTGGACGTAGATAGAATTTGTCCCTCCCACATAACGGGAGCAAATATCCTAGGCCAGTCGAGGGATAGTGCTTATAGAATGCCTGGCCAGACTCAAATAAATCAATATAGGATATTGATGTTATTTGCACGAATAAGGCTATTCCCATGGATCGAGAAACTGTGGATTGGATATACGAGTGTGACTTGTATGTCTCGTGTCCAATCCGGATATAGAGACAAAGGGATTAGACAATTACTTGTACAAAGGTTGTCAAGATGACTATTCTATTAGTTGGCTAGAATGGATGTTTTACTAGAAACCGCTCCATATTAGCAAATAGTTGCTACATACTAGATAGAAACTATGGGGTCACACGCTAGATAGAGTTGAACTAGATTTGGGAATGAATTAATTGGATTAATTAATTAGAATGATCACTTTGCAAAACCTTGCAAACTTAGTAGGGACTAATTTGCAAGGAAGGGACTAAATTGAATTCTAGTAGGACTAGAATAAGTCCTTTAGGTAGTTGGCAAGGATTTGTTGGACTATGGAAAGGACCTTCCTTCCTTCCTTCCTTCCCACACTTATGATTCATTAGATCATAACTTGAGTGGGAGAGAACAAAAGGAGAGAGCAAGCAAGCAAGGAAGGAGCCGCCGCCCCTCCCTCGCCGCCGCCCCTCCCCGTCCCCCCAAGGTGGCCAAACCTCCTTGGTTTGGTCTCGTTTTGCGTGATTCTTCTTCCTCTTCCTTTTTCTGGGCTAGCACCAAGGATTGGAAGATCTAGAAATCAACTCTAGGCGTGGATCAACTATAGAGAACGTGACACAATTCGCGTTTGAAGTCATCAAAGAAGAACCCTAAGGTGTGTTAATTGATTTCTTCCTTTACTATCGTTATGTCTCTTGACTTGTGATCCTTGGAGGGTTTTGCATGGTTAATTATTGTTTCCGTTGCGCATCCATGAATCAAAACCCCACACATGCTTTACCACCCTTTCTAAGGTGTACACATTCTTCCTTTGGTAGGCGACTCGTGACGCCTCTTTGCGTGTGGGCACCTTTTCCTTGGCATCCTCTCTCGTCACCATTACTCCTACTGGTGACTGATCCTTGGTGTCTTCCCATCGAGACAGAGGAGTCAAATTGAATAGTCCCGGCATTTGCTCATCCGCCATTTCGGTGAACCATACTGCTTCAGTGAGATGCGCTTCGTTCAAATTAAACTGGTTTACCGAAGTTGGTATCTCGACTACCCTACCATTCCAAATGGCCTTCATCACTTGGTGAGCTGTTGACGGAACCGCTTCAAAGCGGTGAATCCATGCTCGCCCTATGATCATGTGATACGTAGTATTCGCATCAATGACATAGAACTTGGCCGAACACTTGATTTTTTCCTATCTGGATACCCAGACGAATCCAAGCCATCGTCATCCTGGAATCACTTCCGAATCCCATCAGCGAGGACGGGCGCCTTACAATCTTCTTCTTGAGCGAAACCACTTTAACGGATGCTCCACCATCGACAAATTACCTCTTGAACTCAACGTCGTTAATCACCGCTGTTACATACAAAGGCTTCTGATGACTCGAATCCGTCTTCTTGTCACCTGCGGAGAAGGTCATTATCTTCTCTGTAGAGCGAGACGCCCTGACAACCTTTCCATTGGATACAACGATGTCTTCTTCGAAGTCTTCTGCTACCCTCAGAATTTCTTTTGTCATCTCTTTTCGGCATTTCTCCGAAAAGTTCATCTCATCAAAGAATTTTCTAGACCCGTGCGAGCCTTTCATCCTGTCAGCACGCTCGTCCTCAGTGTCCATGCTGTAATCTTCCTCGTCATGGACTTCAGCGATGATGGGTCATCCTCCGCAATATCTTCAAGGTCCATGATCGCGATCATGGCTACGTCTTTGTCCTTCGGCTCTTGCTCTGCATGGGCTGGCAGCGAATTATTGCGCACGTCCTGCTTCTGATCGCTGACAATCAGCTCCCCTTCTTTCATTTTTCGACTCACAAGGTGCCTAAGCTTCTTGCAATCATCTGTGGGGTGCATAATCTTTCTGTGGCACTCACACCACTTCGGGTCCCTCACCATCTCCTTGGAGGGTATCCTTTCGAGCGGAGGCAGAACCCCGTCTTTGCGCCACTGTTTGCATAGATCAATCACTTCCTCTAGCGAGCATGGTAGAGGCGGTGCATCCGAGGTCGCAACCCTGGGTTGCTTGTGTGGCGACACTGTGTTAACCTCAGTTTCACGCCCCCTCTTGTAACTAAACCTTCCAATCTTGAAAGTGGGTCCCCCTGGAGATCGCTCAGGGGCGTGCTTCTTCTTTTGCCTTTCCACTATAGGCTCTATGTTCTTGGTACATTCAATTAACTTCGAAAAAGTAGGTTTGTAAGTTAATTAACATACCCTTGTACTCATCTCGCATGCCTTGTAGGCATATCCCCACGAGCCTGCCCTTGAGCACTTCATCCCTGCACTCCAATCATTTTGCTCTGAACTCCTTGATGAAGGTGACACCATCCTCATCGCGCTTCTGATACATACGTGAGAGATGTATCATTGTAACCTTCTCTTCCATTTGGAAGAAATTTGTGTAGAACCTTTGAACCATGTCATCCCAAGTCCTGACAGATCCGGCCTCCAGTGTTCTATACCATTTGTAAGCCACATTCCCCAAAGATTTTGGAAACTCACGCATCAGCAAATTGGGGTCAGCCCCATATGGTCCCATTACATCAATAAAGCGCATAACGTGCTCATGAGCATTCTCGTTAACATCCTCGAACTTATCCCACTTAGGGGCCTTATACCCTGCGGGATTAGGCATCAGATAAATCTCCCGCGGGATAGGAGGGGCATTGTCGACCTTCGGAGTGATGGTGTCCTGACAGCGTAAACCTATCTGCTTTTTCGCAAGTGTACGATCAAGTAATATAGAGTATGTAATTATGACTCTGGTTGTCGAACCCACGAGAACAGTTTAAGTTGTTGCTAATTAGAATTAGAATTAGACACAGAGTTTGTAAAAAGGAGGAAGATTTGGGATTTGACTCTACTAAACTGTAATAAATAAAAACAGTAAAAGGCTTATTTTATTTTTCTGTTGAATATTTTGCAGGAATTGTTGTAGTTGTAAAAGTTGATAATTCTAAAAATCTAGATTCCAGGATCCCCTAGGGTTACTCTCCAGCTTTCATGGTATATTTGATTTCAGAAACACACAGTGGTTTTGTTTATGCCAGCATACCAATAGTACAATCTCCTCTCGGTCTCATGCACTTATCACTCGACTGCAGATTTTCGGGTCCTCTCGGTCCACCTAAATCTGCAGGTTCGTTCTAAGCCTGCTAGGGTTACAGGTTCTCCTCTCGGTCTCCCCCTAAACGTCTAACAGTTGGTCTAATGCTTCTGGGCTAGTCCCCTGATTCTCTTCACCTCTCGGTCCATCAAGGCAGAGTACTAAATCCTGTCTTTTCTTCCTAACATTCACTGGTCACTCTCGCGCACCAGATCCTGTCTGTAACACTCCTGGGTGATCAAGCCATTCATGTATGTAAATAAAATCAAAGACAGAATAATAAACAAACCATCCTGTATTAAGACTTAGCTAGCCATGCATCTGAAAATCAAAACAACCAAGTCTGCTGAATTCATAAACCCTAGGTTCACCGAGAACCTAGGCAAAAGGTCTAGCTAGCTTGCATTATTCAAAAACAATGTTTCATAAAAAGAGAAAAGATCAAACTAGTTATTTTTCTGAAGATACTGGAAAACTGCTCCAATCCTGCTCTGCTCCAACTCCTGGCTGCTGTGAAACTGGCTGCTGATGATGATAGCTGTGAGTGTGTATGTGTTCGTAACCCTAAAACAATGCTGGGACACCTCCTTTTATATTGCCACAGTCTCCAAAACTGATGCACGAAATTCCTGTTTTACCCTTGAAAAGACCCGTCCTGGAAGCTTCTGGAACCCGTCTGTGCGTTCAAACGCACACTTCCTGCGTTCAAACGCAGTGCGTATGAACGCACACCCTTCTGCGTTTGAACGCAGGACTTAGCCGTTTTTCCTCTTCTGGCTCCTGAACCCATGCGTTTGAACGCAGCTCCTCTGCGTTTGAACGCACCCCTTGGCCGTTTCTTCTCTTGAGTGTCGAGTCCTGCGTTTGAACGCAGGAAGTGCGTTTGAACGCACTCCTTAGTATTTTCAGCTTTTCGGCCTCTGACCTCCTGCGTTTGAACGCAGCTCCTCTGCGTTTGAACGCAGGACTTAGCCAATTTCTGCCATTTTTCCTGCTGCTCCCATCTTGTGCGTTTGAACGCAGCTCCTGCGTTTGAACGCACAACTTAGCATTTTTTCCTCTTTTCCTGCTCAGCTCTCCTGACACGCTGCCTCCCATCCAAGTTAATCTCATGCATTTTTCGGCACCTGTTACCTGCACATCATAACACGCACCCGCGATCATATCCAACAAACAAAAGTATGCATAAAATTTACTCAAATTTTGCAATCATGATCTATAAATTTCTGCCTCGTATCAGGTGGAAAATAAGCTGAAAATGGCCAAACTCAACTCTCACAGGGTTAAAACCAATGGTAAAAAGATGTCCCAAACTAATACATTTTCAAGCTGTCAAAATACCCCCACACTTATCTCTGCTCGTCCCGAGCAGACCCTTGCATACTGCCTTGCAGACCCATTTTTGCATACTTTAATTGCATACTTCCCCTCTTTCACAGATTCAAGACACAGACCAAAACACTCAATAGACGACTGACTCAGATACAGAATATACACAAACTGACTCAAGACACAGCTAAATTTTTTTCAATAAATATATTTTTCTGAAATTGGGCAACCTCTCTATCATAAACTGAAATCATCAAATCCTCACAAGCTCATTTCGAAATTCCACAACACGTAGCAAGAAATGATATAAACTGATCCTATGCACAAACTTACTAAGGTATCCCCAAACATCCACCAAACCATCCAAGATAAAGCACGTCTTTTGACTTTGAGGGTCCAGGCATCTATAGTCAACAGATAATTTTTCTTCGCCAAGTCATTTGAGGTTTTCAGACCCTCTTAGCCGTTATTGCGTTTGATTTGCAAATTGTCCCATTGCTGGGAGACACAACTCCTGTGTAATACGGCTTGACTTTAATTTCCCTCTTAAGCTCTAAATCGGATTGAATCCAAATTTTCCATGTGAATGGAAGCACATTATGTTGTTTCTCCTTTAAGCACAAAATATTATTTATTTAATATTTTTTTTTTCTTTTTTTTTTTTTTTAATCCCCTCTGTTTGTTACAACTGTGCTGTAGAGCGTTAAGAGTGTGGGCTTTTTAGGATTTTCTCTTGGAACCACCTTAAGGGATGGTGGTGTACATTCTCCAACTTCACTTAGGCTACAGATTTGTACCACATAAAACCAACTCTACACGAAGGTCCACCCCAGATTCCAAGAGTCCACCAGTTTCCACGGGAAACAGAATATTCAACTATCTAAAGACCAAATCTGCCTAGCACACTAGAGAAGTCAAAAGTATGCCTGTTATCTACTTTCCACATTCCTGAATACCTGGGATAGCCTGTCGTGAAAATTGTGCACAAAATACTAAAATTTGAAGTATCCCTGCTACGGTGCTTCCTACTCTCATAAGCTCTTTCATTGGACTCTCTTCAGTTTCTAGGTCCTAAGTTGCCCTTTCTTAGAAAAAATATTTATTAATTTTTCCCTATTTTTTTTTCTTTTCTTTTATTTTTTTTTATTTTTTTTTTATTTTTTTATTTTTTTATTTTATAATGCAAGGTCAGAAAGGTTGGTGGGTCGACTCAACATAAAAAACGTGCTGACTCAAAAAATGAAAATAAAACGAAAAATAAAATTGACAAAAATATGCTGACATGGCTATGCAGGAGGATACGATTCCCCACCCCCACACTAGAGGTGGCGCGTCCTCGCGACTCTACTGATCTGGTCGGTAACTCGAATCTGTGTTCTCCGGAGTAGACTGGTCAGTCGGCTCAGGAGATGGTGAAGGGGTTCGCCCTCTGGCGCGTTTCCTCGCAGCATGGCGTGCTGCGGCAGCGGTACCAGCGTGGCTGGCACCGGGATGGGCACTGCTGGCCCCTGGGTCTGCATGATCTCTCCTAGGTGGGTACTGGGTACCGGGTCTGCCGGGGTCACCTACACTGTCTGCATGTTCAGGGCTCGGTGTGGGGTCATGGCCAGAGAAGCTATCATATGGCCGGCTATCCTCCATTGTCCAGCTTGGACAATTATCACTAGAATAGCGGTCTGGAAAATTAAACCGCTTACCACGCATGTTACTCTGAATTTCAGCAAGTGCCGACTCATGAGCTCTCATGGCGGCTGTGTGAGCGTGGTAGATATGCTTCTGGGTCTTGAACAATTTGCCAAGACCCCTGGCCATTTTCTTGACAGTCCTTACCAGGTAGTTCTGTACTTTTTCTTGGGCCTTAATTTTCTTCCTGACCCACTCCTCATGCTCAGTCCTCTCCAGGCGCCCAAAAGAACTGCGCCTGGCCCCTCTGCTGGACTGCCCCAAGTTAGGGTCGGCCTGCCTGTGTTCACTGGAACTGGCAGAACGGGGCAGTGGGAAGGGTCCTGGTAAGGCTGGTAAACCCCCATCACCGGGGGGAGGCGGTGGTGGCATGCCACCACCCCCACCCTGAGGTGGAACAACATCATCATCATCGTCCACTTGGACATATTCAGGAGGCCTGTGAACGGCCTCATGCAGCGCACATCTCATGTTCTTGTACTTGCGTACTTGAACATGTCGAATATCTCTCAGCTCGCCAGGAATGACCACAAGATAATCCTGCGCCATTTTTGTTAACATCCCCAGAAGACCCAAACCCTTCTTGCTATGAGTCTCCCTCCGTTCCCGGAAAAACTCACAAATAATCTCCGGGAGGCTCACAGGCTCACGGGCCATCAAACAGTACACAAGCAGGGCAATATTATAATCAATGTGGGTAAAGTGTTTTATACCCACAATTCTGTTGTTCACCCACTCTGTCCACCATTTCGCCTCTCGAATCAGGTAGGTCGATGGCAGTTTCCGGTAGGAAGGACTCCTCTCAGGGTGGTACCAAGCAGCGCCGGGTACACCAGCACACAGGGTGGTCAGGATCTTCTCACTCAACTGCTCAGATGGATGACGTCTCAGTTCCTGGAACTGACAGTCATCCAGCACTAACTCCAGACCCAGACTCTCTCGGATACTCTCTGGGGTGATTCGAATCCATCTCTTTCTGCAGTAAATCCAGTCAATTGACTGGACTTCACTGTTCATGCACTGCTGGAGATTGCTGTAAATCTCCTTAGCCAGCACAGAACTGACCTGCAGATTGGTAAACCCAGTAAACAAATCCCCAAAATGATCCTGCCCAGTAAATTCGAACAGTTCATCCCCCATGGCTACCCTATCACGGGGAAAGGTCCTCTCAGCGGGTATGTCATACCGAATCTTTTTGTCTTGCAGAAAGAAACGGTGAGCCTCCATGTTAACAAACCTATGGTCGCAGAAATGGTTAGGCCTAAGCAGTCGGCAGTCTATGATATTCAAAGGTGCAATTGCCCTATCCGGCCTCATGTAAGGTTGATCCACCTCCATTTCAAGATGCAAACAGTAAAAATTGAAAATACTCAAAGAGAATGAAAAGATAGAACCTGAGTACCCGGAGTGAATCTTACGGGTACAGATCTGGAAATATCTCTCTGAGATGGATCTGTTGGTGTTTGGATCGGCTGAGTTGGATCACCCCCACACTGTTCCTGACCTTCTGGCGGTCCTACGGTGGTCGTCGGAGGCTGCTGGCGGCAGACTGCTCTGGCGGCTGCTAGGGCAGAGAGAATTTTCTAGAGAGAGAGTTGAAAACTGGAAGACTTGTGTGAAAATGAGTCACTGTCATCCGTACAGTATATATAGGCAAACTTTCAAAAATTGCAGAATGGCCCCAAAATTTCAAAATTTTTCAAAATTTTCCGAAATTTTTGATCCCGCTCAAATGTGCGTTTGAACGCAGGTCCTGCGTTTGAACGCACAGCTTAATTTTTCTGGAAATTTTGACGATCGGATGATCTGCGTTTGAACGCACAGTGTGCGTTTGAACGCAATGCTTGAACGTTCTTTGAATTTTCTGGGTCTGATGGGTTGCGTTTGAACGCACATGAGTTGCGTTTGAACGCAATGCTTATCTTCTGCATCTCGGATGAGCTGCGTTTGAACGCACATGAGTTGCGTTTGAACGCATGCCTTTGTCTCTCTAGAAATTCTCTGTTGATTGGGTCTGCGTTTGAACGCAGGATCTGCGTTTAAACGCACGCCTTTAGATTTTTCACCTCTTCTTTAACTTCTTGCGTTTGAACGCACATGAGTTGCGTTTAAACGCACCACTTGGTGGCTGAAAAATTTCATGATACGATCTGCGTTTGAACGCAGGTCTTCTGCGTTTAAACGCAGAAGTGTTAACCGTTTTCAGTGCTTTTCTGTCCTTTGGTGGGGCTGCGTTTGAACGCAAGGTCTCTGCGTTTGAACGCACTGCGTTTGAACGCATGTCTTCTGCGTTTGAACGCACGCCTCTGCTTCCTGAAACACTGAGTTCAACATTAAATCCCTCTTTCTCACTTTTCTCTCGAATTATGAACATTGTAAAAATTATATAAAAACAACTAATCTATGTTGGGTTGCCTCCCAACCAGCGCTTGTGATTTACAGTCGACAGCCCGACTTTGTTACCTATGCTGTAATCACGGAACGTCGAGGTAGAGTGCCTCTACCTCCATGATTTCCTGAGGATCCCTGTATGGCTTGACTCTGTTCCCATTCACCTTGAAAACTGTATTGTCCCTCGGGTTCTCCAGCTCCACCACTCCCCATGATGTAATGTCCTTCACAATAAATGGTCCAGACCATCTTGAGCGCAGCTTCCCTGGATAGAATTTCATCCTTGAATTGTAGAGGAGAACCTTCTGCCCGATTTCTATCTTCTTTGGTAGAATGCGGTTGTCATGCCACTTCTTTGTTTTCTCCTTATAAATTTTGGCACTCTCATATGCAGTTTTACGAAATTCCTCCAGTTCAAGGAGTGCCATCTTCCGTTTGTTTCCTGATAAACTGTGATCCATATTCAGCTGTTTGATTGCCCAGTAAGCTTTGTGCCCCAATTCTACTGGTAAGTGACATGCTTTTCCAAACACCAGCTGGTACGGGGACATTCCCAGTGGGGTTTTGTAAGCAGTTCGGTATGCCCAAAGCGCATCATCCAGCTTTAACGACCAGTCCTTCCGTCCAGGATTCACAGTTTTTTCCAGTATGCTCTTTATTTCCCTGTTGGACACCTCTGCTTGCCCGTTTGCCTGAGGGTGATAAGGCAGTGATACCTTATGGATAGACACCCCATACTGCTTTAGAACCTTGGCAAAGACTTTATTGATAAAATGAGAACCTTCATCACTGACCATGGCCCTCGGTGTTCCAAATCTGGTAAAGATATTACGTTTGAGGAACCTTTCCACAACTGACGCATCGTTCTTTTGGCAGGCTATTGCTTCCACCCATTTTGACACGTAATCTACTGCCAATAGGATGTAGAGGTTTCCCAGCGACGAAGGAAAAGGACCCATAAAATCAATACCCCGCACGTCGAAAGGCTCGACTTCCTGCCAAAGTGTCATGGGCATTTCATTCCGCTGGGAGATATTTCCTGTCCGTTGGCAGCGATCACAACTCTGCGCATAATCATGGCAGTCCTTAAAAACTGTTGGCCAGAAAAATCCTGACTGCAGCACCTTGTGAGCTGTTCTCGGTCCGCTGAAGTGTCCTCCACACTGTGCTGAGTGGCAGTGCTGAATTTCCTCCAAAATTTCATGACATGGAATGCATCGACGGAGAATATTATCTGCCCCTTGCTTGAACAGATAAGGGTCGTCCCAGAAATATTGCCTGCAATCTGAAATAAATTTCTTTTTCTGCCAAGGGGTGATATCTTCAGGGAGTGCTCCATTGACCAAATAATTGGCTATGGCATAGTACCAGGGCCGTCTATTGGTCTTGATCTTCATAATATGTTCATCTGGAAAATTTTCTTGAATTGGCACCACTTCTTCTGTAGGTTTTTCCAGACGAGATAGATGATCAGCTACTACATTTTCAACTCCCTTTTTATCCCTAATTTCGACATCAAATTCCTGCATCAGCAGAATCCAACGCAGCAGCCTTGGCTTTGCATCCTTCTTTTCCAGCAAGTATTTCAGTGCACTGTGATCTGTAAAAATAATGACTTTAGAGCCTACCAGGTACGATCTGAATTTATCCAGGGCAAAAACGACTGCCAGCAGCTCCTTCTCTGTAGTCCCATAATTAATTTGCGCCTCATTCAGGACCCTGCTGGCATAGTAGATGACGCTGCACACCTTGTCCTTCCGCTGTCCCAGTACTGCACCCACAGCGTAATCACTGGCATCGCACATCAGCTCGAACGGGAGGGTCCAGTCCGGTGTTGTGATAATGGGTGCAGTCGTCAGCCTCTCTTTAAGCACGTCAAAAGCTTCTTTGCAGGCTTCGTCAAATACGAAGGGCACATCTTTTCCCAACAAATTACATAGTGGCTTTGTAATTTTTGAGAAATCTTTAATAAACTTTCTGTAAAATCCTGCGTGGCCCAAAAAGCTCTTGATTGCCTTCACTGTGGTTGGATACGGCAGCTGCTTGATCACCTCTATTTTTGCTCTGTCTACTTCCAGCCCCTTACTGGAAATCCTGTGTCCCAGCACTATTCCTTCAGTAACCATGAAGTGGCATTTTTCCCAGTTGAGTACCAGATTTGTTTTTCTGCAGCGAATCAGAACTCTGGCCAGATGGTATAAGCAATCTTCGAAGCTGTCTCCGAATAACGAAAAATCGTCCATGAAAACATCCAGATTTTTTTCTATCATATCAGAGAAAATAGCCATCATACACCTCTGGAATGTTGCTGGAGCATTGCACAGTCCAAACGGCATTCGTCTAAAGGCGAACGTTCCATACGGGCAAGTGAACGTCGTCTTTTCTTGGTCTTCTGGATTTATGTAGATCTGGTTGTAGCCCGAGTACCCGTCAAGAAAGCAGTAATAAGCATGGTGCGCTAGTCTGTCCAACATCTGGTCCATGAATGGCAGCGGGAAGTGGTCTTTTAGTGTGGCATCGTTCAGCTTCCGATAGTCCATACAGATTCGCCAGCCAGTGACAGTTCGCTGGGCGATCTGTTCCTGATCAGCATTCTGCACTACTGTAATACCCCCTTTCTTCGGTACACACTGGACAGGACTCACCCAGGTGCTGTCTGATATGGGGTATATAATTCCTGCTTCTAACCACTTCATGACCTCCTTACGTACCACATCTTTCATAATTGGGTTTAATCTTCTTTGAGGCTGGATAACTGGCTTCTTTCCTTCTTCGATCCTTATTTTGTGCATGCAATAGTCAGGACTGATTCCCTTCAAGTCTGCAATTGTCCACCCTATGGCTTCTTTATGCTCTCGGAGTACCTCCAGTAGTTTTTGTTCCTGTTCCTGAGATAAAAGAGAAGAAACAATTACCGGCAGGGTATTATTTTCACCAATAAAAGCGTACCTGAGGTGTTCTGGCAACTGTTTTAATTCCAGGGCTGGTGGTTCCTGGAGTGACGGGACCAGTGTCATTTTCTGCTCGCCTCCTTCATCCCTGTATAGCCTGACCCAGCTTTCTGTTCCCATGATCTGCTCATCCTGCTGCTCTTCTGTTTCCTCCGGAAATATGTCTTCAAATTCCTCCCATAAATCTTCTATCTCATCGCTTTCCAGATCATCAAATACCTCTACTGCAAAACAGTTTTCATGCCCATAATGATCGGGAAGCTGGAGAGATTTGAAAACATTAAATTTTACTTTTTCTTCATTGATTTGCATGGACAGCTCTCCACTTTTGCAGTTAATAATGGCTTCACCAGTCGCCAAGAAAGGTCTGCCCAGGATCAGCGGAACCTCTCCTGCCTCCATATCCAGTATCACAAAATCTGCTGGAAAAATAAGCTCTCCCACTTTTACCAGGATATCTTCAATTACTCCATAGGCAGGTTTCACGGATCTGTCAGCCATTTGAAGCATAATTCTGGTTGGACGTGGCTCTCCTACTCCCAGACTTTTGAAGATGGTCAGTGGCATCAGGTTGATGCTGGCACCCAAGTCGCATAAGGCTTTTCCTGTGTATGCACTGCCCAGAGTCACTGGAATAACAAAGCTGCCAGGGTCTTTCTTTTTCAGTGGTAGACCATTTTTTACACAACTGCTCGCTTCTGCCGTCAGATTCACTGTTTCGAAGTCACTCATTCGCCTTCTACCATACAAGATGTCTTTGAGAAATTTCGCATAAGTCGGCATTTTGGCAAGTGCTTCAGCAAAAGGTATATTTATCTGTAATTGCTTGAATACCTCCAGAAATCTGGCGTAGTCTTTGCTGTCATCTCTCTTGCGTGTCTTCAGAGGGTAAGGAACCTCCTTGGAAGTTGGCACTGTCTCTGGATTACCCTCATTCGTCTGCTCTGCTTCCTGCTCGACCGAACCCCTTTTCTGAGGGTTAGCGGTTGAACTGTCTTCCCGGTCAATCACTTCCTGCTCAATAATCTTGGACTTTTCTGCGCGTGCATGACTGGGATACGGTGGATCCTGCAGTGCAATTCCACTCCGAGTTGTGATAGCATTGATTTGAGCGCGTGGATTGTTCACTGTGTTAGATGGTAAATTCCCTGGGGCTCGTTCTGCCTGGTTCTGTGCAAGCTGTCCATTCTGTACTTCCAAGTTGCGGATAGCAATCTTCATCTGGCTTACATCAGCAGTTAATGAGTCCATCTGTGCAAATCTAGTTTCCAACTGCTTATTGAATTTCTCCATATATGACTCAAAATGTTGCTGAGACAGGTTTAGTTGTGGTGCTGCTTGTGCAGGCTGAGCTGGAGCTGTCTGTTGTGCCTGTGGCCTGTGCTGGAATCCTGGTGCATATACTGCTGCATTGGGATTTCCGTAGCGAAACCCTGGATGGTCACGTGTGCCTGGTCTGTAGCGACTAGGATCCCACTGCTGCTGAACATAGTTGGCATCTTCGGTCTGAAGCTCCAGAATTGCTGCGTCAAAGTCAGGTTCGTCCACTGATGCCACCGGCTTCTTTTCTGTATACACCTTCTTGACTAGGTCCTGTACCACTTTTGTGAGATTGTCAATCCTGTCATCAACCACTGGTTCTGCTACTGCTGCTAGCCTGCGGTCATCAAACAGGCGAGTATCCTGTTTGGCTAATTGCTTCATCGGTTCGTATGCTCCATCTTTATCCACATGGTATAGAAAGTTACCCCCAGCTTCCCTATCAATCCTGTCTGCATTCTCCCTGTCAAGTGCGTGGTAGAATACCAGCAGAATCTTTGCGTCCCCGAAGCCGTGATTGGGGCATTTTTTCACAAGTCTCATTAGCCTGTCCCATGCATCTACAACTGTCTCCCCCATCTGCTGTTTGAAAGATAAGATCTCACTCTGCAGCTTGATAACGCGGGATGCAGGGTAGAATTTTTCCAAGAAATCAGCAACACACCCTTCCCAGGTAGTGATAGACCTCGGTGGTCTTGCCTCCAGCCAATCTTTTGCTGTTCCGAACAAACAGTATGGGAATAAAATCAGCTTTAGCGTGTCCGCTTCGACTCCTCTATACTTAATCTTGTTGCAGTAATCCTCAAATTTTCCAAGGAAGTCGTTTGGATCTTCATCTGCTTTCCCATTAAAAGGACAATGGGTCTGGGCGGTCTGAATGGTGGATGATTTCAGGTCGAAGTGCTCTGATGTAATGGGAGGCACTACAATAGCTGGTTGATGTCCTCCGGTTTGGACTTCAAAGTTTTCGACCAGTGCCCTTCCAGACCTGTTATAATGTAGGGTTTTGATTCATGGATCGCGCAAACGGAAGCATAATCAAACAAACAACCATGCAAAACCCTCCAAGGATCACAAGTCTAGATGCATAACGATAGTGAAGGTAAGAAATCATAAACACACCTTTGGGTTCTCCTTGATGACTTCAAACGCGAATAGTGTCACGTTCTCTATAGTTGATCCACGCCTAGAGTTGTTTCTAGATCTCCAATCACCTTGGTGCTAGCCCGGATTGAGAGGAGGGTGAAGAAATCACGCAAAACGAGACACCAAAAGGGGTTCGGCACCCTTTGTGGCGTCGGGGACAAGGGGCGGCGGCAAGGGGCGGCGTCCCTCTTGTGGCTTGCTCTCTCTTTCCTTTGTTCTCTCCTACTCTTTTTATGTTCTCTCTAGAGCATAAGTGTGTAGGGAAGGAAGGAGGAGGGTCCTTTATATAGTCCAACAACTCCTTGTCAACTACCTAAAGGACTTATTCTAGTCCTACTAGAATTCAATTTAGTCCCTTCCTTGCAAATTAGTCCCTACTAAGTTTGCAAGGGTTTGCAAAGTGATCCTTCTAATTAATTAATCCAATTAATTAATTCCATAATCTAGTACAACTCTATATAGCGTGTGACCCCATAGGTTCTATCTAGTTGGTAGCAACTTTTTGCTAATATGGAGCGGTTTCTAGCAAAACATCCATTCTAGCCAACTAATAGAATAGTCATCTAGACAACCTTGTACAAGTAATTGTCTCATCCCTTTGCCTCCATATCCGGATTGGACACGAGACATACAAGTCACACTCGTATATCCAATCCCTAGTTCCTCGATCCATGGAATAGCCTTATTCGTGCAAATAACATCAATATCCCATATATTGATTTATTTGAGTCTGGCCAGACATTCTATAAGCACTATCCTCGAGTGGCCTTGGATATTTGCTCCCGTTATGTGGGAGGGGCAAATCCTCTCTACGTCCACTACGATCTCTAAGCTTGCTTCTCATTGTATCCAGTACACGCCTTTATAACTACCCAGTTACGGTGTAGCGTTTAACGCTACCAAGATCACAATGATCCACAACTAGAATATCTAGTGACTTCAAGTCTAAGGATGACAATACCATTGTACCCGAGAAGCACTTGTGACTCAACATAACGTGTATGTAGCCTTCTCGGTAATGGGTCAATCCAGTGCAACATTCCGTAATGCACACCTATGTGTTGGATCGTGATATCTCCATATCAATCCAACCCCATACTAGTCTATAGATGATTGTCCCATTTAATCATTATACTTGACTAGGGATATTTAAGATAAACAACACAATTGTAAATCTAAGGACTTCATTATATTAAATATCCAATAAATAATAAATGAATTTCTAGCCAATTACAAATTCATACTAAACTAGATTGCCTCTAGGGCATCTATTCCAACAGTCTCCCACTTGCACTAGAGCCAATCTGGCGCATCTCGTATGCCCATACTCCTAGTGTGCCCTTCATGCTTCCACTGCGTGAGAGGCTTCGTAAGCGGGTCTGACAGATTATCATCTGTAGGAATCTTGCATATCCGAACGTCTCCTCTATCGATAATATCTCGAATCAGATGAAACTTCCTGAGCACGTGCTTGGACTTCTGGTGTGACCTGGGTTCCTTTGATTGCGCGATCGCCCCAGTGTTGTCACAGAACAACTCCACTGGATCCGCAATGCTAGGGACCACACCAAGTTCAGAAACAAACTTTCTGATCCAAACAGCCTCCTTTGCTGCGCCATTTGCAGCAATGTACTCAGCCTCTGTTGTAGAATCAGCTACCGTCTCTTGCTTGGAACTCTTCCAGCTCACCGCTGCTCCATTCAGGCAAAACACATATCCCGACTGTGATCTAAAGTCATCTCTATCGGTTTGGAAGCTTGCATCAGTGTAACCCCTTACACGCAACTCTTCCTCACCGCCAAACATCAAGAAAGCATCCTTAGTTCTTCTCAAGTACTTTAGGATGTTCTTGACAGCAATCCAGTGACTCTCACCTGGATTGGATTGGTATCTGCTTGTCATACTCAAGGCATATGACACATCTGGTCTAGTACATAACATGGCGTACATGATGGATCCTATGGCCGAGGCATAGGGAATCCTACTCATGCGTTCCTTCTCAATCTCATTGGAAGGACAACCACTCTTCGAAAGAGTGATTCCATGTGACATGGGCAAGAATCCCTTCTTGGAATCTTGCATGTTGAACCGTTTCAACACCTTGTCAATATATGTACTTTGACTTAGGCCTAGCAACCTCTTAGATCTATCTCTATAGATCTTTATACCGAGTATATAGGCTGCTTCCCCTAAGTCTTTCATTGAGAAACACTTTCCTAGCCAATCTTTTACAGATTGCAGCATGGGAATGTCGTTTCCAATGAGCAGTATGTCATCCACATACAAGACCAGAAAAGCTACAGAGCTCCCACTAACCTTCTTGTAGACACAAGACTCATCTTCGTTTCTGATGAAGCCAAACTCTTTGACCACTTCATCAAAACGTCGATTCCAACTCCTAGAAGCTTGCTTCAACCCATAAATGGATCGTTGCAGCTTACAGACTTTGTTGGCTTGCTTTGGATCCTCAAAACCCTCCGGCTGTATCATATACACGTCCTCGAGGAGATTCCCATAAAGGAATGCTGTTTTGACATCCATCTGCCAAATCTCATAGTCGTAGTATGCTGCAATTGCAAGTAGGATTCGGATGGATTTGGTCATAGCGACTGGTGAAAAGGTTTCATCATAGTCAATACCATGAATCTGTCTGAATCCTTTAGCCACCAATCGGCCCTTATAGGTAATCACATTACCATCCATGTCGATCTTCTTCTTGAAGACCCACTTGCACCCTATGGGTCGCGCCCCATCAGGTGGTTCCACCAAAGTCCATACTTTGTTGGTATACATGGATTCCATCTCGGATCTCATGGCTTCAAGCCACTTCTGCGAGTCTGGGCCATTCATGGCCTCCTCATAGGTAGTAGGCTCATCATCTATGAGCATCGTGTCACCGGAATCAGTTACGAGAAGTCCATACCTCTCGGGTTCCTGGCGCACTCTACTAGATCTACGAAGCTCTTGTGTTACCTGAACAGGTGGATTCACAACTGCTTGTGATTCCTGTTCATGTTCCATAATCGGTTCAGTAATTTGTGGTTCTTGAACTTCTTCAAGTTCTACATTCCTCCCACTTGCTTCTTTAGAGACAAACTCTCTTTCTAGAAACACGCCGGTCCGAGCAACAAACACTTTGTTCTCGGTTGGATTGTAGAAGTAGTATCCCTTAGTTTCCTTAGGGTACCCCACAAATTTACACTTATCCGATTTAGGCCCTAGCTTGTCTGATTGTAAACGTTTTACATAGACATCGCAGCCCCAAATCCTCATGAACGACAGTGTGGGACGCCTCCCACTCCACATCTCATATGGTGTCTTCATGACTGATTTAGATGGAACACGGTTAATGGTAAAAGCTGCACTTAATAGAGCGTAGCCCCAAAACGATAATGGAAGATCGGTTTGACACATCATAGACCGAACCATATCCAATAGGGTTCGATTCCTCCTCTCAGACACGCCATTCCATTGTGGCGTTCCGGGTGGAGTGAGTTGGGACACGATCCCACACTCTCTAAGATAGTCGTCAAACTCTTGGCTCAAGTATTCTCCTCCACGATCCGATCGTAGAGCCTTGATACTTTTCCCAAGTTGCTTCTCTACTTCATTCTTGAATTCCTTGAACACTTCAAAGGATTCGGATTTTGCCCTCATAAGGTACACAAATCCATATCTACTGTAATCATCAGTAAACGTAATGAAGTAGACATAACCACCCCTGGCAGGCGTGGCAAATGGCCCACACACATCAGTATGTATGAGCGCCAATTGCTCACTAGTCCTCTCACCTTTCTTATTGAAAGGGGACTTTGTCATTTTTCCCAATAAACAAGCTTCACATGTCTCATATGATTCAAAATCAAATGAGTTTAGCAATCCATCCTTATGGAGTCTAGATACACGTTTCTCATTTATGTGGCCTAAACGACAATGCCATAAATAAGCAGGATTTAAATCATTTATTTTAATCCGCTTGGCATTAATGTTGTAGACAGGATTACTTAGATCAAGGACATAAAGTCCATTAAATAATTGCGCACTAAAATAGTGAATATTATTCAAATAAAAGGAACAACAATTGTTCTTTATTGAAATAATAAAACCTTCCTTGTCCAAACAAGAAATAGAAATAATGTTTCTGCTCATAGCAGGCACAAAATAGCAATTATTTAATTCTAAAACTAATCCTGAAGGCAGAGATAGCTCGCAAACGCCTATGGCCAACGCAGCAACCTTTGCTCCATTCCCAACGCGCAGATCTACCTCCCCTTTAGCCAATCTTTTACTTCTCTTTAGATCCTGCATATTTCGACAAATATGAGATCCACATCCAGTATCTAATACCCATGATGTAGAGACAGTTAAATTGACATCTACAACAAAAATACCTGGTGGTGGTGGAATCACTATTCCAAGCCGCTTGTCCTCCAGATATTTTGGGCAGTTCCTTTTCCAGTGTCCAGGTTGACTACAGTAGTGACATTCACCCTTAGTCATGACCTTGGCAATTCCACCAACAGGCTTAAGGGCTTGTTCCTTGGACTTGGCAACTGACTTGCCTTTGCCCTTGGAGGAAGAGGCAAACTTTTTACCCTTTCCTTTATGCACCATCATAATGGCCTTGCCCTTACCCTTGTTGATGCTCTGTTCAGCCGTCCTCAACATGTTGAGCAAATCTGGCAGTGGCTTAACGATCTCGTTCATGTTATAGTTCATAATGAACTGTCCATAACTCTCGGGCAACGATTGCAACACGAGATCCGTTGCCAACTCTTGGCCGACCGGGAACCCAAGCCGGGCGAGATTCTCCAAGTACCCGATCATTCGGAGTACATGGGGTCCCACCGGGTTCCCTTCTGCCAGATGACATTTGAACAGTGCCTTTGAGACCTCATACCTCTCTACCCTCGCCTGCTCTTGGAAGAGCTGCTTTAGATGTTCGATCATATCGACAGCATTCATGTTCTCATGTTGCTTCTGAAGCTCAGAGGTCATGGTGCAAAGCATTAGGCAGGCCGCATCATTAGCATCATCAACATGCTTTTGATACGCCTTTAAGGCAGCAGGTGTCTGATTGTCTGGACCTTCTGGAACTTGCTCCTCTATTGCGTACAGCTTCTTTTCTTGCTTGAGAACAATTCTCAAGTTTCTGTACCAATCGAGAAAGTTGGTTCCTGAGAGCTTGTCCTTCTCAAGGACAGATCGTAGGGAATGTTGTGAACTCGATGAGTTGTTTGCCATTTGGTATTCTACAAAAGGAAAATACGCAAGTTTTAGTATTTGTGAATTTTTTGACTATATTTAATAATGGCTAGTTTATTAAATATAGCTCCCACTATTTTTCTACGGATTAATAACCCTCAAGATATTAATGCGGAAAATATCCTTATATTTTCTAGTGGGCCAAGATCCATCTTTTTCATCTCCTTATGAGCTTGCTTTGGCAAGTCACCCATAATTCGATTACTTCTTAGGTAGGAACAATTCCAATTGCATCCCATATGCAACTCTTGGTTCAATCGGGCAAATAACTCCTTATTTATCCATCCATATGGATAATCCCAATTGATTGCCTCTAGGTTTCTTAATCAAATTAATAGCCTAGTTGTGTTCAACCTCTTATCTAAACAATTGCACATTGTTACGTGCCATCGCATTCCATCATTATGAACCAAGTCGCCATGCTTTGGCACGCACGAACTTGATAAATAATGATGATAATGAGTGTTTAAATAACGAGAAGGCAAGAACACAATATTTAAAATTTGAGGGATTTTTCTTCAATTTTTAATTGTTTTGTTGATCAATATCAACTAATCTATCTATTTGAGTTTGGGCACAACTCCAAATAATAGATCCGGGTTGTCTAATTATCTTATTATCCTAATTGCATGCATCATCCATACACCAACCACACAAATAATAAGACAATAAATAAACAACCACAAAACAGAAATTAAACGTGATGTGGATATGGCCTTTTCTAGACTAAGATAATTCCAAGCCAATGGAATTATCTATGAACCCTAAACAAACACACATCTCCATGCGTCTTGATCTTTTGGTCCATCCTTCATAGTCATGTGGAATGCTCCATGCTCCATCTTTTGTGGCTTCTTTGGCTTTGGGCTTCTTTTCTTCAATCTTGGCTAACAATCTACTTTATCTAGCACTAGCTAATATCTATACTAAATAAAATAAATCTCACAAGTTGAGAAAAAAAATGGCACGCAGGCCATAAAACCCTAATTAATTATTACAATTAATTGATCGGCTCGCAGGCCGTAAAACCAAACCACAAAATTAAACATCCACATCAAACCACATCCTAAGGCCATATCCAATCACCATGCGATTTGCACATAAACAGTTAAAATCCAATTTTAACGCGCTTGGTCAATTTTAATTGATTTTAGGATTTCTAGGGTTAAAACGGTCCATGGGCCCAACAATCCAATTGCCCGGGCCCAAATAAGTGAACCATAAAGCCCTAGGGCCGGCCCGGCCCAAAACCCGCAAGCTAGGCCCGCGGGTTAGGGCCGCCCGGCCCCTTAGGGCGCCAAGCTTGGGCGGCAAGCAAGGGGGCGGCTCCCTAGGGGGCCGAACCTCCTTGAGGAGGTTGTTTCCAAAACAACCTCCTTGCTTGGAGCCCAAGTTTGGTTGTTTCCTTGTTGTGGGAGAACTCCTTCTTCCCCAAGGATGCCCAAACCCTAGATCTTAGATCCTAAAATTTCTCAAACTCACCAATTCATGCATCCAATGCAATAATTGGGTCTTGTTATGATTAATTCTTTGACAAATTGCATCCAATGCTTGATTTGTCTTGTTTTACGCGATAAACAACAAATTAAGGTGTAAAACAACAAGAATGTAACACATAAACTACGTTTATGCTCTATGACCTGTGGCTCTGATACCACTGTAGGGTTTTGATTCATGGATCGCGCAAACGGAAGCATAATCAAACAAACAACCATGCAAAACCCTCCAAGGATCACAAGTCTAGATGCATAACGATAGTGAAGGTAAGAAATCATAAACACACCTTTGGGTTCTCCTTGATGACTTCAAACGCGAATAGTGTCACGTTCTCTATAGTTGATCCACGCCTAGAGTTGTTTCTAGATCTCCAATCACCTTGGTGCTAGCCCGGATTGAGAGGAGGGTGAAGAAATCACGCAAAACGAGACACCAAAAGGGGTTCGGCACCCTTTGTGGCGTCGGGGACAAGGGGCGGCGGCAAGGGGCGGCGTCCCTCTTGTGGCTTGCTCTCTCTTTCCTTTGTTCTCTCCTACTCTTGTTATGTTCTCTCTAGAGCATAAGTGTGTAGGGAAGGAAGGAGGAGGGTCCTTTATATAGTCCAACAACTCCTTGTCAACTACCTAAAGGACTTATTCTAGTCCTACTAGAATTCAATTTAGTCCCTTCCTTGCAAATTAGTCCCTACTAAGTTTGCAAGGGTTTGCAAAGTGATCCTTCTAATTAATTAATCCAATTAATTAATTCCATAATCTAGTACAACTCTATATAGCGTGTGACCCCATAGGTTCTATCTAGTTGGTAGCAACTTTTTGCTAATATGGAGCGGTTTCTAGCAAAACATCCATTCTAGCCAACTAATAGAATAGTCATCTAGACAACCTTGTACAAGTAATTGTCTCATCCCTTTGCCTCCATATCCGGATTGGACACGAGACATACAAGTCACACTCGTATATCCAATCCCTAGTTCCTCGATCCATGGAATAGCCTTATTCGTGCAAATAACATCAATATCCCATATATTGATTTATTTGAGTCTGGCCAGACATTCTATAAGCACTATCCTCGAGTGGCCTTGGATATTTGCTCCCGTTATGTGGGAGGGGCAAATCCTCTCTACGTCCACTACGATCTCTAAGCTTGCTTCTCATTGTATCCAGTACACGCCTTTATAACTACCCAGTTACGGTGTAGCGTTTAACGCTACCAAGATCACAATGATCCACAACTAGAATATCTAGTGACTTCAAGTCTAAGGATGACAATACCATTGTACCCGAGAAGCACTTGTGACTCAACATAACGTGTATGTAGCCTTCTCGGTAATGGGTCAATCCAGTGCAACATTCCGTAATGCACACCTATGTGTTGGATCGTGATATCTCCATATCAATCCAACCCCATACTAGTCTATAGATGATTGTCCCATTTAATCATTATACTTGACTAGGGATATTTAAGATAAACAACACAATTGTAAATCTAAGGACTTCATTATATTAAATATCCAATAAATAATAAATGAATTTCTAGCCAATTACAAATTCATACTAAACTAGATTGCCTCTAGGGCATCTATTCCAACATATAAGTCCTCTGATTGTTCCTGGCAGCAAAACCTGCTGCTATCAGCTCTTCAATGTAAAGAGCCATCTGTGCTGGAGTACGTTGCGGCTGTCCTGTGGGTGTTCCTGTTTCGGTTGTGGTGTCTTCTCCGTGCTCAGACATCGCGGCTCGGTGTCTGCAACTTTGCTTTCTGAAAAGTTTTTCGGGATCTTCGAGTGGTGATACCAGTTTGCGGGGCAATCTGGGCATAAACTTGAATAGCCTGAAAATCAAATTTCAAGAGCAGTAAGTCGAAAGAAAGTAACTGTAAAAATAAAAGAAAAACTCTGAGACTTATTCTAATGTCTCTTTAACAAAAACTGTAACCGTTCCCCGGCAACGGCGCCAAAAACTTGACAGCGTAAACCTATCTGCTTTTTCGCAAGTGTACGATCAAGTAATATAGAGTATGTAATTATGACTCTGGTTGTCGAACCCACGAGAACAGTTTAAGTTGTTGCTAATTAGAATTAGAATTAGACACAGAGTTTGTAAAAAGGAGGAAGATTTGGGATTTGACTCTACTAAACTGTAATAAATAAAAACAGTAAAAGGCTTATTTTATTTTTCTGTTGAATATTTTGCAGGAATTGTTGTAGTTGTAAAAGTTGATAATTCTAAAAATCTAGATTCCAGGATCCCCTAGGGTTACTCTCCAGCTTTCATGGTATATTTGATTTCAGAAACACACAGTGGTTTTGTTTATGCCAGCATACCAATAGTACAATCTCCTCTCGGTCTCATGCACTTATCACTCGACTGCAGATTTTCGGGTCCTCTCGGTCCACCTAAATCTGCAGGTTCGTTCTAAGCCTGCTAGGGTTACAGGTTCTCCTCTCGGTCTCCCCCTAAACGTCTAACAGTTGGTCTAATGCTTCTGGGCTAGTCCCCTGATTCTCTTCACCTCTCGGTCCATCAAGGCAGAGTACTAAATCCTGTCTTTTCTTCCTAACATTCACTGGTCACTCTCGCGCACCAGATCCTGTCTGTAACACTCCTGGGTGATCAAGCCATTCATGTATGTAAATAAAATCAAAGACAGAATAATAAACAAACCATCCTGTATTAATACTTAGCTAGCCATGCATCTGAAAATCAAAACAACCAAGTCTGCTGAATTCATAAACCCTAGGTTCACCGAGAACCTAGGCAAAAGGTCTAGCTAGCTTGCATTATTCAAAAACAATGTTTCATAAAAAGAGAAAAGATCAAACTAGTTATTTTTCTGAAGATACTGGAAAACTGCTCCAATCCTGCTCTGCTCCAACTCCTGGCTGCTGTGAAACTGGCTGCTGATGATGATAGCTGTGAGTGTGTATGTGTTCGTAACCCTAAAACAATGCTGGGAAACCTCCTATTATATTGCCACAGTCTCCAAAACTGATGCACGAAATTCCTGTTTTACCCTTGAAAAGACCCGTCCTGGAAGCTTCTGGAACCCGTCTGTGCGTTCAAACGCACACTTCCTGCGTTCAAACGCAGTGCGTATGAACGCACACCCTTCTGCGTTTGAACGCAGGACTTAGCCGTTTTTCCTCTTCTGGCTCCTGAACCCATGCGTTTGAACGCAGCTCCTCTGCGTTTGAACGCACCCCTTGGCCGTTTCTTCTCTTGAGTGTCGAGTCCTGCGTTTGAACGCAGGAAGTGCGTTTGAACGCACTCCTTAGTATTTTCAGCTTTTCGGCCTCTGACCTCCTGCGTTTGAACGCAGCTCCTCTGCGTTTGAACGCAGGACTTAGCCAATTTCTGCCATTTTTCCTGCTGCTCCCATCTTGTGCGTTTGAACGCAGCTCCTGCGTTTGAACGCACAACTTAGCATTTTTTCCTCTTTTCCTGCTCAGCTCTCCTGACACGCTGCCTCCCATCCAAGTTAATCTCATGCATTTTTCGGCACCTGTTACCTGCACATCATAACACGCACCCGCGATCATATCCAACAAACAAAAGTATGCATAAAATTTACTCAAATTTTGCAATCATGATCTATAAATTTCTGCCTCGTATCAGGTGGAAAATAAGCTGAAAATGGCCAAACTCAACTCTCACAGGGTTAAAACCAATGGTAAAAAGATGTCCCAAACTAATACATTTTCAAGCTGTCATGTCCGCAAAGCCGCTCTAAAGCCGTCACACTTGCTGCTGCACTCCCTCCCACAGCAGGAGGAAGAGTTGCAGCCGGCGGAGCCACATATGCCGCGGTCGGGCTAGGGGTGTAAGCCACATTGGTTAAGGACTCTTAATTATCTTAATTCTATAGGGTTGAATAAAAATTAGATTGACCATTTTATATAATTGCTATGCTTTGTGTGTGACTCGTTGGTTTTTTTTAGGCTTAGGATTTTTAAAAAACAGCCCGATAGTATGAACTAATAATAGAACTATAGAACTAATAACCAACTCATCATTTCACATTATCTGTATCTAAAAAACCAGTCAAGATATGATATATTTCTCATATCATTGTAGCAACGGAAATCTGTTTTGATAAACAAAAGAAAAATCAACCCGATTCTAAGTCGTGGAGAAGGCAAGGGATACTATGAAGGGATATTGGAGACAACAGCCGGCGGCTGGGGAATATGCGAGACAAGGGACGGTATTTGGACCGTTTGTCCCTGGACAGAGGGTGGTTGCACCATTACTGGTGGACTTTGCAAACTAGGATTGGGTGGTGTAGGTATTACCTCTGTTCCCTGGGTGATAGAGGTTCCTCCTCCTTGAGAGACAGCAGCTCCCGATGTCGAATTCGGAGCAGGAGTTCCCAAAATGGCCATTATCTGAGCCATCTGTGCGGAATGAGCCTGAAGAGCCTTCGTCTGATTTTGGATGGTGACTTTCAAAGTCTACAAGGTGGGATCTCCGTCGGTGGCCGCGGAATTGTGGAGGGTCTCCTCTCCTGAGGTCGTCTCAGTGGAGGGAGATCTGTTGATAACATCTTCGTCGTGAGACATGGCTGCTTGCAGTGGTAAGTTTCACGTCGGGTTCACCAAATGTGTACGGGAGAATCCTTTAAGGAAGATTCAACGTACATCAAGAACAGGGGATGATAAGAACACAGGAAGAGTAGAGTTGTGTGTAGGGAGAGAGTAAGGAGATAGCAACTGTATGAGAGAGAGACAGAGTTTTGGCAGAGCTTCCACGTAGTTCAGGTGATAAGTGTTATGTAAGGATGGGTTAACAATCCTATATATAGTGGAGAATATGACCGCTGTAGTGGGTTAATGCTCCCTGTACACACAAATTTATGCTAATGGAAACAAGAGCGAGAAATTCGGTGTCAAATAAATTTTATTGATGATTGATGAAGTGGATTAGAATCTCTGACAATAATTTTCTAAACATAAATTAAATCCCCTGATTCTTCTCCTGAAACGTCGAGCAAGGGCTTCGCAGCTTGATCTCGGATCGAACGGATGAGCGGTCTTCGATTTTGACAAAGAACGCGATGAAGGTCTCGAAGAACACAAACGTCGAACGAGGGCTTCAGAGGCTTGATCTCGGATCGGACGGGTGAATGTCTTCGATGTTAATGAAGAACTGGATGAACGCCTTGAAGAACACGAAGAACGGCTTGGAGATCTTCGAGTTTCTTGAAGAACGCGGATGGAGATCTTCAACGGCTTGAAGGACTCGATGATGATCTTCGAAGAACTTGATGAAGAACTTCGAAGGGCTTGATGATGATCTTGATGATGGATGAACTCGTCGGGGCTTCAATAGCTTGATCTTCAGAGCTCTCTCCTTCTTGCAAGATGTAACTGTGTGTGGGTAGGATCTTCGAAGGTCTCGAAGATCGTTGATGATCTTGTGGATGAAAGAACTCTTCAGGGCTTTAGCAGCTTGATCTTCAGAGCTCTCTCCTTACAAGATGTAATTGTCTGTAATTTATGCCTAGGGATGGCCCCTTTATATAGGTGTAGATAGTGCTTTCTGAGCTGACAGATCTTGGCCACGTGGCAACCATCTAGCACACCATATTGTGCTCCACACACACTGGATCACCAGCCGAGCTGATCCATGTGGGGGCTGCGAGACAGAGCCCTCGCATACCACCGCACGGGACTTGTAGGGACTTAGTGGTTTGGAGGCTAGAGTAAGCCCTGTCGCGTGCGAGCCAAGCCCGCACGCGACCTTTAGTAACTGTTTTGAGAGATCTATGGCACGAGCTCCCTAGACCCGGTCAATCCGGTCAAACCCAATCAACCTCGTAACGGTTCCGGTATTCGCGCACCACGTGCTATAACGGTTCCTATATACTCGGACGAACGTGCCGTTATGGTTAAGCTAATTAAGCCGCCATTAATGGGCGCATTAACCACACTACAACGGTCATGTTCTCCAGTATATATATATCGTTAACCTTTCCATACAAAGGAGAACACACTGGCCATACGCGGAAGCTCTGCCAAACCTCTGTCTCTCTCTCAGACATTGCTACTGACTTACTCTCTCCCTACACACACCCCCACTCTTCCTGTGCGATCCTTGATCCACTACATACGGTGTACACGGAGGTCTCCCCGCCGGAATCTCTTGTGCACATTTTGGTGAACCCGACGTGAACTTACCAACAAAAGCAACCATGTCTCAGGAGGATGATGTCAGCAACCGATCGCCTTCCACCGAAACTCCCTCGGGAGACGAGACCTGCCGTACTCCGACGACTCCCGGTGAAGCACCGACGTTAGAGTCTTTGGACGCCACTGTCCAAAGTCAGGCGAAAGCTCTCAAGTCTCAATCTGCGCAATTAGAACAAATCTTGGCTGTTCTGGGCACCCTTGCGCCGAATCCCCCACCAGCCACCGCTATCCCTCAGGGAGGAGGAACCCCTACCGCTCCAGGATTGGGAGTGTCAGCCACACCTCCCAACCCTCATCTGCAGACTCCACCGTCGGCTACGCAGCTGCCTTCGGTTCAGGGATCAACGGCACAGATGCTGCCTCCTGCTGCTCACGCTCCTCAGCCCTCGGCTTTGGCGTCCAACCCAACTCTGCAGTACCCTTTGCCTCCCCCAACGATGATCTGGGGAAATGTGGGTAGTCAGTATGCTCCCAATCCTCCGGCGGCGTATGTGTCGCCACCGCCTACGGCAACCCCTCCATCAACTACCGAGGGGAGCATTCCAGAATGCATGACGTCTTTGCAGAAGCGCGTGGACACCATCCTGGCTCATCAGTCATTCGCGGATACCATTATACCGAAGTTAGACAACGATCCACCCATTCCACGAGAGATCTATCTCATGCCTAACCCGGCGGGGTACAAGGCTCCTAAATGGGATAAGTTCGAGGACGTCAATGGAAACGCTCATGAGCATGTCATGCGTTTCATTGATGTCATGGGTCCGTACGGAGCCGATCCCAAGCTGCTGATGCGAGAGTTCCCAAAATCTCTTGGGAACGTAGCATACAAATGGTACCGAACATTGGAGGCCGGATCCGTAAAGACTTGGGACGACATGGTCCAGAAGTTTTATACTAAGTTCTTCCAGATGGAAGAAAAGGTGACGATGATCCATCTCTCGCGGATGTATCAGAAACGCAAGGAAGACGGAATCACTTTCATCAAGAAATTCAGAGCGAAATCCTTGGAGTGCAAGGATCCAATGCCCGAAAGCCGGCTCGTGGAGATATGCCTGCAGTGCATGCGAGATGAATACAAAGGTATGCTCATTAATTTGCAAACACCTACGTTTTCAAAGCTAATCGAATGCACGAAGAATATCGAGCCTATAGTCGAGAGACAGAAAAAGAAGAGCGCTCCGGAACGACCTGCGAGCGGCACTACCTACAAGATCGGCAGATTTAGTTACAAGAGGGGACGTGAAGCTGAGGTCAATACAGTTTCACCCCAGAAACAAGCGAAGGTCGCGAACTTCGATGCACCGCCTCTGCCATGCTCGGTGGAGGAAGCAAGCGACCTCTGCAGACAGTGGCGCAAGGACGGCGTCCTGCCACCGCTCGAGAAAACACCCTCCAAGGAAATGGTGAGAGACCCTAAGTGGTGCGAATACCACGGCAAAGTCATGCATCCCACACCCGAGTGCAAGAAGCTCAGGTTCGCGTTCGATCAGAAGATGAAGAACGGCGAGCTCATCGTCAGCGATCACCGGAAGGATGTGCGCAACAACCCGCTTCCCGCACATGCGGAACAGGGCTCGAAGGGCAAGGAGGTCGCCATGATCTCGATAGTGGACTTGGAAGAAGTCGCAGAGGATGGTCTACCCATCATTGCCGAGGTCCATGAAGACGAAGACTATAGCATGGACACGGAGGATGAACGTGCTGACCGCATGAAAGGGTCGCATGGCTTCAGCATATTTTTCGATGAGATGAACTTCTCTGAAAAGTGCCGAACAGATATGACGAAAGCAATCTTAAGGATAGCGGAGGACTACGAGGAGGACCTCGTGGTCTCCAACGGGAAAGTCATCAGGGCGTCTCGTTCCACTGAAAAGATCATGACCTTTTCTGCCAGCGACAAGAAGACGGGTGCGAGCCACCAGAGGCCCCTGTACGTGACCGCCATCATCAACGGCGTCGAATTCAAGCGAGCATTCGTCGATGGAGGAGCAGCGGTCAATGTTGTTCCACTCCACACGCTGAAACTAGCAGGGATCCCCGAGCACAAGGTAGTCAAGCGTCCATCTCCGCTGGTGGGATTCGGAAGCGACTCTAGAATGACGATCGGATGGATTCGCCTGGGCGTCCAGATTGGCAAGATCAAGTGCTCGGCGAAGTTCTATGTCATAGACGCGAACACCACATACCACATGATTATAGGCCGAGCCTGGATTCATCGCTTTGATGCAGTCCCTTCGACGGCTCACCAGGTTATGAAAGCTATCTGGAACGACAGAATAGTCGAGATACCGGCTTCGACTAACCCGTTCAACTTGGACGAAGCACATCTCAGCAAGGCGGTGTGGTTCACTGAGATGGCGGACGAGCAAACACCCGGACCATTCAACCCTACTCCTTTGCCTCTCTGGGAGGACATCAAGGACCAGTCACCCGCGGGCGTGATGGTGACAAGGGAAGATGCCAAGGGAAAGCCGCCTACACGCGAAGAGGCGCCACGTATCGCATATCATCGAAAGAATGTGTACACTTTGAAGAGGATCGCAAAGCATGGCCCCGAGGGCAAGGAGATAGAGAGCTTCTACGCCAATGGGAAGAAATGCTATCGCATATGAAGGTGCGCGGGGATGTCCTCACACGGGCACGGGGATATCCCTGGGCAAATCAATCAAATCGAACAAGTTGCGCTAACGAAGGAGCCAACACAGGGCGCTCCAGATGAGAAACTCAAAGAAGCGCCTGAATGCATGGAAGACAGGCCAAGACCACAAAAGCAAGAACTAAAGGAAGTGTTCCTCAGCCCGAACGAGGAAAAGAAAAGGCCAGTCTTCCTGAGTGCGGACCTCACAAGCGAAGAGGAACAAGGACTGCTACAGCTCCTAACTGAATACAAGGATGTGTTCGCATGGGAGTATGATGAGATGCCAGGTCTGGATACAAGCATCACCATGCACCGTTTAGACATCGTCCCAGGGTCTAAACCGGTCAAGCAAAGCACCAGAAGCTTCAGGCCAGAGCTCAACGTGAAGATCAAGCAGGAGATTGTCAAGCTCCTAGATGCCAAGTTCATAGAGCCGAATCATCATCCCACATGGCTGGCCAACATCGTGCCGGTGGTGAAGAAGAACGGACAGCTCCGCATCTGCGTGGACTTCCGAGATCTCAATCGCTTCTGCCCTAAGGACGATTTCCCACTGCCCAACATCGACTTTCTTATCGATTCAACAGCAGGCCATCGCATGTTCAGTTTCATGGACGGTTTCAGCGGGTACAATCAAATCAAGATGGATCCCGAAGATGCGCGGAAAACTGCATTCATCACTCCTGTGGGGGTATTCAACTACACGGTGATTCCATTCGGCCTTAAGAATGCGGGCGCGACCTATCAGCGAGCCATGATGGCTCTATTCCACGACATGATGCACAAAGAGGTGGAATTCTACGTGGATGACCTGGTGGTTAAATCCAAGCACGAAGCAGACCATCTCACAGATCTGCGAAAGGTGTTCAACAGATGCAGGAGCTTTCAACTGAAAATGAACCCCATGAAATGCGCATTTGGGGTGACCTCGGGGAAGTTCTTGGGATGTGTAGTCCATCGCGAAGGGATCGAGCCTGACCCTGCGAAAGTGTCAGCCATCACCAGCATGACGCCACCCCATAACCAAAGTACCTTGAAGACATTCTTGGGAAAACTGTCATACCTGCGGAGGTTCATCCCAGCAATTGCCGAAATCACATGCTGTTTCAGCACTCTTCTCAAGAAGGACGCCGCGTACAACTGGGCTCCGGACCACGAAGCCGCATTCGAAAAGCTGAAGGATTTACTCACGTCCTCAAAGATAATGATCGCGCCTCAACTGGGATCACCGCTTCTGCGTCCTTCTGACATCAACAAGGAGATCTATAGGAGCGCTCTTGGCTCAGGAGTATGAAGGCCAAGAGAGGCCCATCTACTATATCTCTCGCATTGTGCAGCCTGCTGAATCAAGGTACACAGACATCGAACGTCATTGCCTTGCTTTATTCTTTGTGATAGAGAAGTTGAGACACTATTTTGCATCACACAAAGTAGTGGTGGTCACCAAGAGCGACCCCATAAGATACTTGCTAACTCACACTACTCCGGGCGGGAGATTGGCGAAATGGTACATGACCATCTCGCAATACGACATCACATGCGTGAGACCAAAAGCGATCAAGTCGCAGGCGGTAGCGGATCTGTTGGCACAGTTTCCCGACAACAGCCACGAACCCGTGATCGAAGAAGAACTCGAAGGCCCTGAAATCTACGCAATCGACGTGCCCTATTGGACCCTCCACTTCGACAGTTCGTCAACAAGGAAAGGCGGAGGCATTGGGATAGTCTTGACAAAGCCAGACGGGGAAGTCATACAGATGTCCGCAAAGCTCAACTTCGCAGTCACAAACAACGAAGCGGAATACGAGGCTATCATCGCGGGGCTCCGTGCGGCGAAAGCTTTGGAGGTGAGCAACTTAACGGTCATGGGAGATTCCAAACTGATTGTTAAGCAAGCCTCGGGCGAATATGGTTTAAAGGAGATCAACCTCCTGTCCTACCGCACCCTAGTACAAAAGCTGATGCAGCAATTCTGCGATGTGAAATACGAGCACAAGCCCCGAGCGGACAATAGGCACGCAGACGCCTTAGCAACCTTGGGATCTAAGGTCAGCATAGAAAAATGCCCCGCAAGGATTTCCATTGAAGTGCGAACATCGTCGGCATTAACAGAAGATGCGTGCGACGACGAACACATAGATGACGCAGACTGGCGGAAAGCAATCCTGCAAGCTATTGCGAAAGGCACCGGCAGCGAAAGCTGGGCACTAACAAAAGGATACTGCATCCACGACAACACCCTTTACTAAAAGGGTCCTGGAGGAATACTCATGCGATGTGTCTCCGAGCAAGAGGGACAACAGCTGTTAGAAAAGATTCACCAACACGCTTGCGGAGAAAGCGAGGTGTCAATCTACAGAAAAGCTCAGAGATATGGCATTGATTGGCCAGACATGTCAACAGCCGCAGCCCTGATACAAGGGAAGTGCGAAAGTTGCGCGCTAATCAAAGATTCTCTACTCATCGCCCTAACCGATGACGACACGGACTGGAGGAAGCCACTGTTTGATTTCCTCACCCAGGGCACCGTGCCCGAATCGAGAAAAGAAGCCGAAAAATTGAAAAGGAAAGCGTCTCGATATGTGGTACAGGAAAACCTGCTTTGGCGAAGAGGTCACGAGGGCAACTTGCTGCGATGTCTAGACGGCAGAGAAGCACAAGAAGTCATGGACCTTTCTCATCAGGTAAAACACCAAGGAGGTGCGAAATTATGCAGACAGCTCCTCTCAATCGGATATTTCTGGCCCACGATGGAAGTCGATTGCCGCACCAAAGTGCGACGCTGCCAGGAATGCCAATTCAAAGGGAACCTAGTGCACGCTCCCGCCGTGGATCTACATGCACTAGGGACGCCATGGCCATTTCACACATGGGCTCTGGACTTCATCGGTCCCATCCGACCGACGTCGCACGGGAACCATTTCATTCTCACCGCAACCGAGCTGTTCACCAAGTGGGTGGAAGCAATACCACTAAAAACGGCAAACGCGCTGGCTGTGGTCAACTTCATCCAAGAAAGCATCGTATGCAGGTTCGGAATCCCAAATACCATTCTTTCAGATAACGGTACTCCTTTTGTTAATCGCCAGGTAGCTGCAAAATTAGCGGAGTACAATATCAGGCAGATATGCTCTACCCCCTATTACCCAAAGGGAAACGGACAAGCCGAAGCGACTAACAAAACGCTGTTGAGAATTCTGAGCAAGATGGTCGCAGATGACCACAAGAAGTGGGCCGACTCCCTAAGCATAGCTCTATGGGCCTACAGAACTTCTCCAAGGACACCCACAGGGGCCTCGCCATTTCTACTATGTTATGGGGCCGAAGCTGTAGTACCTGCGGAGGTTAGAGTCAATTCGGCAAGACTGGCCTTCCATGCACTCTATGAAAATCAACGCGATCATGACTTAGTCTTGCTGGAAGAAAAGCGAGAACAAGCCAAAAGGACCAACAAGCGGTACCAGGAAAGAATCGCTCGCGCCTACAATAAGACAGTCCAGCGAAGAGATTTCGCAGTCGGAGACCTGGTCTTGCGCGCATCTGACCACTGTATGCGGGAAGCAACTCACCCAAAGTTCGCAGCTAATTGGGAAGGACCCTTCGAAGTCACAGAAGTCTTCGATAGTGGCTACTGCAGCATACGAAGGTTGCACGGCACAACCTCAACTCCGAGTTCAGTCAACATGCGCTGGATCAAGAAGTACTATCCCTGACTTCTCTCATTTCATACGTTTTATGATAACGTTGCTTAATGTCTCATGTGGCTATGATTTACGCAATCTCCTCTCCCATATGAGAGGATTGTAACCCCATCTCTCCCATATGAGAGCGTTGTAATAAAAGAATCCTCCCAAATGAGAAGTTCACATTTCTAGCTGTTTATGTTGTTCTATTAGGTTTGTTATTACTGTTAACAATGGTTTATTTGCCGCAATAGCAATCCATACAACTGCGATCTTAAGTGATCATCTAAGCCTATCTCTCACGATAGCAGCCAATGCAAATGCGATCTTAAGTGATCATCTAAGCCTATCTCTCACGATAGCAGCCAATGCAAACGCGATCTTAAGTGATCATCTAAGCCTATCTCTCACGATAGCAGCCATTGCAAATGCGATCTTAAGTGATCATCTAAGCCTATCTCTCACGATAGCAGCCAATGCAAACGCGATCTTAAGTGATCATCTAAGCCTATCTCTCACGATAGCAGCCATTGCTAATGCGATCTTAAGTGATCATCTAAGCCTATCTCTCACGATAGCAGCCAATGCAAACGCGATCTTAAGTGATCATCTAAGCCTATCTCTCACGATAGCAGCCATTGCAAAAGCGATCTTAACTGATCATCTAAGCCTATCTCTCACGATAGCAGCCAATGCAAATGCGATCTTAATTTATCATCCAAGCCTATCTCTCACGATAGCAGCCAATGCAAATGCGATCTTAACCGATCATATAAGCCTATCTCTCGCGATAGCAGCCATTGCAAATGCAATCTTAATTGATCATAAAAGCCTATCTGTTATGATAGCAGCCTATACAAGTGAGATCTTAATTGATCACCTAAGCCTATCTGTTACGATAGCAATTTATATGCAAAGTGATTTTAGTTGATCTGATTGGATCTTCTATACAAGTGCGATCTTAATTGATCACCTAAGCCCATCTGTTACGATGGCAACGCATGCGAAAAATGATCTGATTGGATCTTCTAAAAGTCTATCTGTTACGATAGCAATTTATGCGAGAAACGATCTCGAGCAATTCTCTAATAAAGCCTATCTGTTGTGATAGCAATCCGCACCACTTAACGATCTTAATTGATCTTCTAAAGACTATCTGTTACGATAGCAATGTTGTGAACATGATCTTAAATGATCTACAACGGCCAACCACAAGCCCATCCGCCGAGATGGCACAACTGCGAAAATATGATCTCGAACGATCTAGCGAAACATCCGCGAATTGATATCGCAGATGCGAAACCATTACATGGCATTATGCAAGGCAAAATAAGCCGAAACGCATGCGAAATTGTATCTTGTTGCAAAGAGACAGCAGATAATACAAAGACTATTTATCATTATGAGTCAAATGACTTACAATTCATCTGTCTAGATAACAGCTTACAAGCAGCTCAAATCTAACTACGCAGCCAACATGGCTTACAATACATTCGAAAAGTGGCTGGTAAGCCAGCAGAGACACAGTACGGAAATCCGGACTGCAAAGAATGAGCCCACCGGTTCCAACGCCGGCTATACAATACGTTCACAAATCTGCGGGTGAACATCTGTCGCAGCTAGGATCTTGCTCCAGAGAGCCACATGAAGCCATACATTCAAGATCCCAGTATTTGACAAGATCCTTGTCAGATCTGCACCCCATAACATTTGCCCAAGGAACCACCGGTTCCGGCGATCAACATGCAAGCAGAAGCTCCAAAGGGCAAGGGCTCCTTGTAGACGAGGATGAACGCAGCGGTTCGCAACCCTGAGTTCAAGAACGAAGAGGCAAGAAATCCTCCTCCAGGGATGCTGGAGGAGAATTCCGCCGTTCATTACGAGACGGTAGCACGGTCACTTCGGCGCTGCACCTCGCCACGAGGCGGCCAGAAACATGACCTGCACACATAATACACGAAGAAATTTCTTCGAACACACATGAGATGTTATCTCCATCTTCTTTATGATGGTTATAAAGAGCAATATTCCTCATAAAGTGGATCTTGAAACTATTTCTATAGCACAAAGCGCAAACTCAGGATTCAAAACTTGAAGTTGCCATGAATCAACGAAAAACAAGCGTTGAAGCCAGTAGTCGTAAAGACTCACGGCAAAGCACATCTTTGGGATGAAGAACCCAAATAGCAAAGACAGGGTTTATATAGACCCTGTGGAGACTCTTCAGTTGCCAAGGATGAGTCAGCAGAATTCAAAAAGAGGGTAAGTTCAATCACTTACGCCTTGAAAAGCGGTAACAATCAATTACCCTACTAAAGGCTACGACGATTCAGTTGCGTATCCTAATAAATGACGGATGGTCATGATTCGGATGGACTTCCCAACAAAAGCGTGCTTATCTGCCGAGAAATTAGCGCGAAAATCAAGCAAAGTATCAATTGCTGACGTCATAATTGGATATGCACAAAGATATCCTGTCAAATCCCGAAAAGGGCAAAATGGGCAAATCCATTGTTTGTTGTTAAAAAAAGAGGGGGAGAAACCCTAGCAACATTACATTAATGTTTCAAGACATTACATTAATGTTTCAACTATTTCCTTGTTTTCTTTTCAAAATCCGAAAAGTCAAAGCAAATTCTTGATTAAGGAGTCCTGGGGCTCGAACTGCTCGCTCAGCTTCTCCACCTGTTCCACTTCTTGCTTCAATAGCTCGCATCTAGCATTCATCTCATGATACAGCTTCAGAGCTTCATCAACCTTTTGCTTCTGCTGCTCCACCTTCTGCTTCTCAGCTGCGAGATTCTGGTGGCCGAGTTTCAAAGTTATGGCTGCGCGAATCAGCGTGACTCTGTCCTTGAGAAACTTGAAACCCAGTCTGCCCTGGACTTTGGTCAGGAGATTTTGGCACATGCCATATAGCAGTTCAGCACTCTGGACAGAAATGGTCGCAGGTGTAGCCGCAGACAGCTGCTCCAATATCCAAATGGCTTCAGTAAGGAACAGCCTCCTGTCAAAAGGCCCGATCTCCAGAGATCTCACAAACGATCGGGGGTAGATGAGGCGCATTTGAACCACCCAGTCTACATCGGTTTGCTTCAAACCTAAAGTGGTTTCAAAAATAAATTATGATATCAAAACTCGCAAGCAAATAATGCGACATGCCAAAGGTAAAGCTCTACTTACCAGTGCCTTCCAGAATCTCATAAAGAGAAGGAATGCAGGCTGCCGGGTTGTTCAAAGACTTCCCTCGCTCCATGGCTCTCCTATCAGCTGCGAGCTCCAACCTCTCATAGTCAGGAGGAAGAGTGTAGGCCGCACCAGCTGCGACTGCATTCCCAGCCTGCGAGCCCCAAATGCTCCACGCAGGAATAGGTGCCTCTGGCTCAGTCATCGCCGGGGGCGAAGGGACAGCCGAAGTCGCTTGGCAAAGGACGCTCTCAGATGCGAAAACATTAGCAGCACTTGTCCTTTCTTCCTCAGCACCGGTACGGACATCTTCGTCCATCAACACAGCATCTGCTTCAGCATCATCGGAAAGTTCGATGATGCCCTCGAGAGGCTCACTTGCATGCTCAGCAGCTGGGACGGGCTTCTCAGTATGGGAGCTCGGAACCGGAAAATAGGACGCAGGTTCCTCAGCATGACCTGCGACATTAAATGCGATGATGTGAGGTAACTTGCGCTATAAGTTATTTTGCTGTCTTTACTAAAGCTAAGAGTAAGCACCTCCACACGAAGGAGGGATTGGGGTGTCCCCGTCATACACTAAGGACGTGGAACCATGCCCTATCAGTGTGTCATCACTAAGCAAGTCTTTAAGAGAAGCGTGACCTGGGATGCGAATAGGCCAGTCATGATTCTGCCTCAAGTGGCTATAGCCTAGTATGTGCATATCACTCAAATAATTACCTGAGGGTTCTCCGCATTTGCCTACTAACCAACGGCGAATGTCAGCCTTTGACACACCGTGCTTTAACGCACCCACAATAACATCCCTATAAGTTACTGCGAGATTGAAGATCTCACCTTTATCGCCACCTGCGATCTCTTCGAAGTCCGCCTGGACTTGCTCCAAAGCCGCTGCATCCTCTCCGGGAACCTCATCTTCCTCCTCCACATGAGGAGCCACTTCTTCGGGAAGCTCGTCTTCCTCGTCAACTGGACGCGCTAAGTCGTCAACATGCCGCTCTTGGAGGCTCCGCTGTTTCACACGCTCGAGCTCCTCTTCTTCTCGCCGCTTCCTTCTTTCAGCAGCCTCCGCGGCTGTCTTCCGGGACTCAGCAAGAATGTCCTCGCTTATGGGATCATCTGGAATGCCAGAATGGGCATCTCTCCTTTGTCTCTTGGCCGAAAGGCCACCAATGGATTCATCATCATCATCATCTGCGAAGAGATGATCGGTTTAAGAAAAGAAGTACAAACAAGTTACGACTATGGGAAAGGAAATGCGACGAAGATACCTCCTTCTTCTTCCTCGTGCATCACAACTGTTGCTTCTTCTTCTTCGTCACCTTCTTGGGGCTCTTGTCTCTCTTCCTCTTCCTCTTGGTTGAATGGAACGAAAGTCTCAACTGCGAGCTCTTTCCGCACTTTGCTTGGCATGCGACCTTTACCTTTGTCCTTGATGGAAAGGGACCTCACTGGAGGAGAAGCTGGAGCACTTCTAGGGGAAGAAATCGTAATTCCCTTTTGCCTAGGTCTCTTCACTCTTGGCGCCGCAGTCGCTGGAGGGGACGGGTCATCTCTAGGAGGAGACGGAGCCGGAGGATTGTCTATCAGCGAGTCAGCAAAAGCACTCATGACTGCGCGAACCTTTGTTTCGACCTCGGCGTCCATTTTCCATGCTTGCCGGAACGACTGCCCATGTCTTCTGGTGGCAACAATGGTGTTAACCAGCGATTTGGAGCGATCACCAACTGCGAACCTCCGCACATGACACTAAAACAGTACAGAATGAAAGTATCAGCGTAAGGAAATCAAGAAGCTTAACGCACGCAAAGAAATTGCTTACCTCAGCAAACGCCTTGCTATATCTGACGACATGCGTGTCGCCCTTCTTGACTGCGGCGACTTGCTCCTTCAGAACGAAATCAGGGCACAAATGGTTCTCACGGTCCCACAGTGAGTAGCAACCATACTCAGACTCGCTCAGACTGCAATTGGGGCGAAACGGAAAAGAGTTTCTTTTGATCAGGGGGGCCCTACCTGGCTGCGCCGCCGCCTCCGTCTCAATCCTCGTTTGCTGCGCAACCCAGTATGCGAGCCAGTTCTGGGAATAGCCACCCTCGCGAGTTCCCGCAGGCTGCTCAAATGGAAGATTGTTCATAAAAACCGTCTTGCACTCCTTTATCAGCAAGCGCTTGTAGCACCCTCTGATAATGGACTGAGGCCAGATTGATGGGGCCACCGCATCAAAACCGAACTGAGAAGAGACTCGAGTGGGGTCAACATCCACGGTAAGCTTTTCATACCTTGGCGCGAGCTCACGAATATGCTCTGCAAGGGCAGGAAGGGAACCTCGCAGACACCAGCAAAAGAACTCACGATAGCGCTCGTGGAAATGCGGTCCCTTCTCAAAGAGAAGCTCTTCTGAGAAGACCATACCTTTAGAGGGGTATAGCTTCGGAAACCATCGCACATTCTCGATACGCGTGGCATAGGGCCTGGCAGTAAACTCCTTCCGTTTGTCGCATATCAAACTCCAAACGCACTTGGTGTTGCTTGCCCCGAACCATCTCGCAGCTCTTCCGCTGTTGCGCGCTTCTGTCTCGCCTGGGGGACACCACTTATCAAGCTTAAGAGCAGTCGGAGCATAAGACCGCCATCGCTCGAAAACCCACATTGTCAAAAAGGAAATATTGACAAAGGTCAATACATCGAGGCGGCCACGCGACTCCCTCATAGCCAGAACCAGCTGATCGAGCCTATAGTACAGTGTGCCCAAGACCAAGGGTCCGAGTGCGACTCTCTGGCCAAGAGCAAGCCTCACAGCAAGTGGCAGCACATGGTAGAAGACTCCGTCATGGGGGTGACCATCAATCAAGTACCTCGACAGCCAGGCACAGAGAAAGGCACAAAGGGTCAAATGATAACCCTTGCCCTCTACGTAATTCTCGGCCTCCGGGTCCTCGCTCAGAAGTTTCTTAGTAATGCTGCTGTTCGCATAGTCTCGGAAGAAGTACTGCAACCATTTGTTCCAGGTATTCTTCGCAGACGTATCAACCAGCTGCCAGTTCGGAAGAGGCTTTGTAGTGGTCCATCTAGTGGAGATTTTCTTTACCTCTGCTAGGCACTCCTCCATCTGCGTGTACAAGGCAATTTCCGCAGATGTTCTCAAGGGACTCAGAGGGTCCACCTCGCCCATGGGGGAAAGTTCGTACAGCATTTGAACGTCCTCGAGCGTGGGGGCAGCCTCGAACTCAGCAAAATGGAACGTGTGAGTCGCAGGCGAGTAACGGGACAGAAGGTCTAGAAGCGTAGACTGATCCAGCTTCACGGCAGCACCCTTCATAGCACGGATAGCAAAGTATACGCAGGCTTCATCAAGAGTCGCGGCGTGATGGTCCAACACGTGGTCAATCCACTCATCCATATAGTCCAATTTCTGGACGAACGCTTGGGTAGAAATCGCAGTGTATGGGAAGTGTCCGTTTTCGATTCCCAATCGAACCACATCCTCGGAACCGATCAACTCGAGCAAGGCTGAGTTAACTGGGCGAGTCAGTGTCAACAATTGCTCAGCCGGGACGGGATCAGGCATCCTCTTTGCCTTCACCCTCGCATGGTAGAAGTCTTTCCCACCCAAAAAGGGGGCTTTACGCCACAAGGCCTGTGGAAAGTCGGGTATCTCTTCATCTTCTTTGACAGGTCTGGTTCCTTTTGTCTTGGCCATTCCTGCGGAAGAGCAAGAAAAAAGGGGGGAGAAACACCACACTTCAGTTTGAATTTTGAAATTCAAGATCTATGCAAAGGAAGACGAACAATTTTTGGTATCGATTTCAGAAACCGGGAAGTTGCAAGATCCAATATTGTTGAAGGATTAAAGCAAAAGAGGGTTCAAAGATCAAAGCCTCTTCACAAATCTCATGGGTTTACAGATTCAACGCAGTTCAAGGCAAACACTGGTATCTTAAATCAAAATTAAACGAGGCCAACCTTGTTTTCTTGAAGCTTGCTTGGATATGCACAATTGAAGAACACGATTTGCAGTTCTGAACTGATGAGATGATCTGAATCTGCTCTCGAAGATCTCCGGGTACCATTCACTTTATGAGAAAGAGGTGATGCTTTGCAATAATGGGCATACAAGGTATTTATCCAAAAGAATGAAGGGTTGCGTCCTTTCAGTAGTCGAATCGCAACCGTCACCGTCGTATCGCGCAATCACAGGACAAGCTGACGTCACGCCTAAAACCCTACAGGCCAGACGGCACGACTCTAGGGGTTTTAGGTCATAATGGCACGCACGGGGGCTGAACTTACCCGTATTTGAATTGGTGCGTGGCGGCGACGCGCATGTTGGTTTCCGCGCATGGAAGCCTATACAGCTATGAGTCTTCACGCGCAGAAAGGGGGCTAATGTAGATAGTGCTTTCTGAGCTGACAGATCTTGGCCACGTGGCAACCATCTAGCACACCATATTGTGCTCCACACACACTGGATCACCAGCCGAGCTGATCCATGTGGGGGCTGCGAGACAGAGCCCTCGCATACCACCGCACGGGACTTGTAGGGACTTAGTGGTTTGGAGGCTAGAGTAAGCCCTGTCGCGTGCGAGCCGAGCCCGCACGCGACCTTTAGTAACTGTTTTGAGAGATCTATGGCACGAGCTCCCTAGACCCGGTCAATCCGGTCAAACCCGGTCAACCTCGTAACGGTTCCGGTATTTGCGCACCACGTGCTATAACGGTTCCTATATACTCGGACGAACGTGCCGTTATGGTTAAGCTAATTAAGCCGCCATTAATGGGCGCATTAACCACACTACAACGGTCATGTTCGCCAGTATATATATATCGTTAACCTTTCCATACAAAGGAGAACACACTGGCCATACGCGGAAGCTCTGCCAAACCTCTGTCTCTCTCTCAGACATTGCTACTGACTTACTCTCTCCCTACAGACACCCCCACTCTTCCTGTGCGATCCTTGATCCACTACATACGGTGTACACGGAGGTCTCCCCGCCGGAATCTCTTGTGCACAATAGGCATGGGTCGGCTTGTTGGCCAAGGTAGAAAATAAATAATATTTATTATTTATTTAATTTATGCATCAATTTGACAAGTGGCGTAATGTGATTGGCTGAACTCCATAGTCTTGATAGCTGCATCATTTTGACAAGTGGCACTATTTAATTGGCCTTACTTGCTCACTCGTAGCCATGTCATGCACTGACGTGGCATCGCCATAAGCAGCCCTTGCTTGTAAATAAGGTTTTGTCTCATTTACAGTTTAATCCCCCCATTAATTATTTCTTAAGGTTAGCAATTTTGCGGCGAGTGCTATTTGATCCCACCATTCAAATAGGCGATTATAGACATGTGGCACCATTTAATTGGACGCAAATTTTGCGTTTCTACAAATGCCCCCTCGAGACTTGTTTACCGGCTTTTGAGCTTGTTGGTGGACGAGTCTCGATCAATGTTTGATTGGTCAACCTCGCACCTGAGCAGCGGCTTTGCCATATTTTTTTTTGTGGAATTTAAACACCCAATCATTTTATTTTATCCCAAATTTGGTATGGGACTAAACGCTTGAATGGTCAAATAGTCAGCCCTTTCCATTCTTGTGCAGAACTCACATGTATGATTCATTTTTTTATTCTTTTTGGTAGTGCCAGTTCAGGAAGGACAGCAGCTTTAGCATTATAGAACCCGCAGTTTTGGGAAGTATTTATGCTAAATCTTTGAGGAGATTTTGTTTACCTTGACTAATGAAAGTCATGTGAACGGTCATAATATTATTTGGGCTGCTCCATAAAATCGTTCCTTATATAGCCAGAAACACACGAAAAATAAATGTTCACCCATTGAAGAATCTTTATTTTCGGAAATATTTCCTACAAAGAAGATATTTTTTTTTCCTCTTTCTGACTTGGACTGAACTTTTCGGAATCTTTCTCACCGCCTCGTGAGTGCCTATAAAAATGGAGGGTCACCTCTTGTGCTACGAACCTGTGTAACTAGCACACACTAGAAATTTTTGTGACCCATGGCTAGTGACAGTACTACTTAGCTTGATTCCTCAAATTAAATGGGTCCCTTTTTTATTTTTATTTTTCTTTAACCAAACCTATGTGCTCTTGTATCTTGCGGACACTAAGCTTCTTGAGGTACTACGTTCAGTAGCATGGAATATAGATTGAGTAGGGTTTATGGAGTACCCAATTTAGTAAATGCTCTGACCACTGTTTTAGAGATGTTTCCAAAACATCTCAAGCGGTTTTTTGACCTATTTGAAGAGAAGCTCTCTAGGACCTTCCTTGACGCCTCATGCATCTATAAAAGAAAACACACCCTTTGTTAAAATCAGTGTTCGAAGTTCTTAGAGTTCTTAGGATTTACTAAGAACGTTCTTTGCTCCTGCTCTATGTTTATAGTTTCTTTGCTCTTCTGTTTCTTTTTGTTTCTCTTTGCAGGAACCGCTAGTTTCTTTGTCTTGGACGGTTGGCACTGCTAGAGATCGCCATTCCGGAGAAAACAAGTGAACAACATGCGGCTCGCAATTTCAGAGGAGAACATACCATGTCATAGCAGTATTCGTCACCTCGACAGAGATAGAGTTACCACACTCTAACCTATGAAGGCAAAGCCTCTTCTTCTTGTGTTTATCTTGCTAGCAGATTAAACATGAGGTAACTTTAATTTTCTGCTTTTATGCTTTTTTTTTCCTTTCACGAGTTCCATACTCATCCTCCTCTTATTTGCACAGGATCTGATCCCGACTAGGGGAGTAGGGGTCGGTTGCAGTATTTTTTTTCCCTATTTCAGCCCCTTGACGGCACTTCTTCGCTGCGATTTTAGCATGCTGCTTAGCGTCTACGGGTGCTATTATTGATTAGCTCTTTTATTCTCGCCGAATGAGAAGCACGATAGAGCCTCCAGATTCTACTGAGTTAGAACATCGGTAACATTGAGACTACGGCTCAGACAGTTAACCTCTTCTGCTTCTTATTTCCAATCTTCACCTTTCGCTTTTCTTAAATGACTTGTCCAGCCGCCCGTCTCTTGATAGACTTGTGATTGTTTGATCCTTTGTAGCTGGTTTGAATGGTGGCAGTAAAAGCAACTAAGAAATTATTTCTTTTTTTCTTTGTTATGATTTGCTGTCATTTTTTACATTTTTTTATTTACTTTTCTTCAATGTTTTGTACATGTGTGAGTCTTTTTCACACAACAGTATGCATACGAAACTATGCAGGTGTAGTGTCTCCTTATGCAGCTAGTATAGAGATATTAGCAGGATTTCAACTCGAGCTCTTCAAGGTGACCGAGCCTTCGTTCCCGTCCGGTTAGGCGACCGAGCCTCCCTCCTTCTCTGGTTAGGCGACCGAGCCTCCCTCCTTGTTCGTTTAGGCGACCGAGCCTCCGTCTCCGTCCGGCTAGGCGATCGAGCTTCCATTGCATACTTTCAAGGAAGTACTGCATCAACGAGTTTAGAGATATCGCACACTCTTTTTCCGGAAGACGTCTTGCTTTCGCTATTCAGAGGCATCGCACACTTTTAACTAAGTGTTGCACTTACCGTTCAGAGGCACCGCACACTTTTAACTAAGTGTTGTACATACCGTTCAGAGGCACCGCACACTTTTAATTAAGTGTTGCACATACCGTTCAGAGGCACCGCACACTTTTAACTAAGTGTTGCACTTACCGTTCAGAGGCATCGCGCATCCGTTCTCTGAAACAGATGTCGCTATTATAGTTCAGAGACATTGCACACTCTTTCCCTGAAAGACGTGTTGCTTTTACTTGTTCAGAGGCATTGCGCATCCTTTCTCTGAAAGAGATGTCGCTCTTACAGTTCAGAGACATCGCACGCTCTTTCTCTGAAAGAAGTGTTGCATCCACGATTTCAGAGGAATTGCGCATCCTTTCCTTGAAAGAGATGTTTCTCTTACAGTTCAGAGACACCGCACACTCTTTTGCTGAAAGAAGTGTTGCATCCACGAGTTCAGAGGCATTGCACATCCTTCCTTTGAAAAGAGGTGTTGCCTTCACGATTCAGAGACATGCACGCACTTTTACCAAGTGTAGCTTTTCACAAGTTCTGCAATATGACACACTTTTAACAAAGTGTTGATCTCATCATTACTAATAGAGGAGGAAAGTCAAGCGCGATAGCACTTTACCCTAGTCCCATAACTTGCTGATTTATTAGAAATGCTCTTTTTGAAATCAATTCAATTATCGGGAAAGGCTAAGAGCCTATCATGAATGGCACACTCGCTCTTTCCCGAACTCATACCTCAAGGGGGAACGAGTTATGTTTTTTGTTTACGACTGCACTCAAAGCAATGCCTTAAGTTGCCTACGTACCCTTTTGAGGATCAAGTCGAACGTAGTTCAATTTGGGCGCATTCACAGTTTATACTCTTGTGTGCAAGGAGTAGTGAAGCGGTTTATGCTCATGCCTAAGGAGCTGTAAAGCAGTTTATGCTCATACTAAAAGAGCGGTGGTGTGGTTTATGCTCGTGCTAGAGCTGTGAAGCAGTTTATGCTCGTACTAAAGGAGCGGTAAAGCAGTTTATGCTCGTACTAAAGGAGCAGTTAAGCAGTTTATGCTCGTGCTAAGGGAGCGGTAGACAATCCTCTCATGCGAAGATCGAGAAAGTTTAGGCTCTTATCAAGGAGCTTTGACCAATCTTCATATGAGAAGACGGATATAGTTTAAGCTCTTTTCCAGGAGCATTCTAGTATCAATTTGTTGACTTTGGAGAAGTGAAGTCCATGCCCTTCACATCACCGCGTCGCATCTTCGATTTGCCGTGAATCTTTCGTGGCCATTGAACTAAAGAAAGAATTAGTGTCTTCACACTTGATTTCTTTCTTTTCTGTGATTGGGTCGCTTTAACTTCACTTGGAGAAGCCATATTTAGCTTCATGCCTTGGAGAACTCCATATTGAGCTTGCTCATGATTTGACTTGTCTGGAGAGAGCTTCGTTGGCTGGGCTTTCTTTATTTTCCATACCTTCTCAACCTCACGCATCTTTGAGTCATTACATGAACATGTATGACGATGATTGTATAGTGTTGACTTACTTTGACGTTGGACCCACCTCTTCTTTTGAGTAACTGGCATCCTTCTTTCGTCCTCGTGTTTGTTTAACTTCGTCTTTACGCAACGACTGCCCCCATTTTCAGAAGAGGTTCTTTGCACATGACTTTGCTTCTTTCCTTCATTCTTGGCGCCGATAGGTGATTCCCCTAGCATCATTTTGCAGGAGTTCTTTGCTACTCGCCATTTGAAGGGTTCAACCGAGATGGAGGTGACATTTGTTGTGGCAGATCCATTTTATTCTTCCAACAAGACCTTCCCTTCCTTGACAAGTTGCATGATCTTATCCTTAAGTATGAAGCAATTCGTGGTAGGATGACCAAGGATACGATGGTACTTGCAGTACTTGGGATCGTTGACCTTGTCAGCTTCTTCAGGTCGTTTTGACTCCAAAGGCTCAAGGATCTTTTGTTCCACCAATTTTTCGAGCATTGAAGGAACTTCATCATCGGCAAACGGATACACCTTTGATTGCAATTCTTTGAGTGTAGGTCGTGATGGTGTCTTTTGTGCATTAGAATTGACCATATAATTCTTCTTTCCCATATCAGATAGCTTTATTGGCATGGTGGTGACAACCATGGACTCTTGATTGGCAACCTTAAGCGTGAACTTCCCTCCTTTATGATAATCTTGTTTTCCTCCATCTTTCCATGCTTCAAAAGGAGGTGGTCCTTGGCTTCCACTTGACGCGATGCTGAGTTCCATGTCATGAGCGCGAGTGGCAAGTTCTTCGAAGGAAGTTGGCCTTATTCCTTGAAGTATGTATCGTAGACCCCAATTCATGCCTTGGATGCACATCTCAATAGCCGAACCTTCTGAGAGTCTATCCTTGCAGTTAAGGCTCAAGTTCCTCCAACGGTTGATGTAGTCAATGGCCTTCTCGTATTTATTTTGGCGAGTGTTAGTCAACTCGGTCATGCTAACGGTTTGCCTTGTGCTGTAGAAACGGTTGAGAAACTCCTGCTCCATCTGCCCCCAGCTATCGATGGACCTCGGCTCAAGATGACCATACCACTCGAAGGCGTCATCTTTAAGGGTCCTCACAAATTTCTTTACGAGAAGGTCTCCATCGGTTCCAGCGTTGTTACATGTCTCGACGAAGTGGGCAACATGCTGCCTAGGGTTTCCTTTGCCCGAGAATTGCTGAAACTTAGGAGGATTGTAACCATCAGGCATGCTTAACTTCTCGATTCTCTCCGTGTAAGGCTTGGTATAGGACTTAGATGAACTCAACGGTACCCCATGCCTCCCATTCATGGTGTTCATGATGATCTCTTGTAGTTTATCGAGAGGAATGGTGCCATTGGCTGACAATTGCACACTTGGACGCGCTTCTTGTCCACTATCCGTCGTTCTAACTTCTGGTGTGACCTTGGGAGCATGTTCAAACACTTGACTTGCTTCTTTATGGGTGTCGAGTTTTGTAATCAGCTTTGCGAGTTGAACGTCACGAACTTCAACAATTTTCTTTAATTCTTCAAGGCCTTTGGTTAGGTTCGCTACTTGTTCTTCAAGAGGGACCGCACTAGTCGTCATGACGTGCATGCTGATATCATCATCATGATCACATGTTGGATTATGCTGACTACCCTTAGTGCCGGACTTAGAGTTGCTTTCGCATCTTTCCTCCCAAGACTTGTTGCCAGCTGAAGACTCCTGAGGGGTGGGCACATGTGATTGTGACTTCCTCAAGGCAGCACCATCTTCCTTGCCCCCAGCAGATGACATTGCCTTAGACATACTACGAGTTACTGGACGAGTGGCTTGGATTCCGGAGTTTGTTTCTGAATCTAAAGACTTGGCGTCTACAGCCTTGGGTGATGGAAGTTCGTTATCCATTGTAGGAGACATCACGAACACTTGTACTTGAGGAGAAGAGATGAGGGGCAGAGAGGTCCCACTGGGCGTGCCAAAATTTGTACACACAAATTTATGCTAATGGAAACAAGAGCGAGAAATTTGGTGTCAAATAAATTTTATTGATGATTGATGAAGTGGATTACAATCTCTGATAATAATTTTCTAAACAGAAATTAAATCCCCTGATTCTTCTCCTGAAACGTCGAGCGAGGGCTTCGCAGCTTGATCTCGGATCGAACGGATGAGCGGTCTTCGATTTTGACAAAGAACGCGATGAAGGTCTCGAAGAACACAAACGTCGAACGAGGGCTTTAGAGGCTTGATCTCGGATCGGACGGGTGAATGTTTTCGATGTTGATGAAGAACTGGATGAACGCCTTGAAGAACACGAAGAACGGCTTGGAGATCTTCGAGTTTCTTGAAGAACGCGGATGGAGATCTTCAACGGCTTGAAGGACTCGATGATGATCTTCGAAGAACTTGATGAAGAACTTCGAAGGGCTTGATGATGATCTTGATGATGGATGAACTCGTCGGGGCTTCAATAGCTTGATCTTCAGAGCTCTCTCCTTCTTGCAAGGTGTAACTGTGTGGGTAGGATCTTCGAAGGTCTCGAAGATCGTTGATGATCTTGTGGATGAAAGAAATCTTCAGGGCTTTAGCAGCTTGATCTTCAGAGCTCTCTCCTTACAAGATGTAATTGTCTGTAATTTATGCCTAGGGATGGCCCCTTTATATAGGCATGGGTCGGCTTGTTGGCCAAGGTAGAAAATAAATAATATTTATTATTTATTTAATTTATGCATCAATTTGAAAAGTGGCGTAATGTGATTGGCTGAACTCGATAGTCTTGATAGCTGCATCATTTTGACAAGTGGCACTATTTAATTGGCCTTACTTGCTCACTCGTAGCCATGTCATGCACTGACGTGGCATCGCCATAAGCAGTCATTGCTTGTAAATAAGGTTTTGTCTCATTTACAGTTTAGTCCCCCCATTAATTATTGCTTAAGGTTAGCAATTTTGCGGCGAGTGCTATTTGATCCCACCATTCAAATAGGCGATTATAGACATGTGGCACCATTTAATTGGACGCAAATTTTGCGTGTCTACACTCCCATTAATGGCGGCTTAATTACCTTAACCACAACGGCACGTTCGTCCGCATATATAGGGACCGTTACGCACTTCGTCTGCATATATCGGAACCGTTATGAGGTTGACCGGGTTTATGGAGCTCGTGCCATAAATCTCTCAAAGCAGTTACTAAAGGTCGCGCGCGGGCTTGTTTGTCACTCGCACGCGACGGAACTTACTCTAGCCTCCAAACCACTAAGTCCCTACAAGTCCCGTGTGGTGGTGTGCGAGGGCCCTGTCTCGCAGCCCCCACGTGGATCAGCGCGGGTGGTGATCCAGTGTGTGTGGAGCACAGTTAGGTGTGCTGGATGATTGCCACGTGGCTATGATCTGTCTATCTGGAAAGCATTATCTACAACAGTCTCTGATCAAATGTCCTGCATCACCACACTCAAAGCAATTCATAACTTTAGGCTTATAACCATGTGAAGAAGATTTACCTTTGTAGTCTCTGCTAATGGAGGATATGTGTCTGTCTCTGCTGAAATCTTTGTTTTCAAAGTTATTCTTCATTTTGAGGATTTTGGTCAAGGATTTGGAAATCAAGGCAAAAGGATCTTCATCATCATCTTCTTCAATTTCAAGGATTTGAGATGGATCATTCTCCTTAGCCTTGAGAGCTAAATTATTGACACCTCTAGTAACTCTCCATCAACTTCATTCATGGATATATCATGTGTAAGGAGTTTTCCTTTCAGGTCATCAAGTTGAAGAGATGATATATCTTGAGCTTCCTCAATAGCAGTAGTCTTTGGTTCCCATTTTGCTTTTGGAAGACTTCTCAGAATCTTTCTAACCTTTTCTTTACGGGAAATATGTTTTCCCAATGAATCAAGATTGTTAACAATATCAGTGCATCTTTTTAACATGTCTCTGATTCACTCATCTCATTCATCTTGAAAAGCTCATATTGCCTGAGATGTATGTTGATCTTGGTTTGCTTGACTTTGATGGTTCCTTCAAAAGTCACGAAAAGCTTATCCCAGATATCCTTGGCAGTCTTGCAACCTAAAATCTTGTTAAATTCATCTGCACTCAGAGCACAATATAAGAGATTCATATCTTTATAATTTTTGGAAAATTGTTCCAATTCAGAAGAGGAAAGAGTGTCTTCAGATTTGGGAGTTTTAATCCCATCGTTCTCTGTGTAGAAAGTGTGAGGACCATTCTGTATGATGTCTAAAGTTCTATATCTTGATCACTGATGAACATTTTCATCTAGTCTTTCCATTGAACAAAATTTTCTCCACGGAATAGAGGAGGTCTGTTTGCAGCTCTTCCCTGAGAGAAACCACCATCACCTACAGTACTTATAATCATAAGATGGTTAAATGTATGCAGTGATACAAGCTCCGATGCCAATTGAAGGGGTGTACAGTAGGTAGAAATACATGATCAATACTCTAGAAGGGGGGGGGGGGGGTTGAATAGATTATGCCAACTTTTGCTATGTTCGTAAGAAGAGTGGTTTCAAAAAGATATGTAATGACTAAAGAGTTTTTCAAGGCCTTGAAATGAGTTTCAAGCCCTTGGAATGAAAACAACTGAAGCATAAAATTTAAGTCTATTTCAAGAACTTGAAATGAGTTTCAAACCCTTGAAATTAAACTGTTGTGTTCGCTGCAAAAGAACTAAGTATAGAACTGAAAAGTAAGTGCAAGAGACACAAGATATATAGAGTTCAGTCCACTTGGACCTACGTCTCTACCTCAAGTATCTTCTCCCTGCATGAATTTCAACTTAATTCTTATTTATCAAAAGCTAAGCCCTAGATCTCAAGCACAGAGAGATGACTTACTCTATTACAGCTTGTGGTTCTCACTAACCTATCTAGTACCTTCTCTAGCTAACTAAGTAACTAACTAATAATTCTCTATTGTACACCCTAAACAATTCACGAGAATAAGAACTTGAAGTATTATCATAATGATATACAAATGAAGTTCAGAATAGAAGAGCACTATAAATGATTCTGCAGTGAGTATGCAGCGTTCTTCTGATGCTTGGATTGAGAGAAATGAATATGCTTCTTTGTTGCTTGTCAATCCCAGAATGTGTTTGAGTGTCTCTGCTAATTGTCGCGTTGTTGTCTCTGAATTCCTTCAACACTCCTCCTTTTAAACACCTAGTTTGAATTGAATATCTTCAAAATCTTCTCAACAAACTTCCCTATTTTGTAGCTTCAGCTTTGACTTCGCTAACAACTTCTCCGACGGACAGTTTCTCAATATCTTCAAGGAGACTGATTTTATATTGTGTAGACACATGTTGGGAAGCTTTCAAACACAGCAGATTGATCACATAATCATATCAACACTCAGTTTCCTTTCCTGCAAAACTCAAGTTAGGAAATAGATCATGTAATATAGGAAACATAATATCCCTGCAAAACTAAGTCAAACAGATGGATTAGATACAATTTAAAGTGTCAAAATACTTTGTCTTTCATCCTCAATAACAACAGATCAAGCACAGGGGTTTAGGAGTTGAATCAAGATCAGAAACTCCCCCCAAGTTCATGCATATAAAGCATAGTCAGTTACAAAGCTTTGAAAGCTGTTTCAAGGCCTTGAAATAGACTAGCTATTTCAAGCCTTTGAAACTGAGTTGAACTTACAGTCTCCCGCTTAATGAAAGACAAAACCACAATTTGTTTGGTACTATGTTTCTGCAAAAAACATACTCATTAGCACATAGCATAATAAATCAAAGGAAATGATATCCAAAAGATCCAACTTATTAACCAACTGAATAACAACAAATAACAGCAAAGTTCAGATAATCATGCTGACCAAAACCAGGTCTCTAGAAAACATAAACCTAAATTTCCGTTTTTTTTTTTTTTTTTTTTTTTTTTTTTCTTTCATGAAAAAATAATGTGTAAATGTTGGATCAAAGTTTTGGAAAATAAGTTTAAGAAAACTGTATGAAAATATAGAATTTTCAAGTCTTTGAACAAGAATTCAAGGCCTTGAAAAAGAAAGAAAGAGTAGGCAAGAGTTAAGGGGTTGGGTCTCCATCTCCTTGCTACTCTGCATCGTCTTCTTGACTATCTTCTTCATTATCATCAATATGTTCTTCTTGCTGGGCCACTTTATCACCAACGTCACCTTCGTCCTCAAACAAATCAGCTTCAGTCAAAGTTTCGGGAATGACTGTCTTCTTTGACTTCTTATTCTTGAGATCTATAAGCAGTATTCCTGAATCTGGACTGTCAACTTCTTCTTCTTGATCTTCATAAAATGGTTCCTCAACCACTTACTTTCCTTTGTCCTTTACCCCATCAATCTCATCCTGAGTTGAGTGAACACTAAGTTGATCCTTGGTTAAACCATCCTTTTTGGTTCCCTCTGCGGCTTGAAAGACTTCTTTAGGCACATCAAATACAGTCATGCTCTTGAAGATGTTTTCAACCATGTACTTTAATTTCTTAAACTTAGTTCTAAACTCATGTTTATTCTCCTTCATTTCATCCATGTCCATCTCAAGTCTATCAAGTTTTTGAAGGACCAAGGAGATATCTTGAGGTTGTGAGGTTTGACTTGAAGTAGGAGTCAAGGGCTTGGGTTTAAGAAACTTCTTGGATCCTAGTTCTTCTTCAGTCAAATCAGAGTACAACTTCCAAGTCTTAGCACTAGTTTTCACTGCACCAATTTTCTCAAAATCTTTCTCATCAAGCATACCAAAACCACTAGTAATTGTTTCTTCCCTATCAGTCGGAATTTTAAGGTGTTGAAAGAATGAGGTGAGCAGATTGGCATATGGCAATGGATGCTTTCTATGATTGTTTTTTCAATAAAGCATGTTTTCCAACATAGTTTTTGGAAGATCAATCTCATAACCATTCATAACCAAAAACATTAAGTACAACACCCTTTCAGTTATCATCTCTTTTTAGTTCTCCCTTGGTACCACACATCTCATGAAGATTGTAAACAAGACTTTGGCTTCAACAGTTAGCACAGAGTGTGTTAACTGCTTGGATGTGGTAGAAGTGTTGGGTAGAAAGAATTATTCTTTGAACAGTTTCTGGGCTTCACTCTTAGGAGGGTGATTACTAGTCTCATACCTCTTTGGACAGCCTAGAACATTGGCAAACTCAGAGTGATCTAGTTCTATATCAATGCCAGCAACTTTGGTTTGGATCACAAGGTTCACAGAAGACTTGAGTTATTTCAGGTTTAGGTAAAAGAATCTAGTGAGTCTGGGGTAGGCTATCTCTGGAGGGTTTAGAAAAACTAAAGAGAGCTCTTCTTCAACATATTAATGCACTTCAGATTCACACCGTTCAACATAGACACTGATCATACTACAAAATGAAACTATTCTAGAAGAAAATCCATGCAGCCATTGACCACTAGCAACATGAGTAATGAACCATTTGTTATCACGGGCTGATTTCCTACCAGTAGATTTCTTCTTTTCTGAATAGATCTGTAGTACCTTCTCAATGTTCTCCTCTAGCTCATTCTCTGTTATTTTTCCTTTTCCCTTGTATGCTCTGTCAGCCTTCTTCTTCATCTTCTTAGGGATACCAATCTGAATCCCTTTCTGCTTTTCTGGAGCAGACTCCACTGTCTTCTTCTGCTTGCTTGAAACCGGTGTCTGATCTTTCTTTTCCTTCTTCTTAGGAGGAGGAGGCGCCATTGCTTCTGTAGTAGGAGTCTTTGAACTTGAATCACCACTGATGGTCTGAACCTCTTCCTTAGTAGCCTTTCTTTTCTTCTCTGTAATAACCTTTGAACCACCAGCCATCTTTATTTTGTCATAGGCTCTTCTAGTGCTCATTAGGGTTTGGTTTAACACCCCTTGATTCCCAAGCTTTCCGTTCCGGACAAGAGAGCCCATGTGGGTGCTACTCAATGTGGAATGGCGGAAATCGAGAACAAACACTACCACTGTTATATATTACATATGCCAAAAGTTTCACACATAGTCTTAAAATATTATTACACAAAGTGAAAAAAGTCTAAGAGTTCGATTGTTTTACTAAGCGTGCTAATAAAACTAGATGAGTCCGCGCTTTTCCCGTCCTATGCCAAGCCTTCTCCAGCTAGACCTGCGGTGGGAATTAAAACACGAACCGCAGTATCGAAAGTCAGCAATGAAATACTGAGTGAATAACACCCAAGCACGTAAATCGGTTAGGGGATACTTTAACTCAAGTAGCAAATAATAAATGGATGAAGAGTAAATAATTCACAGGTATTTAACTTCAAATAGAGATACAGCGAAAGTAAAAGACAGTGGAATAGCAAGACATTCCTAAGCTCTTGTAAAATTTTCAGAAAATCTTCACTAATTTTAATTAAATCCATATCCAATATCCAACCATTTAATCTCAGTATTTCGAATCCAAACCATTTGATCCATTAGTTGATACGGGGAAGAACAATCCATCACAAGCATCCAAGACCTTAAGTGCTGGCACTCCCCTAAGACTTCTTGCGGCCAGAGAGGTGAGTACATGGAGCGACCGACAAGTTGCGACCGGGTAAAATACACAGGCCGAGTGGACGAAGCCAACATCGACAATAATAATCACATGCCGAGTGGACGAAGCCAACACGGCAATAATAATAAGTTTCCCCGCACAACATTTTCCCCTTTACGTTATTACGCATTATTATTTTCATGTGTCAGTTTCAAAGCAAATGTTTCAGACGTCACCAAAATCTCAAGTAAAGCATGTGAGGTACAAAACTCATTTTGAGAAAAAATTATAAAATCATATTTTGACACGAAAGAAGCTTGACACGCTACAGTTGGCATGTTTACTCACCTCAATAACACGGAAAATAGCATGTAAGCTCAACAGGTAGACGTAGTCCTCGTCTACAAATTCGTCACCTACAAGTTTATAATTTCTAATTAATTGAAAGTTCGACTAGCACGTGATATACAAGTGACGACTTGAGAAAGTTCAATTTACTTTTATACAAAGTCTAAATCTTTCTTTATTTCTATTAATGTCCAGAGTGTGCTAGTTTATAATAATCATATTCTCAAATCATAATGATCTAATATTACTATTCAATTTCACAAATAATACCCTTGTATTTTAAATAGTGAGAAAATGATAGGTTTACTTTTATAACTTCCTAATTATAAACTATTAATATAGGAAAATACTAGCTTAGACTTTATTATAAAGAATCACATTTTATTCTTAATATTCTACCATTTATACTTAACTTTCTAGGATGCATTATATGTAGCAACTAAACTGTTTAAATGACAAAATTAATTATTGGAGATATATTTTTAAGTAATAAAATAACTAGATACTAAAAATTTGTTAGGTGATAAAAATATCTAGTAGAAAAACAAGTGTTATTTATTATCTATTATACGTAATAATTATTGGAATTAGAAAAAGATAAAACATTAATTAAGAACTCTTCATAAATATTTCTCAAGTTAGTTTCAAACTTATTTTGCTCTAAAAAACACATTTAGACAATAAATTTATTTAAAATATCAACTTACCATCCTTCGAGATTAACTAATTTGACAACACTGATATTTATTAATGAACATATTAGATTTCTAAGAAAACTAATTTTAAATACTCAACACGATGTAACTATGTTTATAATTTATCAAATATCACTTTTTCAAGTATTTAAACAAACTGAATTGAGGATTACGTGATTAAACACAAGATTCGTTTAGCTTTAAGAAAATATTTCTAGTTTAATTTTTAAATAAGCATTACGTACACTATTTCAATACCCGAGTTACATTTTTGGAACGAGGACGAAAACTATTATTTTTAAAAAATATTTTGAATCTAACATTTTCATCTTTATTTTTACGTAAAATGTAACGTTTATATAAACCTCAGACAGCTCCCCCTGAGTTATATTAAAAGACAGTCAGTACCCCCTGCTACTCACAAGACATGTTTATTAAAAGACACTTCAACCCCCTAAGGTTTTTGAAACAACACTTTCACCCTTACACATAGTTTATGGAAAAGACACTTTCACCCCCTCACATGAACTTCAAATTTTGTTCAATCTAAATGTGGATGCAAGCCTCACGTTATGATTTTGAATAACTAAAACGTAAAATTAGGTGATTTAGATTTTACCGAAGCCAAAAATCGCTGAAAACGGTCGAGAAACGAGGCGGTTCAAGCTCGCCGTCGATGGTGGTCACAGTCCTATTCGTCGGCGATGATGCCGACGTTCTGGGCTCCGATTGAGGCCGCTAATGATCTCCTTGGATCCCCATGAGTCGTTTGGAACCAATTTGAGGAGGTGGGTGGCTCTTGGGACTTGGCCGAAGCTCCTCGCCGGCGACAATGGAGTCACAACGGCAGGAGTGGGTCTCTTCTCTTGCTGAACCGCGTCTGCTCAAGTCTTCTATTTCGTCGGAAAGTGAGATACAGAGGGAGAGAGAGAGTTGGAGATGGAGGGAAGAGGGCAGAGCAAAGGCGGTGGCGGTGATGGTGTTCCCGTCGGCTTTCTCCGGCGGCGGCCTCCTTCGCGAGAGCTGGTGCTGCTCCTCCTGTCGAACAGAGGGAGGGAGGGAGAGAAAGAGAGAGACAGAGGGAGAGAGAGAGAGGGATGGTGGCTTTGATGGTGGTGAGAGTGGTGGTGGTGGCTGCCGAATATGAAGAGGAGCGGGGATGGGTTTTTGAAGAAGAAGGTAGAGAAGGAGACAATTTCTCCTTGATTTTGCAAAAAATTCATCAACTTGTTGTTGCGTAAGATTTGGAGAAACTGCTCCTCATTTTTTACATCTTTTTTTTCTTTGTTTTATTATTTAATCATGTTTGATTAGATTGCACATGAGGTAGTAGAGTTTCTTTAAATTACAACTTCTACCCCTCATACTTAACTAGCTTATACTTTATTAAACTACACTTATCTCCCCTTTTGTCATACAATTCATAAAACTATATTCTTAAACTTACAAATAGTTACCAAATTACCCGTATATTAAAAACGGGTTATTAAATCCTTCCCCCCTTAAACTGAGCTTCGTCCTCGAAGCTAAAATAAAAGTAAACCTTACAGGAAGCAACTAGTTCTTGAAGTTAGATACACGAAATCTCTTATTGGCAAGAAATCGCTATTTAGCATGCACAGTGTATTTTGGCATGTACTCGAAATATCAAGAAACGCTATAACTCATATAAGTTACAAAATGTTAATTCTAGGCCCGACATAATGATACCGAGGTTTTAATCATGTAGTGATCTCATGTAGCAGTTCTGAACGAAGGGTGACATCCTCTCCCCCTTAGAGGAGTGACGTCCCCGGAACTCAATATAAATTATCACGATGGATGGTCATACTGGGAAACTACAAGTCGTGGATACTCTTCCTTAGTTGTAGCATTTGGACCCTATCACTCTTGCTCTAGAGTGAATCCTTATTCGAAATTATTAGTATCTTCTAAAATGGGTTGAGACGGAAATTAAGGTATCCTCAAAGATCCTACAAATTTAAATGAAATTTTGCGGTCGCTTTCATATTTTGCCATCCGTAATCCAGGGCAGAAACGAAGAAATGAACTAGGATACACTCCCATGATAAGGATCAACCAATCCCGCGGGTTACTTATCTCCAAAGATAGGTGTGTACGGGATAATCCTTTAAGGAAGATTCAACGTACACCAAGAACAGGAGATGAGAAGAACACAGAAAGAGTAGAGTTGTGTGTAGGGAGAGAGTAAGGCAATAGCAACTGTATGAGAGAGAGACACAGTTTTGGCAGAGCTTCCTCATAGTTTAGGTGATTAGTGTTATGTAAGGATGGGGTAAAGATCCTATATATAGTGGAGAATATGACCGTTGTAGTGGGTTAATGCACCCATTAATGGCGGCTTAATTACCTTAACCACAACGGCACGTTCCTCCGCATATATAGGGACCGTTACGCACTTCGTCCGCGTATACCGGAACCGTTATGAGGTTGATCAGGTTTATGGAGCTCGTGCCATAAATCTCTCAAAGCAGTTACTAAAGGTCACGCGCGGGCTTGTGTGTCACTCGCGCGCGACGAAACTTACTCTAGCCTCCAAACCACTAAGTCCCTACAAGTCCCGTGTGGTGGTGTGCGAGGGCCCTATCTCGCAGCCCCCACGTGCATCAGCGCAAGTTGTGTTCCACTGTGCGTGGAGCATAGCTAGGTGTGCTGGATGATTGCCACGTGGCTATGATCTGTCTATCTGGAAAGCATTATCTACATTAGCCCCCTTTTTGCGCGTGGAGACGCCTAGCCAGATAGGCTTCAATGCGCAAAAACCAGTGCACGTGTCGTTGCCACGCACCAATTCAAATACACGCAAAATCAGCCTCCGCGCGTGCCATTATGACCTAGGATCCCTAGAGTCGTGCCGTCTGTTCTATTAGGGTTTTAGGCGTGACGTCAGCATCAACCTGTGATTGCGCGATTCGGCGGTGACGGTTGTGACTCAACCACTGGAAGCACGTGGCTCTTCAGCGTTTTTGAATAAATACTTAATGCCCTCAATTTTTGTAGAGTATCGCTTCTCTCTCTAAAGTGGATGTTCCCAGAGAGCCTTCAAGAGAAAATACAGATAATCAATCATCAGTTCTTTCTTTCCAACCGTCTTCTTCAACTTGCTTCATCAAAACAAGGTTGGCAGTGCTCAATTTCATTAATGTATTCCATATCCTTTGAACTGTCTTGAATCTGAAAACCCAGACCTGTTTGAAATACGCCATTATTTGAAACTGCGGAAGAGGTTCCTTTTAAACCCTAAAATATTGAAACGACAGATTGAAACGATTTCCAAACAACAATCTTCTGAAATTCTGAGATTCTAAAATTCGTCTTCCTGAATCTGAGCTAAAGGTGGATATATTTCTCCCCCCCCCCTTTTTCTTACTTTTCTGCAGAAATCACCAAGACAAAAGGTTCCAAATATGTGAAAGAACCTGAAGAAATTCCTGACCTTCCTAAAACCTTGTGGAGGAAAGCCCCCTATCTGGGTGGGAAAGACTTTTAGCACGCTAGGGTTAAAGTAAAGAATCTACCGGCTCCCGCCATTGGAGATTCCCTTCTGTTGAGCCCCCTTACCACTCCAGCCATGTTGGATTTAATTGATTCCAAGGACGTGGTAAGATTAGGAGTTGAAAATGGGTTCTTCCCCCATACTGAAATTTCTACCCAGGCTTTCGTACAAAAGATGGATTTAATGGATGAGTGGATTGACCATGTGCTAACTCACCATGCCATCGCACTAGACAAAGCTGGGATTTATTTTGCTGTTAGGGCTATGAAGGGTGCTGCCGTGAAGCTGGATCAGACCATGCTTTTAAACCATTTTTCTCTCTACTCACCTGCGACCCATACTTTTCACTTCGCTAAATTTGAGGCCGCCCCCACTTTGGAAGATGTTCAAATTATGTATGAACTTTCTCCTATGGGCGAAGTGGATCCCTTAAGCGCTTTGAAGCCTAGTCCCGAGCACACTCTATATGCGCAGATGGAGGAGTGTTTGACCGAGGTGAAGAAATTTTATATTCGTTGGACATCTGAAGAAGTACTTCCCGAATGGCAGCTAGTTGAGACCTCTGCGAAGAACACTTGGGGAAAATGGGTGAAATACTTCTTTCGCGACTATGCGAATAGTAAGATCACCAAATAAATACTGGAAAATGACCCCGAAGCAAAAAATTATATAGATGGCAAGGGGTATCATCTGAATTTGTGTGGATTTCTCTGTGCCTGGCTGTCAAGGTATTTAATCGACGGCCATCCTCATGATGGGGTCTTCTATCATGTTATGCCCCTTGCTGTTAAGTTGACTCTTGGCCAAAAGGTGGCACTTGGGCCTCTGGTACTAGGCACCTTGTATCATCGGTTAAAAGAGTTGGTGGTCGCAATTGAGGAGTCGCGTGGGCGTATTGATGTGTTGACCTTTGTTAACATTTCATTTCTTACCATGTGGGTCTTTGAAAGATGGCCTTCTTACGCTCCTGTTCCTTCTAGGCCTAGTATGTGGAACGTTCCAGGTGCAGATAATGAACTTCCTAGTGGGAGAGCTGCTCGATGGTACAGGACCAATCTTCCCAAGTGTTCATGGAGTTTGGTATGCGATGATCGAAGAAAGTTTACGGCCAGGCCTTACACTACTCGCGTTGAAAATGTGCGATTTTTTCCGAAGCTGTACCCTATTAGGGATGGTTCTTATTCAGAGGACACCCTTCTCAAAGGTCATGATCGCTACCGTGAATTCTTCTGCTGGTGCTTAAGAGGTTCACTACCTGCCCTCGCTGAAAATGTTTCTGAGGTAACTCCCAGATACGAGCAGATCACAGTCGACGTCGAGCCGACTCGCGTTTCACCTCAGTTTTGATTTGATGCAGTTGGCTCCTTCCATTTGGCCAAAATCAATCAAAAGAAATTGTTACAAGCGACTGCTGGTAAATAAGTGTAGATCGATCCTTCTCAGCAACTTGCCTTTCATCCAACCTTCGGGGAGTCGTGTAGGTCGCCTTACCAAGAATTTGATTGCTTACTGGAATGCTCAACAGGCCATATTTGATACATCCTCAACTCCTCGTCCCAGTAAAGTTCCTGCGATTAAAAGGAATGCTTTTCCATTCCGTCAAAATTGCATCTTGGACGATTCCAGGTATGGTTTTTACTCCTTACTCGATACTGACAACCACTTGTGCCCAGCTACTATTCTGAGGAGAAAATGACCGCTGTTAGGGGCAGAGTTTCGCACGTAATCAAGTACAGTGAAATTTTTTCCAAGGTAAGCAACTCTCCTTTATACTTAAAAGACTTATCTTTTTAATACTTTGAATCTTACACCCCAATCTTCCTTTTTCAGTTCTACTTGAGGAGGTTAGCATCCGGAGAGCGCTCCGAATCCCTGGTCAATTCCATCGTTACCGCGAAAAGGCAAAAGAAGGAGATACTTGTGGAAATGGAATTGGCTCCCCAGATGGAGGCTCGGATACGCGAGGAGATGGACGTTTTCGCTTGTTCTCTGATAGACAACGATGCTGAGGTAGATGCGGAAGTTTCCCCTAAGGCCAAAAAGAAAAAACAGAAGGGAATTGTGATTTCTTCGCCCCCTAGAGACACTTCAAATCCGTCACCTGCGAAGTCCCTTAATTCCAAAGGCAACGGTCGCATGCCGGGAAAGACACATAAAGGTCTCGCGGTTGAGACATTCTTCCCTTTTGGCCAGGAAGAGGAAGAAGAGGAGGATGAAGGAAGAGAAGAGAGAGAAGAAGAAAGTGAAGAAGAGGAAAGAGAGGAAGAAGAAAGAGAAGAGATAAGAGAAGAAAGTTCAGAAGGTACTCCGAATGAACTTACCTTCTCTTAAACATGGCTTTTGTAGTATTTATTCACTAATTTTCCTTCGCAGATGATGATACAGAGACCATCAGTGGCCTTTTGTCCAAAGAGAAGAAAAAGACAAAAGGTTCTCGTTCTGACGCTTCTAGCGAGGCTATAGACGAAGCTATCATTGCCGAGACTAAGAAAATGGCTGCTGAGGCAGAAGAAAGGAGAAGAAAGCTCGAGGAAGATGACATCGAGCTTATGAAGAGGAGAAGTCTGGAAGAGCAGCATACGGGTAGCACAAGCGTGGCCGCCTTGGAACATGCCCAGGAGGAATTTCAGGAGATCGCAAGCGACAAGGAAGGTGGGATATTTAACCTTGCTTTCACTTATAAAGAATTAATTATTGGTGCACTAAAGCATGTCTTATCAAAAGATGATATTCGCCGATGGCTAGTAGGCAAATGTGGCGAACCCTCAGGTAAACATTTAGACAATGTTTTTAAACCAAGCCTTGTAACCCATTCCCTATTGTAACGAGTTTCTTCGCACCACCAGGTCATGCTCACCTTAAAGATGTGATAAATGAAGATACTTATGTAGGATATGGTGTCACATCTTTAACATATGATGCTGGAGCTGCGATCCCACCTAAGTGTGGAGGTGCTCGCTTTTGATCTGTCATACTAAAACATCATTTATAACGCAAGTTTACCTTAAAATTTTTCGGTCTTGTCTCGCAGGTGATGCTGCCATCGCACAGGGCTCTACTGATAACGTGCCAGCTGCGAGATAGGTAATCAACGAGGCAGGTGTTGGCGACTTTGATGAGATCATGCTGGATCAGAGAAATCAGCTTCCTACATCTTATGCTCTAGAGTGAAGCTCGCATGTTTAGAAACCTATCGCGGCTACTGATTATGCAGGAGAACCTCTGGAGGACATTATCGAGGTGTCTGATGATGTCGAAGCCGACACTGGGTTAAGGGAAGAAGGTGCTGAAATTGAAGAGATGGAAGCGGAGGATGCTAGAGCTGGAGTTCATGAAAATGAACAGGTCATGGAAGACGTAGCATTGCATGAAAGTGTTGATGTTCCAATAGATGCTACTGAGCCACAAGAACCTCTCACGGCTGAAGAAATTATTAAGCAAGCCGAAGCCATAGCCGTTGCTGAATTTATTCCATATACTTCTTCAAGTGCCGCCATTCCCGTGAATGCCTTTGAACCTCAACAAGGTCCTGCTATCCCTTCCACTGAGGTAGAACTTTTACACGTTCCCCATGCATGGAGTTTTTGGGGTTCGCAAGTTGGGGCTGCCATCACACCTTTCTCAACTTACGTTATCCCCGCCAACTATTACGAGCGCGAAGTCGAAGCTGACAGGCGAGCGATGCAGCGAGGACATGCTTCAGCTTTCCCAGTGATGCGCATTCCCTCTTTGCGTGAGATCCTTGAAGGGACAGGTATATTACCATATGTCGCATTCTATGTTTTTTTAGCAATTTTGCACTTCTAAACTTATCATTTTTGCCAGGAATGAGACAACCCGATGTGGATTGGCTCATAAGGATGCGCCTTTCATACCCATGGTCATTTGCGAGAACTCTGGAGCTGGAGTCTTTTGACAAAAGACTTTTCTTGACTGAAGCCATCTGGATTTTAGAGCAACTGTCTGTAGCTACCCCCACAACCATTTCACCTGATAATGCACGGTTGCTTTATAGCACATGCAGGGGTCTTCAAGCTAAGGCTCAAGGCATATTAGACTTCGGATTTCTCCTCAACAGAGTCACCCAAATCCTCGCATCTGTAAGCCTGAAATATGGTTACCATAACCTCGCCTCTGAGAGGCAGAAATTGGAGGAACAAAGGAAGAAGGCTGAAGAAGCTGCCACCCTCTTCCATGCGATGAAGGCCTAGTATGAAAAGTTGAAACAAGAAGTGAACCAAGCAAAAGAGACAACGATCCTGTTTTCTCCAGAAGATCCTCTAATCAAGGATTTATTTTAGAAGAAAAAGTTATTGTAATGCTTAGTGTTTCTCCCCCTTCTTTTCAAACATTTGAAACTTCATGTCCCGTTTTTCCCTTCTGAGGATTTTGCACTCGTACCTTAATGTACATCAATTATGACGTCATACATTGACGTAATTGCCTTGATTATCGCGCTATTAATTTATTAGATAAGCACAATTTCCTTGTAGGCCCCATCCTTATCATGACCTTCCGTCATTAATTAGGGCGTGCTACTGAATCGTCATAGCCTTTAGTAGGGTAATTGATTTTTACCCATTTTTGAGACGTAAGTAATTGATTCTTACCCGTTCCCAAGGCGTTGCTGACTCAGCTAGAGAACTGAAGAGTCCCTTATGGAGTCTATATAAACCTTGTTTCCTGCTATTTGGGTTCTTCATCCCAAAATGTGGCTTATCATGAGTCTTTACGACTGTCGGCATCGGTCCTTCACCTTTGTTGGTTCATGTCAATTTCAGGCTTTGAAACCTGTGTTTGTGCCTTTTGCTATAGAAATAGCTCCCAAGAAATTCTTTGGAAAGTCCCTCGATCCTCCTGATCTTTTTGAAGAAGAATTGTTTAAGGTTTTCTGCTTCTGCAAAGATTCCTCTTCGTCTATTATGTTTGCAGATCGTATCTCCGGTGACCTTCCGGTGAAGCACAGTCCTGTACTGATCTTACTTCTAATTCGTAATGAATGGTGTGCTTCTCCACCAGCTTTCCCGGAGGAGAACTACTTGCCACCATTGTTTTAAACAAGGTGTGACGAGCTATTGTGCTCGTATTTTTGCACAATCAGCTTCCTGCCCCATGAGCTGTTCTCCCATTTGTTCTTTACGTCCGCAACCGTCAGGGCATGAGGTTCATCTGGCATCTCACCGTGGCAGGAGATCAAATGAGAGCTCTGTTCTGATCTAGGACGTCGACGATAGCGTCCTGTCCCATAGTTTTAGGACTCGTACATTGAAACTTTTAGATTAGAGTTTTTCCTTAGTGTAAGCTTCAGCTTATAAGCTGCTATCTAGACAGATAAATTGTAAGTCATTTTGACTTTTAATGAAATATGCTTTGTTATCTTCTGTTCTTGTTCGATACAAAAAATTGGAATTTCACATGCATGCTTGCTATGAGACGAAACAAGTTGTGTTTCCATCGCATTTATATCCAAATAATGTTTGAATAGTTTTGCTATCTAAAGCAGATAAGCTTGGTATTGCACGGGGCATTTTTTTTTATTGCTGCTATCTAGGCAGATAGGCTTTTTAGATCACTTAAGATCATAATTCAATACAATTTCTATCTTGGTAGATAGGATTTGGATCGCACGGGATCATATGTTATAGCTGCTATCTAAGCAGATAGGTTTTGCATCGCACAAGGGCGTTGTTGCTATTGTTGCTATCTAGGCAGATAGGCTTTTCAGATCACTTAAGATCATAATTCAATACAATTTCTATCGTGGTAGATAGGCTTTGGATCGCACGGGATCATATGTTATAGCTGCTATCTAAGCAAATAGGCTTTGCATCGCACAAGGGCGTTGTCGCTATTGCTGCTATCTAGGCAGATAGGCTTTTTAGATCACTTAAGATCATAATTCAATACAATTGCTATCGTGGTAGATAGGCTTTTGAGGAAATTAAGTAATGTGAGCAGACAAGTAAATAAAATAATAGAGACATCAACGTAATAAAGCTCTTCTCATATGGGAGAATTCTTATTATTAAAGCATCCTCATATGGGAGGATCATGACTACAAATTCCTCATATGGGAGGAAATAGTGCATATATACATGGGAACACTAGACTTAAAACCCAATATACTTTGGTGTTAATCATAAAGAGATAGGCTAAGGATAGTACTTTTTTTGATCCATCGCATATTGATCGGACTTGGGGTTGTTGCAGTCCCGTGAAGTCTCAGTATTGTGCAGCAGCCGCTGTCAAAGACTTCTTTAACTTTGAACGGTCCTTCCCAGTTAGCTGCGAATTTTGGGTGAGCTGCCTCCCGCATGCAGTGATCTGAAGCTCGCAGAACCAAGTCCCCAACCGCTAAATCTCGGTGTTGAACTATTTTGTTGTAAGAGCGAGCAATTCTTTCCTTTTATCTTTTATTAGCCCTTTTAGCCTGTTCACGCTTCTCTTCCTGCAAAATTAAGTCATGGTCACGTTGATTTTCGTACAAGGCATGAAAGGCTATCCTTGAAGAATTGACTTTTATTTCTGCTGGTACAACAGCTTCAGCTCCATAGCATAGAAGGAACGGGGAGACTCCTGTGGGGGTCCTGGGCGAAGTGCGATACGCCCATAAAGCCATATTTAAAGAGCTTGCCCACTTCTTGTGATCATCTGCGACCATCTTACTCAAAATCCTTAGCAGCGTCTTGTTGGTTGCTTCTGCCTGACCATTCCCCTTTGGGTAGTAAGGCGTGGAACAAACTTGCCTTATATTGTATTCTGGCAATTTCGCGACCACCTGGCGATTTACGAAAGGGGTTCCATTATCTGAGAGAATAGTATTGGGAATCCCAAACCGGTATATGATACCTTCTTGAACAAAGTTGACCACTGCAAGCGCATTTGCTGTTTTGAGCGGCACTGCTTCCACCCACTTGGTAAATAACTCCGTCGCAGTCAAGATGAACTGGTTTCCCTGAGAGGCTTGTTGAATGGGACCGATAAAATCTAAATCCCACGTATGAAACGGCCAAGGTGTTCCTAATGCGTGCAAGTCTACAGCAGGAGCATGCACAAGGTTGCCTTTGAATTGACATTCCTGACTTCTTTTCACCTTGGTGCGACAATCTGCTTCTATTGTGGGCCAGAAATAGCCAACGGTAAGGAGTTGTCTGCATAGTTTCGCACCTCCCTGAAGCTCCACTTGGTGAGATAAATCCATCACCTCTTGCGCTTCTAGGCTATCTAGGCATCTAAGTAGATTACCCTCACGGCCCCTTCGCCAGGGTATGTTTTCCTGCACCACATATCGGGACGCTTTTCTTTTAAGTTTCTCAGCTTCCTTTCTTTGATCGGGCTTGATTCCTTATGTCAAATAATCAAATAGTGGCTTCCTCCAATCTGTGTCATCATCAATCACAGCAATCTCCAAAGAGTCTTTAATTAGCGTGCAACTCTCAAAATTTCCTTGAATGATTGCGGCATACGTAGACATATCTGGCCAATGAATCCCATATCTCTAGGCCTTTCGATAACTCGACACTTCACTTTCCCCGCAAGAGTGTTGATGAATCTTTTCCAATAATGCTTGCCCCTCCTGCTGCGAAACGCATCGCATGAGTATTCCTCCTGGACCCTTGTAGTAAATGGAATTGTCGTGTATGCAGTACCCTGTAGTGGATGCCCAATTTTCTTTTCTCATGCCCTCGGCAATTGCACGTAGTATTGGTTTTCTCCAATCTTCATCGTCTGTGGGTTCATCCTCGCATGCCTCCTGTGTCAAGGCCAGAGTTGTTCAGACCACGATCGAGATTCTCGCAGGGAATTTGTCCGTACTAATTTTAGATCCCAAAGTGGCTAAAGCATCGGCATGCCGATTATCAGCTCTAGGTGTGTGCTTGTACTTGACATCACAAAATTGTTGTACCAGCTTTTGCACCAGGGTCCGATAAGGCAACATATTTACTTTCTTCAACCCATACTCACCTGAAGCTTGTTTGACAATTAGCTTAGAGTCCCCCATGACCGTCAGATTGTTCACTTCCAGTGCCTTGGCCACACGAAGTCCCGCGATCAAGGCTTCATACTCCGCTTCATTGTTTGTTACTGGAAAATCTAACTTGGTGGACATTTGGATGACTTCCCCATCTGGTTTAGTAAGAACAATTCTGATTTCGCCACCTTTCCTTGTTGACGATCCATCAAAGTGAAGCTTCCAATATGGCCACTCAACTGCATAATTTTCAGGCCCTTCTAGTTCTTTCTCAATCATAGGTTCATAGCTGCTATCCGGGAACTGTGCCAAAAGGTCCGCCACTTCTTGCGATTTCATTGCTCGCGGTCGAGAACACGTAATATCATATTGCGATATAGTCATGTACCATTTTTCCAATATCCTGCAGGGTGAAGAGTAACTCAAGAGATACCTTATGGGGTCACTCTTTGTAATCACTACAACTTTGTGCGAGGCCAAATAATGCTTTAACTTTTCTATCACAAAGAACAAAGCAAGAAAATGGCGTTCAATATCTGTGTACCTTGACTCGGCCGGCTGTACTACGTGGGAGATATAATAGATCAGCCTTTCCTGCCCTTCATATTCTCGAGCTAACAGTTCCCCTATAGACTTCCTCGTCGATGTCAAGTACAACAAAAGTGGCGATCCCAATTTCGGTGCAATCATTACTCTCGGTGATGTCAGCAGATCCTTCAGTCTCCCAAATGCGGCTTCATGCTCCTCCGTCCAATTGTATACAGCATTCTTTTTGTGGAGACCGCCAAATCAAAAGGTTATTTCTGCAATTTCTGGGATGAATCTCCGCATGTAAGACAGTTTCCCTAGGAACGTCTTTAGAGTACTCTGATCATGCGGTGCCGTCATGCTGGTGATAGCCGATACTTTCGCAGGGTCAGGCTCAATTCCCTGGCGATGTATCACGCATTCCAAAAACTTCCCCGAAGTCAATCCGAACGTGCACTTCATGGGATTCATATTCAATTGGAAACTTCTACACCTTTCGAATACTTTCCGTAGGTCTCCCAGATGGTTTGCTTCTCTCTGGACTTGACATTCAGATCATCAACATAAAATTCTACCTCCTGATGCATCATTTCATGGAACAGGGCCATCATTGCTCGCTGATAAGTCGCGCTCGCATTCTTGAGTCCAAAGGGCATAACTGTGTCGTTAAAGACCCCAACTGGCGTAATGAACGCAGTTTTCCGTGCATCCTCAGGATCCATCTTGGTCTGGTTATACCCACTGAAACCAGCCATGAAACTGAACATCTGGTGCCCTGCAGTAGAATCGATGAGCAAATCGATGTTGGGCAACGGGAAGTCGTCCTTCGGGCAGAAACGGTTGAGGTCCCTGAAGTCTACGCAGATGCGAAGTTGCCCATTCTTCTTTACTACTGGAACGATGTTGGTCAACCAAGTGGGATGATGATTTGGCTCAATGAACTTAGCAGTCAACAACTTGACTATTTCTTGCTTGATCTTCACATTTATTCTGGCCTGAAACATCTCGCACTTTGCTTCACCGGTTTAGATCCCGGGACAACATCCAATCTGTGCATTGTCACGCTCGTGTCCAGACCAGGAATCTCACCATACTCCCAGGCAAACACATCCTTGTACTCAGTCAGTAATTGCAGCAATCTTGTTTCCTCGTCGCTTGTGAGATCCGCTCAGAAAATCAGGCCTCTTCTTTTCTTCGCTTGGGCTTAGGAACACCTCCTTCAGTTCCTGTTTTGTAGCCTCGGCTTTTCTTCCATGCAATCAGGCGCTTCTTTCAACTTGTCCTCCTCCGGGCCTTGTTCAAGTTGGCTAATTTGCCCAGGGATATCCCCATGCTCGGATGGGGGTACCCCCGCGCACCTTCATATGCGGTAGCATTTCTTTCCATTGGAGCAGAAATTTTCTATCTCCTTGCCCCTATGGTCATGCTTTACCACCCTTTTCAAAGTGTACACATTCTTCCTTTGGTAGGCAACTCGTGACGCCTCTTCGCGTGTGGGCACCTTTTCCTTGGCATCCTCTCTCGTCACCATTACTCCTGCTGGTGACTGATCCTTGATGTCTTCCCATCGAGGCAGAGGAGTTGGATTGAATAGTCCCGGCATTTGCTCATCTGCCATTTCGGTGAACCATACTGCTTCAGTGAGATGCGCTTCGTTCAAATTAAAGGGGTTTACCGAAGCTGGTATCTCGACTACCCTACCATTCCAGATGGCCTTCATCACTTGGTGAGCTGTTGACGGAACTGCGTCAAAGCGGTGAATCCAAGCTCGCCCTATGATCATGTGATACGTAGTATTCCCATCAATGACATAGAACTTGGCCGAACACTTGATTTTTCCTATCTGGATACCCAGACGAATCCAACCCATCGTCATCCTGGAATCACTTCCGAATCCCATCAGCGAGGACGGGCGCCTAACAATCATCTTCTCAGGGATTCCTGCCAACTTTAGAGTGGTGAGCGAAACCACGTTAGCGTCTGCTCCACCATCGAAAAATGCCCTCTTGAACTGAACGTCGTTAATCACCGCTGTTACATACAAAGGCTTCTGATGACTCGAATCCGTCTTCTTGTCACCTGCGGAGAAGGTCATTATCTTTTCTGTAGAGCGAGACGCCCTGACAACCTTTCCATTGGAGACAACGATGTATTCTTCGAATTCCTCTGCTACCCTAAGAATTGCTTTTGTCATCTATTTCCGGCATTTCTCCGAAAAGTTCATCTCATCAAAGAATTTTTTGAACCCGTGCGAGCCTTTCATCCTGTCAGCACGCTCGTCCTCAGTGTCCATGTTGTAATCTTCCTCGTCATGGACTTCAGCGATGATGGGCAGACAATCCTATGCAATCTCTTCAAAGTCCATGATCGAGATCATGGCTACGTCTTTGTCCTTCGGCTCTTGCTCTGCATGGGCCGGCAGCGGATTATTGCGCATGTCCTGCCTCTGATCGCTGACAATCAGCTCCCCTTCTTTCATTTTTCGACTCACAAGGTGCCTAAGCTTCTTGCAGTCAGCTGTGGGGTGCATAATCTTTCCGTGGCACTCACACCACTTCGGGTCCCTCACCATATTTTCTGAAGGATCTGCAGACATCACCAAGAGTAATGATTGCACCGCAATTGGGATCGCCACTTTTGTTGTACTTGACATCGACGAGGAAGTCTATAGGGGCACTGTTAGCTCAATAATATGAAGGGCAGGAAAGGCCGATCGATTATATCTCACGCATAGTACAACCGGCTGAGTCAAGGTACACAGATATTGAACGCCATTGTCTTGCTTTGTTCTTTGTGATAGAAAAGTTAAAGCATTATTTCGCCTCGCACAAAGTTGTAGTTATACAAAGAGCGACCCCATACGATATCTCTTGAGTCACTCTTCTCCCTGCGGGAGATTGGCAAAATGGTACATGAATATATCGCAATATGATATTACGTGTGCTCGACCGCGAGCAATCAAATCGCAAGATGTGGCAGACCTTTTGGCACAGTTCCCGGATAGCAGCTATGAACCTATGATTGAGGAAGAACTAGAAGGGCCTGAAATTTATGTAGTTGAGTCGCCATATCGGAAGCTTCAATTTGATGGATCGTCAACAAGGAAATATGGCGGAATCGGAATTGTTCTGACTAAACCAGATGGGGAAGTCATCCAAATGTCCACCAAGTTAGATTTTCCAGTAACAAACAACGACGCGGAGTATGAAGCCCTGATCGCGGGACTTTGTGCGGCTAAAGCACTGGAAGTGAACAACCTAACGGTCATGGGGGAATCTACCAGCTCAAAGCACTGGAAGCCTTAAAGCACGATTTTGGTAACTGATAATGAACAAGACGGGGATTTAGGGCTTACCCAACCCAAGAAACGGGAGAAATAGTCCAAAATCGAGTCGGGTCAAGTCGTCGGAAAGTTCGTCGGAGAGGGAACTCGACCGGAGCTTTTCCGGTGGCTCTTGAATGTGGGTGAGCACTATAGGAGCTTGGTCGGACCCCTTAGATTCGAGAGAGACAAGGAAAAGGGTCTGGGTGTCTCTGTTTTGTGTCGGCCGAAGCTTTGGCCGGAAACTATGGAGGTGGCCGGCGGCGTGGCTTCGGCTACTGCTTCTGGGCCTCTGTTTTGGCTTTTTATTTCTGTTTCTGGGGTCTGGACGGAGAGAGGAGGGTTCAGAGAGAGAGAGAGGGAAAGAGGTGGTGAAAAGAAAGAGAGAGAGAGAGAGAGAGAGAGAGAGAGAGAGAGAGAGAGAGAGAGAGAGAGGTGGATATTTGGTGGTGCTTCCCCCGAAGGCGGCGTGGCTGGGTCTACCAGCTGCTGCTGCTGCCTCTGTTTGGTTCAGTTTGTGACAGAGAGAAAGAGAGAGATGAGGAGAGGAAGAGAGAGAGCAGTAGGGTGTTGGTGGTGGTGGTGATCGGTGGTCGGAGGTGGTGGGGGTGTTTTGTTTAGCCGGAGGAGTGGAAGATGATGATGATGATGATGATGATGATGATGATGATGATGATGATGATGATGATGATGGTGAAGATGGAGATGATAAGGGTGAGAAATGGGTTTAAATAGGAGACAAGGAGGTGGGAAAAGTGGCGGTGAAAATGATGTTTGTTGTTGATGATATTGTTTGCCGAAGAAAAAATCATTAATGGAGAAAGAGTTGTGAGGAAGATGAACTTTGAAGAAACGTTATGGTGTGGTTGGGTACACCCATTTGTTGGGTGATTCGGTGTGTCACAACTACGTAGTCTCGCGGTGGTCGTACACGCGCTAACGACTAAAGATGAAGAAACACAAACAATTTAACTACTAATATTAACCCGACATTTTCTAAAATCTCACCCGGATTTCTCAATTATAAAAACACGAAAAATTTACCAAATTTTATTTTTACACAAGTTCATTATATTTAGCTTTCAAAAATTGCACACGAGTTCTTTAAATTCCGGTAATTTCTCAAATCATTTCTTGAAAATTTTACACTGAACTTTGCGTCTTAAATTACGGAACTACCCTTACAGAAATACGGAGTATTACAGTATACCACACCTCATAAGCTAAACAGCATGAGACTGAAAAACGTACAATATTCCTCTTTACCAAAACGGTAGAACCTCAAAGTGGCATACGCGTAATAATTCTTAAAAATAATCCACACGTCCTAGTTAAAACGCGTCGAAAGTGGCATACACGTAATAATTCTTACAGAAATACGGAGTATTACAGTATACCCCCAAATTATTTATGACGGTTTAGTTCTGGATTTTTCTCCCTGGTACAACTCATGGACAAGTACAATCGAATCAACCATCAAAACCTTCTAATAACTAAGACTGCCAGACTATAGTTAAAATGCGTCGAAAGCTCGACAAGTTGAGTTTACAGTCACTTGTCTTAGGCGTGGGTGGGTGAGAACTTCCTCGACCGTTTCTAAGATAACTCAATTTGATCATCAGAAATACCTCATTCTTGAACCCTAACTCCAAATTACCATCCCAACCAGTACCTTGATTGCATCACCAAATTCCTCACAAATCTAGTTAATGCACACGTTAAATATCTTAGCATTCCTGTTACATCTTATAAGCCCAGAGTCTCCTACAGTCCAAATTGCATACTTCCCTTAGAATTCTAATAAGAGTCACATAGCCTAGCGAACTAAGATTTGCCCCATGAGATTGTTGTTCTGAAGCGTTTGTTTATGTCGAATCTTACTTGTGTAGTACTTAATTGGTCCATTAGTAACATTTATAGACCACTACCTATGCTCTTACGCACAATTATTAGTTTAAGCGTCACATACAATGTATCATCCATTGCACATACAAGAAGACATGCAGCTTATAAAAGTTATCATCGATAAGCATAAAATTCATCTTCTCAAATCAGTCAGTATATCATCTGCAATCCACAATCTAGTTCTCATATTTCATAATCTTTATTCTCCATCGTAGGAGAAACACTTGTCGTAGCTACTCATATAACTCATCTCCTCAGACAACACATAATAATAATGCAGAATCTAATTACTGTAATCCATACTTCTCATTGCCTATCACAAGAATATCATTTGTAAATCAATATATGACGAATGAATTACTCAAATCAAACCAAATAATAGTATCAAAGGATGAGGGTGGGTGGGACCAGTATACTAACACTTAAGTTACCCATAACCCAAATCGTCTTTTCCAATTTTAATTATCTTGTCCTATGTCCATTTTGAGTTACCCTACAGGTTTAATTCCCTTTTAATGGATTGCCTGCTCTGATACCACCTCTAACACCCCCTGATTCCCATGCTTTACGTTCCGGACCGCAGAGCACAGGTGGGTGCTACTCAATATGGAATGGCGGAAATCGAGAACAAACACTGCCACAGTTATATATTACATATGCCAAAAGTTTCACACATTGTCTTAAAATATTATTACACAAAGTGAAAATTCTAAGAGTTCGATTTTTGTACTAAGCGTGCTAATAAAACTAGATGAGTCTGCGCTTTTCCCTTCCTATGCCAAGCCTTCTCCATCTAGACATGCGGAGGGAAATAAAAGAGGAACAGTTTTGAAATTCAGCAATGAAATACTGAGTGAATAACACCCAAGCACGTAAATCGGATACTGGATATTTTAACTCAAGTAGAAAATAATAAATGGATAACGAGTAAATAATTCACAGGTTTTTAAATTGAAATAGAGATACAGCGGAAGTAAAAGACAATGGAATAGCAAGACATTCCCGAGTTCTTGTAAAATTTTCAGAAAATCTTCAATAATCATAATTAAATCAATATCCAATATCCAACCATTTAATCTCAGTATTTCCATTTCCATTAATAACATCCAACATCCAACCCATTTGATCCATTAGTTGATACGGGGAAGACCAATCCATCACAAGCATCCAAGACCTTAAGTGACGGCACCCCCCTAAGACTTCTTGCGGCCAGAGAGGTGAGTACATGGAGCGACCCGGCAGGTTGCGACCTGGTAAAATATACAGGCCGAGTGGACGAAGCCAACATCGACAATAATAATCACAGGCTGAGTGGACGAAGCAAACACGACAATAATAATAAGTTTTCCCGCACAACACTTCCCTCTTTACGTTATTACGCATTATTATTTTCATGTGTCAGTTTCAAAGAAAATGTTTCAGACCGTCACCAAAATCTCAAGTAAAGCATGTGAGGTACAAAACGCATTTTGAGACAAATTATAAAATCATATTTTGACACGAAATAAGCTTGGCATGCTAGACTTGGCATGTTTACTCACCTAAATAACACAAAAAATGGCATGTAAGCTCAATAGGTAGACGTTGCCCTCGTCTAAAAAATCGTCACCTACAAGTTTATAATTTCTAATTAATCGAAAGTTCGACTAGCACGTGATATGTAAGTGACGACTTGAGAAAGTCAAATTTACTTTAATACAAAGTCTACATATTTCTTTGTTGCTATTGTTGTCTAGAGTGTGCTAGTTTATAATAATCATATCCTCAAATCATAATGATATAATATTAAAATAGGAAAATACTAGCTTAGACTTTATTATTAAGAACCACATTTTATTCTTAATATTCTAACAATTATACTTAACTTTATAGGATGAATTATATGTAGCAATTAAACTCTTTAAATGAAAAAATTAATTATTGGGCATATATTTTTAAGTAATAAAATAACTAGATATTAAATTTTTTAGGTGATAAAAATATCTAGTAGAAAAACAAGTGTTATTTATTATCTATTTACATGTAGAGAAATAATTATTGGAACTAGAAAAAGATAAAACATTAATTAAGAACTCTTCATAAATATTTCTCAAGTTAGTTTCTAACTTATTTTGCTCCAAAAATCACATTTAGATAATTAAATTATTTAAAATATCATATTAACTAATTTGACAAAACTGATATTTATTAATGAACATATTAGATTTCTAAGAAAACTACTTTTTAATACTCAATACGATGTAAATATGTTTATAATTTATCAAATATCACTTTTTCAAGTATTTAAACAAACTGAATTAAAGATTACGTGATTAAACACAAGATTCGTTTAGCTTTAAGAAAATGTTTCTAGTTTAATTTTTAAATAGGCATTACGTACACTATTTCAATACCAGAGTTACATTTTTGGAACGAGGAAGAAAACTAGTATTTTTAGAAAATATTTTGAATCTAACATTTTCATCTTTATTTTTACGTAAAATGTAACGTTTGTATAAACCACGGAGAGCTCCCCCTGAGTTATATTAAAATACAGTCAGTACCCCCTCCTACTCACAAGACATGTTTATTAAAAGACACTTCAACACCCTTAAGTTTCTAAAACAACACGTTCACCCTTACACCTAGTTTATGGAAAAGACACTTTCACCCCCTGACACGAACTTCAAATTTTGTTCAATCTAAATGTGGATTCAAGCCTCAAGTTATGATTTTGAAAAACTTAAACGTAAAATTAGGTGATTTAGACTTTACCGAAGCCAAAAATCGCTGAAAACGGTCGAGAAACAAGGCCGTTCAAGCTCCCCGTCGATGGTGGTCACGCTGCTATTCGTCGGTGATGATGCCGGCGTTGTGGGCTCCGAATGAGTCCGCTAATGATATCCTTGGATCCCTAGGAGTCGTTTAGAACCAATTTGAGGAGGTGGGTGGCTCTTGTTGGGGCTTGGCCGAAGCTCCTCGCTGGCGACAATGGAGTCACGACGGCAGGAGTGGGTCTCTGCTCTTGCTGAACCGCGGCTTCTCAAGTATTTTTTTTTCGGAAAGAGAGATGCATAGGTAGAGAGATTTGGAGATGGAGGGAAGATGGCAGAGCAAAGGCGGTGGCGGTGATGGTGTTCCCGTCGGCTTTCTCCCTCGGCGGCGGCGGCCTCCTTGGCGGGAGCTGCTGCTCCTGCTGTCGAACAGAGGGAGGGAGGCAGAGAAAGAGGTCCACAGGAGGAGAGAGATGGCGGATATGATGGTGGTGAGAGTGGTGGTGGTGGCTGCCGAATAGGAAGAGGAGCGGGGATGGGTTTTTGAAGAAGAAGGTGGAGGAGGAGACAATTTCTCTTTGATTTTTGGAAAAACTTCATCAACTTGTTGCGTAAGGTTTGGAGAAAATGCTCCTCATTTTTTTTTGATCTTTTTTTTCTTTGTTTTATTATTTAATCATGTTTATTAGATTGCACTTGAGGTAGTAGAGTTTCTTTAAATTACAACTTCTACCCCTCCTACTTAACTAGCTTATACTTTATTAAACTACACTTATCTCCCCTTTTCCCATACAATTTATAAAAATATATTCTTAAACATAAAAATAGTTACCAAATTACCCGTTTATTAAAAATGAGGTATTACATTTGGGAAGAAGAAGAGAGAGGTAGGATAGATACGAATGAGAGAAAGATAGAAGAAGATAAATAGTAAAGAGTTTAAGTTTGAAAAGGAAACTGAATATTTTTTTCTAATCTTTGAAGATCTGCTCAATCAAAGAGATTCAAAATTGTGTGTGCCGTTGGGGTAAATAATATAATACTATTTTGGCTAAAAAGGGATTTTGAAAATTGAGGTGCAATATTGAGCAATCATCTACAAAGATAACACCCAACATTGAAAGATCCAAGTTATTTAACTAAACAGCATACAGTCTTATTTTCAAGGCTTTGGAAAGCATTTCAAGGCCTTGAAAAGCTATATGGTTAAAGCACATAGACTCAAAGTTTTGAAAGGATTTGAAATCAGTTCAATCCTTTGAAACACATAATACTTACCTTGTACTTACCTGATAGTCCCCGTAAACCAATGCTTCTTTATTTAGCATGCCCAATTCTAATCTCAAGGCTGAGAATCTTTCATATGGCAGTGAACTAGTGAATATGTCTTCAAATTGCATGTTAGTAGAAACAAAATCAAGAACAATATCACCTTTTTCAGCATGATCTCTGATGAAGTGATGCCTAACATCAATATGCTTAGTTCTTGAATGCTGAACTGGATTCTTTGTAATTGATATTTCACTTGTGTTTTCACACTTGATAGGTATATCTCTGAAATCAAATCCAAGGTCTCTCATTTGTTGTGCTATCCATAGCACTTGTGAATAGCAAGCTCCAGCTGCTATGTATTCAGCTTCTGCGCTTGATAGTGCAACTGAGTTTTGCTTCTTTGAATGCCAGCTCATGAAAGATGATCCAAGGAATTGGAAACATCCTGATGTACTCTTTCTATTAACTTCATATCCTGCAAAGTGAGCATCTGAATAGCCACACAAAACGAAATTGGATCGTTTAAGATACCAAAGCCCTAAGTCTTTGGTACCATTGAGATATCTAAAAATTCTTTTAACTGCAGTCAAGTGTGATTCTTTAGTATCAGCTTGAAATCTAGAACACATACAAACACTGAACATGATATCAGGTCTGCTAGCTGTGAGGTATGGTAAGGATCCAATCAGACCTTTATACTCTTTCACATTCACACTTACCAGATTCATCTTTGTTTCAAGACAATGTATAACTCATGGGGGTCTTGATCTATTTGGATTGAGACATATTATATTTCTTCAAAAAGTCTCTTGTATACTTGCTTTGATGTAGGAATATGTCTTTCTTCATGTGATGAATTTGAATTCCAATAAAGAAGTTCAATTCTCCCATCAAGCTCATTTCAAATTCCCTGCTCATAAGACTTGAGAATTTTTTACAAAGAAAATCATTAGTAGCTCCAAACAGAATATCATGAACATATATTTGAACTACAAGCATGTCTTTCTCATGAGTCTTTATGAAAAGGGTCTTGTCTACTAATCTTCTTTCGAAATTATTTTCCATTAAAAACTTTGACAATCTTTCATACCAAGCTCTTTGAGCTTGTTTGAAACCATAAAGAGCATTCTCAAGTTTATAAACATGGTCTGGAAACTTGTCATTTTCAAAACCTGGAGGTTGAGCAACATAAACTTCTTCTTGCAAATAGCCATTTAAGAATGCAAACTTAATATCCATTTGAAAAAGTTTCATGTTCTTGTGAGATGCAAATGCATTTAGAATTCTAATTGCTTCTAACGTAGCAACAGGAGAAAAAGTTTCTTAATAGTCAATACCTTCTTCTTGATTATAGCCTTGAGCTACCAATCTAGCTTTGTTCCTGATTACCTTTCCATTCTCAGCTAACTTGTGAATGAATACCCTTCTAGTGCCAACAACAGACTGATTTCTTGGGGGAGGAACTATATTCCAAACCTTGTTCCTTTCAAACTCATTGAGTTCACTTTTAATAGCTATGATCCAGTATGCTTCTTGTAATGCTTCCTTCACAGTTTTAGGTTCTACAAGAGAAACTAAAGCATTAAAAGCACATAGATTCTTCAACTGTGATATGGTTTGTGAAGCAGTGGTTGGATCAGAAATAATGTTATCGGCAGGATGAGATGAGAGATATTTAAATCTCTTCCTTGGTGTCCAAGGTTTAGGCTCTCCAATTATTTTTTCAAGTCTTTGAGAACTTGAAGTAGTAGCTTGGTCTGCTCTTCTCTGGAGATTTTTTTTTCAAGGCTTTGAACCTCATTTTCAAGGCCTTGAAATTGCCTTTTTTGTTCCAGTGAGTTTTCCTGGGAAACTTTTGCGGATTCTTCTTCAGTGTCTGAATCATGCTTGTTGAGATTAAGATCTGCGAAACCGTCACTCAAAGAACCATCATAGCTTTCATCAAATATGACATGAGTACTTTCTTCAACAAGCTTGGTTCTCTTATTATAAAATCTATAGGCTTTTCTTGTTTGTGAATAACTAAGAAAAATACCTTCATCACTTCTTGCATCAAACTTACTAAGATTGTCCTTACCATTATTATGAACATAGCAAGTACAACCAAAAGGTTTGAAGTAAGAAATGTTTGGCTTTCTTCCTTTGAACAACTCATAGGGAGTCTTCTTCAGTATAGGTCTGATCAAGCACCTGTTAAGAATGTAGTTTGATGTATTCACAGCTTCTACCCAATAGTACTTTGGCAATTTGTTTTCCAGAAGCATTGTTCTTGACATGTCTTCAAGAGTCCTGTTCTTTCTTTCAACAACTCCATTCTGTTGAGGAGTTCTAGGAGCAGAAAAATTATGGGAGATACCATGCTTAGAACATAATACATGAAACTCAAGTTGATCAAACTCTCTACCATGATATCTTTTAATTGAAGAAATAGGTAGGTTTTTCAATGTTTGAAGTTCTCTGCAAAGCTTTGAAAATTCAGTGAGAGCTTCAGATTTTTCTCTAAGAAACGACCCAAGTATATCTAGAAAAATCATCTAAAATAACAAGCATTTACTTCTTACCCTTTGGAGTTGGAGTTCTGATATGACCATAGAGATCCATATGCAATAATTCAATGAGTCTAATAGTACTCACAAATTTCGTTGGTTTGAATGAACTTCTAGTTTGCCTTCCTTGTGCACATGCCTTGCATACTTCTTCATATTTGAACTTGATAGAGGTTAGGCCTCTTACTAAGTTCTTGGAAACTATCTTTTTCAAGGTATGCAAGCTAATGTGTCCCATGTTTCTGTGCAAAAGCTTTGAATCTTCTTTCAAGGCCTTGAGACACTTCAAGTTTTCTCCTGCAACTTTGTTAGTTTGAAAAGTATAGACATTGTTTGACATGGAGGCTGTCAGGATGCAATTTCCTGATTTCTCATTTTGCACCACACATTTATCTTTGTCAAAAATAACCTTATTACCATTATCACAAATCTGAGATACACTAAGCAAGTTAAATTTCAAACCATCAACCAAATATACATGAAAATAGAGTTTTCATAATATGTACCAACTTTACCAATACCTAGAATGATGCATTTTCCTTTGTCACCAAGTGTGATTGAACATTTAGATTACTCTTTCAATTCTGAGAATAAGGATATCTTTCCACTCATATGTCTTGAGCAACCACTATCCATAAACCATTTATGTTCTTTGGTCTTGATGACACCATGAAAACAACATTCACTGCCTTACCCAACTTTTAGACCAAATGTGGAATTTAGATTCATATTCAGGGTCAACCATGTTGGGTGGTCTAATGCATTAACAGCGAGTCATGCTTACATTATATTCTTCACCCACATCAACCATAGCACCAGCTGCGGAGAAAGAGCGTTTAGCAGTCATTGCAACCTGCATAAGGGAGACACATACATATAACCATTGTTAAATATCAATTACCATTTTGTTAAATTATTTATAAAAAAAGTTAAAACTAATGATTTTTACATAAATAAATAATGGAAAATGTCTATGCTTACATTCTGTTAAGTCTAAAATAACCCCAAATTCGAATTAGCCAACAAAAGATTATCATCGTCTTCTTTTTCATTATCATCACTAAGTACATCATCCTCAGAAATATAATCATCGTCATAATCATAATCATCTTCATCAGTGCCACACTCTTCTACAACGGCTGCGAAAGTGGTATCATTCGGAGAGATGTTTAACATGGTGCCTTCTATATCTTATCTACTCCAACAACCAGGACCATCATCATCTAACTGTTGACTACTACAATAGTCAGCCTGAGGGCATGTAACAAAATCACTCACATTATTCTCTCTGGTACATCATACCACTCTCTCGGTGTCATCCTTATTGCGAAACTCAGTCCACATTAATAGGGTCTTTCATATACCAGACTTGTTCCGCATGAGATGCTAAGATGAATGGTTCATCCGTTATTAGGTTTTGTTTGTACAACAGATGCTTAAAGTTAACAAGGGTAAACTTGTACTCATCTTGTTTAAGCCCATATTTGTTATCAACCCAATCGCACTTGAACATCACAGATTTTACATCATTTAAGTAACGTATTTCAATAACTTTCATCAAGATTCCATAGAAATTCACGTCACCAGTATGTGGACGGCTATCACTTGAGGTAGCATAACTCTATGTCGATGCACTAATCATGACCCCAATAGTTTGGGTTTTCCTCCTCATTTCTCTGTGTTCTCTATGAAACTTTAGGCCATTGATGATATAACACGAGAATTGTCTTGCCCACTGATAAGGACCAGATGAAAAAATTTGAACTTCATCTGATATACAAGATTCACGGCCAGAACGGTTGACCCTAAAAATTCACACCAACATACTTTCATTTTTTACATGCTCCTTAAGCCAGCTTGGAAATTTTTCCTTGTGTTTTTTTTTTTGATTTCCCACTCAGAGGATAGAGGATTTTCTGATCTTATTAGTGCAATATGTTTACTACATATAAATATTGAAAGGGGAGTAAGCAGGTAGATATGAAGTAGAGATACTGTAGAAGGGGGGGGGTTGAATAGAATATGCCAACTTTTTATAAAACTTGCAAAGATAAAAGTTTCTGTGAAGAGCAATGAAGTTCAAGGCCTTGAAAATAGTTTCAAGCCTTTGAGATGAAATACAGTTTAAGTAAAGAAACATAAAAGTCTTTCTCAAGCCCTTGAAAAGAGTTTCAAACCCTTGAAAACAGACTAGTTTGAATGCTGGAAAAACTAAGTATGCAAATGAAATTGTAAATGCAAGAGACACATGATTTCTAGAGGTCAGCCCACTTGGACCTACGTCTCTACCTCAGGAATCTTCTCCCTGCAGGATTTCAACACAATTCTTATTAATCAAAAGATAAGTCCTAGATCTCAAGCACAGAGATGTGCCTTACTCTGTTACAACTTGTGGTTTTCTCTAACCTATCTAGTACCTGCTCTATCTAACTGATTAACTAAGAATTCTCTATTGTTCACATTGAACATTTCTTGAGAATGAGAGCGAGAATTAGTATAAGAATGATATACAAATTAAGCTCATAATAGAAGAACACTGTAAGTGCAACTGCAGTGAAAAATTCAGTGATCTTATGTGAGATGGATTGTGAGAATGATGTGCTTCTTTGATGCTTGTCAATCCTGAAATGTGTCTCTGTTTTTGCTTGTTGAGTGTTGTTCTTGTTGCTTCAAAATAAGCTCTCTTTATACAGCTCAGATGCTCTTCAAATCTTCCCTGATTTTCAGCAACAAACTTCCTGTTTTGTAGGAAACAACTTTGACTCTTTTAACAGCCTTCTCCAACGGATAGATGATCATAATCTTCAGAGATATTGTTCTGATCTTGTCTTTAAACAGATTGGCAAGCTGTCAAGAGTGTCTGATTGATCACAAAATCACATTCTCTCAGTGTTTCCTTTCCTGCAAAATCCAGGTTAGGAAACCAATCCTGCAAAATAGGAAATAAAATTCCCTGCAAAACTAAGTCAGACAGGTTAAACAGATGAGGTCTATGTCAATCAAAAGCTTTTGTTTTTCATCATCAAGTGATAAAATTTCAAATATAGGAGTGAGAGAGTTAAAATAAAATCAGAAGAACTCAGAAAAACTCCCTCGTAGAATATGCATACGGGTCAGACAATTTCATGACTTTGAACATTGTTTCAAGGACTTAACTATTTCAAGCCTGTGAAATATTTGATTCAAGGCTTTGAAAACAGGCTCAAGGCCTTGAAATAGCTCTGTATTTCAATCCTGTGAAACCTGATAACTTACACTCTCCCCCTTGATGAAAGACAAAACCTTAATCTATTTGAACCTTACAATCTGAAAAAAAAATACTGATTAGCACACAACACAAATAGTAGTAACACATAAGTACCAAAAGGATCCAATCTTATTAAATAACAAACTTAAGTAGAAAAACACATAAGAGTCAGATAATCCTACTGACAAAAATACAGGTCACTAAAACATAAAAACAACCTAAGATTTCTCCCCTTTTTTGATTTTCATCAAAAAGAATGAGAAAATGTTGGATTAGAGCCTTTGGAAAATTTTGAAAATAAACTTAAGAAAAGAGTTGGCAAGAAAGAACATGCAAGAGTTTATGGGGTTGGGTCTTCATCAACATCCTGTTATCCTTCTTCTTCCTCACTGTCTTCATCATTAGCCTGGTCTTCTGCATCCTCTTCATTCACACCAGCAGTGTCTTCTTCAGCCTGATCTTCATTAGTAACAACTTCTGGACTGGTTGAATTTGGAGATTTCTTCTTTTTCTTCTTCTTGGTGTTTATCAGCACTACATCTGAATTAAGAATGTCTACCACTTGAGCAACTTGTTCATCTAACACCTGCTTTCCTTTGTCCTTGTCTTGAGCAGCCTCTTCCTGGTTTGAGTGTTCACTGGGAAAGTTCTTGTCAGAACCATCTTTCTTGATACCTTCTTCATCCTCAGGGACATGAAACACAGTCATGCTTCTAAAGATGGTCTCCATCATGTACTTCACCTTCCTGAGATCAATCTCAAACCCATGCTGATTCTCTTTCATTTCACTAGAGTCCATCTCTAAACGTCAAGTCTCTGAAGAATTGAAGATAGATCAGGAGGCTGTGAGGTCTGGCTTGAAGTAGGGGTCAAGGTCTTGGGCTTAAGAAACTTTTTTGCACCCAATTATTCTTCTGTTAACTCTGAGTACAACTTCCAAGTTTTTTCCTTGGTTTTCACCACTCCAATCTTCTCAAATGCTTTATCATAAAGCAAACCAAACCCAGAAGTGATAGTCTCTACACCAGCAGTTGGAACCTCAAGGTGTTGGAAGAAAAGTGTGAGAAAATTTGCATAAGGTAAAGGATGCTTTCTCTGATCTGTCTGGCTAAACAGCATGTGTTCCATTACAATATTTAGAAGGTCACTGTCATACCCATGCATAGCACCCTCTCAGTTATCAACTCTTTGGAATGTTCATTTGGAAAGATACATCTCATCAAGATAGTGAATAAAACTTTGGCTTCAACATTTAACAGACAGTGTGTTAACTGTTTGGATGAGGTAGGGATGTGGGGTAGAAATAATTCTTCTTTGACGAACTTTAAAACTTCACTTTTGGGAGGATGGTTTCGTGTGTCATACCTCTTAGGACAGCCTAGGACAAATGCAAACTCAGCATGATCTAGCTCCATATTAACACCAGCAACTCTAGTCTTGATTACTAAATGTGGAGAGTTCTTAAGTTGCTTCATGTTTAGATAGAAGAATCTGGTAAGTCTTGGATAGACTAGCTCAGGAGGGTTTAACATGTGATAACTCTATTTTAGGACTTATTATTATGCTTCCATATTACTTGTATTAGGCTTATTTCACATTATTTATATGTTATATTTGCACAAATATGTGAATTTAACGATTTATAAGCCTAAGAGTCAAAAGTTGTGTTTCTAGCTTATTTGAGCATGATTTCTATCATATTTGCGATGATAATTGCACGGGTAGTATTTTGTTGTGTTTCTCATGTAAAATAGGTGCAATGGAGCTTATTAGTGGCCTAGATATGCTTGGTATGGAGCTAGATGAAGAGGAGAAAAGGAGACGCAAAAATGAAGCAAAGTTGGAAAAGCAGCACAAGACCAGCCTGCACTCTTTTCAGTTCTCTGTAAAATCTACAAATAATTTTGGATCAAGTCCTATGGAATTGGAAACAATATATCCGTATCTTTCCAAAGATATATGGTAGGCCCGAAGACGAGTCCGTATGAGGGAGATACAACCCGCGCAAGATCAGCTTACAATTCTGTCCGAGAATTACAAACTGGAGGGGCTGAAGTGCATGTTCGGCCAAGTTTCATTAAAAAACGTGCCCAGACCTTGGGAAACGCCTTATCAGACCTGAAACACAGTTTTGATGTTGCTTTGGAGGCCTTGGAGCTTAGGGAACGATTGCAGAAGCTTGGGAGCACTTTGATCATTTGTTTGGCTTCTAAAAACTCCGTTTCTTCTCTAGTTTTGGATTTTGATCATGCAAACTTGTACTTTGATCATGTCTAAGCGTAGCTAAACTCTTATTTCGGGATATCTCGTTGGGAACTAGGGTTTGATCACCTTGTTGGATGATGTATGGATTTCCTTGCATGCTTTAAAGCTTAATTGATGATTATTTCTCTAGTTATGTGTATTTTATGTGTTTGATTCATCTTTTCTATTGGTAGACGTATTAATAGGATTGAGCTAGGTTGTAAACGTTAGAAACGTCAACGTTTGTTGCCCAGAAAATTTAAATACACACTAGCCGAATCTAGGGTTTAGAAATCATGCTAGTTAGCTAAGAACAAATAGTAGATTATTGATAGTAAAGCATGCTTAGACTTGATTAGACTAGAGAAATCAATTTTGATAGTTTAAGTATAGGTGTTGGTTGAGACATCTTCAACATAAGCATGCTCGTTTAGCTAGAATAAAGAATCATCTTGTTAGTAGAACGTAAATCCAACATAGTGTGTAATTCCTAGTGACCCGTAGAGATATCCTGATTTTGTCAAACTTTAAGAAAAACCCAAATCAATTTGTCTTTATTAATCGTGAATTAATTTAATCGTTTAATTGAGATTTGTATTTTCTTTAATTTAATAGAATTAGTAAAAACAACAATTGCGCTTGACCCACATAAGGTTTGAATTATTAAATAATTTACAAAGAAGTCTCTAGGGTTCGATAAGCCTGAAATTATCGGATATTACTACACGCAACAGTCGTACACTTGCGGTTGAATCGTGTCAAGTCTTTTGGCGCCATTGCCGGGGACTTCGGCTAAATTAGTTATAATTCCTAGCCTTAGGGAATTTTATTTTTCTGTTTATATCTGTTACTCACCTGCTTTCTTTGTGTTATTTGTGATTTCAGGTTGATTGTCACGGTGCATGACCCGTTCTAGAGACGGAACTTTGTACCTAGTACTTGAGGACCCGGAATCCTTATTGCGCACAGGACGTAGAGACTCGAGGAAATAAAGCTCATTTACTATAGACGACGAAACTAGAGCTGAGATTGAAACAATCCGAAGAAATATGCAGGATGCGGAAGCAGTTAGAATTGCAGTTGTAGAGGATGCAGCTAATCGAGCAAGGGAGACTGAGGAGCTCAGAACTCAGTTGCTGAGATGCAAGATGCAATGACACACTTGAACCCTCCAAATCCACAACAACTTCCTGGTGCGGGGGTATTTGATAGAAAAATGGAGGAGCGAATGGTGGAAACAACGGTGGAAATAGGAATAATGGGGGCAATAATCGGAACGATAATGGTCAGAATGCCGTAGAACAAGTCAACAATGCTGAATTTCATGAGCGTCCTCTGGTGGACTACTTCAGGACCACACCAGATGGATACTTGCCCAGCTTACTTTGAATTGCGTCAGTCGCTGATCAATATGGTTCGTGATGAATGTCTCTTCACTGGAGCTCCTGGGGATGATCCGAATGCTCATCTACTCAACTTCAACCAGATTACAGCCACCATTCATGAACAGAGGGTACCAGATGATACGGTAAAACTGATGCTATTTCCCTTTTCCTTATCGGGGAAAGCAAAAACATGGCTCACGGAGCTTCCAGCAAAATGTATCTCTACATGGGCAGAGTGTTGCCAAGAGTTTCTCAGGAAATATCTTCCACCATCATAGGTTGCACAGCGAATGGCTGACATCACCAAGTTCACTCAGCATGAAGATGATTCTTTGGGAGACACATGGAGGAAATTCAACCAGCTTCTTCGCAGATACCCTAGTTATGGGAGCCATGGTACAAACTGTTACACTATTTCTATAATGGCTAAGACAGGGATACAACAAATGAGCTTGACATGATGGCTCAAGAAAACTTCATGGGTTTAGGAATACAGAGATGTCGGGATCTGCTGGACAATGTGGCAAAACGTGAGTCTACGAGGTCTGAGACTCGTAGAAATTCAAAATCTGATGGGGCACTGGTAAACAAGATTGAACTAATGGTGGAGCAAAAATTTGAACAACAAATGGTAGTCATGACTTCGGCTTTCAGCAACATGAATCCATCAGCACGGGTGAAGTCTGTAGGAGATATGATCGCGGATGAGAATCAGGGATATGGCTCCATTGAATACGTGAATTATATGTGCCCACCAAGACAACAGCAGTGGTCGAGCACTTATCATCCCAGCAACCACAATCACCCCAACTTTAGCTATGCCAACACTAACAGTGGGTTATATGCACCGGGTCAACAGCCAAATCCTCCATTCCAATCTCAGCAGGCTCCGCAACAAGAGGATCAAGAGACACAGGTTATATTGATAAAGTTGCTCGCTAATCAAGATAGAATGGAGAGTATAATTGTCTCCATGGAAGCTACAATGAAGAGTCATGAGACGTAGATTGGGAAAATTGCCAATCAGAAAGCTAAATTTCTACCAGGTATGCTTCCTTATAATGCTATTCCTCCTACTAAGCAGCTTAAAGCTATTTCTACTCGCAGTGGCACTACTATTCGGGATGCTCCATATCCTAGCCATGCGAGAGCTGAAGTTACAAAGGCCACTGAGAAATAATTGGGTGAAGAGTTGCTCAAATCCGTGAGTCCCCAATCAAAGGACACGGTTGAGAAGAAAGAAGAGCCCAAGAGCACTACAAATCCGGCTACTTATGAGCCACGAATACCATATCCGGTGGCAATAAAGAGGAATGATGAGGAACACTTTGGAAGATTTATGGATATATTCAAACAAATGCATATAAATATTCCTCTTGTGGAAGCGCTTGCTCAGATGCCCAAGTACAAGAAATTCTTGAAAGAAATCTAATGGGGCAAGAAGAGCATAGACCCTTAAGCCACGGTGAAGTTGACAGAGACATGTAGTACTGTCATTCAGAGGGACATTACCAAGATGAGATATGCGGGCAGTGTCATATTAGGTTGCACTCTTGGGGGTGGATATCATACACATGGTCTCTGTGATCTGGGCGCTAGTATTAATCTCATGCCGTTTTCCCTATTTCAGAGATTGGGCATTGGTGAGCCAACCCTGGTAAAGATGGGTCTGCAACTGGCAGACAATTCAATTGTTACAACAAAGGGGGTGATCGAGAACTTGCTTGTCAAAGTGGGTGCATTTGTCTTCCCAGCTGACTTTGTGATAGTGGATATCAAGGAGGATCGCGATGCTCCACTCATCTTTGGAAGACCGCTTTTGAAGACAATGCGCGCTAATGTGGATCCAGAGACTGAGGAGCTTACTATCAAGGCTCTGGATTCATCACTGGTGTTCAAAGCATTTCATCCGGGCAAGGGGAAGAATAAGTTGTCTATGATCAATTTTAGATAAGATCGTGTGGATCCTTCTCTTGGGTTGCCTACAGTTTTGCAGCCAGATCCACCCGAATCAGAGAAGAAGCCAAATGTGGTGAGTGCACATGATGTGGTACAAAAGATCAAGAGCAAGAAATTGAAGGAGGAGGGACGTCGTTCTAGATCTCCTTAACATATCTGAGGTAACTGGGTCGGGCCGTCGACCTTAAATTGCAAGCGCTTGTTGCGAGGCTACCCAACCTATTTATTGCTTTAGTGTAGTTTTTTAATTCTGTTTTGTTTATTTTATTTTGTTTGATTTATTTTAGAGGTGCGAGAGAGTGGGACTAATCTTTCCAATGAGTGTCTGCAGGAATTCTAGGTGGAAGGCCTACTCCGGATCCCCCTTCTTGATGCGCGTGTGAAGAACAGCACGAAAACCGAGAAAAAGCAGCCCAAAACGCGTATCAGGATCCGGAATGAAGAATTGGGTGAAGGATTCCATTCCAACACTCACTCAACACCCGCACTTGGTGAAGAACGCGTATCTGGACTCCCCGTCTTGATGCAAGCGAAGAATACAGTGCAAAACCGAAAAGTTGACATAATGGCACAGATTACGAGGAAAATTTTTACAAACAAGACCGTGAGCTGAATTGAAGAGTGCCATTGTGTGGGGGTTTTCGAGAGCTTTCCGTTGATTGGTGGATCGTATGCATCGGAGTCCGGATGCGAGAGTTATGGCCATTGGATTTTTTCGTGAAGAAAAAGCGGCGAAAAACATCCGGAATTGCCAAACATGCCTTTGGAAGAGCAAATTTGAAGAATAAAGGATTTCCCGGACATTGGTAATTGTTTATAATGTAAATGGAGTCTCGAGGTCGAGGAGATCCAGTAAAAAAACAAAGGAACGATCAAAAAGGCAAAAAAGGATGCTTAAGCGGCGAAAAACATCCGAAAATGGCGAAAAGGTCAAAGCCGTGGGTTACCGGTCCAAAGTGTGAAACGGCATGTTGGATCCCAAAAGTGGGGGTGAAATATCATATTTAAGCTTATCAGGAGCTGTTGGGAGCTAAAAATTCAAGAAAAAGCAAGCCGGGCGAAGTTAAAAACTTTTCGGGCTGGTAACTAGGTCGCACGACCTAGTTGTGGAAAACAGATGGTTTTACTAGGTCGCACGACCTTCCAACTAGGTCGCACGACCTAGTGTTGGTTGGTTTCAATTTAGTCAGAACGGGGTATGTTTGTGCTTTAAGGTGTGTGTATATCTGTCAAAACTAAAAAAATTTACTTCCTTTCCCTCATACCGTCGGGCAAAATATCTCAGAGAACAGCCCTTCAATCCCGTCGATCTCCACTCTCCACACATCCTCCATCTCCGACCGCCCTCACCGCTACCTGACTCGCCGTCATCCGGCGCCGTCCCTCTTTCCCAAAGCCACGGCCTTTCACCCTCCCACCACCCTCGTCGTTCTCTTTGTCTCCAGCAGTCCCCCCTACTCTTCACCTATCGACCCCTTCTCCTCCACTCACCGCCGCAACAAACAACACCACTGAAATCCGCCGGCCACCGCTGCAAAATCACCGCCGGCGTCTCCCTTTCTTTGCTCGGAACCATGGTCAAAGCTTAGAACCCCAATACCCGTCGGCCTTCTTCACCCTCTTCCTGCCTCTTTCTTCACCACCGTCCATAACTCCGACCACCACCGCTGCAATAGACCGGCGCACAGTAGGGAGAGAAATGGGGATTGGTTGATTACTCAATTAAAGGACGTGTTTGGTGGAAAATTCAGCAGAGGAAAAGCTAGGGTTCCGAAACTACGATTTGAAATTCAGGGAGCTTGAGGCCAAATTGGACAATACGGACACCAGGGTTTTGACGGGGACGCTACAAGGAGTGCTTAGGCGGCTTCAATTTTGAAAAAAATTCGGAAAAATTCGACGGTGAAATTTGACCCTTCTTGTCGAATTTTTCGCGAAACGGCACCCGTGAGAACGGAACTCCGGGTGCCACAGGTACACTATTATCTCTCGCAATTTTAATTTAATCGAGTCTTAGGCACATTGAGTAAAAGCCCATTTTTATTTTTTTGTTGTCGCTTAGTTGCGGCGTTTGGGGGCGATTGACTACGGTCCTACGACTTATATGTTAACTGCGTAATTGTTTCTTTTAAGTACACACAACTTCTCACGCTCACGTAGCTTGAATTATCTCTAAATTTATTGTAGTTACCTTCTTGTGCCGTGGCTTTGACTTCGAGTAGAATTATTGTCCCTTGCATTTGAATGCCGAGTCTTTTTGGTTGATCTCTAAATTCGTTGAGGAAAACGAAGTGCTCAAGTGTGGGGGGATTTTTACCTATTTGCTAGCCATGTCCGTGTCTTGCTTAGCCGGTCACATTTAGATTAGAATATTGGTTAGTGAGTCATTCTTGCACGTAGGTGTCAGTCAGTTCGGTTTGCATTTGCACGTTTAATTTATTGCATTGTATATATTATTGTTGCACATTTTATTTATTGAGTCCTCCTACCCCAAATGTGTTGGTTAATCGAGTTGGCCAAATGCATATAGTGTTAGAAAAAAAATTAAAAAAAAAATCAAAAAGAAAAAAAAATAGAAAAATCCTAAGAATTAAAAAAATTGAGAGAAAATGGCAACTTAAGACCTAGAAACCGAAGAGAATCCAGTGAAAGAGCTCATGAGAGTAAGAAGCACCGTGGTAGGGAGACTTTAATTCTAGTTATTTGTGCACAAGTCTCGCAAAGGTATGTCCCGGGTATCTAGGGAAAGGTGAAGGTAGATTACGGGCATACTTTTGATTCCTTTATTGTGCTAGGAGGATTGAGCTTTTAAGTGATTGATTATTTCGTTTCCGGTGGAAACTTGTGGACTCTTAGAATCTGGGGTGGACCTTCGTGTAGAGTCGGTTTCATGTGGTACGAGTCTTCGGCCTAAGCGAAGTCGGGGAGCGTGCACCACCATTCCTTAAGGTGGTTCTAAGAGAAAATCCTAAAAATCCCACACTCTTAAGCTCTATTGCACGGTTGTAAAAACAGAGGAGAATAATGAAAAAGAAAAAAAATGAAAAAAAAACATATATTTGAGCTTCAAAGGTGAGACAACCAAATGTGCTTCCGTGTGCATGGAAAAATTGGATTCAATACAACTTAGAGCTTAAGAGGGAAACTAATGTCAAGCCGTACATCACAGGAGTTATGTCTCCCAGCAATGGGACAATTTGAATTCAAAACAATAACGGCTAAGAGGGTCTGAAAACCTCAAATGACTTGGCGAAGGAAGATCATTTAGAGCTTGAGATAACTAGACGCTTTGAGTCAAAATACGTGCCGTGTATTGGAATGATTTGGTGGATGTTTGGGGATGCCTTAGGGAGTTTGTGCATAGGGTCATCATATCATATTTCTGGCTACGTGTTGTGAAATTTCAAAGTGAGCTTGTGAGGATTTGATGATTTCGGTTTATGATAGAGAGGTTGCCCAATCTCATAAAAAGAGAAAAAACTATAATTGTTGTTATTTCATTTCATTGTGTATAATTGAGTTGCATTGTATATATGATGTTGTTGCATAGTCGAGAGTCGTGTTGAGTCGTTTGCGTCTTGAGTTGGCTAGTAAACAGTGATTTGCTCGGGACGAGCAAAAGGTAAGTGTGGGGGTATTTGATAACTCTCTTTTAGAAGTTATTATTATGCTTCCATATTACTTTTATTAGGCTTATTTCACATGATTTATATGTTATATTTGCACAAATATGTGAATTTAACGATTTATAAGCCTAAGAGTCAAAAGTTGTGTTTCTAGCTTATTTGAGCATGATTTCTATCATATTTGCAATGATAATTTCACGGGTAGTATTTTTTTGTTTTTCTCAGGTAAAAAAGGTGCAATGGAGCTTATGAGAGGCTTGGATGTGCTTGGGATGGAGCTAGATGAAGAGGAGAAAAGGAGACGCAAAAATGAAGCAATGTTGGAAAAGCAGCACAAGACCAGCCTGCACTCTTTTCAATGCTCAGTAAAATCTAAAAATAATTTTGAATCAATTCCTGAGGCATTGGAAATTATACATCCGTAGCTTTCAAACGATATATGGTAGGCCCGAAGACAAGTCCGTATGAGGGAGATACAGCCCGCGTAAGATCAGCTTACAATTATGTAATGATTGCATTTTTGTGAAGCTTATATTTCTTCAGTGAATTTCATGACTAAGCACTTAGTAGTTTGATGTTTCCATATCTGCCAAACTATAATAGTTAAGCTAGTCCAGAAAGACGCCAGAAGTCCTCATATCTTCTCTAATCGCTAAATTAATGATAAAAATATTTAGGGAATAATTAGTACTAATCATATCTTTTAAGTGTCATTTAGGTTAATTAGTCGTGATTAGTACTTAATGACTTGTAGTATGTTAGCTTGTATATGTGTTAACAGTATGAATGACACGTAGGGTGACACGTGTCACTATCCTAGCCCCTGTCCTAGATGTTTGACACACAGCCCCACTGCGTGTCGTCGTGTGGTAGCTTATGTTACATACGCGACATGTGTCCTACTGCAAGTCAGATGCTTCTGACACATAACCTCCCTATGTGTCACCGTTGTAGCCTCCTGCATTTGCATGCGCGACACGTCGGGGGACACGTGTCACGCTATGGAGCCTTATCCTTACATAAATGACACACTGGTGGACACATGTCATATGGTGTACTGGTATGCATGCATGACACGCGGGAGGACATGTGTCGCGATTCGGTGACGTGCTTTGCATGCTTGACACACGCCCCTACTATGTGTCATCGCGTGGAACCTTCCTTGTGCATGGTTTACATGTGTCGTACACGTGTCATGTCCTGGGAACTCCTTCCCTGCATGGATGCCACGTGTCCCGCGACTCATCGCGACGTGATTGGTCGCCATCCTCTATAAATAGAACTTGTCGTTAGAGTTATTCTCATTCCAAAAATCAGTCAAGTACTAGAGACAGATAGTGGGAGTTGCGGAGGATATTCTCGATAAATTACTCGGAGGTTCTGAAGGTTCTTATTATTTTATTAGCAGCTTCGTCGGACCGAGGTAGGGAATCTCAACGTTATAGCCCTAAATGTATTGCGTTGCCTGTTTATATGCTAGTCGTTGTACTGCTTAGATATATTCATTATAATTGCCGAATTGCCATTACTATGTCGATGTTATACCTGATTATTGTGAATTTGCAAATTGATATACGATTCATGTGGAGATGATGTCAAATTGTTATTTGAGTATTTGAATCATACAGAGATGCTGCTGAAATTGCTATTCGAATATGCTGTTGATATTCGTGACAATGCTGGATACATGCTATCAACTGTGTTGATTGTTGATATGCTGTTAGCATGATGATATTGTCGATATTGTTGTTCATGCACGATTTTGCATGTGAAATTAAATATGAAAGTGGAAAGATAAATGGACGGGGTTAGGGATTGTACATCCCTTGGGTCAAAGACCCTGATTGCACCCGAGGCCTGGTGCAGAAAGCACTGCCGGCTTGATGGCAGGTAGGTACTCCGCTCCTACCTGAGAGCGCGTATGCGGAGGTAGGCTGACTCACTCCTAGCTGCGAGCGCGTATGTGAGCACCCCAGGTTCCATGAAGATAATAAAACGATTAAAGAATTGCATATGCATGACTTGACAAATACATGTTTATATTGAACTGTGATAGCATGATTATGTGATACGTGTACCATGAAACAATACGTGATTGGACTGTCTCTTTGATGTTCTCTACTGAGCTTGCAGTAAGCTCACCCCTAACATTTTGCAGGAACAAGTTATAGTGGTGATGATGGTTCATTCCCTGATTTGTCTTAGCTGTTTGGAGTGCTAGCTTGTTTATAGCTTTTGAGACGAGCCTCAACTTGTTTTCTATGTAATATAGTTGGGTTGGGAACCGTTAGTAGCTCTGACTACTCTGTAATATATTTAAGTTGTGTAATAAAAGTTGGAGTTGTTCAGTTCACCACTTGTTCGATCAGTTCCTTTAGTTTTATTTAAAAAAAATCACCCCAGTTTACGGGCGTGACAAATTCTGTCCGAGAATTACAAACTGGAGGGGCTGAAGTGCAAGTTCGGCCAAGTTTCATTAAGAAATGTGCCCAGACCTGGGGAAACGCCTTATCAGACCTAAAAAACGGTTTTGACGTTGCTTTGGAGGCCTTGTAGCTTAGGGAACAATTGGAGAAGCTTGGGAGCACTTGGATCATTCGTTTGGCTTCTAAAAACTCTGTTTCTTCTCTAATTTTGGATTTTGATCATGAAAACTTGTAATTTGATCATGTCTAAGCGTAGCTAAACTCTTATTTCGGGACATCTTGTAGGGAATGGTTTGATCACCTTGTTGGATGATTTATGGATTTGCTTGCATGCTTTAAAGCTTTATCGATGATTATTTCTCTAGTTATGTGTATTTTATGCGTTTGATTCATCTTCTCTATTGGTAGACGTATTAATAGGATTGAGCTAGGTTGTAAACATTAGAGACATCAACGTTTGTTGCCCGAAAAATTGAAATACACACTAGCCGAATCTAGGGTTGAGAAATCTTGCTAGTTAGCTAAGAACAAATAGTAGATTATTGATCGTAAAGCATGCTTAGACTTGATTAGACTAGAGAAATCGATTTTGATAGTTTAAGTATAGGTGTTGGTTGAGACATCTTCAACATAAGCATGCTCGTTTAGCTAGAATAAAGAATCGTCGTGTTAGTAGAAAGTAAATCCAACATAGTGTGTAATTCCAAGTGACCCGTAGAGATATCCTGATTTTGTCAAACTTTGAGAAAAACCCAAATCAATTCGTCTTTATTAATCGTGTATTAATTCAATCGGTTAATTAAGATTTGTATTTTCTTTAATTTAATATAATTAATAAAAACAAAAAATGCGCTTGACCCACATAAGGATTTGAATTATTAACTAATTTACAAAAAAGTCTCTAGGGTTCGATAAACCCGGAATTACCGGATATTACTACACGCAATAGCCGTACACTTGCGGTTGAATCGTGTCAACATGAACCAAAGAGAGCTCTTATTTAACATTGTAATGCAATTCAGATTCATTCCAAGAAACATAGGAAGCGTGACCAAGCTACAGAATGCAATAGGCCTAAAGGCAAAACCATCCAACCACTGACCTTTGGAAGTATTTGTGATGAACCAAGATTCATCGGGAGCAGAGTTCTTGGAGTAGATCTGCAAAGCTCTTTCCACATTGTCATATGGTTCTTCCACTGTCACCTTTTCTTTTCCCTTTTCAGCTTGAGAGGCCTTCTTCTTTTTCTTCAGCTTCTTGGGACTTGATATCTGTGTTTCTGGTTGCTTTTCTGCAATAGTCTTCTCTTTCTTCTTCTTCTTGTCCCAGGATGGTGTCACAACCTTCTTAGCTTTCTTATTTGGTGGAGGAAGTTCTGTAACTGCCTCTGCACTGAGAGTCATAGAACTTGAATCCCCACTGATTGTTTGAACTTCATCCTCAACTTTCTTCATCTTCTTCTTTGTACTAGGTTTTGAACCACCAGCCATCTTGATTCTGTCAGAGGCTCTTCTTATGCTCATTAGGGTTTGGAGAAGAATAGAGAGAGAGAGATAGGATTGATATGGAGAGAAGGAGAAGAGAAGAGGATAAATACTAGAAGAGTTTGAGTTTAAAAAGGAAAATGTAAATTCTTTCTGATCCCAAGAGATTTGTAATGATCAGAGAAGATTCAAATCTTTGAAGCCGTTGGAATTAAATAATTTGATACTATACTTGGCTGAAAAAAGATTTTGAAAATGGTAGGGGCAATATTGAGGAAATATCTACAAAGATAGCACCCAATACTGAATGATCCAAGAGTTATTGATTAACCAATTATCAGACTTATTTTCAAGTCTTTGAAAATAATGTCAAGGTCTTGAAACGCTGCTAATCTGAAAAAAATAAAATCAAAGCTTTGAAAAGATATTCAAGGCTTTGAAAATCAGTTCAAACCCTTGAAGCACATAATATCTTACCTTCCTTACCTGATGCTCCCCCTAAACCAATGCATCTTTATTTAGCATTCCTAATTCCAGCCTTAGATATGAAAATCTTTCATCTTCCAATGGTTTAGTGAAGATATCTGCAAGTTGCATGTTAGTAGAAACAAATTCAAGAACAATATCACCTTTCTCATCATGATCTCTGATGAAATGGTGTCTGACATCAATATGCTTGGTTCTTGAATGCTGAAATGGATTCTTTGTAATTGATATTGCACTGGTGTTGTCACATTTGATTGGTATACTTCTGAAGTCAAATCCAAGATCTCTCAACTGCTGAGCAATCAATAAGACCTGTGATCAACAGGCTGCAGCAGCTATGTATTCAGCTTCAGCTGTTGATAAAGCAACTGAGTTTTTTTTTATTGGAGTGCCAACTGATTAAGGAGGATCCAATGAATTGACAAGTTCCTAAAGTACTTTTCCTATCAACTTTTTAACCTGCAACGTCAGCATCTGAAAATCCATGCAAAGAAAATTTAGAATGTCTTGGATACCAAAGCCCTAAGTCTTTGGTACCATTGAGATATCTGAAGATTCTTTTCACAACAGTTAAGTGTGACTCCTTTGGATCAGCCTGAAATCTTGCACACATACATAGACTGAACATGATATCTGGTCTACTAGCAGTAAGGTATAGCAATGATCCAATCATACCTCTATACTCTTTCACATTGACACTCCTACCAGATTCATCCTTATCTAAGGAGAGTGTAGAAATCATAGGGGTCTTGATTTCTTTGTATTGAGACATACTGTACTTGTTCAACAAGTCCCTAGTGTACTTGCTTTGATGTAGAAAGATGCCCTTCTTCAACTGATGTATTTGAAGTCCACGGAAGAAGTTCAACTCTCCCATCATGCTCATTTCAAATTCTCTGCTCATAAGACTTAAGAATTCTTTGCATAATAGATCATTAGTAGCTCCAAATAAAATATCATCAGTATAAGTTTGAACTACAAGTAAATCTTTCTCATGAGTCTTTAAGAAAAGGGTCTTGTCTACCAATCCTCTTTTGAAATCATTTTCAAGCAAAAACTTTGACAATCTTTCATACCAAGCTCTTGGAGCTTGTTTCAAACCATAATGAGCTTTGTCAAGTTTGTAAACATGATTTGGAAACTTATCACTTTCAAAACCAGGAGGTTGTGCAACATAAACTTCCTCTTGCAAGTAACCATTCAAAAAAGCATAATTCACATCCATTTGAAATAGTTTCATGTTCTCGTAAGATGCAAAAGCAAGTAAAACTATAATTGCTTCTAACCTGGGAAAATGAGCAAAAGTTTCTTCATAATCAATACCTTTCTCTTGTTTGTAACATTGAGCAACTCACCTTGCTTTGTTCCTGATCACTTTGCCATTTTCATCCAGTTTGTTTCTGAACACCCATCTGGTACCAATGACAGACTGGTTTGTTGGTGGGGGAACTAGGTTCCACACCTTATTTCTTTCAAACTCATTGATTTCACTTTGAATAGCTATAATTCAGTATGCTTCTTGTAATGCTTCCTTCACAGTTTTGGGTTCTACAAGAGAAATGAATGCATTAAAAGCACAAAGATTCTTAAATTGGGATCTTGTTTGTGTACCAGTAGTTGGATCAGAGATGATGTTGTCAATTGGATGGGATGAAAGATATTTGAATCTCTTTCTTGGAGACCAGGGTTCAGGCTCTCCATATTGCTTCTCAGGTCTTGAAGTAGTAGCCTGGTCACTCATATCTTTCTGATCATCTTTTTCAAGGATTCGATCCATAGTTTCAAGGCCATGATCCCTATTTTCAAGGTCTTGAAAATGGATTATGTTTCCTTCTGAACCTTTCTTGAAACCAAGTGAGTTTTCAGCTTCCTCTTCTTATTCATGCTTGTTCAAATTCAAGTCTGCAAAACTTTCACTCAAAGAACCATCATATCTTTCATCAAAAATAACACGAATACTTTCTTCAACCAGCTTGGTTCTTTTATTATAAACTCTATAAGTTTTTCTAGTCAGAGAGTAACCAAGAAAGATACCTTCATCACTTTTTGCATCAAACTTACCCAAGTTGTCTTTTCCATTTTTTTTGAGAAAACATGTGCAACCAAAGGTTCTGAAGTATGAAATGCTTGGCTTTCTCCCTTTGAAAATTTCACAGCTTCTGCCCAATAGTGTTTTGGCAGCTTGTTTTCTAAAAGCATTGTTCTTGACTTATCTTCAAGAGTCATGTTCTTTCTTTCAACAACTCCATTATGTTGAGGAGTTCTGGGAGCAGAGAAATTGTGAGAGATACCATGCTTAACACAGAACAAATAAAATTCTAATTGATCAAACTCTCTACCATGATCACATCTGATTGAAGCAATATGTAGCTTTTTCAAGGTTTGAAGTTCTCTGCAAAGCTTTGAAAATTCAGAGAGGGCTTCAAAATTTTTCTTTAAGAAACATAACCCAAGTAAATCTAGAATAGTCATCTACAATAACTAGCATATACCTCTGACCTTTTGGAGTTGGAGTCCTCATGGGACCACATATATCCATATGAAGCAATTCAGTAGGTCGAGAAGTACTTACAAATTTCTTTAGATTGAATGAGCTTCTGGTCTGCTTACCCTGAGCACAAGCTTTGCAAACTCCATCATATTTGAACTTGATAGATGGTAGTCCTCTTATCAGATCTTTGGAGATCAATTTGTTTAAGGTATGCAAGCTAATGTGATCAAGCTTTCTGTGACAAAGCTTTGAATCCTCTTTCAAGGCCTTGAGACACTTTAAGCTTTCACCTGCAACTTTGTTAGCCTGAAATGTATAAACATAGTTTGATCTAGAGGCTGTGAGAATGCAATTGCCTGATTTATCATTTTGCACCACACACATCTCTTTATCAAATATAACCTTATTACCATTATCACAAAGCTGAGATACACTAAGCAAGTTAAATTTCAAGCCATCAACTAGATATACATCAGAAATTGAATTTTCAGAATCTGTACCAACTTTACCAATACCAAGAATGTTGCATTTTCCTTTGTCACCAAGTGTAATTGAACCTTCTGATTTCTCTTTCAGTTCTGATAATAGAGATCTCTTTCCACTCATGTGTCTTGAGCAACCACTGTCCATAAACTACTTATGTTCTTTGACATTGGTGACAACCTGCAAACACCAATCACTGCCTTACCCAGCTGTTAGACCAAGTGTGGAATTTGGACTCATACTCAGGATCAACCATGTTAGGTGGTCTGATCCCTTTAGATGTATCGAATACCAGTTTTGTGAACAGACATTGAACTTTCTCCAATAATCAAGTTCAACTTATGTTATGAGCCTGCAAGCTTGGCTTTGACTAATTCAGATTCTTGGAGTTTCTCAGTAAGAGTAGTCTTTTCCTTATCTAATTCATCAACTTGATGTCTTATATTTACAAGGCTATCACTCAGTAAGGAGTTCTCAGTGACTACTTCCTTGACTTGTGTTTTCAAGGCTTTGAAACTGGTTTTCAAGGCCTTGAAATCACTGTCAGTTTTCTTCAGAGAAATTTCAAGATTCTAATTCAGAGAAACAAGATGTAAATTCTCTTCTGCTTGCTCATGAACTTTTTCTTTCAAAACTCTAATCTCCTTCAGATAGTCCTCTTCATTTAAAAGCATTGTTCTAAGATAATCTGAGAGGGCTTATTTTGGTTTTGAAATCAAACAATTTACCATTAGCTCAATGTTCTTCTCAGAACTTTCATCATGCTTGGCCATGAAGCATAGGTTGGCATGTTCTTCTTCATATTTAGATTCAATTGAGGTATCTGAATCACTCCATGAAGCTATGATAGCTTTTTTTCTCCTGTCATGGTCTTTCTTCTGAAAGTTCTTGCTTTTCTTGTGTGGACGATCTCTTATCAAGTGTCCTGCATCACCACAATCAAAGCAATTCATGACTTTTGATTTATTATTCTGTGAAGAAGACTTACCATTGTAGTCCTTGCTACAGGATGATCTGTGCCTTTCACTATTGAAGTCTTTGTTTACAATTTTTTTTCTTCATCTTGAGGATTTTGGTCAATTGTTTGGAAATGAAAGAAAATGGATCTTCATCATCATCTTCAGTTTCAAGGATTTGAATTTTCTCATCCTCTTTGGCCTTGAGTGCTAAGTTCTTGACACCTTCTGGTAGCTCTCCATCAGCTTCATTCATGGATATTTCATGTGTTAGAAGCTTCCCTTGTTGGTCATCAAGTTGTAGTGATGAGATATCTTGAGATTCCTCTATTGCAGTAGTCTTTGGTTCCCATTTTTCATTTGGAAGACTTCTCAGAATCTTCCTTACCTTTTCTTCATTGTAAATATGATTTCCAAGTGGATCAAGGTTATTGACTATATCTGTGAACCTTTGAACATGTCTCTAATTGACTCATCTGCATTCATCTTGAATAACTCATATTGCCTGAAATAGATGTTGATCTTGGTTTTCTCGACTTGACTGGTTCCTTCAAATGTCACCACAAGCTTATCACAGATCTCGTTGGCAGTCTTGCAGCCTGAAATCCTGTTGAATTCATCTGTATTCAAATCACAATACAAGATGTTAATAGCTTTGAATTTTTTTGGGAATTGTTCTAATTAAGATGAAGAGAGAGAGTCCTCAGATTTGGGAGTTTTAATCCCATCTTTCTCTGTATAGAAAGTGTGAGGTCCATTCTGAATAATGGTCCATAGCTCTATGTCTTGATCAATGATGAAAATTTCCGTCAGGGTTTTCCAGTGAGCAAAATTATCTCCACAAAATAGAGGAGGTCTGTTAGCAGCTCTTCCCTGTGAGAAACCACCATCACATGCAGTACTCATGATCACCAGATGGTTAAATCTATATTGTGATACAAGCTCTGATACCTAAGCAGGTAGATATGCAGTAGAGATACTCTAGAAGGGGGGGGTTGAATAGAGTATGCCAACTTGTTGTAAAACTTGCAAAGATAAAAGTTTATGTGAAGAGAAATGAAGTTCAAGGCCTTAAAACAGTTTCAAGCCTCTGAGATGAAATACAGTTTAAGTAAAGAAACAGACAAGTCTTTTTCAAGGTCGTGAAAAGAGTTTCAAACCATTGAAAAGAAACTAGTTTGAATGCTGGAAACACTAAGTATGCAAATGAAACTGTAAATGCAAGAGACACAGGATTTATAGAGTTCAGTCCACTTGGACCTACATCTCTACCTCAGGTATCTTCTCCCTGCAGGATTTTCAACATAATTCTTATTGATCAAAGGCTAAGCCCTAGATCTCAAGCACAGAGATATGCCTTACTCTGTTACAGCTTTTGGTTCTCTCTAACCTATCTAGTACCTGATCTAGCTAACTGATTAACTAAGAATTCCCTATTGTTCACTTTGAACAGTCCTTGAGAATGAGAGCTAGAAGTAGTATAAGAATGATATACAAATTAAGCTCAGAATAGAAGAACATTGTAAGTGCAACTGCAGTGAAGAATGCATTGATCTTCTGTGAGATAGATTGTGAGAATGATGTGCTTCTTTGATGCTTGTCAATCCTGAAATGTGTCTCTGTTTTTGCCCGTTGAGTGTTGTTATCGTTGCTTAAAAATAAGCTCTATTTATACAGCTTAGATGCTCTGTAAATCTTCCCTGATTTTCAGCAACAAACTTCCTGTTTTGTAGGAAACAACTTTGACTCTTTTAACAGCCTTCTCCAACGGGTAGTTGATCATAATCTTCAGAGATATTGTTCTGATCTTGTATTTAAAAAGATTGGGAAGCTTTCAAGAGAGTCTGATTGATCACAGAATCACATTCTTTCAACCAGGTTAGGAAACCAATCTTGCAAAATAGAAAATAAAATTTCCATGTAAAACTAAGTCAAACAGGTTAAACAGATGAGGTCTATGTGAATGAAAAGCTTTTGTTTTTCATCATCAAGTGATAACAGATCAAATATAGGAGTGAGAGAGTTAAAATAAAATCAGAATAACTCAGAAAAACTCCCCCGTAGAATAAGCATACAGGTCAGACAGTTTCAAGGCTTTGAACATTGTTTCAAGGCCTCTGCTATTTCAAGCATGTGAAACCTGTGATTCAAGGCTTTGAAAAATGGTTCAAGGCCTTGAAATAGCTCTGTATTTCAAGCGTCTGAAACCTTTGAACTTACAAATATCAAAAATTGTTAGATTTTGAGTATTATAATTGTAAGGATTTAAGTAGATAAAGAGCGGGATTACTCTCTAAACGGGTCAATTGAAGCAGTGTTCTCCAATATGTATCTATGAGCTTGATCCCACTCGACATTATCCAGGAAAAGTACTTTTCCTCTACCGATGGGACGACCCCCATGCCCATCATCAACATTCCTTCATGAATGATTTTTAATTTTGTTTCCACATCGCCCAAGCACCTACTACAAAAGGTTAAGCATTCCTCAAATAAGTACCTCTCAGCAATGGAGTCTTCTGGATGATTTCTATTCTGCACATATTTTTTTTATGGCAAACAAATACCTACACAATTAAATATACAAAAAAATTAAAATATAAATATATACGGTACTTGATTTTAGAACGAATATCAAAATTTACCGAAGTTAGAGTACCTATCGATATGGTACATTCAACGATAAACAACTACTCCTGCAATTCTCGCTTCTTCTGCTAAATGAATTGGTATATGTAACATGATATCAAAAACAACGGAGGGAATATCTTCTCCAAGTGAACCATGGTTAATCAATTTTTTTCTTCAAGCTCGGTAAAATCGAATTGGTTCATCTCTTTGGAGCACAACTTTCTAAAGAATGTACAACTCAATCAACACCCTAACAACATGCTTTGGTAAAACACATCGCAATGCAACATACAACAGCTGTTGCATTAGATATGGTCGTCATGACATTTAAGGCCAGAAATGGTCCCTTCCTTAAGGTTTATACGTCGTGAAATGTTGGATGAATATCCATCGGGTAGGGGTGTAAGTGGTTCGGGTTGGTGCGGTTTGTGCTAAAACCATAAACCAAACCGAAAATATCGGTTTACTAATTTTGTAACAAAACCAAACCATTTGAATGTATGAACCGAATCAAACCAAACCGAAAAACTTCGGTTTGGTTCGTTTTGGTTCGGTCAGTATGCCTAAACATTCTTGTATGAATGTTATAATACTAAGATATAAACACAATTTTAAAGATTAAGTAAGAAAGAAATTAAGTAGACGTAAAAGTCTCACACAATTATCATTTTAGAGAACCATGATGGAATATGAGAGAAATGAAGAAGATGAAGATCAATAATATCATTTTAATTAAATCTATCTACTTGTGTTTATCATTTAATAGATTATTTTCTAACTTTACACATTATATATTTCAATAAAAGTATATTAGACACATATCAGTTTGGTTCGGTTTGGTGTGGTGTAACTTTTTACAAACCGAAACCGAACCGATTAGACCGGTTTGTAAAAAAGTTAAACCATTTGTAAACCGAACATCCATAAAAACCGTCCAAAACAACGACACTCGTTCTGGTTCGGTCGGTTTGACCGGCTTATCGATTTTCCTTACAGCCCTACCATCGGGTAATTTTACATCTTACAGTACTTTCAAAAATCTGGCCTTATCAGCTTTCATCATGGTGAAACTAGAATGGGGCAGCAGCTTGCCCATTGTCCTTGAACTGAGGATGCGGGTCACTGTGTTTTTTCATATCTTCAATATCGAGTCGAGAATTCAAGTTATCTTTACCCTTCCCCACAACGCCGAGAATGGTATTCAGAACAGTGTCACAGACATTATTCTCAATGTGCATAACATCGAGATTGATTTGTATATGTAAGTTTTATACAGGATCAAGAATTGAAATAGGTTGTCTACTTCAAGGCCTTGAAACAGCTTTCAAAGCATTGAAACTGACTGAGCCTTATATGCATGAACTTAGGGGGAGTTTTTGTACTTGATTCTACTCCTAAACCCGTGTGCATGATTAGATATTATTTTATGACGAAAGAAAAAGTGTTTTTACACAGTTTGCAGGATCTAACATCATTTGTTTAATTCACTATTGCAGGGAATTCTGATTCCTATTTTGTAGGAATCTGTTTCCTAACCTATATTTTGCAGATATGGTGACTGCTTGATTCATTGATTCTAAAATCAATATGTTGTGTTTAAAAGCTCCTATACATACCTCCAACAAGATCAAATCAGTATCTCAGAAGATATTGATCAACTAGCCGTTCGAAGAAGCTGTTAGAAGAGTTAAGATTTAAAGCAAATTTTCAGGAAGTTTGTTGAGAAGATTTTGGTGATCCTCCATTCAAACAAAGTGCTTTAAAAAGAGAATTGCTGGAGGAATTCGACACACAACTACTGAGAGCAATTCACAGAGACACAAACACAATCAAGGATTGACAAACATCAAGGAAGCAGATTCACATCTCAATCTAAAGCATCAGAAGAACAATGCATATTCACCGCAGTTTCATTTTCTGTGTTCTTCTTGTTCTAAACTTTATATGTATATCATTTTGATAATACTTCTGTTTCTCATTCTCAAGGATTGCTCAAGGTGAACAATAGATATTCTTAGTTAATCAGATAGCTAGAGCAGGTACTAGATAGCTTAGTGGGAACCACAAGCTGTAATAGAGTAAGGCATCTCTTTGTGCTTGAGATCTAGGGCTTAGCTGTTGATTAATAAGAATTGTGCTTAAAATTCTAAGGGTAGAAGATCCCTGAGGTAGAAACGTAGGTCCAAGTGGACAAAACTCCATATATCTTGTGTCCCTTGCATTTACTTTCAGTTACAAAGTTAGAACTTTTGCAGCATTCAAAACAGTTTAATTTCAAGGGTTTGAAACTCATTTCAATGACTCGAAATAGACTTATTTTCTTGTTTAGTCTAACTGTTTTATTCCAAGGTCTTGAAACTCATTTCAAGGCCTCAAATCTCTTTACAAATCTTTTAAAACCATTATTCTTGCAAAGTTTAGGAAAAGTCTGCATACACTATTCAACCCCCCCCCTTCTAGAGTATTGATTCCGTATTTCTACCTACTGTACACCCCTTCAATTGGTATCAGAGCTTGTATCACTGCATAGATTTAACCATCTAGGGATTATGAGTACTGTAGGTGATGGTAGTTTCTCTCAGGGAAGAGCTACAAACAGACCTCCTCTCTTCTGTGGAGACAATTTTTTTCACTGGAATGCTTTGATGAAAATGTTCATTATTGATCAAGACATGGAACTCTGAACTATTATCCAGAATAGTCCTCATACATTCTATACTGAGAAGGATGGGATTAGTACTTCCAAATCTCTTTCTTCATCTGAATTAGAGCAATTTTCAAATATTTATAAAGCTATGAATCTCTTATATCATGCTTTGAGTGTAGATGAATTTAACAGGATCTCAAGTTGCAAGACTGCAAAAGAGATATGGGATAAGCTTGTGGCAACCTTTGAAGGAACCATCCAAGTCAAGCAAACCAAGATCAACATATATCTCAGGCAATATGATCTATTCAAGATGATTGGAGATTAGTCTATCAAAGACATGTTCAAAAGATTCACTAACATTGTCAACAGCCTTGACTCATTGGGAAAGCATATTTCCAATGGAGAAAATGTGAGAAATATTCTAAGAAGTCTTCCAAAGGCAGAATGGGAACCAAAGACTATTGCTATTGAGGAAGTTCAAGATCTCTCATCACTCCAATTTGATTACCTACAAGGGAATCTCCTTACACATGAAATATCCATGAATGAAGTTGATGGAGAGCTATCAGAAGGTGTCAAGAACTTAGCTCTCAAGGCAAAGGAGAATGATACATTTGAAAGCCTTGAGACTGAGGATGATGATGAAGATCCAATTGCTTTTCTTTCCAAAGCCTTGACCAAAATTCTTAAAATGAAGAAAAGATTTGGAAACAAAGACTTCAACAAAGATAGACATAGATCATTGAGTAGAAAAGACTACAAAGGTAAATCTTCTTCACATGGTAATAAGCCTAAAGCCATGAAATGCTTTGAGTGTGGTGATGCAGTACACTTGATCAGAGACTGTCCACACACACAAAACAATAACTTTCAGAAGAAATATCATGATAGAAGAAAGAAAGCTATGATAGCTTTATGGAGTGATTAGACACATCAAGTGACTCTGAATCTGAAGAAGAGAATGCCAACATATGCTTTTATGGCCAAGCATGATGAAAATTCTGAAAAGAACATTGAGGTAATGGTAAACTGCTTGATTTCAAAACCAACAGAAACCCTCTCTTATTATCTTAGAAGAATGCTTTTAAATGAAGAGGACTGTCTGAAAGAAATTAGAGTTTTGAAAGAAAAAGTTCATGAGCAAGCAAAAGAAAATCTACATCTTGTTTGCCTGAATCAGAATCTTGAAATCTCTCAGAATAAAACTGGCAGTGATTTCAAGGCCTTGAAAACCAGTTTCAAAGCCTTGAAAACACGAGTCAAGGAAGTACTCACTGAGAGCTCTCTCTTGAGTAACAGCATTGTTAATCCAAGACATCAAGTTGATGAATTGGATAAACAAAATACTACTCTGACTGAGAAGCTTCAAGAATTTGAATTGGTCAAAACAAAACTTGCAGGCTCAGAACACATCTTGAACTTGATTCTTGGAGGTAGCTCAAAGTCTGTTCACAAAATTGGTATTGGATACAATCCAAATTTTCCAAAGAAGAACAATGCCAGATTTGTGAAAGAAGGAAGCAAAACATCTCCCAAGTGCCATTATTGCAATAAGATTTGTCATGCTAAGATGACTTGTCCTTTTAGAAGACGAGACCCTCACATAATGAGGAACACTTTTCCCTTCCAACTCAAAGTACAAGTTAGATAGATTTGGGTTCCTAAAGGGGTTAGACCACCTAACATGGTTGACCCTGAATATGAATCTAAATTCATCACTTGGTCTAACAGCTGGGTAAGGCAGTGAATGGTGTTGCAGGAAGTCACTAAGATCAAAGAGAAAAAATGGTTTATGGACAGTGGTTGCTCAAGACACGTGAGTGGAAAGAGATATCTATTCTCAGAATTGAAATAGAAATCAGAAGGATCAATTACATTTGGTGACAAATGATAATGCAACATTCTTGGTATTGGTAAAGTTGGTAAAAATTCTGAAAACTCTATTTCTGATGTATATCTAGTTGATGGCTTGAAATTTAATCTGCTTAGTGTATCTCAACTTTGTGAAAATGGAAACAAGGTTATCTTTGATCAAGAGAAATGTGTGGTGCAAAATGAGAAATCTGGCAATTTCATCCTCACAACCTCTAAATCAAACAATGTTTATACTTTTCAAACTAACAGAGTTGCAGGTGAAAACTTGAAGTGTCTCAAGGCCTTGAAAGAAGTTTCTAAGCTTTGCCACAGAAAGTTGGGACACAGCTTGCATACCTTGGACAAGTTAGTTTCCAAGAACTTAGTAAGAGGTTTACCCTCTATCAAGTTCAAAGATGAAGAAGTATGCAAATCATGTGCACAAGGCAAGATAACTAGAAGCTCATTCAATCCAAAGAACTTTGTAAGTACTACTATACCCATTAAACCAATGCACATGAATCTATGTTGTCCTATGAGAACTCCAAATCCAAAGGGTAAGAAGTACATGCTTGTTATTGTATATGATTTCTCTGATATACTTGGGTTATGTTTCTTAAAGAAAAATATGAATCTCTCACTGAATTTTCAAAACTTTGTAGAGAACTTCAAAAATTGAAAAACCTACCTATTGTTTCCATAAGAAGTGATCATGGTAGAATTTTGATCAAATTGAGTTTGATGTATTCTGTTCAAAGCATGGCATCTCTCACAATTTTTCTGCTCCTAGAACTCCTCAACAGAATGGAGTAGTTGAAAGAAAGAACAGACCTCTTGAATACATTTCAAGAACAATGCTTCTGGAAAACAAGTTGCCAAAGTATTATTGGGCAGAAGTTGTGAATACAGCAAACTATATTCTTAACAGGTGCTTGATCAGACCTATTATGAAGAAGACTCCCTATGAGTTGTTCAAAGGAAGAGAGCCAAACATTTGTTACTTCAAACCATTTGGGTGTACTTGTTTTGTCCACAACAATGGTAAGGACAATCTTGGTAAATTTAATGCAAGAATTGATGAAGTTATTTTTCTTGGCTGTTCACAGACAAGCAAAGCCTATAGAGTTTATAATAAGAGAACCAAGCTTATTGAAGAAAGCATTAATGTTATTTTTGATGAAAGCTATGATGGTTCTTTGAGTGATGGTTTTGCAGATCTTAATCTGAACAAGCATGATTCAGATACTGAAGAAGAATCCTCAAAAGGATACAAGGAAATGTCACAAGAACAAGACAGGCATTTTCAAGGCCTTGAAACCAAAGTTCAAAGCCTTGAAACAGAATCTCCTGAAAAGACAAGAGAACAAGCTACTACTTCAAGTTCTCTGAGACTTGAGAAGCAAACTGGAGAGCCTGAACCATGGAATCCAAGAAAGATATTCAAATATATCCCATCTCATCCTGCTGATAACATTATTTCTCATCCAACCACCGGTACACAAACCAGATCACAATTGAAAAATGTTTGTGCTTTTAATGCTTTTATCTCTCTTGTAGAACCTAAAACTTTGAAGGAAGCATTACAAGAAGCAGACTGGATTATAAAGTGAACTCAATGAGTTTGAAAGGAACAAGGTCTGGAATCTAGTTCCTCCACCAAGAAATCAGTCTGTCATTGGCGCCAGATGGGTACTCAGAAACAAGTTAGATGAGAATGGAAACGTAATCAGGAACAAATCTAGATTGGTAACTCAAGGCTACAATCAAGAAGAAGGTATTGACTATGAAGAAACTTTTGCTCATGTTGCAAGATGCTGATTTTGCAGGATATAAAGTTGATAGAAATATTACATCAGGATGCTGTCAATTTATTTGATCATCTTTGATCAGCTGGTATTCAAAGAAGCAAAAGTCAGTTGCACTATCAGCAGCTGAAGCTGAATACATAGCAGCTGGAGCTTGCTGTTCACAAGTGTTATGGATAGCACAACAAATGAGAGATGTTGGATTTGATTTCAGAGATATACCTATCAAGTGTAACAACAAAAGTGCAATATCAATTAAAAATAATCCAGTTCAGCATTCAAGAACAAAGCATATTGATGTTAGACATCACTTCATCAGAGATCATGCTGAAAAAGGTGATATTGTTCTTGAATTTATTTCTACTAACTTGCAATTGCAGACGTCTTCACTAAACCATTGCCAGATGAAAGATTCTCAGCCTTAAGATTGGAATTAGGCATGCTAAATAAGGAAGTTTTGGTTTAGAGGGAGAATCTAACAAGTTTTATGTGTTTCAAATGTTTGATCTTATTTTCAAAGCCTTGAAAATCCTTTCAAAGCTTTGAGTATTTGTGCATTATATCTTACAGCTTTTCAAGGCCTTGAAATTCTTTCCAAAGCCTTGAAAATAAGAATGCATGATAGATAGTTAATAATCTTGATCTTTCAATGTTGGGTGTTATTTTTGTAGATAATTGCTCATTGTTGCCCCTCAATTTTGAAAAAACCCTTTTCAGCCAAAATAGTATTATCTTTTTATTTCCAACGGCACACACAATTTTAAATCTTTTTGATTTATCAGATCTTCAAAGATCAGAGAAAATATTTAGATTCCTTTTCAAACTAAAACTCTCTTCTATTTATATCCTTCTTTATTCCTCTCCTTCGGATCTATCCTACCTCTCTCTTATTCTCAAAACCCTAATGAGCACCATAATAGCCTCAGAAAAAATCAAGATGGCAGGTGGATCAAAGGCTGCAACAGAGAAGAAAAGAAAGAACATTGTGGAAGAGGTTCAAACCATTAGTGGGGAATCCAGTTCAAAAACCCCTAATGAAGAAAACATAGCTCCTCCTCCTCCCAAGAAGAAGGCCAAGAAAGATGAGACCCCAGTGTCCCGCAAAAAAAAGAAGAAGGCAGTGGAGTCTGCACCAGAAAAACAGAAGGGTATTCAGATTGGTACCCCTAAGAAGACAAAGAAGATGACTAACAAAGCAGACAAGGGCAAAGGAAATGAAAAGGTTACAGAGGATGAACCAGAAGATGAACCAGATGAGAATATAGAGAAGGCACTACAGATCTATTCAGAGAAGAAGAAATCCACTGGTAAGAAATTATCCCCTGATAATACATGGTTCATTATTAATTTTGCTAGAGGTCAGTGGCTTGATGGATTTGCTTCTAGACTAGTTGCTCTATGTGGTTTGGTTAGTATGCCTATGTTACATGGTATGAATCTGGAGTGCATCAAAATGTTGAAGAAAAGCTCTCTTTGGTTTATTCTAAATCCACCAGAGTTAGCTTACCCTAGTCTCACAAGATTCTTTTACCTAAACATGAAAAAACTCAGAAATACTGCAAATACGGTGATTCGGACTAAGGTTACTAGCATTGATATGAAACCGGTAACTACCCTCCTAAGAGTGAAGCCCTGAAGCTAGAAAAAGAAGAGTTCTTTCTACCAAATACCCCTACCTCATCCAAACAGTTAACACACTCTTTGCTGACTATTGAAGCCAAAGTTTTGTTTACCGTATTGATGAGATGTGTGTTACCCAGGGAACACTCAAAGGAACTGGTATCAGATAGGGTGTTTCAGTTAATGTATTTGGTTATGCATGGTTATGATATTGATCTTCCAATGATTGTAATGGAACACATGCTATACAGCCAAACCAATCAGAGAAAACACCCTTTGCCATATGCCAACCATCTCACCTTATTCTTCCAACACTTTGAAATTCCAACTTATAGAGAAGAATCAGTGACTAGTGGTTTTGGTATGCTCAATGAGAAGGCTTTTGAGAAGATTGGTGTGGTGAAAACCAGTGCTAAGATTTGGAAGCTATACTGAGATCTGGCAGCGGAAGAATTGGGTTTCAAGAAATTTCGCAAACCTAAATCCTTGACTCCCACTCCAAGCCAAACCTCCCAGTCTCAAGACAACCCCTTGACTCTCAAGTTGATGAAGGAACTTCAGATGCAAATTGATGAAGTAAAGGAGAATCAACATGGGTTTGACACTGATCTCAGATAGGTGAAGTACATGGTTGAAAACATGTTCAGAAGCATGACATTGTTTGATGTGGCTGAGGAAGTATCTCAAGCGTAGAAGAGTGCCAAATAGGATGAATCAGCAGAGGATCTACCCAGTGATCACTCAACTCAGTATAGGGCTGCTCAGGTCAAAGGTAAAGGCAAGCAGGTAGATGTTGAACTAGTAAATCAAGATCAAGAAGAAGACAATCCTGATTCAGGAGCACTGCTGATAGACATCAAGAAGAAGAAACCTAAGAAGCCCAATGTGCCAGAGATTGCGACTGTTGCTGATATGTTTGAGGGAGAAGGTGATAAAGGTGATGACGTGGCTCAACCAGAAGAAGAACAGGATGATGAGGAAGATAGTCAGGAAGAAGATGCAGAGAAGCAAGGAGATAAATACCCTAACCCTTAACTCTTGCCTACTATTCCTTCTCCTTTTCAAGGCCTTGAACTGCTTTCCAAAGTCTTAAAAGTTTTATCTCTTCAAAATATTTTTTTTAAGTCTTTCCAAACACTGATCCAACTTATTCTCATTCTTTTTTTATAAAATTCAAAAAGGGGGGAGAAATTTAGGATTTTATTTTTATTTGATTTTAGGTAACGTGGTTTTTGGTCTAGTAGGGTTATTTGAAACTTTGTTGTTACTTTCCGGCTTCAGTTTGATAAGTTTGATCTTTTGGACATTATGTGTTGATATTATATGACTGATTCTGCTATGTGCTAATGAGTATTTTTTGCAGAATAACAGTATCAAACAAATTGGAAGACTATGGTTTTGTCTTTCATCAAGGGGGAGATTGTAAGTTCTATGCAGGATCAATCAAGGCCTTGAAACAGCTTTCAAAGCCTTGAAACTAACTGAGCCTTATATGCATGAACTTAGGGGGAGTTTCTGTAATTGATTCAACTCCTAAGCCCCTGTGCATGACTAGATGTTATTTGATGATGAAAGACAAAGTGTTTTTACACAGTTTGCAGGATCTAACATTATTTGTTTGATTCAGTATTGCAGAAATTATGTTTCCTATTATGTAGGAATCTGTTTCCTAACCTATATTTTGCAGATATGGTAACTGCTAGATTGATTGATTTTGAAATCAATCGGTTATGTTTAAAAGCTCATCTACATACCTCCAACAAGATCAAATCAGTATCTCAGAAGATATTGATCAACTATCCGTTGGAAGAAGCTGTTAGAAGAGTCAAAATTTGAAGAAAATTTTCAGGAAGTTTGTTGAGAAGATTCTGGTGATCCTCCATTCAAAGTGAGTGCTTTAAAAAGAGAATTATTGGAGGAATTCGACACAAAACTACTAAGAGAAATTCACAGAGACATAAACACAATCTCGGATCGTCAAACATGAAGGAAGCAGATTCACATCTCAATCCAAAGCATCAGAAGAACACTGCATATTCACTGCAGTTTCATTTTATGTGTTCTTCTTGTTCTGAACTTTATCTGCATATGATTTTGATAATACTTCTATTTATCACTCTAAAGGATTGTTCAAGGTGACAATAAAGAATTCTTAGGTAATCAGATAGCTAGAGCAGGTACTAGATAGGTTAGTGAGAACCACAAGCTGTAACAGAGTAAGGCATCACTCTGTGCTTGAGATCTAGGGCTTAGCTGTTGATTAATATGAAGTGTGTTGAAAATCCTACAGGGAGAAGATCCCCGAGGTAGAGACGTAGGTCCAAGTGGACCGAACTCTATATATCTTGTGTCTATTGCATTTACTTTTCAGTTACAATCTTAGACCTTTTGCAGCATTCAGAACTGTTTAATTTCAAGGGTTTGAAACTCATTTCAAGGCCTTGAAATAGACTTACTTTCTTGTTTACTCTAATTGTTTTATTCCAAGGGCTTGAACTCATTTCAAGGCATTGAATCTCTTTACAAATCTTTTGAAACCATTATTCTTGCAAGGTTTAGCAAAAGTCTGCATAATCTATTCAACCCCCCCCCCTTCTAGAGTATCGATCCTGTAATTCTACTTACTGTACACCCCTTCAGTATCAGGTTATCCTTCCAATAAGGTAATTCAAAGAATATTCTTTTCTTTTTCCAATTCAAAACTTGGTCATGCTTGTTAGTCTCTCTAGATTTCCGCTTCCTCTTTCGACCATACAACAAAGGCTTGTCTATTTCAATCTTTCCATACTTGTTTTCAATGTTCCCAACTTGTTCCAAGACATCTACCCAAATAATACCAATGGCGGTTCTCTCGTATCTATGGTCCCATCAAAGTTTCTTTTATCTGTCAGAAACTTGTGACCTAATTCTACGAAACGACGATGCGCCAAATAAGAAAACTTCCTTGAATGCTTCAACCAGCGATAGTCAGGATCTGCATTGCACGATGGACAAGCTAGTTTCTCTTTTTTGCTCCATCCAGATAAGTTGGCATATGCTGCAAAATCATTTATTGTACACATGAGAGCATCACGCATTATAAACATTTCATTTATGGAAGCATCACTGTCTGACCACATGTCTTTAAAGTAGGGATGGCAACGGGTCGGATCCGGATCGGATCAGGCCAGATCCGATCCAGATCCAACCAGGAGAAATGAGATCCAGATCCGATCCAGATCCGTTCGGATCATCGCCGGATTCGGATCAGATCGGATCGGGTCTCATTCAGTTGATCCAAATCCGATCCGTGAATCCATATAGTACATAGTCAGATCGGATTTAGATCGGATCCGGCTCGAGTTAGCACTAAATAGAAAAAACTATATAAAAAAGTAAACACTATTGCATACGCTAAGTCGTGTTCATAAGTTATGAAGCCTAAAAAATAAAAGAAATAGCTTTGTAGGTTGGAGTTACTATAGTATTCTTCTTGTAAATGTACGTGGTGAGGTAATAGGGGTATATTTGTATAGCACACATATACGTCAGATCGGATCGGGTCGGAACCCGGTGGATCTACCCTTAGATCCAAATCCAGATCCAAATCCGTTCGGGTCTGGCTTTCCGGATCCAAATCCGATCCATTTTCAGCTTGGATCGGATCTGGATCTGATCCATTCGGCTCAGATCGCTCGGGTCTCAGATCGGATCGGACCATATTGCCATCCCTACTTTAAAGTCCTCAATCAATGGTTGCATATAAATATCAATATCATTACCTGGTGCTCGCGGACCATCCACCAATGTCGACAATATAAAGTTGGTTGTTTCAAGCATAAACTAGGTTTTGAATTGAAAACCATCAGCACAATGGGCCATGTACTATGTGCAATGCTCATTGTTCGAAATGGATTAAAATCATCTGCTGCTAAGCGAAGTCTGACATTTCGACTATCTTCAGAAAATGTTGGGTGCTCCATATCAAAACATTTCCAAGCCATTGAATCTGATGGATGTCATAACACTCCATCGTCCACTCATTCATCATCATGCCATCGCATAGCAGATGCAGTTTTAGATGACATATATAACCGTTGAAGTCTTGGTTTCAAAGGAAAGTGCCTAACTTGTTTCACAAGGACCGTAGAGAACTTAGTGGTTCCATCATCTAAAGTAACCTCAAAATCTTTATACCATGGCTTCTGGAATGTATCACATCTAACTCTCGATGCCTTATCTTTTCATTACAACATACAATTATTTGGGCAAGCATCATACTTCACGTTGTTGATGTTGGAATAGATTCCCTAGAGGCAATCTAGTTTAGTATGAATTTATTTGTGGCTAGAAATTCATTTATTATTTATTGGATATTTAATATAATGAAGTCCTTAGATTTACAATTGTGTTGTTTATCTTAAATATCCCTAGTCCAGTATAATGCTTAATGGGACAATCATCTATAGACTAGTATGGGGTTGGATTGATATGGAGATATCACGATCCAACACATAGGTGTGCATTAGGGAATGTTGCACTTGATTGACCCATCTCCAAGAAGGCTACATACACGTTATGATGAGTCACAAGCGCTTCTCGCGGTACAATGGTATTGTCATCCTTATACTTGAAGTCACTAGATATTCTAGTTGTGGATTATTGTGATTTTGGTAGCGTTAAACGCTACACCGTAACTGGGTAGTTATAAAGGCGTGTCCTGGATACAATAAGAAGCAAGCTTAGAGATCTTAGTGGACGTAGATAGAATTTGTCCCTCCCTCATAACGGGATCAAATATCCTAGGCCACTCGAGGGATAGTGCTTATAGAATGTCTGGCCAGACTCAAATAAATCAATATGGGATATTGATGTTATTTGCACGAATAAGGCTATTCCCATGGATCGAGAAACTATGGATTGGATATACGAGTGTGAATTGTATGTCTCGTGTCCAATCCGGATACAGAGACAAAGGGATGAGACAATTACTTGTACAAAGGTTGTCAAGATGACTATTCTGTTAGTTGGCTAGAATGGATGTTTTGCTAGAAACCGCTCCATATTAGCAAATAGTTGCTACCAACTAAATAGAACCTATGGGGTCACACTCTATATAGAGTTGAACTAGATTTGGGAATTAATTAATTGGATTAATTAATTAGAAGGATCACTTTGCAAAACCTTGCAAACTTAGTAGGGACTAATTTGCAAGGAAGGGACTAAATTGAATTCTAGTATGACTAGAATAAGTCCTTTAGGTAGTTGACAAGGAGTTGTTGGACTATATAAAGGACCCTTCTTCCTTCCTTCCCATATAACTTATCCTCATTATTGAACATAACAAGAGTGGGAGAGAACAAAAGGAGAGAGAGAGCAACAAGCAAAGGAGCCGACCGCCCCTTTGCCAGCCGCCCGTCCTGTCGGCCACAAGGAGGTCGAGACCCTCCTTTTTGGGTCTCGTTTTGCGTGATTCTTCTTCCTCTTCCTCTTCCGGGCTAGCACCAAGGACTTGGGAGATTCTAGGATCAACTCTAGGCGTGGATCAACCATAGAGAACGTGACACAATTCGCGTTTGAAGTCATCAAAGGAGAACCCTAAGGTGTGTTATTGATTTCTTACCCTTACCATCGTTATGCCTCTTGACTTGTGATCCTTGGAGGGTTTTGCATGGTTTTATGATTGTTTGTGTTTCCGTTGCGCATCCATGAATCAAAACCCTACAGTGGTATCAGAGCCACAGGTCGTAGAGCATAAACGTGGTTTATGTGTTACGTTTTAGTTGTTTTACAACTTAATTTGATTGTTTATCGCGTAAAACAAGACAAATCAAGCATGGGATGCAATTTGTCAATAATTAATCATAACAAGATCCAATTTTTTGCATTGGATGCATGAATTGGTGATTTTGAGAAATTTTAGGATCTTAGATCTAGGGTTTGGGCATCCTTGGGGAAGAAGGAGTTCTTCCAAACAAGGAAACAACCAAACTTGGGCATCAAGCAAGGGAGTTGTTTTGGAAACAACTCCCATAAGGAGGTTCGGCCCCCTAGGGGACCGCCCCCCTTTGCTTGCCGCCCAAGCTTGGCCGCCCTAGGGGCCGGGCGGCCCTAACCCGCGGCCTAGGCTTGTGAGTTTTGGGCCGGGCCGGCCCTAGGGCCTTGTGGTTCATCTTATTGGGCCCGGGAAATTTGATTGTTGGGCCCATGGACCGTTTTAACCTTAGAAATCCTAAAATCAATTAAAACTGACCAAGCGCGTTAAAATTGGATTTTAACTGTTTATGTGCAATTTGCATGGTGATTGGATATGGCCTTAGGATGTGGTTTGATGTGGATGTTTAATTTTGTGGTTTGGTTTTACGGCCTGCGAGCTGATCAATTAATTGTAATAATTAATTAGGGTTTTATGGCCTGCGTGCCATTTTTTTCTCAACTTGTGAGATTTATTTTATTTAGTATAGAAGTTAGCTAGTGCTAGATAAAGTAGATTGTTAGCCAAGAATTGAAGAAAAGAAGCCCAAAGCCAAAGGAGCCACAAAAGATGGAGCATGGAGCATTCCACATGACTATGAAGGATGGACCAAAAGATCAAGACGCATGGAGATGTGTTTGCTTTAGGGTTCATAGATAATTCCATTGGCTTGGAATTATCTTAGTCTAGAAAAGGCCATATCCACATCACGTTTAATTTCTGTTTTGTGGTTGTTTATTTTATTGTCTTATTATTGTGTGGTTGGTGTATGGATGATGCATGCAATTAGGATAATAAGATAATTAGACAACCCAGATCTATTATTTGGAGTTGTGCCCAAACTCAAATAGATAGATTAGTTGATATTGATCAACAAAACAATTAAAATTGAATTTAAAAATCCCTCAAAAGTCAAATATTGTGTTCTTGCCTTCTCGTTATTTAAACACTCATTATCATCATTATTTATCACGTTCGTGCGTGCCAAAGCATGGCGACTTGGTTCATAATGATGGAATGCGATGGCACGTAACAATGTGCAATTGTTTAGATAAGAGGTTGAACACAACTGGGCTATTAATATGATTAAGAAACCTAGAGGCAATCAATTGGGATTATCCATATGGATGGATAAATAAGGAGTTATTTGCCCAATTGAACTAAGAGTTGCATAAGGGATGCAATTGGAATCGTTCCTACCTAAAGTAGTCGAATTATGGGTGACTTGCCAAAGCAAGCTCATAAGGATATGAAACATGGATCTTGGCCCACTAGAAAATATAGGGATATTTTGCGCATTAATATCTTGAGGGTTATTAATCCGTAGAAAAATAGTGGGAGCTATATTTGATAAACTAGCCATTATTGAATATAGTCAAAAATTCACAAATACTAAAACTTGCGTATTTTCCTTTTTGTAGAATTCCAAATGGCAAACAATCCATCGAGTTCACAACATTCCCTACGATCTGTCCTTGAGAAGGACAAGCTCTCTGGAACCAACTTTCTTGATTGGTACAGAAACTTGAGAATTGTTCTCAAGCAAGAGAAGAAATTGTACGCAATAGAGGAGCATGTTCCAGAAGGTCCAGAGAACCAAACACCTGCTTCCCTAAAGGCGTATCAAAAGCGTGTTGATGACGCTAATGATGCGGCCTGCCTTATGCTATGCACCATTACTTCTGAGCTTCAGAAGCAACACGAAAAACATGAATACTGTCGATATGATCGAGCATCTGAAGTAGCTCTTCCAAGAGCAGGCAAGGGTAGAGAGGTATGAGGTTTCTAAGGCACTGTTCAAGTGTCATCTGGCAGAAGGGAACCCGGTGGGATCCCATGTACTCCGAATGATCGGGTACTTGGAGAATCTCGCCCGACTAGGGTTGTCGGTCGGCCAAGAGTTGGCAACCGATCTCGTGTTGCAATCGTTGCCCGAGAGTTATGGACAGTTCATCATGAACTATAACATGAAAGAGATCGTGAAACCGCTGCCAGATTTACTCAATATGTTGAGGACAGCTGAACAGAGCATCAACAAGGATAAGGGCAAGGCCATTATGATGGTACAGAAAGGAAAGGGCAAAAGGTTTGCCGCAACCTCCAAGGGCAAAGTCAAGTCAGTCGCTAAGTCCAAGGAACCTGCCCTTAAGCCTGTTGGTGGCATTGCCAAAGGTGTGACTAAAGGTGAGTGTCACTACTGCAGTCAGCCTGGACACTGGAGGAGGAACTGCCCAAAATATCTGGAGGACAAGAGGCTTGGAATAGTGATTCCACCACCACCAGGTATTTTTGTTGTAGATGTCAATTTGACTGTCTCTACATCGTGGGTATTAGGTACTGGATGTGGATCTCATATTTGTCGAAATATGCAGGATCTAAAGAGAAGTAGAAGATTGGCTAAAGGAGAGGTAGATCTGCGCGTTGGGAATGGAGCAAAGGTTGCTGCATTGGCCATAGGCGTGTGCGAGCTATCTCTGCCTTCAGGATTAGTTTTAGAATTAAATAATTGCTATTTTGTGCCTGCTATGAGCAGAAACATTATTTCTATTTCTTGTTTGGACAAGGATGGTTTTATTATTTCAATAAAGAACAATTGTTGTTCCTTTTATTTTAATAATATTCACTATTTTAGTGCGCAATTATTTAATGGACTTTATGTCCTTGATCTAAGCAATCATGTCTACAACATTAATACTAAGCGGATTAAAATAAATGATTTAAATCCTGCTTATTTATGGCACTGTCGTTTAGGCCACATAAATGAGAAACGTGTATCTAGACTCCATAAGGATGGATTACTAGACTCATTTGATTTTGAATCATATGAGACATGTGAAGCTTGTTTATTGGGAAAAATGACAAAGTCCCCTTTCAATAAGAAAGGTGAGAGGACTAGTGAGCAATTGGCGCTCATACATACAGATGTGTGCGGGCCATTTGCCACGCCTGCCAGGGGTGGTTATGTCTACTTCATTACATTTACTGATGATTACAGTAGATATGGATTTGTGTACCTTATGAGGGAAAAATCCGTATCCTTTGAAGTGTTCAAAGAATTCAAGAATGAAGTAGAGAAGCAACTTGGCAAAAGTATCAAGGCTCTACGATCGGATCGTGGAGGAGAATACTTAAGCCAAGAGTTTGACGACTATCTTAGAGAGTGTGGGATCGTGTCCCAACTCACTCCACCCGGAACGCCACAATGGAATGGCGTGTCCGAGAGGAGGAATCGAACCCTATTGGATATGGTTCGATCTATGATGTGTCAAACTGATCTTCCATTATCATTTTGGGGCTACGCTCTATTAAGTGTAGCTTTCACCATTAACCGTGTTCCATCTAAATCAGTCATGAAGACACCATATGAGATGTGGAGTGGGAGGCGTCCCACACTGTCGTTCATGAGGATTTGGGGCTGCGATGTCTATGTAAAACATTTACAATCAGACAAGCTGGGGCCTAAATCGGATAAGTGAAAATTTGTGGGGTACCCTAAGGAAACTAATGGATACTACTTCTACAATCCAACCGAGAACAAAGTGTTTGTTGCTCGGACCGGCGTGTTTCTAGAAAGAGAGTTTGTCTCTAAAGAAGCAAGTGGGAGGAATGTAGAACTTGAAGAGGTTCAAGAACCTCAAATCACTTAACCGATTATGGAACATGAACAGGAACCACAATCAGTTGTGGAGCAACCTGTTCAGGTAACACAAGAGCTTCGTAGATCTAGTAGAGTGCGCCAGGAACCCGAGAGGTATGGACTTCTCGTGACCGATTCCGGTGACACGATGCTCATAGATGATGAGCCTACTACCTATGACGAGGCCATGAATGGCCCAGACTCTCAGAAGTGGCTAGAAGCCATGAGATCCGAGATGGAATCCATGTATACCAACAAAGTATGGACTTTGGTGGAACCACCCGATGGGGCGCGACCCATAGGGTGCAAGTGGGTCTTCAAGAAGAAGATCGACATGGATGGTAATGTGATTACCTATAAGGGCCGATTGGTGGCTAAAGGATTCAGACAGATTCATGGTATTGACTATGATGAAACCTTTTCACCAGTCGGTATGACCAAATCCATCTGAATCCTACTTGCGATTGCAGCATACCATGACTATGAGATTTGGCAGATGGATGTCAAAACAGCATTCCTTTATGGGAATCTCCTCGAGGATGTGTATATGATACAGCCGGAGGGTTTTGAGGATCCAAAGCAAGCCAACAAAGTCTGTAAACTGCAACGATCCATTTATGGATTAAAGCAAGCTTCTAGGAGTTGGAATCGACGTTTTGATGAAGTGGTCAAAGAGTTTGGCTTCATCAGAAACGAAGATGAGTCTTGTGTCTACAAGAAGTTTAGTGGGAGTGATGCGCAATTTAGCGTGCTATTCGCAAGTATAATCAAGTAATATAGAGAGTATTTTAGACTCGGATTATCGATCCCACAGGGACTTTGCAGGTTTTTCTAATAATCTGTTTTAAGTTGCAGAGTGTAAAAAGGAGGAATATTTTGAGAGCTTGTTTGCTAACTAAGTACTGAAAGTAAATAACAAAAACGTAAATCTTTTTGTAAGAATTTTCTGAATAATCTTAAGGTTGTAAAACTAGGCTTTGAGATACTAGGTCCGGGGATCCCCTAGGGTTCTTAAGATTTTCGTTCTTTGTTTGACATAAAAACACACAGCAGTCTCGTTATCCGTGCCACGTACCAATTGTGCAGTATCTTTTCTTTTCCTGCACGTTATCACAATCCTGCAGACTGTCGGATTCCTGTTAAGCTGTCTAAGTCTGCAGTCTCGTTCTAAGGCTGCTAGGGTTTCTAACAGTTGGTCTCAACGATTTCAGGCAAGTCCTATCTTCCCTTCGCTAGTCGGCCCATCGGGGTAAGGTGCTAAATTATGTCTTCTCTTCCTAACCCTAACCCGACGTTTTCACCTACCGGCTCGGGTCTGTAGAAATTCTGGTTAGCTACTCCGATCATGCATAAACCGTAGAATTCAAAGACAGAATAACTGATAAAACTGCTGATATTAAGATAACGTAATCATGAATTCATAGTCAAAACGTAGAACTAATCTCTGAAAACGAAACCCTAGGTTCACCGAGAACCTAGGTAAAAGTTAAGCTACTGAAATTCATAACGTAAATAACACAGTTTTTGAATAAGAGAGAAGAAGAGCAAACGGGTGTCTTGAATCTGGATTCACATTACCGTGCTCTCCGGGGATGCTCCGACTTCTCCTTCGGTTGTGCTGTCTTGTGTTGATGATCAAAACGAGTCTGGACGAGTCTTTAAATAGTGCTGTTTTTTCCCGAAACGCTTGCGCCAGAAATTACGAAAACTGCCACCGGTCCACCGACTCTGGAAAAAAAAGTCAAATTGGCTGCGTATATACGCAAGGCTGCGTATATACGCAACCAGGGGCCCAAAATCCACCCACCACCACCTCCCTGCCTGCGTATATACGCAGCCCTGCGTATATACGCAGACAGGGCTGTGTCCTGGCCCGACTTGGTCCACTGGTGGGCCCGGTTGGGTCTTCTGGGTCCCACACTTCTGCCTGAAATCTCCGGTTTTCCTTCCTCGGTGTCTTCCTGCTTTCCCGTGTTCCCGTCTTGCGTTTTGACCCGAAACTTGTCAAATTTACCAAATTACCCCTGGCTCAAAACCGTTCTGAATTCTGTCCAATCTTGGCTCTGGCCATAGGAAAACTGCTGACTGAATTTGGAAGACAAAATCTAAACTTAACTCCGGAAACACGGGCCCGGTGCCAAAATGACCAAAATACCCTAGGCCAAAATTTTCCCGGAAATCGTCGAGAACCTGAAATAGTTCCTCCTGACTATGGATACCGGGAACCGGGACTCCTTACTTGAGCGTGGCCTGTCTGGGACCCACACTTGACGGGAGTCGGTTTTTCGGCCGGACTCCGTTTCAGCATTATAACCTGTTTTCGGAAAGCCCATGACGTTTCTGTTCTTTTGCCCCTGGTTTCACTTCAAAATTCCAAGTCAAGCTCAAGATATTGTCAACCAAGCGCATCCCTATGATTCTCGGTTTTGGCGTTTTCAGCTTCCTCGGTCGGTTTTCACTGCTCGTTTTTCCTACAGTCTTTTCGTTTTCCATTCCGCTCTCCCTTGTACCAGTCTCGGTCACATCCTGCTCCGAGCATTTTCAGCACGTTTCCCGAGGCGAACCCGGTTCTGTCTCGGCACGCATCCCGATGCACTGTCCGAACCTGTTCCTGAAAAAACAGGAAAAAAGCCGCGATCATATCCAATAAAAGTACGAAACCTGCAGAAATTCACGAAGAGCAAATAAACGTCTCGTTCCTAAAACCGAGGCTTTCCGAGGGTGAATTCTGGCTAAAACGCGGCTTCCCAGCACAATGGCACGTCAAATCAGGCTAAAAGATAACCCCTAATTGGGCGTTATCAAATACCCCCACACTTAACTTTGCTCGTCCCGAGCAAATTCCAGCAATATACTACCAATGCATACTATCCCGAATCGATCCAGAGCAGTGTAACTGCACTTATTTAAAAACAGTATTAATATTATAAAAACAGTTTATATTTTTTTTGGTTAGATTGGGCAACCTCTTCAACTCAAACTGAACATCATGAAGTTCTCATATTCCTCTAAATTTCAGAAACCGCGGTGATCGGAAGAACTCGCGGCCAGCCTAGGTTAGGAACAAGCACGGACACCACTTACTTCCGCTTTTGCACGCAAACCGAACGTATCCCTAATGCACACCTTCCGTGCTTTTACTCTGGGTGTAATGTAAATCTGCCGGCTTTGGGACGGTAGGATAAGTCATTTAGAAGTGATGTCCTAAACGTCACAGCACACTCACACATACCCCAATCTCACACTCCCTCACCAAGATGACAGAAACTGACCCAAATCACCTAAGATTCTAGACACTCAATTTCCCCAGTCCCGGTGTAACTGCCGTTCTCGCGGCCACAACTGTGAACGAATGTGAAACTGTGATAAAAATTACCGGCCTGACGTTTTGAAATAAAATCAATCAAGCACTCTGAATTTTCTGCGGGGCAACACAATAAACAATATAAACCAGGCCAACTCTATGATAAACCAAAAACGTGGGGTCGCAGAAAAATACTGAAATAAAATCTGAAACGACCACCCCCACACTAATTTCGAACCATGTAGTCAATCTGTAAAATAATCGCGCTTTTCCAACCAATCCTCCTCACTGCAATGATGTCTAAATTGCACAGCGCGTCCTCCAATAACCCTGTCAACCCAAAGTCCCCCATGTCGTGCGGAAAATTACGCACTACGGCTCTCCTCCTGTGCTCACAGTGTAATGTCGTGAGTGACCGCCACACCGAAGTGTGCTGCCGTCACTATCTCACCCTTACACACCCTCAAATATAAAAATAAAGCTCATCCACTATCAAATATGACAATTCTGCTCTACCCCAGAAAATTCCCCTCAACTCAACTCCCTCGTGTCATGACGCGTAGGAAAGGTCAAAATACTAACAATGATGCGAGTATCAAAAAACGGCTTCCTAGGTCAAACGGTTACCAAGAAAAGGATTAATGGATCAACGGGGCTCACTAGTGGACCTAAGGTGCGAGACAGGACGTGAGGTCCCCTATGGCCTATCACTCCACCAAATGATGTGGTGACCGTGATGGCGGGTTGACGACTACCTGGTGACGGTGGTCTGGCAGCTAGTCGGATACTGGCTCGGGAGACAGCTACTTGCGTTTTCTGACGTGCATTGGCTCTATTAACTCCCCTAGACAGATTCTCGCAGCTCTTCCTCACTTAAGTTCGTCCACTTCGGGAAATTTTCTATCATTAAGCTCTCTCCAGTTTTAAGCTAAATCCTTCGCCCAGTCTCAAAATTTTCAATTTTTACCAATTTTTGATTTTTTTTTAATAAAACGTAATGCAGTTACAACGCCACCACCCCCACACTGGATGGTGCCATGCCCTCATGGTACTAATCATCAGGCATATAATCTGGATTGAATGAGCTGGCTTGCCTCATCGAACGGGAAAACTGGTAGCATATGCCGAAAAATAAAGCGATTGAACCTGTGCACCCGGAGTCAGTTCTTACAGGTGCTGACTTTTCCGCAGAGATCGGTGGAGAAGGACCGTTGACCGGTCGCCAAAAAATTTCTCGACGGAAGTTGTCAACCTTCCGGGCTCTATGTGCGCTCTTCAAATGTGCAATCCCCAAGCACCATTGTGTTTGACAATGTGCTCCCATATGGTCAAGTATACTTTCGTACACCGGGGTCGATTGCTCTATTCTGCAGAAAAATCGTTCCTGAAAAATCCCCAACTCGTATGAGTCCCTGTGTTGGTCAAGTGTGCCAGAACACACCGGGGTCGATTCTTCAAGATTTTGAAAATCTGCCTTTCCTTCTACGAAATTTTCTGAATTCGCTTCAAACTCCACGGATCTGTGTATGGAGGTAGAGAGAGAGAGAAATGGGGCAAAAACATGCTGCTGTCCGAAAAAAAATTTATTATTATTTCTTTTTTATTTTATTTTTCTTCTTCTGCCTGCGTACACGCAGTACTGCGTATATAAGCAAACATGGAGCATTTTGAAAAAGATTTTTTTTTTTTTCAAAATTCTTGATTTTCGCTGATGTCTACGTATATACGCAGGGTTGCGTATATACGCAAACAGCAGGTAAACTTTTTTTTTTGAAAAAAATTCTCCCCTGGTTGCGTATATACGCAGGGGGTGCGTATATACGCAACCAGCAGAGTATTTTTTTTTCTCTTTCTTCCTCTTTCCCTTTCTCTGCCTGTTCTCTGTTTTGCTGTATCTGCACACGCTCAATTCAAAGTCAATACCCACTCATCTTACCTCTCTCAAAATTCAAAACTGAAAATAAACCAAAAATAACTTCAACTTACTAAGTTGGGTTGCCTCCCAACCAGCGTTTGTAATTTACGGTCGACGGCCCGACCCAGTTACCTCATGTTTGCTCAAGGGACGTCAAAACCGCCAGGGTCTACCTTGACGTCTGCTCCCGGGCCCAGATATGGCTTGACCCGGTTTCCGCTCACCCTGCAAGTTGTACTGTCATGCAGATTCTACAATTCAACTGCATCCCATGAAAGTACCTCTTTTAATGATAAACGGTCCTGACCACCGAGATCTCAATTTTCCCAGGAAAAACTGCTTCCGAGAATCGCAGAGACGTATTTTCTGACCTACTTGAAACTGCTTTGGCTGTGCTGAAGTTTAATGGCTCGGGAGCGGTCTAACCTCTCGGGTCGGTGGCTCCTTAAGTGACGGGACCAGGGCCAATTTCTGTCCACCTTTTTCGTCCAGCTGTAAAGTGGTCCAGTTTTCGGCTTGCATGGCCTGCTCCTCCTGGAATCTCTCCTCGTTCTCTCTGTCCACTCTATCAATCTCTGCCCATAGCTCATCCATCTCTTCGTTTTCCCAGCCTTCTTCGACTACCTCCACTGCAAAGATGTCTTCATGCTCGTAATAATTCGGTAGTTGCAGATTTTTGAAAACGTTGAACTTCACCTTGTCTTCATTGATTTGCATGGTCAGTTCTCCGCTCTTGCAGTTTATCATGGCTTCTCCAGTGTCCAAAAACGGTCTGCCCAGAATGAGTGGTACGTCTCCTGCCTCCATATCCAGAATTACGAAATCTGCCGAAAAAATTAATTCTCCGACTTTCACCAGAATATCTTCAATAACTCCGTAAGCCTGCTTCACGGATCTATCCGCCATTTGCAGCTTGATTCTGGTGGGCCTGAGTTCACCGATTTTCAAAGTTTTGAAAATCGACAAAGGCATCAGATTGATACTGGCCCCTAGGTCACACAGAGCCTTTCCTGTGTAAGCATTACCTAGGGTCACCATGATGACAAAACTGCCAGGGTCCTTCCTTTTCCTCGGTAGCCCATTCTTCACACAGTTGCTCACTTCTGTCGTCAGATTTATTGTCTCGAAATCGCTCATACGTTTCCGTCCATACAAAATATCTTTGAGGAACTTGGCATAAGTGGGCATCTTTGCCAACGCCTCCGCAAATGGTATGTTGATCTTCAGCTGTTTGAAAATCTCGAGAAATCTGGCGTAGTCCTTGCTATCATCCCTCTTTCGTGTCTTCAAATGATATGGCACCTCCTTGGAGACAGGTACCGTTTCTGCTTCCTTCTCCTTCTGCACTACATCCTGCTCAACCGAGCCCTTCGACTGGGGGCGGTCGGCTGAGCTGTTATCCTTGCCAAATACTTCACGCTCGATTTCCTTTGATTTTTCTGCACGTGCATGGCTAGGATACGGTGGATCCTGTAGTGCTAATCCACTCCGAGTGGTGATGGCATTGATCTGAGCACGTGGATTATTAACAGTGGTCGAGGGTAAGTTCCCTGGTGCTCTTTCCGTTAACTGCTGTGCTAACTGCCCTACTTGTACCTTCAAAGCGCGCAGTGACGTTTTGGTCATCTGCACGTCGGATGTCAGGGCGTCCATATGTTTGAACAGGGACTCCATGGTCTGGAACATGGACTTGATCTCCTTCATCTGAGCGTCGTACTGCTGGGCCCGACTGAGCCTGCTGCGTCGGTGCAGCCTGCTGGGCTGGTGGCCTGTGCTGGAACCCCGGTGCATAAACTTCTGCGTTCGGGTTTCCGTACCGAAACCCGGGATGATCACTCGTACCCGGTCGGTACCGGCACGGGTCCCACTGCTGCTGTACGTAATTGGCATCTTCGTTTCTGAGCCCCTCACTGGCTGTGTCCAAATCTGGCCCGTCCACCACTGCATCATCTGAGTAAACTTTCTTGACCAAATCTTGAACGATCTTGGCTAGATTGTCTATCCGGTCGTCTTCCACTGGCTCGGCTCGGGCCGTGATCCTGCGATCGTCAAATAGTCGAGTGTCCTGTTTGGCTAACTGCTTCATTAGCTCATAGGCCCCGTCTTTGTCCACATGGTACAGGAAGTTTCCTCCGGCTTCTCTATCAATCCTGTCAGCACTCTCCCTTTCTAAGGCATGGTAGAATACCTGCAGGATCTTCGGGTCTCCAAAACCGTGGTTTGGGAACTTTTTCAATCTCATCAATTTGTCCCATGCGTCTCCCACCGTCTCTTCCGTCTTCTGCCTGAATGACAGAATCTCGCTTTGTAATTGAATGACCCGGGAGGCGTGGTAAAATTTGGCAAGAAAATCTGTGACGCATCCTTCCCATGTAGTGATCGATCTGGGTGGTCGGGATTCGAGCCAGTCGTTGGCCACTCCGTACAGGCAGTATGGAAAGAGTATTAGCATGAGCGCCTCGGCTCCAACTCCCTTATACCGGACTTTGTTGCAGTAGTCCTCGAACTTCCCGATGAAGTCGTTCGGGTCTTCGTCAGCTTTGCCATGGAATGGACAGAGGGTCTGAACCGTCTGGATGGTGGAGGGTTTGATGTCAAAGTGTTCTGCGGTGATCTCGGGCACCACAATAGCTCGCTCATGCCCCCCCCCCCCCCCCCCCGTGGGGACTTCGAAATTCTCCACCAACGCCTTCCCAGACCGGTTGTATGTCCTCTGGTTGCTCCGGGCAGCGAATCCTGCTGCGATCAGATCCTCGATGTACCGAGCCATCTCGGCTGGAGTACGTGTCTCGGGCAATTCTGGCGTTCTCTCGGTATTGTCGCCCATCCTGAAAAAGTAGAGTTCTCAAGAGAAGTGAGATTACGAAAAAAAACAAAAAATAAAATAAAAATAAAAACTCTGAAAATTAATTCGAACTACTAAATAAACCCTAAAAAGTCCCCGGAAACGGTGCCAAAAACTTGATGCGCAATTTAGCGTGCTATTCGCAAGTATACGAATCAAGTAATATAGAGAGTATTTTAGACTCGGATTATCGATCCCACAGGGACTTTGCAGGTTTTTCTAATAATCAGTTTTAAGTTGCAGAGTGTAAAAAGGAGGAATATTTTGAGAGCTTGTTTGCTAACTAAGTACTGAAAGTAAATAACAGAAACGTAAATCTTTTTGTAAGAATCCTCTGAATAATCTTAAGGTTGTAAAACTAGGGTTTGAGATACTAGGTCCCGGGATCCCCTAGGGTTCTTCAGATTTTCGTTCTTTGTTTGACATGAAAACACACAGCAGTCTCGTTATCTGTGCCACGTACCAATTGTGCAGTATCTTTTCTTTTCATGCACGTTATCACAATCCTGCAGACTGTCGGATTCCTGTTAAGCTGCCTAAGTTTGCAGTCTCGTTCTAAGGCTGCTAGGGTTTCTAACAGTTGGTCTCAACGATTTCAGGCTAGTCCTATCTTCCCTTCGCTAGTCGGCCCATCGGGGTAAGGTGCTAAATTATGTCTTCTCTTCCTAACCCTAACCAGACGTTTTCACCTACCGGCTCGGGTCTGTAGCAATTCTGGTTAGCTACTCCGATCATGCATAAACTGTAGAATTCAAAGACAGAATAACTGATAAACCTGCTGATATTAAGACAACGTAATCATGAATTAATAGTCAAAACGTAGAACTAATCTCTGAAAATGAAACCCTAGGTTCACCGATAACCTAGGTAAAAGTTTAGCTACTGAAATTCATAACGTAAATAACACAGTTTTTGAATAAGAGAGAAGAAGAGCAAACGGGTGTCTTGAATCTGGATTCACGTTTCCGTGCTCTCCGGGGATGCTCCGACTTCTCCTTCGGTTGTGCTGTCTTGTGTTGATGATCAAAACGAGTCTGGACGAGTCTTTAAATAGTGCTGTTCTTTTTTCTCTTTCTTCCTCTTTCCCTTTCTCTGCCTGTTCTCTGTTTTGCCGTATCTGCACACGCTCAATTCAAAGTCAATACCCACTCATCTTACCTCTCTCAAAATTCAAAACTGAAAATAAACCTGAAATAATTTAAACTTACTACGTTGGGTTGCCTCCCAACCAGCGCTTGTAATTTACGGTCGACGGCCCGACCCAGTTACCCCATGTTTGCTCAAGGGACGTCAAAACCGCCAGGGTCTACCTTGACGTCTGCTCCCGGGCCCTGATATGGCTTGACCCGGTTTCCGCTCACCCTGCAAGTTGTACTGTCATGCAGATTCTCCAATTCAACTGCATCCCATGAAAGTACCTCTTTGATGACAAATGGTCCTGACCACCGAGATCTCAATTTTCCTGGGAAAAACTGCTTCCAAGAATCGCAGAGACATATTTTCTGACCTACTTGAAACTGCTTTGGCTGTGCTGAAGTTTGATGGCTCGGGAGCGGTCTAACCTCTCGGGTCAGTGGCTCCTTGAGTGACGGGACCAGGGCCAATTTCTGTCCACCTTTTTCGTCCAGCTGTAAAGTGGTCCGGTTTTCGGCTTGTGCTGTCTTGTGTTGATGATCAAAACGAGTCTAGACGAGTCTTTAAATAGTGCTGTTTTTTCCCGAAACGCTTGCGCCAGAAATTACGAAAACTGCCACCGGTCCACCGACTCTGGACAAAACTAGGGTTTGAGATACTAGGTCCCGGGATCCCCTAGGGTTCTTCAGATTTTCGTTCTTTGTTTGACATGAAAACACACAGCAGTCTCGTTATCCATGCCACGTACCAATTGTGCAGTATCTTTTCTTTTCCTGCACGATATCACAATCCTGCAGACTGTCGGATTCCTGTTAAGCTGCCTAAGTCTGCAGTCTCGTTCTAAGGCTGCTAGGATTTCTAACAGTTGGTCTCAACGATTTCAGGCTAGTCCTATCTTCCCTTCGCTAGTCGGCCCATCGGGGTAAGGTGCTAAATTCTGTCTTCTCTTCCTAACCCTAACCAGACGTTTTCACCTACCGGCTCGGGTCTGTAGCAATTCTGGTTAGCTACTCCGATCATGCATAAACCGTAGAATTCAAAGACAGAATAACTGATAAAGCTGCTGATATTAAGATAACGTAATCATGAATTCATAGTCAAAACGTAGAACTAATCTCTGAAACCGAAACCCTAGGTTCACCGAGAACCTAGGTAAAAGTTTAGCTACTGAAATTCATAACGTAAATAACATAGTTTTTGAATAAGAGAGAAGAAGAGCAAACGGGTGTCTTGAATCTGGATTCACGTTTCCGTGCTCTCCGGGGATGCTCCGACTTCTCCTTCGGTTGTGCTGTCTTGTGTTGATGATCAAAACGAGTCTGGACGAGTCTTTAAATAGTGCTGTTTTTTCCCGAAACGCTTACGCCAGAAATTACGAAAACTGCCACCGGTCCACCGACTCTGGAAAAAAAAGTCAAACTGGCTGCGTATATACGCAATGCTGCGTATATACGCAACCAGGGGCCCAAAATCCACCCACCACCACCACCCTGCCTGCGTATATACGCAGACAGGGCTGTGTCCTTGCCCGACTTGGTCCTCTGGTGGGCCCGGTTGGGTATTATGGGTCCCACACTTCTGCCTGAAATCTCCGGTTTTCCTTCCTCGGTGTCTTCCTGCTTTCCCGTGTTCCCGTCTTGCGTTTTGACCCGAAACTTGTCAAAATTACCAAAATACCCCTGGTTCAAAACCGCTCCGAATTCTGTCCAATCTTGGCTCTGGCCATAGGAAAACTGCTGACTGAATTTGGAACCGGGACTCCTTACTTGGGCGTGGCCTGTCTGGGACCCACACTTGACGGGAGTTGATTTTTCGGCCGGACTTCGTTTCAGCATTATAACCTGTTTTCGGAAAGCCCTTGACGTTTCCGTTCTTTTGCCCCTGGTTTCACTTCAAAATTCCAAGTCAAACTCAAGATATTGTCAACCAAGCGCATCCCGGTGATTCTCGGTTTTGGCGTTTTCAGCTTCCTCGGTCGGTTTTCACTGCTCGTTTTTCCTATAGTCTTTCCATTTTCCATTCCGCTCTCCCTTGTACCAGTCTCGGTCACATCTTGCTCCGAGCATTTTCTGCACGTTTCTCGAGGCGAACCCGGTTCTGTCTCGGCACGCATCCCGATGCACTTTCCGAACCTGTTCCTGAAAAAAAGGAAAAAACCCGCGATCATATCCAATAAAAGTACGAAACATGCAGAAATTCACGAAGAGCAAATAAACGTCTCGTTCCTAAAACCGAGGCTTTCCGAGGGTGAATTCTAGCAAAAACGCGGCTTTCCAGCACAATGGCACGTCAAATCAGGCTAAAAGATAACCCCTAATTGGGCGTTATCAGGGAGCTCTGTAGCTTTTCTGGTCTTGTATGTGGATGACATACTACTCATTGGAAACGACGTTCCCATGCTTCAATATGTTAAAGATTGGCTAGGGAAGTGTTTCTTAATGAAGGACTTAGGGGAAGCAGCCTACATACTCGGTATAAAGATCTATAGAGATAGATCTAAGAGGTTGCTAGGCCTAAGTCAAAGTACATATATTGACAAGGTGTTGAAACGGTTCAACATGCAAGATTCCAAGAAGGGATTCTTGCCCATGTCACATGGAATCACTCTTTCGAAGAGTGGTTGTCCTTCCAATGAGATTGAGAAGGAACGCATGAGTAGAATTCCCTATGCCTCGGCCATAGGATCTATCATGTACGCCATGTTATGTACTAGACCAGATGTTTCATATGCCTTGAGTATGACAAGCAGATACCAATCCAATCCGGGTGAGAGTCACTGGATTGCAGTCAAGAACATCATAAAGTACTTGAGAAGAACTAAGGATGCTTTCTTGATATTTGGCGGTGAGGAAGAGTTGCGTGTAAGGGGTTACACTGATGCAAGCTTCCAAACCGACAGAGATGACTTCAGATCACAGTCAAGATATGTGTTTTGCCTGAATGGAGCAGCGGTGAGCTGGAAGAGTTCCAAGCAAGAGACGGTAGCTGATTCTACAACAGAGGCTGAGTACATTGCTGCAAATGGCGCAGCAAAGGAAGCTGTTTGGATCAGAAAGTTTGTTTCTAAACTTGGTGTGGTCCCTAGCATTGCGGATCCAGTCGAGTTGTTATGCGACAACACTGGGGCGATCGCACAATCAAAGGAACCAAGATCGCACCAGAAGTCCAAGCACGTGCTCAGGAAATTTCATCTGATTCGAGATATTATCGATAGAGGAGACGTTCGGATATGCAAGATTCCTACAGATGATAATCTGTCAAACCCGCTTACAAAGCCTCTCACGCAGTGGAAGCATGAAGGGCACACTAGGAGTATGGGCATACGAGATGCGCCAGATTGGCTCTAGTGCAAGTGGGAGACTGTTGGAATAGATGCCCTAGAGGCAATCTAGTTTAGTATGAATTTATTTGTGGCTAGAAATTCATTTATTATTTATTGGATATTTAATATAATGAAGTCCTTAGATTTACAATTGTGTTGTTTATCTTAAATATCCCTAGTCCAGTATAATGATTAATGGGACAATCATCTATAGACTAGTATGGGGTTGGATTGATATGGAGATATCACGATCCAACACATAGGTGTGTATTAGGGAATGTTGCACTGGATTGACCCATCTCCGAGAAGGCTACATACACGTTATGATGAGTCACAAGCGCTTCTCGCGGTACAATGTTATTGTCATCCTTAGACTTGAAGTCACTAGATATTCTAGTTGTGGATTATTGTGATTTTGGTAGCGTTAAACGCTACACCGTAACTGGGTAGTTATAAAGGCGTGTACTGGATACAATAAGAAGCAAGCTTAGAGATCGTAGTGGACGTAGATAGAATTTTTCCCTCCCTCATAACGGGAGTAAATATCCTAGGCCACTCGAGGGATAGTGCTTATAGAATGTCTGGCCAGACTCAAATAAATCAATATGGGATATTGATGTTATTTGCACGAATAAGGCTATTCCCATGGATCGAGAAACTATGTATTGGATATACGAGTGTGACTTGTATGTCTCGTGTCCAATCCGGATATAGAGATAAAGGGATGAGACAATTACTTGTACAAAGGTTGTCAAGATGACTATTCTGTTAGTTGGCTAGAATAGATGTTTTGCTAGAAACCGCTCCATATTAGCAAATAGTTGCTACCAACTAAATAGAACCTATGGGTTCACACGCTATATAGAGTTGAACTAGATTTGGGAATTAATTAATTGGATTAAATAATTAGAAGGATCACTTTGCAAAGACCTTGCAAACTTAGTAGGGACTAATTTGCAAGGAAGGGACTAAATTGAATTCTAGTAGGACTAGAATAAGTCCTTTAGGTAGTTGACAAGGAGTTGTTGGACTATATAAAGGACCCTCCTTCCTTCCTTCCCATATAACTTATGCTCATTATTGAACATAACAAGAGTGGGAGAGAACAAAAGGAGAGAGAGAGCAACAAGCAAATGAGCCGACCGCCCCTTTGCCCGCCGCCCGTCCCGTCGGCCACAAGGAGGCCGAGACCCTCCTTTTTGGGTCTCGTTTTGCGTGATTCTTCTTCCTCTTCCTCTTCCGGGCTAGCACCAAGGACTTGGGAGATTCTAGGATCAACTCTAGGCGTGGATCAACCATAGAGAACGTGACACAATTCGCGTTTGAAGTCATCAAAGGAGAACCCTAAGGTGTGTTATTGATTTCTTACCCTTACCATCGTTATGCCTCTTGACTTGTGATCCTTGGAGGTTTTTGCATGGTTTTATGATTGTTTGTGTTTCCGTTGCGCATCCATGAATCAAAACCCTACAATTGAAACCCAAAGACTCGTTAACTTTTTTTTCTTCATAAAATGAATTTGGCAAATTCTGACTCATCAGATATGCTTTTTTATCAGTTGTATGGTCTTGTAAAATGCGACGTATGGTAATCCATATAAAACATTTATGTGTAATAACTGAACAACAAAATACAATGTAGTAAAATCGGTGCAAACCGGATACAACTTTCGTTCTGCATCCTCGAAGAGCTTAAAATATTTCTTAATCTCCTCACCAGGCTCACAATTTGACTCCTCACTTTGCATACCATTAAAAAGCCCAATTGCCTCATTCACAATACCAACCATGTCATCTCCAGTGATTATATTCCCATTCCCCCCACCATTTACTTCATAGGACTCTCCATGGTTCGTCCATTTAGTATATGCAGCATAAAATCCATTTCAAATTATGTGCTCCCTCACGACTGAACGTGTTTCGTGAAAGCGATTCACACACTTTTGACAAAGGGAAGTAATCTTTGTATTCTCAAGCTTGTTTGCGTAGGCAAAATTCAGAAACTCGTCGCAACCTTTTTCATATGATAAATCGCCTCTCTCGAAATTAATCCAACTTTTATCCATTACAAAGAGCAGTTTGGGGAACACCCTGACCTCTCTTAGATAACCAATAAACAATTCCAAAAACTAGAATTTAAATTAGCATTTTTTTTATAAAAACAGTATTATTATAAATAGCTAGTTTAACATAAAAAGAGATGACATTTAGTATAATTTAGTAGGCTACATTATATCAAACACATAACTCCAGCAAATCAAAACTTCCCTTAGTGATTTGGTCAAATGACTGATTAGCAAATCAAAGATGTATTAACTGATGATTCAGAAGGTAGCAACATCGGAATCAGAAGCTAACCTAATTTTCTACAACATCATAAGCTAGCAATTGAGAGAGGGAGACATGCACAAGCAGGAGTAGTTCAAGTAGCTGATGATTACAATCTCATTCGAAAGTAAAATATGTCAAAAACTACTGTAAGTGTTCTGTGCTTTGCACAAACCCAGAAATTGAGAGAGGGGGAGGGAGAATGAGAGAGATACCCCAGAAACAGAGAGAGTCGTTGTTCTAGGTTTCCTACATATGAAAATTTGGGGATGAAATTAGGGTTGCGAGTTCAACAGTTTCACAATCAGAGAGAGAGAGAACCAACCTCATTCTATATGCACCAGAGAATCGCTTGTTTGAGAGAGAGATGGTAAAATTATGATGAATTCAGCTTGCGCGCCTCTGTGAAATGTGAGAGAGAGAGAGAGAGGATGAAATTTCCAGATTGCGCGCGCTTGTTTGGGGGAAGGCATGCGCTTGTTTATTTTTCGATAGCAGTGTTACAATTAACGTTGCTAAGTGTAAAAACACTTAACACTTACAGTATTACTCAAAAGACGTTGTAACTTTGTTCAGAAAAGCAGCATTATTTAATTTACTACTGTAAATTTGCAACCTTAATTTTTTAACCACGTAAATTTACAACTTTAAATTTTTTAACGCTGTTAAATGGGCTAACAGATGCAACATTAATAAGTAATGATGTACTATAATAGCAGACACATCATTAAAATAAGCATTGTAAAATTAGTGCTACTTTTGCTACTATTTCTAGTAGTGAAACTGAAACTCTTGATTTAAAACAACGTTTTTCATTCTTTAATGTTGTTTATACTTGAATATTGGATTCCTTATATGGATTTGATTAGCAATGTCAGGGTACAGGTATGGGCGCGGGTTTAGATCCGTAGGTCTCCCCAACCCTATTGTGGAGGTGACCTTCGGGGTAGGATAATATCTGTCTCTCGGGATAACTTTATACGCATTCGTGTACTCATCAATTAGGCTCAAGTACCACGTCTCTTTAGGTGCTAATTTCTTCTATGCAGGGTGTCACCATCTATGGTCTACTTATCAGCCCATCGGTCATCCTTTTCAAATGTGAAATCGGTCTTTACAACACCACAGTATTGTGGGAATCAAACTCCACTCTATAAGGCTGAAATGCGTGGGACCATCCAGTGCTGGGAATTGATTTTGAGAACCTTATTTGAGTCAAAATACTCTTCAATCAACAAACATTCAAGTTATTTCTAACGATTTTAGAACTCTTGGCGTGTTCATAAACTATAATCTTTTCTAAAAATACTACTACATTTGTTTCGCCGGGGTCGAACTATTCTCCGGTCACTTTGACCGGTGATTTAGTTAGCAAAACGACGCGAGAATTTGGTATTCTTTTCGTGGTGTTGTAGAACAAACTTTACCCCACAACACATGAAAAGATTACGGAATTCTTGCGCTGTTTTGCTAACCAAATTATTGGGTTAAAGTGATATACAGAATTCAACTAGAAAGAACATGGCCAAATTGAGAAGTACTTTTTAGAGTTATTATTTACGTTTTAAGTTGACTGTTATCACTCAAACTTGTATGACTGCTTTCTTTTCTGTGTTTTGTTGTTTCTTTAAATCATGCAAGTGAGCGACCGGGGCTGGGCTGGAAGCACTATATTAACTACCACTCTGTCCCAGCTCTTTCTTCCCAATTTGACTTTTGTCACTATTCACTGAGTCACTTTGATCCGGTGATTTGAATAGCAAACAAATGTAATTTTTTGATAATTTTTTCATGGTGTTGTAGAGTAAAAGGTGCTCTATAATATGGTGAAAAAATTATCAAAAATCTTATCATTTTACTATCCAAATCATCCGGTCAAACTGACCCCGATTCGAGTCAAAAAAGTCAGATGGGAAGAAAGAGCTGGGACGGAGTGGTACGTCCTAATAGAAATCACATGTACATATATTTTATTACTTCTGTAACAGTAAGTTTGTTCATCTTTATGTAATACTTGGTTTTTTTCTAATTCCAATCTTCCATAGACGATTCTGGTTAGCTCGTTGCTGGAGTGTTTCAGTTGTCTCAGCGGACACTTCCTTGAATCAGCGGAGGACATTCCTAAAAGTTTGAGAATTTGTCTAGATTATCCGTAAAGGGGTGAGCAGGGGCGGAGCCGGCCCGCGGCACGGGTAGACACGTACCCTACCCAAAACTTTGAAAAATCGCAATTTTATCCTATAATGTATAAAAAATTGAATTGTACCCTTGTCAAAATTATGATAGTGCCCTAGATATTTTGAATATTTTGCAAGAGTGCCCCAGGTGTTTCGAATACCTGGCTCCGCCCCTGAGGATGAGGGTGTGGCTAAGCTCTCGTGCATCCGTCCCAACTTTTCAATGGCCAGTCCCAAGTGAAGTACTTGCAAGCGGGCAATATTAGCCAAATATTTCTTTACACTCTTAGTGCCTGTATGGTATCACTGTCTTTAAACAAATCAGTTTAAAAAACACTGCTTTTTTCAAAAGTATATTTTGCAGTGCTTGTTTATGCTCTGTTTAAAAATGACTACGGCTAAAAATGTCCATTTAAAAAACACTAAATTTGGTTTTTTCGGATGATTTTCGTACTTTTGGTGGTTACACAAATTCCTACTCTTACTGAATACTTCATTCGTTCCCTATCTTTCTTCCTGCTTGACTTCAGGGGGTCATTTTGACCGACAAATTTAGGTAACGAGATGATACAAAAATATGATTCATAACATTATAGATCTTTATTAATGCTACAATATTACTAAAAAATTAGCAATTTTTGTATCATATCGTTAGCGAAATAAGTCCATTAAGGTGACCCCTGAAGTCAAGCAAGAATAAAGAGAGAGAACATATTAAGTACATAAATAGCAATTATATGCTTTTTTGGATGTGCAAAATGATACCACTATGTTCCCCCTCTCTCTCATTTTGACTTTTTCACTCGTAATTGGGTCACTTTGATCCGGTGATTTAGACAGCAAAACGATGTTATTTTTAGATAATTTTTCCTTGTTGTTGTGGAGTAATTCTTATTCTACCACACCATGAAAGGATTATCAAAAAGTTACTTCGTTTTGCTATCCAAATCTCCGAGTCAAAGTGACCCAGTGTATAATTGTAAAGTCATAAGGGCGAGAAAGAGAACAAACGGAGTAGTGTTAGAGTTAAATAACAGTGAAATTTATTAGTGTTGCCAATGTGTTTTGATTTAACAAATGTTTTAAACACATACTTCTACTAAGACATTTTATCAATACAAACGGTGCTCATTGGTCGTAGAGCAGCAAGTGGTGCTCTTTTGAATTTAAAAAATGTTATTGACACATACTTCTACCAATAATAAGATCCACAAAGTTATCTGCCACATATCTGGGTTCTCTTTTTTTTTTTATCAGGTATCTGGGTTCTCTTTACAGAAGGTGTAGGTACCAATACAAGTGTAGATGAAAATTTCACCTCTCAGGTTTTTAAAAAGATATTGTCACCCCTTTTAATTTGGGAAATTATACTTTTACCTCTTATGTTTGTAAAATCTTATAATTTTTGCACTCGCTAATTGTGACACCATTAGTGTGAGAGTGGTTGTTCGTCACTATAGTAGTTTCGGGACTTTTAGAGTATAATTGACACGGTCCGGAGTGCATGTGTCATGAAGTTTGGAACACAAAAAAGCGTGAGTGTGTCATTTCTTAAAAATAAAGGTTGAGAGTGTCTCTGTGTGAAATCTGAGGGGATGAAATTGTTTTCTTAAAGACAACTGTGATGGATCTTACAATGTGGTAGCTCACTCTCTGGCTTCTTGTACTAGAAAAGATATGATCTCAATTACTTTGGTTTTCTCTGATTTTCCTCCTGTTAAAGCACCCTCAAAGTTGTAGAGGACATGAACTCCTGTGTTAACTGCTTCTTAATTTTATGAGACGTAAGACATTTTATCACAAAAAAAAATGTAAAATCAGAGAAAACCAAAGTAATTGAGAAGTGCAGACAAGAGCTTTAACAAAACATAATCATATGTATATGTACATAAAATCCCATTACAACATGTATTCATATGTTTATCATAGATTACAAAACATAATCATATGTATATGTACAAAGAAGATTTAGTTATCTATAAGATTTAAGAACAGATCCACAGAAAGTGCAGACAATAGCTTTCCATGATTTCCAATAGAATGGAATGAAACAGAACCTTGTGGATGTTGTCATGTCAGCCACGCTGGCGCCGCCGCCGCATCGCGAACAAGTACCAGCCGCCGGCTTGCTCCCCGTAATCATCCTCTTCTGATCCACTAAGAAACAGAAACACGCCATCGCACTGTCCAACGTTAGAAACCGATTAGTTCTCTTTGTATGGACTTTGTTCTGACTTGTGTGGCTATTACTGAAGTAACAATAGTACTACTGGAGAGTTTTGTTATATAGAGAGTGCAGAAGTTAATGGTCAAACATTTCGTGGGGTTTGGGGCATGAAGATTGGAGCCGTTCGATTGCTGACACGTGGGGAGATGGTTATGGCGGAATCATGAATTTGTAGCCGGAAACCTACTGTTGGTCATTCATGACGATGGTGTGGTCCGTGTTGATGGTTGCCAGGTGTGGATCAAATTGGGTGTGGAACTGTTAGTTGGGATGTCATTAAAGATGGTAACTTGTCAAACCCAATAAGAGTTCTCAATTCAGATGAATGCATGCATGCGAGCCAACCCGGCCCGATTCTCTCTCAAGTTGATTTTTTGACTCGTATATGAGTTTCTTTGAACGGGTGATTTGGATAATAAAAAAATGCGATTTTTTATTAATTTTTTTTACCGCTTTATAGAGTAATTTTTAATTTACAATATCATGAAAAAGTTATTAAAAAATGTTGATATTTAAATCACCAGGTCAAAGTAATTCTGTAAATATTGATAAAAGTCAAACTAAGGAGAAAGATATGGGACAGAGTGATGTACTTGTTTTGAGAATAACTTTATTAGGCTTCCGACTTTTAAGGAATGTCAAGTTTGGTTGCACCTCGTCTCATCACCAACAAATAGAAATACTACTTTGGAATAGTATTTTTGAGGTATTTGTGGTATCGGATTGACGGAACAAAATAGCGAGTTGATTAAGTTAGATATTGATCAATGGGTCGGAAGAGGAAATAACATATGAAAATGAGACGGAAGAGAATTAGAGGACATTGCATTTGAACTCGAATCGATTTTTCATTTGGTAGAATTGGCCTTCCAATATATTATCACAGATAGCGCAATTGAAATTCGGGAGGGTCATTTGAAATTTAGCGTACACATTGAATGTATATGTTTTCAACCCCCATGTGAAACTTCTCAACCCATGTCCACCTCTTCCTTACTCAAGAAGAAAACAAATATCCAACTTGCTCGTACCAGTCCGTCTCAGCTCTTTCTTCCCAGCTGACTTTTTTTACTCATATCTGGGTCACTTTGACCGGGTGATTTGGATAAAAAAATAATACGAATTTTTTATAATATTATCACCATATTATAGAGCAACTTTTACTCTACAACACTGTGAAAAAATTATCAAAAAATTACATCTTTTTGCTATTCAAATCACCGGGTTAAAGTGACCCAGTGAATAGTGACAAAAGTCAAATTAGGAAGAAAGAGCTGAGACAGAGTGGTATCACATTACGTTCTCTTTTTCTGGAGGAACTGATTGTGACTTTTAACTGTCTTTGGTCCCCTCAAAATTAGAGCAGAACAGTAATTTCAGGTAGTTAGGCTGGTTAAACATAACTAAAGAACGTGCCGACGGAGCTGGATATTTCATATTTGCAAAGAGAGAAAAACAGAAAGATGGAACAAGGAAAAGCCCCAAAATACCACAAGAGAGTACACTATAAATACCAAGGTGCAATAATTCTACCACAAAAACGTAACATGTTATTGGATCCGTTAATCACCACTGGTTCACCTGACAATCTTGCAACTATGTTTCATGGGTAATTAACGTGATCATTTTATCTTAAAAAGGATCGAAATTTGCAAAACCAAACGCTTAATAGCAAATGAGAAAGTAAATCCCAAATTATTGATGACCCATAGATACAATAATAACGTTTTGTAGTCTGTTTTTCTCAAAAAAAAAAAAACGTTTTGTAGTCTGTTTCATAGCTGCTAGAAAATTGAAGGTTGCACACACTGTAAGGTGTAGTAGAAAAAATAGGTTACGATGTCCTAACTAGTAACTACCACGCCGTCTCTTTTCTTTAGTCCTATTTGACTTTTTTGACTCGTATTTGAGTCACTTTGATCGGGTGATTTGGACAACAAAACGATGCGATTTTTTAATACATTTTTCACCGTGTAATAGAGCAACTTTTACTCTACAACACAATGAAAAAAATATTAAAAAATTGCATCATTTTGATAGCCAAATCACCGGGTCAAAGTGACCCGGTGAATAGTGACAAAAGTAAAAATGGGGCTAAAGAGAAGAGACAGAGTGGTACCACTTTATTTTGCAGATGCTCACTTGAAAAAAAATAAAAAAATAAAAAAATAAAAAAAAATATAATAATAATAATAATAATAATAATAATAATAATAATCTGCTTCTAGTTTTATTCTGCAGTACCTCTTATATTAATAATATATTCTTTTTAAGGAAATATTAATAATATTAGAATATCATTAATATTTTAAAACTATTAATAATATTTCTTATAATATTTCTTTTTTCTCATGTTACTCCATTCCTGTTTTAGAAATATTATTATACCATTGCTATTTTAGAAATATTATTATATTAAATATAATAATTTTTTTAAAATAACAATGGAGTAACATGATGAATGCCAAAAGCACATAGAATATTCTTGAACACCGCTGTCAAGACTTAGAGCACGTTACCTGGTAGAAATCTAAATATAGCTTAAAATTAACATAATTTTATTGAAAATTATGCAAGAATCTAAAAATAATACCCGTGTAGTATGAGCTAAATTTTCATCATATGAGAAAATCTATAGGTCCAATGATTAAATATCTTGCAGATTTGATCCTCAAAATAGATTTTAATTTCACTCCAAACCTAACAAATCAGACAAAAATTAAATTCAACTTTGTTGTGAAACGATATTTGTGAGAGAGGTAAGAAATAGAGAGACAAGATATAGGGAGAAGAGTATTGAGAGGTCTATTATTCTCCAACCCTAAGCCTCCTTATATAGGCATTAGGTGGGCTTGTGAACCAGAATATAATAATACAAAAAACACACAACTATGTGGTGGATATTCACATCAGTCCAATTACATATTTCATAACACTCCCCCTTGAATATTCACCACTACGATGCCTCGTTAAAACCTTGTCATGAAAAACCCAGTGGAAAAAAATCAATGACTAAGGAAAAAGAGTACATCGGTGAATTCTATTTGCTCAGCATTGATGATGACATTCTTCTGGAACGCATCTGGATAATCTTCGCAAGCCTCGTTAAAACCTTGCTAGGAAAAACCCTGTGGGACAAAAACCGTAGCGAAGGAAAAAGAGTGTCGCGCTTTTAGCATTTCATTGGATCTCCCCCTCATTGGAACATCCTTGTACCTGACAAATAAATTCATTGCAAAAACAATAATCTAAAAAATAGCCGATTAACAATCATAATCAATATAATGCATATGCTCCTAAACTACTCGCGAGTGTACACTTTCAATTTGCTTCAGGCAAATATTTTCTCATGGGAACCAACCTCCATGGAATTACACATATTTGTGATTTATACGATCGTATTGTAACTAGTTACATCATATTATGTTGTACCTTAGTGTAACACCCCTAATTTCTGAGAGAATTCTTAGTGCAATATCAAGACTTTGGGGGCGATTTTGTAAATATTTTTTCACGGCTTTAGATTTGGAACTTCGGAGTGTTTGCAATATTTGAGAGTCGTTAGAATGATTTTGAAGCACTAGAGATGTTCGGGGTGGTTTTCCAATTATCTGAAATTAAATAGAAGCTCTAATTCTAGTTGTACCCAAAAGTTAGAAAAACTACACTTACACCCCCTTATGCATGTGAGACAATTGTTAACCTTATTTTGACAACCTAAGAGCTAGGTGGCAGCTCCACTCCCATCTTCACCACCTGCTGAGAAAGAGAAGAGAGAGAGAGAGACTTTACCATCATCTACATCATCTTCATCAACTTCATCTTCTTCTCCACCATACAACCACCACCACCAACACAGCCACCACCTCCACCACGCCTTTCACGATTCTGCTGCTACTGGTGGAAGCCCTCGACACGAGGGCCAAAAGCCCCCAATCATTTTCTCGAATGGTTGCGTATCGAGGTTGAATTCGACGAAGAACGGTACGAACCCTAGAATCTTTCGGTCTCAAATTCGTCCAATATATTGAGTTTCAAATCAATTAAATTGCCTCTTCATGTTGCTGGGAGGATCACGAACGCAGGGGTGTGGGTTTTTCATCGTGGGTCGTCGGATATAAGGTTCGCCGGATTCTGGGTTGAAACCGTCGCGAAGCCGTCGCCACCGCGGCACCCCTTCTGTTCTTAGCTTTTTCCCTCCTTCCAACAATGACCCCATGCTCTCAGGACGTGTTGGAGTGCCCTAGAAAACCCAGAAATCAACGGGAAGCGCGTTGAAGTGCCGGAACCGAGCAGCTTACCGCCGGATTCCTCCATGGCCGCCGGTAAGTGCAGAGCTCGATACAGTCCGTTTTATTGCTTGTTTTGATCGATTGAAAGCATGAGCATGCTCCTAATCATGTCTAGAACACGTTTAGATCATCCAATCGTGACTGTAACAACAAAGTTGACAAGATTGATTCGTGCATGTAGAGTTTTCCGACTTGAAAACCTGCCCTGTTCGTGGGCCTGTAACTATCTCGATACTTGATGTATTGACCTGATTCTTGTTGCTATGGATTCCCTACATTTAGTACTCCAACTTTCGTGTTGATTTCCTGGTCCAATTCGATCTCTAAACCCCTTGAATTTGTGTTCGAAGTAGCTGCAGTGACATGTTCTTGAGACTCATGCTCTTGATTGCTGCATTTCTTGTCGACTTTGGACACTTGTATCTTCCTCGTTTTTAATCCGTTTGAAGTGATTCTGGACTTTCTGGAAAGCTTAGACTTAGCTCTACAACATCTGTTTGAATTCCTTGAGCTAATCATCCCTCTAACTGGTTTAAATCTGAGCCTAAATTTGAGAAAAAATGTTGTGTTCTTGGGTGTCAAGTGCTCAAAATTTTCTAGGTAATGAATGTGATGGTGAAACATCCATTTTGTAACCCTTGTATCTTCTTCAAATCTTAATGAAATTTAGATCTGTTTTCTCCTATGAAAAGTTGGTATATAATACTTCAAATCATCGTCTCTGGGTCCTGTTCAAATTTATAACGGATTGCTCACAAATCGAGAATAAACTTGCTACTTTGAACTTATAATTAACACTTGGAATTTTTCCAAGTGTTGAATTATTATTTTTACCCAACTTTGAACAAGCATAGCTTTTTGTGTATTTTGAATTGTTGGAAGTTCAAATATGTTCTGGAATCTTTGATCTACCATCTTCGAAGCCCTTTCCTTATATTTCCAAGTATCCCCTCAATTGATCACAAATCAGCTCTTAAGTTGACTAGTTGAGTCGATTTTCCTCTATTTTTGACTTTTGAATTCGACATTCTAAATGACATTTCTGGCCTTAGCGTTCTTCATGAAACTTGCTCGTATTCATATTTTGAGTCTAAATATCAAGTTTGACCAAGCTTGACTTTTCGCAAACCCTAGTTTCACTGAACTGTATAGGAGGGGCAAAATAGTAATTTCACTTAAACTCTGAATTGAGGTTAGTTTAGTAACTTGGAGTTTGTCAGTATGTCTTGTATGCTTATTTGGAGTACTTGTATGTAATTTTGGGCTAGGGTTGACCAAGTCAAATGTTGGGGTCTTTTTGCAATTTAAACAAACTTAGGGGCCTAAGTGCAATTTATTGAAAGTTGTAGATTTCGTTGCTAAGTCATATGGAAGAGTTTGAAGTTAATTCTCGCATGTTTTCGGGCCAATATGAGTATAATTTGGGATCTAGGAAGTTTCAGACACTGTACTAAACGGTTTGGAGTATCAGGGGCATTTTGGTCAAGTTAGCTTGCATGACCCGCATTCCATTGCATTTTTGCATAAAACCTCATATAGAGGGTAAATGCTAATAGACTGTATACATGTGTATATCCAGCCGACGTTAAGGATCGTTCGAAGTAGACGTATGTATTGTGTTGCTGCATTTACCGTAAGACCCGGAACCAATATGGGACGAGAGTTGTAGGAGTGCTAGCTTTGCTTTGCGCCATTCATGGCTTAGAGGTAAGTACATATGTACGGCCTTTTCATATCAAAATGTGCGTATGCGTTTGATGTTCCAAATGAATGCTTGTTATATGAAAAAGTATGAGAATGCATGTTTTCCACTCGAATGTTGTTAAACTGTTTTATTCATCTCCTTTGAGAACTCTCGGAAATTACTTGTGAAATGTTCATGATATCGTGATTCTGGTTATGTGAAAGAGAAGAAATAAAATACCTCTAATAGACTTAGGACGATGTACAGAGTACTGTTATTAGTGGGAGGCGTCAAGCGATCCTCCATTTTCTTATGGCTAAGACCATTGAAGCAATGCTTCTTATTATTGGATAGAACGTCAATGTTCAAAAATCCGCCCCCGATGAGCCACATGTACCAAGTTATTGAGGCCAAGGGTTTATAGAGCTATAGAGTGCTACTTATACTTGTAAGGGTCACTACGGTATAGGGGTGTCGACACTTAAGGCCTTTTAGCTAATGTTATGAGCGGGGTTGACGAATGGGCTCCCTTAACGCTCGGGTGAAATAGGGTTTGATACCCTAGAAGGAACCCTTAGTGATTATTTCGTGATCCCTCTGTTTACATCGATCCTGCTGGTGGCTCTTGACAGGCCTCAGCTAAATTAAACTGTTGATTGAAGTCGAAATTAAAAATTGACTACTTTATTAATGTTGTTTGTGGCTCTAGATTGCCCTAACCAATTGCAATGATTTGAAATGCTTTGTCTATCCATGAACTAAGTTATCCTCTTAAATGAAATTTTTTTTACTCTGGGTATGTTACGAACTACTCGTGGTTTCTCAATGTTATTAAATTGAGAGGTTTTTGTTACTCGTTTACTTCCAGTTGTTCCAAATTCTCCAACATGATAGCTTTACTGTTTAAATCTTCTAATTTGTTTCAACTCATGCTTCTGTGCCACTCGTTGCTTTACATGTCGTAGTATGTATTTACTCAGTTTTTACTGATTATTTCTTCAAAACTGCCTCGACATTTGCCATTTTAAAACCGCATGTCGTCAATCAAGTTTGGGGAATGGGAACGCGGATCGAGACAGAGATGTTTAGCTGAGATTAGATCACATAGTTTATTTCAAACACATTACATTTGTAAACTTATCTTCTCAAGTTTGTGTATTTCTAAAATAAAATGTAATATTTGTAACTATATTTCTACTTTTGGTTATCGATAGTCGCATTAACCCTGAACCGAGATCCCGGGTTGTTTCAGCTGGTATCAGAGCATCGGTTCTCCGGTTAAAGTGACTTTTCGATTTCCATTAGTAGAGAATAAGAAAGATAAAACGTTTTTGAAATTTCAAAAAAAAAAAAAAAATGACTAGGATAACTCAATTTGGGAATAAATGAAAGTAAACAAGCCGTCGGGGAATATGGGTACTTACGTATAGTTGAACTCGATTTGTACCTTACTTTTTAATTAACAGTTAATTGCTTATGTATGTCATCTATGCGAAAATTACTTGCTTATTTATATGTTGGTTATTCTATGGGCATATTTAGTTGCTATATAGAAATGACTTATCATTGTCTCGTGTGATGCATATCCGCGTTCCCTTGTTTGATTATGTTAATTTTTCGACGAGAGAGTAACGTCGCTTTGTTTTCGAAGACCATGAGACCAATCTTTTCTTACCTACGAGAGATGACTTTTAGGATTATATTTTGTTTTGTTCCATTTTGAGTTTATTTGACACGATCATTTCCAAATTAGGAAGTGTAAACAATAAAATTATTTGTTTAAACAAAAATAGTTTTCAAAAATTATTGGGGTGTCGAGTTACCAAATGCCAAGTGATATGGACCACTTAGTTTATCAGTCCGCTGGCGCGACTCTTAGTACGACGGTACTATAAGTTGTACCTGCTGTGTAGACTAAGTTGGAACATTTGAAACACATGCAAGTTGTGTTTGAGAGGCACGATGTGTGACGACACATAGTATTCTTTCTCCCTCGTATGTGTGGAACACTTGAGGTGATTGGTTTATCTAATCCTGTAAAGAGATAACAGTTTTCATGAGGATGAGTCAAGCGAAATGATATGTTTGTGGCGATCAAAGTATTTTCTAAAAGTCGATATTTACTTAAATTCTAGAAAAAATTTCGGATTGCTTTGTAGACGTGAGAAGTTGCATTTTGGTCTAACTTTTCAAAATTCAGTGCGACATTTTACTTGAGGTAATTTTATATGAAACCCTAATGAGATACGATTTTAGGCTGGTATGTAGTACAGACCCCGTCGTGCGGAAGCCATCTTTTGGGAGCAGAACATTCGACGAGAGCAGTTTAGGTACTTGTCTGGCTAAGTCAAATAGACTGAGTCAATGTGCTGCATTTTATATTGTGGGTAAGTATAGTGTGAGATCTTCGGGGACGAAGATTCTTTTAAGGTGGGTAGACTGTAACACCCCTAATTTCTGAGAGAATTCTTAGTGCAATATCAAGACTTTGGGGGCGATTTTGTAAATATTTTTTCACGGCTTTAGAGTTGGAACTTCGGAGTGTTTGCAATATTTGAGAGTCGTTAGAATGATTTTGAAGCACTAGAGATGTTCGGGGTGGTTGTCCAATTATCTGAAATTAAATAGAAGCTCTAATTCTAGTTGTACCCAAAAGTTAGAAAAACTACACTTACACCCCCTTATGCATGTGAGACAATTGTTAACCTTATTTTGACAACCTAAGAGCTAGGTGGCAGCTCCACTCCCATCTTCACCACCTGCTGAGAAAGAGAAGAGAGAGAGAGAGACTTTACCATCATCTACATCATCTTCATCAACTTCATCTTCTTCTCCACCATACAACCACCACCACCAACACAGCCACCACCTCCACCACGCCTTTCACGATTCTGCTGCTACTGGTGGAAGCCCTCGACACGAGGGCCAAAAGCCCCCAATCATTTTCTCGAATGGTTGCGTATCGAGGTCGAATTCGACGAAGAACGGTACGAACCCTAGAATCTTTCGGTCTCAAATTCGTCCAATATATTGAGTTTCAAATCAATTAAATTGCCTCTTCATGTTGCTGGGAGGATCACGAACGCAGGGGTGTGGGTTTTTCATCGTGGGTCGTCGGATATAAGGTTCGCCGGATTCTGGGATGAAACCGTCGCGAAGCCGTCGCCACCGCGGCACCCCTTCTGTTCTTAGCTTTTTCCCTCCTTCCAACAATGATCCCATGCTCTCAGGACGTGTTGGAGTGCCCTAGAAAACCCAGAAATCAACGGGAAGCGCGTTGAAGTGCCGGAACCGAGCAGCTTACCGCCGGATTCCTCCATGGCCGCCGGTAAGTGCAGAGCTCGATACAGTCCGTTTTATTGCTTGTTTTGATCGATTGAAAGCATGAGCATGCTCCTAATCATGTCTAGAACACGTTTAGATCATCCAATCGTGACTGTAACAACAAAGTTGACAAGATTGATTCGTGCATGTAGAGTTTTCCGACTTGAAAACCTGCCCTGTTCGTGGGCCTGTAACTATCTCGATACTTGATGTATTGACCTGATTCTTGTTGCTATGGATTCCCTACATTTAGTACTCCAACTTTCGTGTTGATTTCCTGGTCCAATTCGATCTCTAAACCCCTTGAATTTGTGTTCGAAGTAGCTGCAGTGACATGTTCTTGAGACTCATGCTCTTGATTGCTGCATTTCTTGTCGACTTTGGACACTTGTATCTTCCTCGTTTTTAATCCGTTTGAAGTGATTCTGGACTTTCTGGAAAGCTTAGACTTAGCTCTACAACATCTGTTTGAATTCCTTGAGCTAATCATCCCTCTAACTGGTTTAAATCTGAGCCTAAATTTGAGAAAAAATGTTGTGTTCTTGGGTGTCAAGTGCTCAAAATTTTCTAGGTAATGAATGTGATGGTGAAACATCCATTTTGTAACCCTTGTATCTTCTTCAAATCTTAATGAAATTTAGATCTGTTTTCTCCTATGAAAAGTTGGTATATAATACTTCAAATCATCGTCTCTGGGTCCTGTTCAAATTTATAACGGATTGCTCACAAATCGAGAATAAACTTGCTACTTCGAACTTATAATTAACACTTGGAATTTTTCCAAGTGTTGAATTATTATTTTTACCCAACTTTGAACAAGCATAGCTTTTTGTGTATTTTGAATTGTTGGAAGTTCAAATATGTTCTGGAATCTTTGATCTACCATCTTCGAAACCCTATCCTTATATTTCCAAGTATCCCCTCAATTGATCACAAATCAGCTCTAAAGTTGACTAGTTGAGTCGATTTTCCTCTATTTTTGACTTTTGAATTCGACATTCTAAATGACATTTCTGGCCTTAGCGTTCTTCATGAAACTTGCTCGTATTCATATTTTGAGTCTAAATATCAAGTTTGACCAAGCTTGACTTTTCGCAAACCCTAGTTTGACTGAACTGTATAGGAGGGGCAAAATAGTAATTTCACTTAAACTCTGAATTGAGGTTAGTTTAGTAACTTGGAGTTTGTCAGTATGTCTTGTATGCTTATTTGGAGTACTTGTATGTAATTTTGGGCTAGGGTTGACCAAGTCAAATGTTGGGGTCTTTTTGCAATTTAAGCAAACTTAGGGGCCTAAGTGCAATTTATTGAAAGTTGTAGATTTCGTTGCTAAGTCATATGGAAGAGTTTGAAGTTAATTCTCGCATGTTTTCGGGCCAATATGAGTATAATTTGGGATCTAGGAAGTTTCAGACACTATACTAAACGGTTTTGGAGTATCAGGGGCATTTTGGTCAAGTTAGCTTGCATGACCCGCAGTCCATTGCATTTTTTCATAAAACCTCATATAGAGGGTAAATGCTAATAGACTGTATACCTGTGTATATCCAGCCGACGTTAAGGATCGTTCGAAGTAGACGTATGTATTGTGTTGCTGCATTTACCGTAAGACCCGGAACCAATATGGGACGAGAGTTGTAGGAGTGCTAGCTTTGCTTTGCGCCATTCATGGCTTAGAGGTAAGTACATATGTACGGCCTTTTCATATCAAAATGTGCGTATGCGTTTGATGTTTCAAATGAATTCTTGTTATATGAAAAAGTATGAGAATGCATGTTTTCCACTCGAATGTTGTTAAACTGTTTTATTCATCTCCTTTGAGAACTCTCGGAAATTACTTGTGAAATGTTCATGATATCCTGATTCTGGTTATGTGAAAGAGAAGAAATAAAATACCTCTAATAGACTTAGGATGATGTACAGAGTACTGTTATTAGTGGGAGGCGTCAAGCGATCCTCCATTTTCTTATGGCTAAGACCATTGAAGCAATACTTCTTATTATTGGATAGAACGTCAATGTTCAAAAATCCGCCCCCGATGAGCCAAAATGTACCAAGTTATTGAGGCCAAGGGTTTATAGAGCTATAGAGTGCTACTTATACTTGTAAGGGTCACTACGGTATAGGGGTGTCGACACTTAAGGCCTTTTAGCTAATGTTATGAGCGGGGTTGACGAATGGGCTCCCTTAACGCTCGGGTGAAATAGGGTTTGATACCCTAGAAGGAACCCTTAGTGATTATTTCGTGATCCCTCTGTTTACATCGATCCTGCTGGTGGCTCTTGACACGCCTCAACTAAATTAAACTGTTGATTGAAGTCGAAATTAAAAATTGACTACTTTATTAATGTTGTTTGTGGCTCTAGATTGCCCTAATCAATTGCAATGATTTGAAATGCTTTGTCTATTCATGAACTAAGTTATCCTCTTAAATGGAATTTTTTTTACTCTGGGTATGTTAAGAACTACTCGTGGTTTCTCAATGTTATTAAATTGAGAGGTTTTTGTTACTCGTTTACTTCCAGTTGTTCCAAATTCTCCAACATGATAGCTTTACTGTTTAAATCTTCTAATTTGTTTCAACTCATGCTTCTGTGCCACTCGTTTCTTTACATGTCGTAGTATGTATTTACTCAGTTTTTACTGATTATTTCTTCAAAACTGCCTCGACATTTGCCATTTTAAAACCGCAGGTCGTCAATCAAGTTTGGGGAATGGGAACGCGGATCGAGACAGAGACGTTTAGCTGAGATTAGATCACATAGTTTATTTCAAACACATTACATTTGTAAACTTATCTTCTCAAGTTTGTGTATTTCTAAAATAAAATGTAATATTTGTAACTATATTTCTACTTTTGGTTATCGATAGTCGCATTAACCCTGAACCGAGATCCTGGGTTGTTTCACTTAGTCCCAAGACTAAAACAACATTATCATCATTCTCACCGCGAGAAGATTATATTTATGAGAATTTATCATGAATACCACATCATGTTCTCATTTTTTGAGTCCCACGCTTAAAAGCGGACATAAACGTTAACATAAATCCCACGCATACCAGCGGATTTTGAACCTCAACATGAGTCTCACGCTTTATAGCGGACATATAATAACTACATAGATCCCACGCTTACCGGCGGATATGTAGTGAATGCATAGTATATAATTTCTTCTTCAGGTTGTTTGTATGCTCTACATATTCAAAATGATTGTACCCGAGCAATTTCCTATGCACTTGTTGACTTTGTTTTGGCCAATAACTATTTAGTCAACATTTTTCTCATAAAATAATCATATGTTTTATATAGTGCTTCCTCAATTGTATCATCATTGTTAATAGGATCATACTATTGTATTACGGTACCTTTAGCTACTTCGAGAGCTATGAGCCTCTCCTACGGCTATTCAATTACCAACGTTGGTTTTGATCCATTATGATGATGTATATATGAACCCCCAAGATTTCTCCAGAATATTGTGTTCTTAATTTGTAGAGCATGTTAACCATATCCCAAATTATTTTGGATGCTTTGATTTATGTTCCTCTTCTGGAGGATCAAACATATGTACACAATCAACCCTTTTATGCTTAAAGTGTATACCCAAATCGACACCCATTAGTCGAGAAGCTATCCATTTTATTGGGATTTTGAAATAGTACATACCCGTGGAGACAATGATATTTTGGTCCACGTCATGTAATAGGACCCATTCTCCCCCTCATGACGTGAGCAATATGATCATAACCATAATGATATTTCGTGGATGCTTTAGGCATCGATTTGTCTCATATGTACTTTGTGTAAACCAATCCTCAAATAAAAATAAAAATATTGACAATAAGCAATCTCTTGGACGCTGTAGTTCTCTAATCAAAGTTTCTTCCAAGAAACCCAAAAAGAGACGTAAATGTCAGTATTTTTATTCAAAAGTGAGTGGTTGTAGATTCTCTCTTCAGGGAGATCTTTTGATGTTGTTTTATAACTCCATGTTATAATATTATTTTTCATAACTTCTGGTATGAAAATCACTTTTTATGCATATAAAATGCATTTGTCCAATAAACCCTCATGGACTAAGAACATCTTCTGGATGCTCAGCTTGAATCAATGATAAGTATATAAACGGTAAAGTGCTAGATAAGATTAAAAAATAAATGTGTATATGATATAATAAATTAACATAATATAACCTCTTCAGGAGGGTGGATCGTTATTTTAATTGTAGTAATCTCTTCAGGGGATCACTATTTATAATATTTCATAACTTCAGGTTATGAAACTCATAGCTACGGGTTATGAGTGATTTCATGTAATTTGTTACTCCAAGAACAAATTATATGGCTATACATGCATCTCAATAGTCACTACGAAACCTCTTCTGGAGTTCCGATTTTGATCCATAATAAGTTAAAAAACTGGAGTACATCAAATTTAAATGCATAAAAACAAAATAAATTAAAGAAAAATGAACGCTACCTCTTCAGGAGGTTTGATAATAACAAGTGTATTAATCATTTTAGACATCTCTTCTGGAGATATAAATATTGTAACTTCATGTTACAAGTCTTGAAATAACATCTTCTAGATGCACTTCTTAAATTGTGGTGTAACTTCGGGTTACAACCATATCATCGCGTGGAAAAAAAATACATAAATAAATAAAGTAACATTACCTCTTCAGGAGGTTTAGAAAAAAAATATGCAGGAGATCTCTTTAGGAGATGTAACTAAAAGTACTTCAGGTCCAAAAAAAAGTTATGTGACTTCAGGTCACATATAGACTATTGTCACAACTTCTAGTTACGATCAAAGCTTCATGTAATTCACAACTTCGGCTGTGAAAAATATACATTCTTTCACTCATCAATGGCTGAAGCCAATTAATAGTGGTCATGAATTAATACCTCTTCCGGAGGTTTGATAAAATATAGACTTCCATACCTCTTCTAAAAATCCCCTTTTCCATGATTAAAAGAAAACTGTGTAAAAAATTGCAGGATGTGAACCGAAAAAAAGTCAAGGTAGAAGTTGGATGGAGAATCCATACACTTTTCTCCATGAATTTATATTGCTGTAGTAGATACAATAGAACCAATCACACTACTAAATCAAATATCACCCAAAGTATTAGCTAATTTACCAACTGCAGACCACCGCTTTAACGAAAACTACAATACTTTAACCGATCTTAGATTTGAATGGTCCAAAAGATAAACATTCTGAATACTACCATTGGTTTTCTTTTTCTTTTCATACTTGTGTATTATAGCATTATAAAGCTTTGACTTTTATCATACTATAAGCAAAGAGGGTACTACAATATTATGTTATAATATTCTCACTATAGGGTACTACTATGAACTATGAAACACAATGAGCAGTTTTCAACTAGAGAAACGAAGAAGAAAAAAAAATAAAAGAATAAAGATTGCTTTTAGTTTCACTGTGTATGTTTATACAAAGGGTTTTAATGCCATAAGACGTCAAACTCTCAACAACCTCTCTTCCATCTTGTATATACGCATATGGATGAACAAAAATAAAATCTTACCTTTCTCCTTAAATTCTTCATTAAGAACAATCGCGCTGATAACGTGTTGTGTAACGAGATTCGAGAGAGATGCAAGAACTTAATAATACAAGAGAGACAAGATGTGTAGGGAGAATAGTGATGAGATGTGTATTATTCTCCAACCCTAAGCCTCCTTATATAAGCATTAGGTGGGCTTGTGGACCAGAATATAATAATACAAAAAACACACAAATATGTGGTGGATATTCACATCAGTCCAATTACATATTTTATAACAAACTTTAAAATTTCAGCATATTAATTAAGCCTACTCTCCCATACTAGCACTTTAGGTATGAAGATTTTATCCATATTGATGTTCTCGCAGTTGTACTAAATAGTCTACCAAATACTGCTGTGAATATTTGCAATTCCATATTTTATCCCCTCTATCTCACCACCATCACCAGCCAGCCACTTATCAGCTCCACCACCAGCCACCATCAACACCAGCACCACCCGCTACAAACTGACAAATTTAGCATGAATCCAACCAGATCTGGTAAAATTTTTGCAGATCTAAACTCATAATTTACAGATCTTAGAAAAATGCAAAGTGAAGAAGAAGAAGAAGAAGAAGAAGAAGATCCCTCGATCTGCCACTGCCACAACCCATTGTGTCTAATCGCCGAACCCATCGCCACCGCCGGGACAACCTCCGTCGCCATCTGAACCGCTGGACAACCTCCGTTGCCATCGTAGCCACCGGACGAACTCCGTCGCTGTTTGTAGCAACCCTTCGACCTCCGTTCGTAGCCGTCGTTCAACCTCCGTCTCCTTCCACCGCCATCGGAGTCGAAATCTTTTGACTCTTCACCGCCGGTTGTCTCTTTCTGCGGAAGAAGAAGAAGGACATATCTGAGAGAGAGAGAGATAGAGAGAGAGAAACTGGAAGAGATAGAGATAGAGAGAGCACAGACCTTTACCTGGTTGTCGTTTCCTTCGTCTTCGTCGTCGCCGGCGTGTTCTCCGACAGGCCACCAAGGCCTGCGTCCGTCCGTCCATCTCCTCTCTCTCTCTCTAACCCCTCTCTTTCTGTCTCTTTTGTGGTGGGAGGACGAGAGTGCGGTGTGAGAAGGAGAGTAGACAAGGTTTGTGTGGTAAATGGATGTGGTTGGGTGAATGAGAAAAAGTAAGTGAGGTATTTTTTGAGAGGGTAGTTAGGTCATTTTAAGTGTTTAAGGTTACTCTAAAAGGAAATGGGAAGAAAGAGGAGGGACAAAATGGAAATTGGGAAGAAAGAGCTGGGACGGACCGGTACTACTCCGTCCTTGCTCTTTCTTCCCATCTGATTTTTTTGACTAGTATCTGGGTCATTTTGACCAGGTGATTTGGGTAGCAAAAAAATACGATTTTTTATAATTTTTTCACCATATCATAGAGCAACTTTTACTCTACAACACCATGAAAAAATTATCAAAAAATTACATCGTTTTACTATTCAAATCACCGGGTTAAAGTAACCCAATGAATAGTGACAAAAGTCAAATTGGGAAGAAAGAGCTGGGACAGACTGGTACTCCGAAAACTTGATTACCTAGTTTTGTGCGATTCGTTATAGTCTCCCATGAATACAAGATCAATTGAACTCCAAATGAACTTCTCAAGGTATTAGGGTGAAGTTATAAGCAACTTTTGAGTTAAAAGAAGTTGTGTATTCCACTCTTGGCAAATAACATATGAAGCTTGAAAGGTGTCAGAAATATTGCACGGGCGTCAAGGGGCTGCACTGCAATTAACACAAAGCTTAGGGGCAGAGGCAGAATTTCATATAATGTATATAAAACATACTCCCTCCGTTCCTCCAGATTCTTCACAAAATTAATCGGGTATTATTTGGGCTAGCGATTTGGTTGGCAAAACAAATCTAGAATTTGGTAACTTTTGTGGTATTTTAGAGCAAAGTTTACTCTACGACGCCATGAAAATATTACCAAATTTTTGCATCGTTTTGCCAACCAAATCGCTAAGCTCAAATAATACCCAAATAATTTTGTGAAGAATCTGGAGGAACGGAGGAGTATAAAATATAGACCAACATGACCCTGTCTGCAAACTGCCTTTCTACTGTCAAATCTCTCTACAACCAATTATACTCCCCCCTTCCTAATCCTAACCTAAATGAACACCTAAAGTCCTTCAATACCACAACCCTTAACCTCAATTGGAAGCATCTCCGGAAGCTGAAATTGCCTTTCAAATTAAGATTCTTTGTTTGGCAAGTTGCTCTTCACAACTTACCAACAAAGGACCTTTTGAGAGCTAGAGGAGTTAACTGCAGTGCTAATTGCATTTTGTGTCATAATGCCAATGAAACAGTAAATCACACTTTCATTCACTGCATGTTCTCTAAAACCCTTTTTCAAACCTTAATATCCATATTTTTGCCACAACTGTTGAGAATTGTTTCAAGCTTTGCCTTCAAAAAGCAAGAGATCCAATGCAGAATTTTAATACCTGGTTAATTGCTTGCTCGACTATTTGGAAAAGTAGAAATGCAGCACTCTTCAAAAACGCTAACCCTTTGGTGGACAACTGTTACTTTGAAACTGTTAGCTTAACTTCTCAGATTCATAATGCTTTTGAGCCTAATGCTTCTCAACATTAGGAGATCCTCTGGACTCAAAGAAGAAATCCAAAGCTTCAGGCTACACTTCTTCAAGGCAGATAAAGCCTAGGGCTTCAAGTCTAGACAGGGGGAAAGCTCCGTTATAGTCAAATAAGGCAGATAAGGAAGGTCCTAAGAAGAAGGGGTTTGTTGCAGCCATTGATCGCTTTCTAGAGGACAGCAAAAGGGATAAAAAACAATTGCAAATGAGGTTTGAAAAAGAGAAGAGAAGGGCAGAGGAATTAGCAGCAATGTGCAGGGAAAAAGTGCATGGCTTCATCTTGGTTGATGGGAAAATGATTGACCCAAATGCAGAATCGCTCATTAAATTCCTCAAGGAGAATCAGGCTCAAAGAAGGGGAAATTCGTTTGATGATCTGCTTCTATCTATGTCTAAATCATGGTTCATGTTTTTTAGCTTGTTCTAGTATCGTTTTTAGACTCTTTTTATCTCTTTTTTTGGATGTTGTTAATGGTGTTGATGCATGGTAGGTGTAGTGCATGTTTGGGTTTATGTTATCTCGTCCAAACTTTGTATAGTTTATCTTGTTTAATTTAAGTTCTCTTGTTGGCTAAAAAAAACACATAACACATAATAAACGGATTTTGGCATTTAGACCAAGCAATTTAAGAGAATTGTGAAATTATGAAACTATCAAATCACGTAAACATAAAGACAATGGATTTCCCCTCAAAAAGAAAAGACAATCGAGTTGGGAATAGAGCCTGACCTAATCAGTCACGACTCAACGAGCGACAAGCAATAGGATGAATAACGGAATAATCTCGTGATCTGATTTTAGTTAATCGACGATGACTTGATTCGCCTGTCTAAGTCCGGATGCGTTGGGTGCTTTGTATCAGGAAGCAAGATAGGAGATGCTCCTGAACCTACTTTTGAGTAACTTATCTACAACCGATTTTCACCTTATAATTTAAAAAAAAAAACAAACTTATCTTTAATTAACTGATACATGTCATATATATTTATGTTACAATTTTACTCTTTCACAGTAGGTTCACTGTCCATTTTACAAAATATAAAATTACTATACTATTATTTCACCATAGCTTTCACGTTATATTTGCCAAACAACATTTTTTCCAATTCAACAGCAGTTTTCTAACATTGGTTTTCACACAGCAACTTCTAGCACATTTACATCATTTTGAAACTGGTCCTATGTCCCTTGATAAAAACATGGAAAGTACATTGTTAAATGTAACTCCCTCATGTGCCCACAAAAGACTCTTGAGCAGTCAAATGGGGTAGTAGGGTAGTGATCTTTTAGGGCTTTATCCCCAAACCAGACATCGTTCCATATAGAAACATCTTTACCATTCCCTATAGTCCATCTCACACCTTTAGCAAAATTAATTCTAACATTCATGATGCCTTTCCAAGTTCTTGTGGAGTTCAACTTACAAGGCCACTAGTAAAGTTGTAGTTCTCGAGGTATTAAGATTTGAAAAGGAAAGTCCACTTTTTTTTTTTTTTAAACAAGACCCCTATACTTCATCATTCTCTCTCTAACATTTTCTCTTTGAGAAAACCCTAACAGCACACCCTCTTCCCGGCGGCGGCTCCTCCTCCTCCATGAGGCTGCCGTCGAGCCTCCCTCTCCCCCACCCCCTCTTGCGATGTGTTTGTCACTTCCCACCACCGTGGATACTGCTACCTCGCCGCCTCCGCTAGCCTCCTGCTCCCCGTCAGATTCTCTTTGGGTCTTCCCCTACCAGCTCTCATCAACACAGGTGCGCCGCCAGGATTCCGGAATCGAATTCGAGATCTCCTCTGCGATTGCTTTCCCCTCCCCCACAGCGGAATGAGGGGATTTTTTTGGTATTTTTCAACTACCCCGCCGCCCCAAAGTGAGCTCCCTCTGCCCGCCGCGCTGCCAAACCACCTCTGGCCACCACGACGCCCATCGCGCCAGATCTGAAGCTCCAGCCTCCGCCGCTCCTTTTTGTGTCCCTGCCGTAGTCTTTGCTCCCGCCACCGTTGCCTCCATCTTCGGCTCCCCCTCCCCTCCTCTTCCTCTCCACAGGTCACCGGGGACTTGTGGCTGCACCCTTCAAATTTCTCTGTTTCTTCTCCCCCTCCACCCCCCCCCCCCGAGTGTTGTTTTTCGCCGGTTTGGAGAGAAGAACCTGTTCCATTGACCGGTGCATCCCCAAAGTCCCCTCCCCTTCCCCCATGTGGACTGGTTATGTCGAGACAAGGACTGCCGCTGTAACACCCCTTGTTTCCCAGAATTTCTGTTCCAAACTGTAGATTCTAGGAGGGTGCTACTCAAAATGAAGCGGCGGAAATCAAGAACAACACATCCCATACTTATATATTACAAAACATAAATTGTTTCCAAAACGACATATTACATACTATTACACACGGTGAACATTGTATAGGTGTTCTATTTATTCAAAGATACTAATTCCACAAGATAAGTTTGCGAACCACTTGAGCCGAGCTCCCATCACCTAGACCTGCGGGGGAAATAAGACAAGACCGCAGTTTTTCCAAAGTCAGCAAGAAATTCTAAGTATGTAAACACCCAAACGTGTAAATAGGATAAGAGGCATGCTTTACTTTTAAGAAAAATGATGATAAGGAACCAGTTATAATAGTGCAGAAGACCCAGAACGAGTTAATTTAAATTTTCCAACTCTTTATTTAACATTCTCAATTCAGTCATGCGTAAAAATTAAGGAGAACAATCGCAACCCAATATACTTCACCAATTAGGGGGATCAACACAATAAAATTTTCTTCCATTTTATCATGAAAAATCCAAATTTATTAATTTAGTTGTAGCGGGGAACGAACCAATCCATCACAATATTCCAACACTGTATCTCATAAATAACCAACCATATCTCATGCATCCAAAACCTTAAGTGCCGGCACCCTGACACGATTTTTTCGTGTATACGCAAGTGCACGGTCGAAGTAATAAAATGAGAGTAATAAAACTCAGGTCGTCGAACCCACAGGGACAGTCTTGAGATTATTCAGTTAAATAATTAATTTAGAGTTAAGTAACTGGAGGAATATTTGCTGATTAAGAAAGTTTTCGCCCTCAAACAAGCGTCTGAAATTAAATAAACAAACTAAACTAATATTTTTGTTATTTTTTTTATTAATACAAAGATGGAGAACACTAGATAGTTTTAGGGTCCCTAGGGCATTTAGATATTTCCGGACTATGATTTAAAACACTCTACCTATGTCTAGTCATACCGGGTCAAAGTCATTACAATCTTCTGTCGATATCATGTAAATATATGTTTCGGTATATTCCGGGTCCTCTCGGTCCACCTCTGTCTACCGTTCCGTTCTAGTCAGCTAGCCGGGTTCGCTCACTGGGTCCTCTCGGTCCACCAATTACGCTGATCATAACTAAGTCTAACTGAAACAACCCACACGTGGTCATTCACGTCTCTATCCCCTATCGGTCTCTAGAAACTACGAGAATGTCAACAAAATTCTTCACGAATCCGGATCGTTCACTGTCGTGCAACAACCTAGATAACTAGCATGTATTGGGTGATCAAACCAAACCAACTAAGAATTAGGAACAAGAACTTGTTGAATAACTAAAACACTACGTAGAATTAAGTTCAACTAAACGTGAATCAAACTTCAAATCCGAAAAATCTAATAAAACCCTAGCTCTCCATAAACTATCTAGCAAGAGAGATTTAGCTACTCATTGAGTAGAAAACAACACAATTTCTTTCATAAACATGATGAAACGAGAGGAGAAAGAAATCAAACGGTCAGTCCGAGCTCCGCCGTGAATCAGAGCTTCTCCCTGTTGTTCTTCGTCGTCCCCTTTTCTGTGGAATTGATAATCCACCAAAACACCCCCCTGCTTCTCAACATATCCCGTTCCTCACAAAGAATTGGAGTAAAATCTTTTATTTGCACTTTTCACCCTCCAAGATTGTGGGAGCTTATGATTGGGCATAATCATTAGTTACTCTCCTTAACCCTAGGAATAGAAACCGCTGCCTTTTCACTCATTTATTTCCGTGCTTTTGTTTCCCTTCATGAGATTGTGCGACCAGGTAGGGAGGTCGTGCGATCTGTGGCTGGGTTGGCTTCTGATCGTGCGACCTCTAACACTGATCGCTAGTTACAGTAAGTTCTTCAAATTTCTTGCTTCAAAATTCGGTCCAAGTCTTGCTTCTGATCGCACGACCAGGTTATGATGTCGTGCGATCACCTGGGGATTTCTGCGCTGTTTATTTCTTCTTCTTCTTCTCTTTTTTTCTCGTTCTCTCTGTGTTTCTTCTTGCTTCAATGTTCTTTCTCATTCTTCTTCGTTCATATGTTGTGTTCTGGGTTTAATTGGTCTCTTGGTGGCTGCAGTAATTGGGTATTGGGTCGTGGTTGTAGGAGGTTTCTGAAACACCCCCAAATCATACGGCCGGCCAAACCGTACATTTGGAAAGGTGCCTCCGCCCGAGGAGGTAAACCCCATTGGGAACGGAGGAGGATCGCCGGTTCACAGTTAGTACGGTCATCGATAATCCACAACATAATTTCTTACAAATTAAAAGGTAGCATAGTGACAGAGGCTGAAAAGATTAAAGTACATTATTTGGTGAAATAGAGATACTAAGTGAAACACTATGTGTTCATAGCATGAGTCCATCAGTAGTCGTGAGCTTCCCCTTCCTGGTAACCTGCGGGTTTTGAAATAGCAAAAGCCGACCGCAGAAAAATTTTAAGTCAGTAAAAACTGAGTAAGAATCATACTACAACATGTAAAACGAGTTTTGGCTACACGATTATGTAATCAACATGTAAAACTGGAGTAAAACCCACATGAGCTCTACCAATAACTGATTCCATATTTTAATAATTAGTTTAGCTGGACGTATAAGAGACCAGCGGGTAACGAATGTCCACAGAGTGGTCACGATGCAATAATATCACAACAGGAGTACCTCTTGGGATATCACAAATCCTAGTTCACCCCGAGTGTTGTGGGTAACCCAACGCTACCCCGCTCAAACCATAACTATGAGACCTTAAGTGTCGACACCCCTATACCGTAGTGACCCACACAGGCATAAGTAGTACTCCATAGTTTCACGCCTTATATAACCCCGTGACCGTATCACCTCGGTGTGTGACGATCAAACACGGGGGCCGGGTATGTAATCTCGTAGGATTATCACCCGAGGAGGTTCGCATGAAAGCGCCCCCGGCCTTAGCCTCCACGCACATCCTCTGTGTATCGCCCCATTTATATTATAGTGCATTATTCAACCGTCATTATAGAACCGTATCATTTGATTCAAAGATCGTATCATAACCGCATATTTTCCAAACGGGAATATTCAAAAGTTCTCAAAATAATGAATCTCAACGTGTGATCAATCCGTATAGTAATTCAAGTTTCAAGAGATTTAGCAAGACTGTAGTTTGGAAGCAACGCACGCCAAATTCACATTTGACAGTTAAGGTGTTGTACATATGAACTTACCGAAACGGGTAGAGTGGTGCACGCGCAACAAGAGGAGTCCTAGTACTCGTACTCGATAAACTCGTCGCCTACGAGTTGGGTGTCTACAAATATGCGAATAATCATAATTAATACATATAGCTTATTCATACGACAAATGCAACCATGCTCTATATGATATGCGAAAGTGTGCCCATTATTAGTTTCCTCCCCCCAACAGATTGTACGCTAGTATAATTTATACCAGTCCGTTTCTTCTCTTTAGCCCCCTTTGGGTGGGCACGGCATTTAAGAAAATCACGTCATTTACTATTTTGCCCCCAACCTTTTTCTATTTTCCTCTCATATCCTCTTCTCATTACCAGAGACCAGCCCTCCACCAACACAGCCAGTCCCCCACCAGTCAACCACCGCCACCAGACCTCCTTTACCACCACCACCAGTCAACAACCAACAACATAAAGTAACAGATCCAATCAGTATCAATTCTTTGTTAAACTTACAAATCCAAGAAACAAATCAGAGGAAGATGAAGAGGAAAAGAAGAAGAAGAGGAACAAATAAATTCGCCGGAGAGCACAGAAACACTCGTCCTCTGCGCCGCCGTCGACCGCCGTTTTCGTCGTTCGCAGCACCGTCGACTCAACACCGTCGAAATGCCGTCGAGTCAACGCCGTCGAGTCAACATCGAGATTGGCTAGATCGCCGTCGAGTCAACATCGAGATTGGCCAGATCGCCGTCGAGATCGTCGATGGTGTGTTGCCGCCGTCGAGATCTTCCATCTCCTTCTTGTCATACCCTTCTTCTTCCTCCTCTGCCTCGCCACCAACGCCGCCTATGCGAATCAAAAGACGAGATCTAAAGAGGAGATCCAGAAAAAGAAGAAGGGCGAGAAAAGAAATCCATACCTTGGTTGTCGTCGCCCTCAGAATCGCCCTCAAGATCCACTGCTGCTTCTTCCTCTCTCTCTCTCTCTCCGGCTTCTTCTTCCTCTCTATCTCTTTCTCTCCGTCTGCCTCTTTCTCTCTCTAACTATCTCACAATCTTATCTATAATGGTTGGTGAGAATGAGACGTGGGAGAAAGAAAATAGGTAGTAGGGTTAGGTGTGTTCTGAAATGTGATTATTAATTGTAAGGTTAAATTGGTCATTTTCCATCAATAAACATGCCAAAAGTGGAAAGGGGGAGCAAGAGAGTAAACATCCCAAAATAGAAAGGGGGCTAAAGAGAAGAAACGGAGTGGTAAGAATTTTCTTAACAAGTCAATATATTATTTATGAGTCATAGTTAGTCATAGAATATTTTTATGAAGACAATAAAACAGCTTCAAGCTAATTAAAAGTTTATTGTGACAACTATTTTGTGGGAGAATTTCTAAGCACTTATGATTAATTATAAAGAATGACAGTTATTTAAATATGGAACAATAAGAGATAGTAGTTATCATATCTATCACATTTTAATATGAGACAAGTTTAATTACCATTCTAAAATACATTTTATTATAAAATATTCAATTATTTATCAAGTCATGAAACTCGTATCTTTCTATTTCAAAGAATAACTAACATGTGATTAATGATATATATATTTATTTATTTATTTATTTCATTTAAATAAGCCGAATACTAAATAACTAAATTTGTCTTTTGGAAGGCATACTATTATTTGTTATAGCCCATTTATTTTAATAAAACTCTTTTAAATAAATTTGTTGTATAATATAGTTTATAAACTAATTAACATATCCGTTTATGAAAGAAACAAGACTCGTAATTTACAATTTGCTTATTAGGAAACATAAAAAAATTGCATATCAAGTATTAATTTTAACAAAACTATTTTAGTAAAAAGTTACTAATTCATTAAATTTATTTATTACTCCTATTATTATATTAAAAGAAAATAATAACTTAGTAAATTGCTTGTTAAATAAACCATTATATAATCAGTTTCTTTCTAATGACATAAACAACCCCCAAAGAGAAAATAATAGGTTCTAGATTTACAATAACTACCCCCCTAAGTTCTTGAAACGACATAATGACCCCATGGATAATACTCAACCGGCAACACATATACACCCCAAATCTACCCGATGCAATTCTACATTTAAGCTGTGAAAATTCGATTTTGATGATTAAAAACAGACTAGGAGGGGATTTAGAGTGTACCCAAGCCAAGAACGAAGCAAATCGGTTGAGAAATGGAGTGGGTCGAACTTGCCGCCAACGGACTTGGCGGTGGTTCTCGACGTGGCTTCTCTGGCTACTTATGGTCGCGTTTAATCGCCTATTTGTGGTCCTTGGAGGCTCAGGAGCTCGAAGAGATCGAGAAATAGGGCTGGGCTGCCTCAGGTTCAAATCCCCGAAGCTTGTCGCCGGCGTTAATGGCCGACCGGCGACGGTGGGGCTTTCTTCGCTGCTCTGCTACTGCTGCTGCCTCATGTTGCTTCGTCTGGTTCTGGTCAGAGAGTTGGAGTGACTGAGAGGGCGAGAGAGGCAAGGGACAAAAGTGGTGGTGATGGTGGTTCGCCAGTGGGTCTCCCGTCGGAAAAGCAGCGGCCTTCGTTGCCGCTTCTGCTTATTTTTGCTGGGTTAGAACTGATCAGAGACAGGGCGATTGGGGTGAGAGAAGAGAGGCAGAGAGATGGTGGTGGAGGTGATGCCGGTGGTGGTGTTGGTTGGTCGGAGAAGGCAGCGGCCTTATGCCGTTGCCGCTGCTGCTGTGTTCTCGCCGGGCAGAGAGGGAGACAGGGGAGAGATCGCGGGGAGAAGAGAAGGAGAGAGGGTGGTGATAGGGGTGGTGTCGGGTGTGAGTTTCCGAAGGTGAAGAGAGGGAGAAGAAATAGGAGAAGAGGGAAGAGAGAGAGAGAGAGATAGAATAAAGAAAGAAGAAATTGTTGGGGATTGGGATTACGTTGGGGTTTGGGAGAAATCATAGGAGAGTGTTTTCATTTTTTCTTTTTGTTATTATTATTATTATTATTATTATTTTAGGTATAGTATAGTATGTAATACATATTACCTAATGTATTGTACCGTATGTGTACGGGTATATAATACTAGTATATGTATAGTACAAATACATGATATTATATACTAGTTATGTAAAAGACAACTACTCTCCCCTTTAGTTTCTAATAATGCAGGTTTTACCCTAAATTTGTAACAAATACTTTTAGGAAAATGCATAATCACCCCTATTAACAAATTAGGGTATTTCATCATATCCCCCTTAAAAGAAAGCTTCTTCCTCGAAGCTACAACCATACGTAGTCATTAAGAATTATCTATCCAATTCGAGGGTTCATGTGTAACATGGTGCACATGCATGTCATGAAATCTTCTAATAATATCATGGAAAGCACAGGTGATGTCATAACATATTATGACATACGATACAAAGTGTTTAGCACAACGTAAGGGCACGAAATCATAGGGTTACAACCTCGGTTCTTTATTTCCCTAGTCAAATAGGTGAGGGTAACGCTTCATCATGTCAGCTTCTGCTTCCCACGTAGCTCCTTCCTGTGAGTGGTTGGACCAGAGAACTTTGACCAGTGTAGTTGACTTGTTGCGGGTATTTCTGGTTTTCCTGTCGAGGATTTTGATAGGTTGTTCCTCGTAAGAGAGAGACGGGTCGAGCTCCATTAGGTTCAGGGTCGAGGATATGACTAGGGTCATGGATGTAAGGCTTGATTTGAGAGACAAGGAAAACATTGTGAACTCGGCCAAGGCTGTTTGGAAGATTCAGACGATAAGCAAACTTTCCTATACGTTCCAATACTTCATATGGTCCGATGAACTTGGGACTTAGCTTTCCCTTCTGATTGAATCGCATGACACCTTTGGTTGGGGAAACTTTCAGAAATACTTTGTCTCCCACCTTGAACTCCAATGGTCTTCTCTTTAAGTCCGCGTAAGACTTTTGTCGATCCTGTGCTGCCTTCATCTTTGCTGGATCATTCGAATCTGGTTTGTCGACTCTTCGATCATTTGTGGTCCTAGAATGATAGCCTCGCTGATGTCGCTCCAACAAAGTGGCGTTCTGCACTTCCTCTTATAAAGTGCTTCGTAGGGAGCCATTCCTATACTGGTGATAACGCCCAAATAGGGGTTATCTTTTTAGCCTGATTTGATGTGTATTTGTGCGGGAAAGCCGCGTTTTAGCCAAAATTCACCCTCGGAAAGCCTCAGTTTTAGGAACGAGACGTTTATTTGCTCTTCGTGAATTTCTGCGTGTTTCGTACTTTTATTGGATATGATCGCGGGTTTTTTCATGTTTTTACAGGAACAGGTTCGGAAAGTGCATTGGGATGCGTGCCGAGACAGAACCGGGATCGCCTCGGGAAACGTGCAGAAAATGATCGGAGCAGGATTTGACCGAGACTGGTACAAGGGAGAGCGGAATGGAAAACGGAAAGACTGGAGGAAAAACGAGCAGTGAAAACCGACCGAGGAAGCTGAAAACGCCAAAACCGAGAATCACCGGGATGCGCTCGGTTGACAATATCTTGAGCTTGACTTGGAATTTTGAAGTGAAACCAGGGGCAAAAGAACGGAGACGTCAAGGGCTTTTCCGAAAACAGGTTATAATGCTGAAACGGAGTCCGGCCGAAAAACTGACTCCCGTCACGTGTGGGTCCCAGTCAGGCCACGCCCGAGTAAGGAGTCTCGGTTTCCGGTGTCCAGATTCAAGAGCAACTATTTCATGTTCGTGACGATTTCCGGGACAGTTTTGGCCTAGGGGTATTTTGGTCATTTTGGCACCGGGCCCGGGTTTCCGGAGTCAAGTTCAGATTTTGTCTCCCAAATTCAGTCAGCAGTTTTCCTATGACCAGAGCCAAGATAGGACAGAATTCGGAGTGGTTTTGACCCAGGGGTATTTTGGTAATTTTGACAAGTTTCGGGTCAAAACGCAAGACGGGAACACGGGAAAGCAGGAAGACACCGAGGAAGGAAAACCGGAGATTTCGGGCAGAAGAGTGGGACCCAGGGGACCCAACCAGGCCCACCAAAGGACCAAGCAGGGCCCCATCTCCACCCCCTGCCTGCGTATATACGCAGGCCTGCGTATATACGCAGCCTTGCGTATATACGCAGGCAGGAGGGGGAGATGGGGAGGTGGGTACATGCCCTGGTTGCGCAACCCTGCGTATATACGCAGCCAGTTTGACTTTTTTTCCCGAGTCGGTGGACCGATGGCAGTTTTCGTAAATTCTGGCGCAAGCGTTTTCGGGAAAAAACAGCACTATTTAAAGACTCGTCCAGACTCGTTTTGAGACAGCATACAATATACACAGAACAGACAACGAGACAGCACAACCGAAGGAGAAGACGGAGCATCCCCGGAGAGCACGGAAACGTGAATCCAGATTCAAGACACCCGTTTGCTCTTCTTCTCTCTCATTCAAAAACTGTGTTATTTACGTTATGAATTTTAGTAGCTAAACTTTTACCTAGGTTCTCGGTGAACCTAGGGTTTCGTTTTCAGAGATTAGTTCTACGTTTTGACTATGAATTCATGATCGTACTATCTTAATATCAGCAGCTTTATCAGTTATTTTGTCTTTGAATTTTACTGTTTATGCATGATCGGAGTAGCTAACCAGAATTGCTACAGACCCGAGCCGGTAGGTGAAAACATCCGGTTAGGGTTAGGAAGAGAAGACAGAATTTAGCACCTTACCCCGATGGGCCGACTAGCGAAGGGGAGTAAGGACTAGCCTGAAATCGTTGAGACCAACTGTTAGAGAATCTGACCCGGGCCATCAGGACAGGTTAGAAACCCTAGCAGCCTTAGAACGAGACTGCAGATTTAGGCAGCTTAACAGGAATCCGACAGTCTGCAGGATTGTGATAACGTGCAGGAAAAGAAAAGATACTGCACAATTGGTACGTGGCACGGATAACGAGACTGCTGTGTGTTTTCATGTCAAACAAAGAACGAAAATCTGAAGAACCCTAGGGGATCCCGGGACCTAGTATCTCAAACCCTAGATTTACAACCTTAAGATTATTCAGAAAACTTTCACAAAAATATTTACGTTACAGTTATTTACGTTCAACCTCTCAAAATATTCCTCCTTTTTACACTCTGTTCGTTAAAACCGATTACTAGAAAAACCTGCAAAGTCCCTGTGGGATCGATAATCCGAGTCTAAAATACTCTCTATATTACTTGATTCGTATACTTGCGAATAGTACGCTAAATTGCGCATCAAGTTTTTGGCGCCGTTGCCGGGGACTTTTTAGGGTTTATTTTGTAGTTCGAATTAATTTTCAGAGTTTTTATTTTTATTTTTTTGTTTTTCGTAATCTCATTGCTCTTGAGATCTTTTTTTTTTTTTTTTTTTTTTTTTGCGGGGCAACACAATAAACAACAATAATATAAGCCAGGCCAACTCTATGATAAACCAAAAACATGGGGTGGCAGAAAAATATTTAAATAAAATCTGAAACGACCACCCCCACACTAATTTCGAACCATATAGTCAATCTGTAAAATATTCGCAGCTTTTCCAACCGATCCTCCTCACTCCAAGGATGTCTAAATTGCACAGAGCGTCCTCAATCAACCCTGTCAACCCAAGTCCCCCATGTCGTGCGGAAAAATGTCACGCACTACGGCTCTCCTCCTGTGCTCACGGTGTAATGTCGTGAGTCACCGCCACACCGAAGTGTGCTGCCGTCACTATCTCACCCTTACACACCCTCAAATATAAAAATAAAACCCATCCACTATCAAATATGACAATTCTGCTCTACCCCAGAAAATCCCCCTCAACTCAACTCCCTCGTGCCATGACGCGTAGGAAAGGTAAAAATACTAACAATGATGCGTGTATCAAAAAACGGCTTCCTAGGTCAAACGGTTACCAAAAAAAGGGTTAATGGATCAACGGGGCTCACTAGTGGCCCTAAGGCGCGAGACAGGACGTGAGGTCCCCTATAGCCTATCACTCCACCAAATAATGTGGTGACTGTGATGGCGGGTTGACGACTACCTGGTGACGGTGGTCTGGCAGCTAGTCGGATACATTGCTCGGGAGACAGCTACTTGCGTTTTCTGAAGTGCATTGGCTCTATTAACTCCCCTAGACAGATTCTCGCAGCTCTTCCTCACCTAAGTTCGTCCACTTCGGGAAATTTTCTATCATTAAGCTCTCTCCAGTTTTAAGCTAAATCCTTCACCCAGTCTCAAAATTTTCAATTATTTTTTTTTTTTAATAAAAGTAATGCAGTTACAACGCCACCACCCCCACACTGGATGGTGCCATGCCCTCATGGTACTAATCATCAGACATATAATCTAGATTGAATGAGATGGCTTGCCTCATCGAATGGAACAATTGGTAGCATATGCAGAAAAATAAAGCGAAAGAAAGAAATTGAACCTGTGCACCCGGAGTCAGTTCTTACAGGTGCGGAACTTTTCGCAAATCCCAGTGGAGAAGGACCGTTGACCGGTCGTCAGAAAATTTCTCGACGGAAGTTGTCAACCTTCCGGGCTCTATGTGCGCTCTTCAAATGTGCAATCCCCAAGCACCATTGTGTTTGAAAATGTGCTCCCATATGGTCGAGTATACTGTCGTACACCGGGGTCGATTGCTCTATTCGACAGAAAAACCGTTCCTGAAAAATCCCCAACTCGTACGAGTCCCTGTGACGGTCGAGTGTGCCAGAACACACCGGGGTCAATTCTTCAAGATTTCCTTCTACGAAATTTTCTGAATTCGCTTCAAACTCCACGGATCTGTGTATAGAGGAAGAGAGAGAAAAATGGGGCAAAAACATGCTGCTGTCCGAAAAAAAATATTTTTTTTCTTCTTCTGCCTGCGTATATACGCAGTACTGCGTATATACGCAGACAGGGAGCATTTTGAAAAAGTTTTTTTTTTTTTTTTTTGAAAAAAAAAATCCATATTTTCACTGCTGGCTGCGTATACACGCAGGGTCCCTGCGTGTATACGCAGTCAGCAACAAAAATAAATTTTCATTTTTTTTTTTTTTTTGGAAAAAATTCTCCCTTGCGTATATACGCAACCAGCAGAGTATTTTTTTTATTTTTTTTTCTTTCGTCCTCTTTCCCTTTCTCTGCCTGTTCTCTGTTTTGCTGTATCTGCACACGCTTAATTCAAAGTCAATACCCACTCATCTTACCTCTCTCAAAATTCAAAACTGAAATAATTTAAACTTACTACGTTGGGTTGCCTCCCAACCAGCGCTTGTAATTTACGGTCGACGGCCCGACCCAGTTACCTCATGTTTGCTCAAGGGACGTCAAAACCGCCAGGGTCTACCTTGACTTCTGCTCCCGGGCCCAAATATGGCTTGACCCGGTTTCCGCTCACCCACCGAGATCTCAATTTTCCCAGGACAAGCTGCATCCGAGACTCGCCGTGAAGTGCTTTCTGCCCTTCTTGAAACTGCTTTAATTGTGCCGAAGTCTGATGGCTCGGGAGCGGTTTAAGCTCTCGGGTTGGTGGCTCTTTGAGTGACGGGACCAGGGCCAATTTCTGCCCACCTTTTTCGCCCAGCTGTAAACTGGTCTGGTTTTCAGTTTGCATGGCCTGCTCCTCCTGGAATCTCTCCTCGTTCTCTCTGTCCACTTTGTCAATTTCTTCCCAAAGCTCATCCATCTCCTCGTTTTCCCAGCCTTCTTCGACTACCTCCACTGCGAAGATGTCTTCATGCTCGTAATAATTCGGTAGTTGCAGATTTTTGAAAACGTTGAACTTCACCTTGTCTTCATTAATCTGCATGGTCAGTTCTCCGCTCTTGCAGTTTATCATGGCTTCTCCAGTGGCCAGAAACGGTCTGCCCAGAATGAGTGGTACGTCCCCTGCCTCCATGTCCAGAATCACAAAATCTGCCGGAAAAATCAATTCTCCGACTTTCACCAGAATGTCTTCAATAACTCCGTAAGCCTGCTTCACGGATCTGTCCGCCATCTGCAGCTTGATTCTGGTGGGCCTGAGTTCACCGATTTTCAAAGTTTTGAAAATCGACAAAGGCATCAGATTGATACTGGCCCCTAGGTCACACAGAGCCTTTCCTGTGTAAGCATTACCTAGGGTCACCGGGATAACAAAACTGCCAGGGTCTTTCCTCTTCCTTGGTAGCCCATTCTTCACACAGTTGCTCACTTCTGCCGTCAGATTTATTGTCTCGAAATCGCTCATACGTTTCCGTCCATACAAAATATCTTTGAGGAACTTGGCATAAGTGGGCATCTTTGCCAACGCCTCCGCAAAGGGTATGTTGATCTTCAGCTGTTTGAAAATCTCGAGAAATCTGGCGTAGTCCTTGCTATCATCCCTCTTTCGTGTCTTCAAAGGATACGGCACCTCCTTGGAGACAGGTATCATTTCTGCTTCCTTCTCTTTCTGCACTACATCCGGCTCAACCGAGCCCTTCGGCTGGGGGCGGTCGGCTGAGCTGTTATCCTGGCCAAATACTTTGCGCTCGATTTCCTTTGATTTTTCTGCACGTGCATGGCTAGGATACGGCGGATCCTGTAGTGCTAATCCACTCCGAGTGGTGATGGCATTGACCTGAGCACGTGGATTATTTACTGTGGTCGAGGGTAAGTTCCCTGGTGCTCTCTCAGTTAGCTGTTGTGCTAACTGCCCTACTTGTACCTCCAAAGCGCGCAGTGACGTTTTGGTCGTCTGCACGTCGGCAGTCAGGGCGTCCATGTGCTCGAACCGGGACTCCATGGTCTGAAACATGGACTTGATCTCCTTCATCTGAGCGTCGTACTGCTGTGCAGATGGGCCCGACTGAGCCTGCTGCGTCGGTGCAGCCTGCTGGGCTGGTGGCCTGTGCTGGAACCCCGATGCATAAACTGCTACGTTCGAGTTTCCGTACCGAAACCCGGGATGGTCTCTCGTACCCGGTCTGTACCGGCTCGGATCCCACTGCTGCTGTATGTAATTGGAATCTTCGTTTCCGAGCCCCTCGATGACTGCGTCCAAATCTGGCCCATCCACCACTGCAACGGTCTTATTTTCTGAGTAGACTTTCTCAACCAAGTCTTGCACGATCTTGGCCAGATTATCTATCCGGTCATCTTCTGCTGGCTCGGCTCGGGCCGTGATTCTGCGATCGTCAAATAGTCGAGTGTCCTGTTTGGCTAACTGCTTCATCAGCTCATAGGCACCGTCCTTGTCCACATGGTACAGGAAATTTCCTCCGGCTTCTCGGTCAATCCTGTCAGCACTCTCCCTGTCTAGGGCATGGTAGAATACCTGCAGGATCTTCGGGTCTCCGAAACCGTGGTTCGGGCATCTTTTCACAAGTCTCATCAATCTGTCCCATGCGTCCACCACCGTCTCTCTCGTCTTCTGCCTGAATGACAGAATCTCGCTTTGTAGTTGAATGACCCGGGAGGCGGGGTAAAATTTGGCAAGAAAATCTGTGACGCATCCTTCCCATGTAGTGATCGATCTGGGTGGCCGAGATTCGAGCCAGTCGTTGGCCACTCCGTACAGGCAGTATGGAAAGAGTATTAGCATAAGTGCCTCTGAGTCAACTCCCTTATACCGGACCTTGTTGCAGTAATCCTCGAACTTCCCGATAAAGTCGTTCGGGTCTTCGTCGGCTTTGCCATGAAACGGGCAGAGGGTCTGCACCGTCTGGATGGTGGAGGGTTTGATGTCAAAGTGTTCTGCGGTGATCTCGGGCACCACAATAGCTCGCTCATGCCCCCCCGTGGGGACTTCGAAATTCTCCACCAACGCCTTCCCAGACCGGTTGTATGTCCTCTGGTTGCTCCGGGCAGCAAAACCTGCTGCGATGAGATCCTCGATGTACCGAGCCATCTCGGCTGGAGTACGTGTCTCGGGCAGTTCTGGCGTTCTCTCGGTATTGTCGCCCATCCTGAAAAATAGAGATCTCAAGAGCAATGAGATTACGAAAAACAAAAAAATAAAAATAAAAACTCTGAAAATTAATTCGAACTACTAAATAAACCCTAAAAAGTCTCCGGCAACGGCGCCAAAAACTTGATGCGCAATTTAGCGTACTATTCGCAAGTATACGAATCAAGTAATATAGAGAGTATTTTAGACTCGGATTATCGATCCCACAGGGACTTTGCAGGTTTTTCTAGTAATCGGTTTTAACGAACAGAGTGTAAAAAGGAGGAATATTTTGAGAGGTTGAACGTAAATAACTGAAACGTAAATATTTTTGTGAAAGTTTTCTGAATAATCTTAAGGTTGTAAATCTAGGGTTTGAGATACTAGGTCCCGGGATCCCCTAGGGTTCTTCAGATTTTCGTTCTTTGTTTGACATGAAAACACACAGCAGTCTCGTTATCCGTGCCACGTACCAATTGTGCAGTATCTTTTCTTTTCCTGCACGTTATCACAATCCTGCAGACTGTCGGATTCCTGTTAAGCTGCCTAAATCTGCAGTCTCGTTCTAAGGCTGCTAGGGTTTCTAACCTGTCCTGATGGCCCGGGTCAGATTCTCTAACAGTTGGTCTCAACGATTTCAGGCTAGTCCTTACTCCCCTTCGCTAGTCGGCCCATCGGGGTAAGGTGCTAAATTCTGTCTTCTCTTCCTAACCCTAACCGGACGTTTTCACCTACCGGCTCGGGTCTGTAGCAATTCTGGTTAGCTACTCTGATCATGCATAAACTGTAAAATTCAAAGACAAAATAACTGATAAAGCTGCTGATATTAAGATAGTACGATCATGAATTCATAGTCAAAACGTAGAACTAATCTCTGAAAACGAAACCCTAGGTTCACCGAGAACCTAGGTAAAAGTTTAGCTACTAAAATTCATAACGTAAATAACACAGTTTTTGAATGAGAGAGAAGAAGAGCAAACGGGTGTCTTGAATCTGGATTCACGTTTCCGTGCTCTCCGGGGATGCTCCGTCTTCTCCTTCGGTTGTGCTGTCTCGTTGTCTGTTCTGTGTATATTGTATGCTGTCTCAAAACGAGTCTGGACGAGTCTTTAAATAGTGCTGTTTTTTCCCAAAAACGCTTGCGCCAGAATTTACGAAAACTGCCATCGGTCCACCGACTCGGGAAAAAAAGTCAAACTGGCTGCGTATATACGCAGGGTTGCGTATATACGCAACCAGGGCATGTATCCACCTCCCCATCTCCCCCTCCTGCCTGCGTATATATGCAAGGCTGCGTATATACGCAGGCCTGCGTATATACGCAGGCAGGGGGTGGAGATGGGCCCTGCTTGGTCCTTTGGTGGGCCTGGTTGGGTCCCCTGGGTCCCACTCTTCTGCCCGAAATCTCCGGTTTTCCTTCCTCGGTGTCTTCCTGCTTTCCGTGTTCCCGTCTTGCGTTTTGACCCGAAACTTGTCAAAATTACCAAAATACCCCTAGGTCAAAACCGCTCCGAATTCTGTCCTATCTTGGCTCTGGTCATAGGAAAACTGCTGACTGAATTTGGGAGACAAAATCTGAACTTGACTCCGGAAACCCGGGCCCGGTGCCAAAATGACCAAAATACCCCTAGGCCAAAACTGTCCCGGAAATCGTCACGAACATGAAATAGTTGCTCTTGAATCTGGACACCGGAAACCGAGACTCCTTACTCGGGCATGGCCTGACTGGGACCCACACGTGACGGGAGTCGGTTTTTCGGCCGGACTCCGTTTCAGCATTATAACCTGTTTTCGGAAAGCCCTTGACGTCTCCGTTCTTTTGCCCCTGGTTTCACTTCAAAATTCCAAGTCAAGCTCAAGATATTGTCAACCGAGCGCATCCTGGTGATTCTCGATTTTGGCGTTTTCAGCTTCCTCGGTCGGTTTTCACTGCTCGTTTTTCCTCCAGTCTTTCCGTTTTCCATTCCGCTCTCCCTTGTACCAGTCTCGGTCAAATCCTGCTCCGATCATTTTCTGCACGTTTCCCGAGGCGATCCAGGTTCTGTCTCGGCACGCATCCCAATGCACTTTCCGAACCTGTTCCTGTAAAAACATGAAAAAAACCCGCGATCATATCCAATAAAAGTACGAAACACGCAGAAATTCACGAAGAGCAAATAAACGTCTCGTTCCTAAAACCGAGGCTTTCCGAGGGTGAATTCTGGCTAAAACGCGGCTTTCCAGCACAAATACACATCAAATCAGGCTAAAAGATAACCCCTATTTGGGCGTTATCAACTGGCATGATAGCTGTTGTTGTAAGAGAATTATATCAGCGGTAGCTTGTCTACCCATGATCCCTTAAAGTCCAAGATGCAAGCTCTCAACATGTCTTCAGTTTGAATCGTCCTTTCAGTTTGTCCGTCCGTAGCTGGGTGAAAAGCCGTGCTAAATCTAAGTTCTGTACCCATAGCCTTCTGCAGCTCCTTCCAAAAGTGCGACAAGAAGTTTGGATCTCTGTCTGAAACGATTGAATTCGGCACTCCATGTAACCGCACCACATTCTTGATGTACGCATCCGCTCTCTTTTCCATATCCCAGGTGTCTTTTATGGGAATGAAACTTGCCGTCTTCGTTAGGCAGTCTACTATCACCCAAATCTGATTCATCCCATTAGTCGAGACTGGCAATCCTGTAACAAAGTCCATCGAGATGGAATCCCATTTCCATACTGGCACATCTAACGGTTGTAGCATCCCTCCTGGCCTCTTGTGTTCAAACTTGACTTTTTGACACGTAAGGTATCAAGACACGAAATCCGCTACTTCTTTCTTCATGCCCTTCCACCAAAAGTTCTTCTTCAGGTCCTTATACAGCTTGTCTCCTCCTGGGTGTACTGAATAGGGCGAATGATGAGCTTCTTTCATGATCTTTTCCTTTACTTCTGCGCATTTCATAGGTACACACCATCTTCCCTTGAATTTCAGGCTACCGTCTTCGTCAACCTTAAAATCAAGTGCTTCGCCATTTTTGACCTTTTCCTTAATTTGTTGAAGGAAAGCATCCTCCTTTTGTCCTTCTTTTATCTCCTCGAATATGTCTAGCACAATCGTCAAGTTGCATAGTATATTATCCGGGCTTCCCTTTGCACATACTTCGATCTCCAACCGTCGAAAATCTTCATAAAGCTCATGCAGAAGATTCCATAAAGCGTTTACTGTGTGATCCGTCTTTCGACTCAAAGCTTCTGCTACCACATTGGCCTTCCCTTCATGGTATTGGATTTGTAGGTCATAATCCTTTACCAATTCTAACCACCTTCTTTGCCGCATGTTCAACTCTTTTTGCGTGAAAATGTACTTCAGGCTCTTATGATCCGTGAAGATCTTGCAAGTCGTACCGTATAGGTAATTCCTCCATATCTTCAATGCGAACACGATATCTGCCAACTCTAAGTCATGAGTAGGGTAGTTTTCCTCGTACAGTTCAATTGCCTAGACGCATAAGCAATCACCTTCTCATTCTGCATCAAAACACATCCTAGGCCATGCTTAGACGCGTCGCTGTAAACTTCAAATTCTCCTCCTTCAGTAGGCAAGGTCAACACATGTGCTGACGTCAACCTATCCTTGAGTATTTGGAACGCCTCTTCACACTTGCTATCCCACACATACTTGGTCGTCTTCTTCATCAGGTTAGTCATTGGCCTCGCGATCTTTGAGAAATCTTTCACAAACCTCCGATAGTATCCTGCCAATCCCAAGAAGCTCCTTATCTCGGTGACGTTCTTTGGTGTTGGCCAGTCTCTTACTGCGGCTAATTTTCCTGGGTCCACTAACACACCTTCCTTGGATATGATATGCCCCAGGAAAGGCACTTTGTCAAGCCAAAACTCGCATTTTGACAGCTTTCCATATAACTTCTCTTCCCTTAGCGTCTCCAGTACCTCCCTTAAGTGTTGCTCGTGCTCTTCTTTCCCTTTGGAGTAGACCAGAATGTCGTCGATGAATACTACGACAAACTTGTCCAGGTACGTTTGTAGAACACGGTCCATCAACTCCATGAACGCCGATGGTGCATTAGTCAGACCGAATGGCATCACGGTGAACTCGTAATGACCATAGCGAGTTCGGAACGCTGTCTTTGGAATATCCTTCTCTGCCTGAGCTGGTGGTATCCTGACCTTAATTCAATCTTTGAGAACGTATCGGCTCCTTGCAGTTGATCAAACAAGTCGTCGATCCTGGGGAGTTGGTACTTATTCTTGACAGTCACATTGTTCAATTCACGGTAGTCTATGCAAAGTCTCAGACTTCCATCCTTCTTCTTTACAAACAAGACTGGTGCTCCCCACGGTGAGACACTGGGCTTGATGAATCCCTTGTCTAACAGCTCCTTGAGTTGCTCCTTTAATTCCTTCAACTCTGCTGGTGCCATTCTGTACGACGCCTTGGAAATCGGCCCCGTCCCTGGCATTAAGTCGATCGTGAAATCCACTGCCCTCTTTGGCGGCATCCTTGGTAGTTCTTCTGGAAACACGTCTGGAAAATCGCTCACCACTGGGATGTCCTCCAACTTTTCCCCTTCCTTTTCTTGATCATGGACCGTACAAAGGTACGCCTGATGCCCTTTCTTCATTTCTGAGAGGATGACTAAGGCTGACACAATTTGGATTGTGGGTCCGCAGGTTATGCCTCTATAGGATAGACGCTCACCCTTAGGTCCACGAAACCTGACCTTTTGAGTGGCACATTCTATGGTTGCTTTGTACTTGCCCAGCCAGTCCATACCCAAGATGACATCTAAGTTACCCAGGTCATAAAGGATCAGGTCCGCAGGTAGTTATGTGCCTAGGATTTCTAGTTTAACAAGGTGTTACAAGTTACAACTTCTCCATTAGGGGAAGATATTGCAATAGATATGGATGTAGGAGCAGGTAAATCTAGTTTCTTAACAAATGTGGATGATATGAAGCTAAATGTGGCTCCTGAATCAAATAAGACAAGGGCAGGGGTAGAGTGGATAAGGAATGTACTAGTCACCACGTTAGCTTGCTCTGCTTGGGTCTGGTTCATGACGTTGATGGTCCCAGTTGGGTTACGGCTTGTGGCTGCTGGTGCCGTTGAAGCTGATGCGACATTGCTCCCCTAGGGTCGGTTGTTGTAGCCACTCCCACCTTGCCAGTTGTTTCCTCGGTTAGAGCCACCACTGTTGTAACCCCCACCCTGCTGGTAGTTCCGCTGATTCCCTCCATACTGGTTACCTCCATTGTTGTTGTTTCTTCCCTGGTTGAAGCCTTGACGATATCCCCCATTTCCTCCTCCATTATGGTTGCCACGGTTGTTGAAGTTTCGTCCATGGTTGTACCCCATAGGCCTTGATAAGCATTCGAACCTTCGATGACCCTTCTTTCCACAATTGAGGCAAGTCACCTTCTCTCCCCAACAGTCTACTCATGGGTGGTTGTTTCCGCATCGTCTGCAGTGGTAGGTTCGCGTCGGGCCCGGTCCTCCAATGTTTCGATGGCCAAACTGATGGGTTGGGTTGGGTCGGTTCCTCTTGTCTCCAATGTTGTTTCCGTTTCCGCGGTACTGGGGTGCTTCAGCTTTTCTTTTCCTGCTCTCCTCAAAGTTCTCATCGAACATCCGCTGCACGTCCTGTGCTGCTCCGTAAGCTTCATGGAGTGTCTCGAAACGAGTCACACCCAAGGTCCTCTTGATTTGGAAGTTTAGGCCTTCCACAAACCTCTTGACTGCCCTCGCTTTTGTCGGCACGATCTCTCCTCCGAACCGCATGAGTTCCATGAACCTCTCATAGTATTCAGGGATGCTATCATTCCCTTGTGTCAGATTCAAGAACACCTTAAGCTTACGAGTCTTGACATGATCGGGGTAAAATCGCTCGCGCAGTGCTGTCTTCAAATGTTCCCAGCCAAATCCTGGTTGTGCGAGAAGCTCTCTTTCCTTGGCAGACCACCAGTTGTCAGCCTCCTTCTTGAAATAGTACACGGCTACTTCCACTCGCTGGTCCTATGGGCAGCTTGCCGAGATTAGCGTCTTTCCAAATTCACGGATCATGTTCTCCAGGATTTTCGGATCCTCGGTCCCATAAAAGAAGTCGGGCGAAGCTCCGCGATCCTTCTCATTATGTCATTTCCCCCGCCTTGGGTATTTTGCAGAATCTGGGCCAGAGTCAGTGTTGCCTGTTCCATGTTCTGGAACCGGATTGGGTCATACTCCGGGGCCGGTTCCGCTCGAGGTGGTTGGTTTCCTTGGTTCATTTCAGACTGTTGGGCTTTGCGTCTCCTGGTATAGTAGCGATGAGGGTCGGCAAATCGCATGGTACCTTATGACATAATCTTACTCAATATAACTTCTATTTCATTCACGTACTTGTAATACTCGAGTATGAGACCATCCGATAAAGGAAGAATAAGTCGGATAAAGGATCTAAAGTCCACGTTCACTACTATCGATTTGACGATTAAACAGGCGATCATGATCAAACGTGTTCAAGAATATCGCAATTAAGCACATCATAGCAGTTAACTCCTCAAAAGTAATCATCATATCCATAAATAGAAACTAAGCTACCCAACAACCCCCGGCTTGTTTAATTTTATTACCAGTTTTACTTATCCTATATCAATTTTAATTTTTTGAAAAATCTTATTTTAGTGGAAATCGATGAGTCGTACTAACTTAGAACCGCCGACTCTGATACCAACTGAAACACCCCCAAATCATACGGCCGGCCGAACCGTACATTTGGAAAGGTGCCTCCGCCCGAGGAGGTAAACCCCATTTGGAACGGAGGAGGATCGCCGGTTCACAGTTAGTACGGTCATCGATAATCCACAACATAATTTATTACAAATTAAAAGGTAGCATAGTGACAGAGTCTGAAAAGATTAAAGTACATTATTTGGTGAAATAGAGATACTAAGTGAAACACTAGGTGTTCATAGCATGAGTCCATCAGTAGTCGTGAGCGTCCCCCTCCTGGTAACCTGCGGGTTTTGAAATAGCAAAAGCCGACCGCAGAAAAATTTGAAGTCACTAAAAACTGAGTAAGAATCATACAACAACATGTAAAAGGAGTTTTGGCTACACGATTATGTAATCAACATGTAAAACTGGAGTAAAACCCACATGAGCTCTACCAATAACTGATTCCACATTTTAATCATTAGTTTAGTTGGACGTATAAGAGACCAGCGGGTAACGAATGTCCACAGAGAGGTCACGATGCAATAATATCACAACAGGAGTACCTCTTGGGATATCACAAATCCCAGTTCACCCAGAGCGTTGTGGGTAACCCAACACTACCCCGCTCAAACCATAACTATGAGACCTTAAGTGTCGACACCCCTATCCCGTAGTGACCCACACAGGCATAAGTGGTACTCCATAGTTTTCACGCCTTATATAACCCCAAGACCGTATCATATGAAGGATGAAATACCCTAATTTGATAATAGGGGTGATTATGCATTTTCCTAAAAGTATTTGTTACAAAGTTAGGAGTAAAACCTGCATTATTAGAAACTAAAGGAGAGAGTAGTTGTCTTTTACATAACTAGTATATAATATCATGTATTTGTACTATACATATACTAGTATTTTATACCCGTACACATACGGTGTAACACCCCGATATTTTAGGGGGTATTTTAGAAGAGTTTAACGAATTTTTCGGACCATTATTTGAAATTACAAAAGTTGTTTTCATTCACAAAAAGTTGTTTTTCATCATTATTATTATTAGTATTATTATTATTATTTATATTTTATCAAAAGTTTTTTTTAAGATGTCTTTTTTTTATATAGTTAGTTGGGTGTAAATTAGTGGGTGAAGTGTAGTGGGTCGTGTAACGTTGTAGCGTGACCAAAACGTGTCTTTTTAATAACTTTTACGTAACCAGCCACTCCGTCATACCGTGTGCCTGCCACACCCTACACTTCCACCCTTCATCTTCTACCTCATTTCCATGTTTGCAGAGAACTCTCTGCACCTGCAAATCCGGCGAAAACCCATGGCAAGAGCCAATAATTTTGACCTCCTCTTTGTCATTTTCACGTCCTGATTCATCCCTAGTGAGTCAGAGCTTCAATTCCGAAATCAACTCCACCTAATTCATTCCCAAATCAAAACCGAAAAATCCTCCCGCTGATCCGATCGGGTTAATCCAAGCAAAACCCAGTTCTTCTCACTCTCCCCCGTCTCTCTCGACCTCTGTCTCTCTCTCTCTTGCCCCCTTTCCCTCTCCCTCGCCATCTCCCTCTGCTCTCTGTTGGCGCCGAGAAAAGACCCAGGCCGACGGCACCAGGCCGACGGCACCAGGCCGAAGCCCAGAACCGCCGACGGAACCCGGGCCGCCCGACGCCGCCGTCCGTCGCCCCTCCGTCGCCCCTCTGCGTCGCCGAACCACCCGACGCCGCCCTCCTCTGCTTCGTCCGCCATCTCCACCACCGTTCGCCTCCCTCTCTCCCGACGAACCCGGTGACGACCGGAACCCATCACCGCCGCCGCCATCTTCTTCGGGTGTTCTTCTTCAATCGGTAAACACCCCAATCAAATTGTTTTCTACTATCAATTTCGCTTGAAGTCATGGTTGTTCATCTGGGCTGTGATGTTGATTTGGGGGAAACAAAATGTTACAGTGGGTGTTTGGGGAAGAAGAGGGTCTGATATGTGGGTGTAAAAAGGGGGGTGCAAAAATGTATTTTTGTGAAATAGTTGTGGTGACTTTTGTAAGATATGATTCTAAATGGTGTGTTTTTGCCTTTACAAGAATCTGATTTTTACTTTAACAAATAATTTAAATTTCTTTTTAGCATAATATAAATTAGTATTTCTTATATGTATATATATATATTTTATCAAATGTAAGTTAATGATCTTTTTCAAAAAAAAAAATAAGTATGCAACCTTATAATCAAATTAAAACAGTATTTTATAAGTGTATAATATTTATACTATATTTTCTTAAAAAAAAAAACTAAATGGTAATGTTTTCGGTTTATCGCAAAATACATTCTTTTCACTTATAACATAGTTTTCGTTAATATAAATTTATAATAAAAATAGTTAAGCTTTAACTTTAGTTTAAGTTCCCCTTTTTATTTATGTAAACTTTAAATTATTATAGCTATCTTTGTTTATATATTTCTACCTTAGTAACCTAAATAAATATTCTAGAGCATGAAATAAAGTTTTCTTTACCTCAATTATTACTTTTATAATTATAAGCCACTATTTTCTTATTTAATGTATATTCTAAGCGTGTAATTATAGCTAGTATAATATATTTTTGTTTGGGAAATTAATTGGGGATTTCACTTGCATTCCATATAGGACAATTTAATTGCAATTTGTTGTGTGATGCATATGTGTTAATATAGGATTATGTGATTATTGTAGATACCAAGTTCGTAGGAGGCGAGTTCATCGAGGACCCCTACTACTAGTTCAGTGCTAGCTTGTGTGTGTGAAGTTCTCACCTCATTTCCAGGTAAGTTTATACGCACAATACTTTAACTATCAAAATGTTTCTTGGCGTGTGTACTTGTGTTTCAAACAACGGTTTAAAGTCTTGAAATTTGAGAATCTCTATTGCAAATATTCTTTTGAAAGATATGTGGTTACTTCTGAATTTTGAACCCATGTTTCTAAAATGATCTTGTGGAATATAAATGAACGATAAATTAAATGGGGCGATGTACAGAGGATGTGTGTGAAGGCTACGGCCGGAGGCGCACGTGAGACGAACCTCCTAGGGTTTCATACCCTACCCTATACGATTTTATAAAATTGTGAAAGCTATAGAGTACTACCTATGCATGTGTGGGTCACAACTGTATAGGGGTGTCGACACTTAAGGTCCTTTAGCTATGTGATGGGCGGGGTAGTGTCGGGCTACCTACAAACGCTCTGGGTGAATTGGGATGGACTGTGATATCCCAAGAGGTACCTGTGTGATGATATTATTGCATCGTGACCTCTCTGTGGGCAATCGTTACCCGCTAGGCTCTAATACGCCTCAGCTCAACTAATAAGTTAAAATGTGGAATCTCTTCAGTTACATTCTTTTCATTCTTTCAGCCAAAAACTCTGTTTTACATATTGTGGTATATTTCTTACTCAGTTTTCACTGACAAATGTTTTTCTGCGTCGGCTTTTGCCATTTGAAAACCCGCAGGTTATGAATAAAGGTGGGGGAACGCGCTCACGCAATTGAAGGCGAATAAGAAGCTAGGAATCACCTAGTTAAAATGTTAACATTTAGTTGAATTTTGAGAATTCAAACTTTGTCATCGTTGTTTCCTTTTAAAACTTTGTAAGGATGGTTTCTCCTATACTTTTATGTCAATAAAGCACTCTTGGGTATCGTTAAGTTGTACTAGCAAGGAATCGTAGGTTCCGGGTTGTTTCATTTGGTATCAGAGCCGAGAGTTCCAACGCTAGTACGACTTTTCGATTTCCACTAAATAAAGATTCAAAATAACTGGAAGCTTTTCAAAAATTTAAAATGGATATAGGATAACTAAAACCGGAAATAAAATTTGAACAAGCCGGGGTTGTGGGATAGTACAATAGGGTTCCTTGTTATTTGTGATTCCTTTGCTACTTGGATGTGAAATTTGTTATGTGCTACATGTATACCTCAATGTGTGTCATTACTGGGATAATTGTTCTACGCATGTGATTTCTTGATTACTTAGATTATTTGAAATTAGTTCTGTTGAGATTAAGAGTGTATACGCGGTCTAGAACACTTCCGATACTCCTTTTCTCTTCTTTCCGAACATGGACTTGGACGAGGACTAAGGATATGGGCAAGACCAAGTTGAAAACCAAGATGAGGACGCACAGGAGGAGCTTATAGATTGGGATGCCGATATGGATGAGATCGATGAGATTGACGAGAAGGAGCATGAAGGAAACAATGAGGCGGAAGAGATTAGATCGACGCTGCTGATAGCGAGCTCATGTTCCCCACTGATGACGACGAGTAGTTCCACACCCATCCCACCCTTAGGATTATTATCTATTGCATTTATTTTATCACGAGAGCGAACGTTTAGTTTACTTTAGGAGTTACTAATTTACTTTATAGAATTGAGTTGTTCCTTACCATTTAAATGTTTATGTGGATTATTTGATGGATGGATAAATGTATGCTTAATTATTGAAACTTATATGCTGCATGTATGTGAACTAGAATTAGAATTCTTTTCGACCTATATTAAGTAAGGGTATATATTTAAAAAAAGGTACAATGCAATATTATACCAGGAGACGTGCAAGAGAAGTAGGAACAATGAACCAGGGAGGTCAGCAAACCCATGGCGGCCAAGTTCCACCCGTGGACCCCATTGAATTTCAGGAGATGCGCCAGGCAACTCTAGCCCTCACCCAAATTCTACAGAATACCCACAACGGAGGGGGGAATGTTATGAGTAGGGTAGCTGAACTCCGCCCGGACTTCTTTTATGGGACGGATGACCCCACCACCTTGGAAAACTGGATCAGGGACTTTGGAAAAGTCCTAGTATCTGCGCGCTACCCTGAAGATCAGCGTGTCGGAGTAGCCCTCTACTACTTCAAGAAGGAGGCTGACGATTGGTGGTCAGCCAAGGGAGAAGAACTTCTTGCCCAGCAGGGATTTGGCTGGGAACAGCTGAAAGCAGCGCTACGAGAGCGTTTCTATCCTGAACATGTCAAGGATAGGAAGTTCAAGGAATTCATGAACTTGAAACAGGGAAGTGACAACCCTTATGATTATCATCAGAAATACATGGAGTTGATGAGGTTTGGAAGGGAACTGGTGCCGACCGAGGCAAAGAAGATCAAGAGGTTTATAGGAGGTTTAAACTTCCAACTCCGAATGGACTTGATTGCGACCCGATTTGACACCCTCATGGACGCTTATGGGGCAGCTCAGGACGCCCAGAATTTGATTGATGAGAATAATGAAGAAACTAAGAAAAGGAAGTCTGAGGCACTGGCAGGGACAGGTTTCCAGAATCGTGGTTCGGGAAACAATAGCGGAGATAAAAGGTTTCGTCCCAACCCAGCCCCCACCAATCAATTTGGAAACCAAGGCCAGGTACGAATCTACAACTGCAGGCAATGCGGCATGAACCATCCAGGAGTGGACTGCCGGGGGAACAAAGTTAACTGCCTCAATTGTGGTAAGCTAGGCCATCGAAGGTTTGAATGTAGTTCAACACCCTCAGGGAACAAAAGCGGTGGAAGCTTCAACAACAACAACTTCAATAACTCCGGGAGTAACAATGGTGGAGGATATGGAGGAAACAATGTGAACCGCCAAGGGGGGAATGGAGGATACAACCGTGGAGGAAACAACTACGGAGGGAATAACAGCGGTTATAATCAGGGAGGCAATAACAACCGTGGAAATCAGTATGGGGGAAACAACAACAATGCCGGAAACAGAAACAACAATGGAGGAGGCTATAACCGAGGTAACAACTGGCAGGGAGGAAATGGTTACAACAACCGACCCCAAGGAAACAACAATGCTACTTCGGCAACCACAGTAGCAGGCGCACCTGCACCCGCAGCCACAGCACGCAGCGCAGCTGGAACTATCAATGTGATGAATCAGGCTCAGGCAGCACAGGCCAACGTGGTGACTGGTACATTCCTAATCCATTCTACCCCGCTTTTGTGTTATTTGATTCTGGAGCCACATTCTCTTTCATTTCATCTACTTTTGCTAAGAAATTAGACTTACCAAATCCTACCCTAATATCTGTCTCCATCTCTTCCCCAAGTGGAGAAGTCACACCTTGTAATACCATGTACCCTGGAGTCAACCTAGAAATATTAGGAGCCAAGCTACCTTCTGATCTGATTCTTTTCGATCTCGGCAACCTAGACGTCATCTTAGGTATGGATTGGCTTATCAAATACAAAGCAACAATAGAGTGTGCCACCCAAAAGGTTAGGTTTCGTGGACCAAAAGGCGAGCGCCTATCCTATAGGGGTATAACTAGAGAACCCAAAATCCAAATCGTGTCAGCCTTAACCATCCTATCCGATGTGAAGAAAGGGCATAGGGCATACCTCTGTACGATCCATGATCAGGAAAAAGAAGGGGAGAAATTAGAGGACATCCCAGTTGTGAATGAATTCCCTGATGTCTTTCCCGAAGACCTTCCAGGAATGCCACCTAAAAGAACCGTAGACTTTGCGATAGATTTAGTACCAGGTACTCGACCAATCTCGAAGGCACCATATAGGATGGCACCAGCCGAGTTAAAGGAGCTTCAAGAGCAACTGAAGGAGTTAATGGACAAGGGTTTCATTAGACCTAGTGTTTCACCATGGGGAGCACATGTTTTGTTCGTGAAGAAGAAGGATGGTAGCCTAAGACTTTGCATTGACTACCGTGAATTGAATGGAGTAACCGTTAAGAATAAGTACCCAATTCCAAGGATTGATGACTTATTCGACCAGCTACAAGGAGCCGATACCTTTTCGAAGATCGATTTAAGGTCTGGATATCATCAGCTTAGGATAGCTGAACAGGATATTCCTAAAACGGCATTTCGAACTCGTTATGGCCACTACGAGTTTACGGTAATGCCATTCGGTCTCACTAATGCTCCAGCAGCATTCATGGAGTTGATGAACCGCGTTCTCCAGAAGTACCTAGATAAGTTTGTTGTCGTTTTCATCGATGACATCCTAATCTACTCGAAAGGGAAGGAAGAACATGCACACCATTTGAGGGAGGTGTTAGAAACCCTAAGGGAAGAGAAGTTGTATGGAAAGTTGTCAAAGTGCGAGTTTTGGTTGGATAGAGTGCCTTTCCTAGGGCATATTATATCCAAAGAAGGTGTGTCTGTTGACCCTGGAAAGATATCGGCGGTAAAGGACTGGCCCACACCAAAGAGCGTAACGGAGATAAGAAGTTTCTTAGGATTGGCTGTTTACTATCGAAGATTCGTGAAGGATTTCTCCAAGATAGCAAAACGCATGACGACGTTAATGAAGAAGACAAGCAAGTACGTGTGGGACAACAATTGCGAGGAAGCATTCCAAACCCTAAAGGATAGGTTAACGTCGGCACCTGTGTTAACGTTACCTACTAAAGGAGGAGAATTTGAAGTCTACAGTGATGCGTCTAAGCACGGGTTAGGATGTGTTTTGATGCAAGATGGTAAAGTGATTGCGTATGCTTCAAGGCAACTAAATTCCTACGAGGAGAATTACCCCACTCACGATTTGGAGTTGGCGGCCATAGTGTTTGCACTAAAGATATGGAGACATTATCTTTACGGTACGACGTGCAAGATCTTTACCGATCACAAGAGCCTAAATTACATATTCACTCAAAAGGAGCTGAATATGCGACAAAGAAGGTGGCTAGAATTGGTGAAAGATTATGATATCAAGATCCAATACCATGAAGGGAAAGCCAACGTAGTAGCGGATGCATTGAGCCGAAAGACGGAGCATACGGTAAATGCAATGTGGGTTTTGCCACCTAATCTTTGCGAAGAGTTTCGAAGGATGGAGATTGAAGTCTGCACGAACGGAACCCTGAGTAATATGCTATGTAATTTGACGATAGTACCGGACATCTTCGAAGAAATAAAGGAAGCACAGAAAGAAGATGCTTTCCTACAAAAGATCAAGGAGAAGATCAACAAAGGCGAAGCACTTGATTTCAAAGTGGAGGAAGACGGAAGCGTGAAATTCAAGGGAAGATGGTGCGTACCAATAAAATGTGCGGAGGTAAAGGAGAAGATTATGAAGGAAGCTCATAACACGCCTTATTCGGTACATCCAGGAGGAGACAAGTTGTACAAGGACTTGAAAAAGAACTTCTGGTGGAAAGGTATGAAGAAGGAAGTAGCTGATTTCGTATCTCGATGTTTGACGTGTCAAAAGGTTAAGTTCGAGCACAAGAGACCAGGTGGGATGTTACAACCATTGGAGATACCGGTATGGAAATGGGATTCCATCTCAATGGACTTTGTCACGGCCTTACCTGTTTCGACTAATGGGTTAAACCAGATTTGGGTGGTAGTCGATAGATTGACGAAGACTGCAAGATTCATTCCCATGAAGGACACGTGGGACATGAAAAAGAGGGCGGATGCATACATCAAGAATGTGGTAAGACTACATGGAGTACCTAGCTCGATTATTTCAGATAGGGATCCAAACTTCTTATCACACTTCTGGAAGGAGCTACAAAAGGCCATGGGTACCGAGCTAAGGTTCAGCACAGCATTTCACCCAGCTACGGATGGACAGACTGAAAGAACGATTCAAACGTTAGAAGACATGCTACGAGCTTGCATTTTGGAATTTGGAGGTTCATGGGTGGACAAGTTACCACTTATCGAATTCTCTTACAACAACAGCTACCATGCTAGCATAGGGATGGAACCCTACGAAGCATTGTATGGGAGGAAGTGGAGGACACCACTGTGTTGGAGTGACATCAGCGAGACGATCATTCTTGGACCACAAATGATCGAGGACTCGACAAACCAAATTCGAATGATCCAGCAAAGGATGAAAGCGGCCCAGGATCGACAAAAGTCTTACGCGGATTTGAAGAGAAGGCCATTGGAATTCAAAGTTGGCGACAAAGTATTCCTAAAGGTTTCGCCTACAAAGGGGGTTATGCGTTTCAATCAAAAAGGAAAATTGAGTCCCAAGTTCATTGGACCCTACGAAGTACTGGATCGTATAGGAGAGGTAGCCTATCGCCTAAACCTTCCTAACAGCCTAGGTAGAGTCCATAACGTTTTTCATGTGTCCCAACTCAAAGCTTATGTACCCGACCCGAGCCATATCCTTGATCCCGAGCCTGTTGAACTTGATCCCTCTCTTACCTTTGAACAACAACCAATCAAAATCCTCGATACAAAGACCAGGAACACCCGTACGAAGTCCACCACGCTGCTCAAGGTTCTTTGGTCAAACCACCAAACGGAAGAGGAAACTTGGGAAGCCGAGGCAGACATGAGGAAACGTTACCCACACCTCTTCGACCAGGTATGAGCCGAGTGACGGGGACGTCACTCCTTTTAAGGGAGATGTGATTTAACAGCCGTGCATTTTAATTACCGTCTTGTCTTGTTATTATGTGCACATTAGAACTGCATACCGCATACTTGCATTGGGATATTCGATTTACTTTAAGCTTCGGGGACGAAGCTTTGTTTTAAGGGAGATGTGATGTAACACCCCGATATTTTAGGGGGTATTTTAGAAGAGTTTAACGAATTTTTCGGACCATTATTTGAAATTACAAAAGTTGTTTTCATTCACAAAAAGTTGTTTTTCATCATTATTATTATTAGTATTATTATTATTATTATTTATATTTTATCAAAAGTTTTTTTTAAGATGTCTTTTTTTTATATAGTTAGTTGGGTGTAAATTAGTGGGTGAAGTGTAGTGGGTCGTGTAACGTTGTAGCGTGACCAAAACGTGTCTTTTTAATAACTTTTACGTAACCAGCCACAGCGTCATACCGTGTGCCTGCCACACCCTACACTTCCTCCCTTCATCTTCTACCTCATTTCCATGTTTGCAGAGAACTCTCTGCTCCTGCAAATCCGGCGAAAACCCATGGCAAGAGCCAATAATTTTGACCTCCTCTTTGTCATTTTTCCGTCCTGATTCATCCCTAGTGAGTCAGAGCCTCAATTCAGAAATCAACTCCACCTAATTCATTCCCAAATCAAAACCGAAAAATTCTCCCGCTGATCCGATCGGGTTAATCCAAGCAAAACCCAGTTCTTCTCACTCTCCCCCGTCTCTCTCGACCTCTGTCTCTGTCTCTCTCTCGCCCCCTTTCCCTCTCCCTCGCCATCTCCCTCTGCTCTCTATTGGCGCCGAGCAAAGACCCAGGCCGAAGCCCAGAACTGCCGACGGAACCCGGGCCGCCCGACGCCGCCGTCCGTCGCCCCTCCGTCGCCCCTCTGCGTCGCCGAACCAACCGACGCCGCCCTCCTCTGCTTCGTCCGCCATCTCCACCACAGTTCGCCTCCCTCTCTCCCGACGAACCCGCTGACGACCGGAACCCATCACCGCCGCCGCCATCTTCTTCGGGTGTTCTTCTTCAATCGGTAAACACCCCAATCAAATTGTTTTCTACTATCAATTTCGCTTGAAGTCATGGTTGTTCATCTGGGCTGTGATGTTGATTTGGGGGAAACAAAATGTTACAGTGGGTGTTTGGGGAAGAAGAGGGTCTGATATGTGGGTGTAAAAAGGGAGGTGCAAAAATGTATTTTTGTGAAATAGTTGTGGTGACTTTTGTAAGATATGATTCTAAATGGTGTGTTTTCGCCTTTACAAGAATCTGATTTTTATTTAACAAATAATTTAAATTTCTTTTTAGCATAATATAAATTAGTATTTCTTATATGTATATATATATTTTATCAAATGTAAGTTAATGATCTTTTTCAAAAAAAAATAAGTATGCAACCTTATAATCAAATTAAAACAGTATTTTATAAGTGTATAATATTTATACTATATTTTCTTAAAAAAAAACTAAATAGTAATGTTTTCGGTTTATCGTAAAATAAATTCTTTTCACTTATAACATAGTTTTCGTTAATATAAATTTATAATAAAAATAGTTAAGCTTTAACTTTAGTTTAAGTTCCCCTTTTTATTTATGTAAACTTTAAATTATTATAGCTATCTTTGTTTATACATTTCTACCTTAGTAACCTAAATAAATATTCTAGAGCATCAAATAAAGTTTTCTTTACCTCAATTATTACTTTTATAATTATAAGCCACTATTTTCTTATTTAATGTATATTCTAAGCGTGTAATTATAGCTAGTATAATATATTTTTGTTTGGGAAATTAATTGGGTATTTCACTTGCATTCCATATAGGACAATTTAATTGCAATTTGTTGTGTGATGTATATGTGTTAATATAGGATTATGTGATTATTGTAGATACCGAGTTCGTAGGAGGCGAGTTCATCGAGGACCCCTACTACTAGTTCAGTGCTAGCTTGTGTGTGTGAAGTTCTCACCTCATTTCCAGGTAAGTTTATACGCACAATACTTTAACTATCAAAATGTTTCTTGGCGTGTGTACTTGTGTTTCAAACAACGGTTTAAAGTCTTGAAATTTGAGAATCTCTATTGCAAATATTCTTTTGAAAGATATGTGGTTACTTCTGAATTTCGAACCCATGTTTCTAAAATGATCTTGTGGAACATAAATGAACGATAAATTAAATGGGGGCGATGTACAGAGGATGTGTGTGAAGGCTACGGCCGGAGGCGCACGTGAGACGAACCTCCTAGGGTTTCATACCCTACCCTATACGGTTTTATAAAATTGTGAAAGCTATAGAGTACTACCTATGCATGTGTGGGTCACAACTGTATAGGGGTGTCGACACTTAAGGTCCTTTAGCTATGTGATGGGCGGGGTAGTGTCGGGCTACCTACAAACGCTCTGGGTGAATTGGGATGGACTGTGATATCCCAAGAGGTACCTGTGTGATGATATTATTGCATCGTCACCTCTCTGTGGGCAATCGTTACCCGCTGGGCTCTAATACGCCTCAGCTCAACTAATAAGTTAAAATGTGGAATCTCTTCAGTTACATTCTTTTCATTCTTTCAGCCAAAAACTCTGTTTTACATATTGTGGTATATTTCTTACTCAGTTTTCACTGACAAATGTTTTTCTGCGTCGGCTTTTGCCATTTGAAAACCCGCAGGTTATGAATAAAGGTGGGGGAACGCGCTCACGCAATTGAAGGCGAATAAGAAGCTAGGAATCACCTAGTTAAAATGTTAACATTTAGTTGAATTTTCAGAATTCAAACTTTGTCATCGTTGTTTCCTTTTAAAACTTTGTAAGGATGGTTTCTCCTTTACTTTTATGTCAATAAAGCACTCTTGGATATCGTTAAGTTGTACTAGCAAGGAACCGTAGGTTCCGGGTTGTTTCATACGGTACAATACATTAGGTAATATGTATAAGATACTATACTATACCTAAAATAATAATAATAATAATAATAATAATAATAATAATAATAATAATAATAATAATAATAATAATAATAATAATAATAATAATAATAATAATAATAATAATAATAATAATAATAATAATAAAATGAAAACACTCTCCTGTGATTTCTCCCAAACCCCAACGTAATCCCAATACCCAACAAATTTCTTCTTTCTTTATTCCTCTCTCTCTCTCTCTCTCTCTCTCTCTCTCTTCCCTCTTCTCCTATTTCTTCTCCCTGTCTTCACCTTCGGAAATTCACACCCGACACACCCCCATCACCACCCTCTCTCCCTCTCTTCTCCCCTCCATCTCTCCCCTGTCTCCCTCTCTACCTCTGCCCGGCGAGAAAACAGCAGCAGCGGCAGCGGCATAAGGCCGCTGCCTTCTCCGACCAACCAACACCAGCACCGGCATCACCTCCACCACCATCTCTCTGCCTCTCTTCTCTCACCCCCAATCACCCTGTCTCTGATCAGTTCTAACCCAGCAGAAATAAGCAGAAGCGACAACGAAGGCCGCTGCCTTTCCGACGGGAGACCCACCGGCGAACCACCATTACCACCACCACTTTTGTCCCTTGCCTCTCTCTCCCTCTCAGTCACTCCAACTCTCTGCCCAGAACCAGACGAAGCAACATGAGGCAGCAGCAGTAGCAGAGCAGCCAAGAAAGCCCCACCATCGCCGGTCGGCCATTAACGCCGGCGACAAGCTTCGGGGATTTGAACCCGAGGCAGCCCAGCCCTATTTCTCGATCTCTTCGAGCTCCTGAGACTCCAAGGACCACAAATAGGGGATTAAACGCGACCAGAAGTAGCCGGAGAAGCCACGTCGAGAACCACCGCCAAGTCCGCCGGCGTCAAGTTCGACCCGCTCCGCTTCTCAACCGATTTGCTTCGTTCTTGGCTTGGGTACACTCTAAATCCCCTCCTAGTCCGTTTTTAATCATCAAAATCGAATTTTCACAGCTTAAATGTAGAATTGCATCGGGTAGATTTGGGGTGTATATGTGTTGTCGGTTGAGTATTATCCAGGGGGTCATTATGTCGTTTCAAGAACTTAGGGGGGGTAGTTATTGTAAATCCAGAACCTATTATTTTCTCTTTGGGGGTTGCTTATGTCATTAAAAAGAAACTGATTATATAATGGTTTATTTAACAAGCAATTTACTAAGTTATTATTATTTTTATATAATAATAGGAGTAATAAATAAATTTAATGAATTAGTAACTTTTTACTAAAATAGTTTTGTTAAAATAAATACTTGATATGCAATTTTTGTATGTTTTCCTAATAAGCAAATTGTAAATTACGAGTCTTGTTTCTTTCATAAACGGTTATGTTAATTAGTTTATAAACTATATTATACAACAAATTTATTTAAAAGAGTTTTATTAAAATAAATGGGCTATAACAAATAATAGTATGCGTTCCTAAAGACAAAATTAGTTATTTAGTATTCGGCTTATTTAAATGAAATAAAGAAATAAATAAATAAATATATATATCATTAATCACATGTTAAATATTCTTTGAAATAGAAAGATACGAGTTTCATGACTTGATAAATAATTGAATATTTTATAATAAAAATGTATTTTAGAATGTGTAGATAGTGCTTTCTGAGCTAACAGATCTTGGCCACGTGGCAACCATCCAGCACACCATATTGTGCTCCACACACACTGGATCACCAGCCGCGCTGATCCATGTGGGGGCTGTGAGACAGGGCCCTCGCATACCACTGCACGGGACTTGTAGGGACTTAGTGGTTTGGAGGCTAGAGTAAGTCCTGTCGCGTGCGAGCCAGGCCCGCACGCGACCTTTAGTAACTGCTTATGAGAGATTTATGGCACGAGCTCCATAAACCCGGTCAATCCGGTCAAACCCGGTCAACCTCATAACGGTTCCGGTATTCGCGCATAACGTGCTGTAACGGTCCCTATATACGCGGACGAACGTGTCGTTGTGGTTAAGCTAATTAAGCCGCCATTGATGGGCGCATTAACCACACTGCAACGGTCACATTCTCCGTTATATATAGGACGTTAACCTTTCCATACAAAGGAGGACACACCAGCCATACGCGGAAGCTCTGTCAAACCCCTGTCTCTCTCTCAGACATTACTACTGCCTTACTCTCTCCCTACACACAACCCAACTCTTCCTGTGTCATCTCTGATCCTCTACTAACGGTGTACACGGAGTTCTCCCCGCCGGAATCTCTTGTGCACATTTTGGTGAACCCGACGTGAAACTTACCATCATAAGCAACCATGTCTCAGGAGGATGATGTCAGTAACAGATCACCTTCCACCGAAGCCGCCTCAGGAGAGGAGATCCGCCGCACTCCTACGACCACCGGTGAAGCCCCGACGCTAGAGGCCTTGGACGCTACCATCCAGAGTCAGGCAAAGGCTCTCAAAGCTCAATCTGCGCAGCTAGAACGGATCATGGCTGTCTTGAGGACTCTTGCACCGAATCCTACACAAGCCACCGCCGTTTCTCAGGGAGGAGGAGCCCTTACCGCTCAAGGACTGGGAGTGTCAACCACACCCCCCCAACCCTAATCTGCAGACTCCACCGGCGACTATGCAGCTACCCTCAATTCAAGGGTCAACAGCTCAAATGTTGCCCCTGACTGCTCATACTCCTCAGCCTCCGGCTTTGGTACCTAATCCGGCCTCGCAGTATCCCTTGCCTCCTCCAACGACAATCTGGGGCAATGCGAACGCCCAATATGTCCCCAATCCTCCTGCGGCATATGTGTCGCCTCCGCCTGCGGCAACCCCTCCTCCTGCTACCGAGGGAAACACTCCAGAGTGTATGACGTCTCTGCAGAAGCGCATAGACACCATTCTGGCTCACCAATCATTCGCGGATACCATCATCCCGAAGCTAGACAACGATCCCCCTATCCCACGCGATATCTACCTCATGCCTAACCCTGCCGGGTACAAAGCTCCTAAATGGGACAAGTTCGAGGATGTCAACGGAAACGCTCATGAACATGTCATGCGTTTCATCGATGTCATGGGGCCGTATGGAGCCGATCCCAAACTGCTGATGCGAGAGTTCCCGAAATCCTTGGGAAACGTAGCGTACAAGTGGTACAAGATGTTGGAAGCTGGGTCCGTGAAGACTTGGGACGACATGGTCCAAAAGTTCTACACCAAGTTCTTCCAGATGGAGGAAAAGGTGACAATGGTCCACCTCTCGCGGATGTATCAGAAGCACGAAGAGGACGGAATAACTTTCATCAAGAAGTTCAGGGCGAAGTCCTTGGAATGCAAAGATGTGATACTCGAAAGCAGACTCGTGGAGATATGCCTGCAGTGCATGCGAGATGAGTACAAAGGTATGCTCATCAACTTGCAAACGCCTACGTTTTCAAAATTAATCGAATGCACGAAGAACATCGAGCCTATAGTGGAGAGGCAGAAAAAGAGAAGCGCTCCGGAGCGATCCTCGGGCGCTACTACTTTCAAAATCGGGAGATTCAGCTAAAAGAGGGGACGCGAAGCTGAAGTCAATACAGTTTCGCCCCAGAAGCAGGCGAAGATTGTGAACTTTGATGCACCACCTATGCCATGTTTGGTGGAAGAAGCAAGCGACCTATGCAGGCAATGGCGCAAGGACGGTGTCCTACCGCCGCTCGAGAGGGCACCCTCCAAGGAGATGGTGAGGGACCCGAAGTGGTGCGAGTATCATGGCAAGGTCATGCATCCCACAGCGGACTGTAAGAAGCTTAGGATTGTGTTCAGCCAAAAGATGAAGAATGGCGAGTTGATCGTCAGCGACCACAGGCAGGATGTGCGCAACAATCCACTTCCTGCCCATGCGGAGCAAGAATCGAAAGGTAAAGAGGTCGCTATGATCTCGATTGTGGATCTAGAAGAGGTCGCAGAGGATGGTCTACCCATCATTGCCGAAGTCCATGACGATGAAGACTACAGCGTAGACACGGAGGACGAACGTGTCGAGCGGATGAAGGGGTCGCACGGCTTCAACAGATTCTTCGACGAGATGAACTTCTCAGAGAAATGCCGGACGGAGATGACAAAAGCGATCTTAAGGATAGCAGAAGACTACGAGGAGGATCTCGTAGTCTCCAATGGGAAAGTCGTTAGGGCATCTCGCTCTACAGAAAAGATCATAACCTTTTCCGCCAGCGACAAGAAGACAGATGCGAGCCACCAGAGGCCTCTGTATGTGACGGCCATCATCAATGGCGTCGATTTCAAAAGAGCGTTCGTCGACGGAGGAGCAGCGGTTAACGTCGTTTCGCTCCACACACTGAAGCTAGCAGGGATCCCCGAGTACAAGATTGTCAAACGTCCATCCCCGTTGATGGGATTCGGAAGTGACTCCAGAATGACGATAGGATGGATCCGCCTGGGTGTCCAGATCGGCAAAATCAAGTGCTCAGCAAAGTTCTATGTCATAGATGCGAACACTACGTATCACATGATCATAGGTCGAGCCTAGATTCATCGCTTTGATGTTGTCCCTTCAACAGCTCATCAGGTGATGAAAGCTATCTGGAACGACAGAATAGTCGAGATACCGGCTTCGACGAATCCATTCAACATGGATGAAGCACATCTCAGCGAGGCGGTGTGGTTCACCGAGATGGCGGATGAGCAAACACCGGGACCATTCAACCCTACTCCTTTACCCCTATGGGAAGATATCAAGGATCAGTCACCTGCGGGAGTGATGGTGACAAGGGAGGATGCCAAGGAAAAGCCGCCCACGCGGGAAGAGGCGCCACGGATCGCCTACCAGCGAAAGAACGTGTACACTCTGAAGAGAATAGCAAAGCATGACCCTGAAGGCAAGGAGAAAGAGAGTTTCTACGCCAACGGGAAGAAATGCTATCGCATATGAAGGTGCGCGGGGGTGTCCTCACGCGGGCATGGAGATATCCCTGAGCAAATCAACCAAATCGAGCAGGTTGCGGTAACGGAAAAACCAATGCAGAGCACTCTGGACGAGAAGCTCAAAGAAGCACCCGAATGCATGGAAGACAAACCCAGACCGCAAAAGCAAGAGCTAAAGGAGGTGTTCCTAAGCCCGAACGAAGAAAAGAAGAGGTCGGTCTTTCTAAGTGCGGACCTCACAAGCGAAGAGGAGAAAGGACTGCTACAGCTCCGACTGAGTACAAGGACGTTTTCGCATGGGAGTATGATGAGATGCCCGGTCTGGACACAAGTATCACCATGCACCGTTTAGACATCATTTCGGGGTCTAAGCCGGTAAAGCAGAGCACAAGAAGCTTGAGGCCGGAGCTTAACGTGAAGATTAAACAGGAGATTGTCAAACTCTTGGACGCCAAGTTCATAGAGCCGAATCACCATCCCACATGGCTGGCCAACATTGTGCCAGTGGTAAAGAAGAACGGACAGCTTCGCATCTGCGTGGATTTCCAGGATCTCAATCGTTTTTGCCCCAAGGACGATTTTCCGCTTCCCAACATTGATCTGCTTATTGATTCGACAGCGGGTCATCGCATGTTCAGTTTCATGGACGGCTTCAGCGGGTACAATCAGATCAAGATGGACCCTGAAGATGCACGGAAAACTGCATTTATCACCCCAGTGGGAGTATTCAACTATACGGTATGCCTTTTGGTCTCAAAAACGCAGGTGCAACTTACCAGCGGGCCATGATGGCCCTATTCCACGACATGATGCACAAGGAAGTGGAATTTTATGTGGATGATTTGGTGTTTAAATCCAAACAGGAGGCAGATCATCTGGCGGATTTGCGGAAAGTGTTCAATAGATGTAGACGCTTTCAGCTGAAGATGAATCCCATGAAGTGCGCATTCGGAGTAACATCAGGGAAGTTCTTGGGATGCGTAGTGCATCGCCAAGGAATCGAGCCTGACCCTGCGAAAGTATCAGCCATCACCGGCATGACTCCGCCACATAACCAAAGTGCCTTGAAAACGTTCATGGGAAAGCTATCATATCTGCGAAGATTCATCCCAGCGATTGCCGAAATCACCTGCTGTTTCAGTGACCTTCTCAAGAAAGATGTCGTATAGAGCTGGACTCCGGAGCACGAAGCTGCGTTCGGGGAACTAAAGGAGCTGCTGACATCTTCAAAAATAATGATCGCGCCTCAATTAGGATCACCGCTTTTGCTGTATCTGACGTCAACAAAAAGGTATATAGGAGCTCTTTTGGCTCAGGAGTACGAGGGCCAAGAAAGGCCCATCTACTACATCTCTTGCATTGTGCAGCCCGCAGAATCAAGGTACACGGACATCGAGCGTCATTGCCTTTCCCTATTCTTCGTAATAGAGAAGTTGAGACACTACTTTGCATCGCACAAAGTGGTGGTGGTCACAAAAAGTGATCCCATGCGATATCTTCTGACTCACACCACTCCTGGGGGAAGATTGGCGAAATGGTATATGACCATCTCCCAATACGATATCACATGCGTGCGACCGCGAGCGATCAAGTCGCAGGCAGTGGCTGATTTGCTGGCGCAGTTCCCAGATAATAGTCATGAGCCTATGATTGAAGAAGAATTCGAGGGACCTGAAATCTACGCAGTTGATTTGCCCTATTGGACGCTCCATTGTGACGGTTCATCAACAAGGAAATGTGGAGGCATTGGGATAGTCTTAACCAAACCAGATGGGGAGGTCATACAGATGTCCGCAAAGCTTGACTTCGTAGTCACCAACAACGAAGCAGAATATGAATCCCTCATTGCGGGACTTCGTGCAGCAAAAGCTTTGGAAGTAAGCAACCTGACGGTCATGGGGGACTCCAAGCTAATCTTCAAGCAAGCCTCGGGCGAGTACGGTTTGAAGGAGATAAATCTACTATCCTACCGGACCTTGGTACAAAAATTGGTACGACAATTCTGCGACGTTAGGTACGAGCACAAGCCCCGAGCGGATAACAGGCATGCAGGCACTTTGGCCACCTTGGGATCCAAGGTTAGCACGGACAAATGTCCTGCAAGAATCTCGATCGAAGTGCGAACATCGTCGGTGTTAACAGAAGACGCGTGCGACGATGAATACATGGACGATGCGGACTGGAGAAAGGCAATCTTACGGGCCATCGCAGAAGGCACGAGCAGCGAGAACTGGGCACTCACAAAGGGTATTGCATACATGACAACACCCTTTACTACAAGGGCCCTGGCGGAATACTCATGCGATGTGTCTCCGAGCAAGAGGGTCAACTGCTGTTAGAAAAGATCCACCAACATGCTTGCGGAGAAAGCGAAGTGTCAATCTATCGGAAAGCTCAGAGATATGGCATTCACTGGCCGGACATGTCAATGGCCGCAGCACTGATACAAGGAAAGTGCGAGAGTTGCGCACTGGTCAAAGACTCCTTACTCATTGCTCTGACCGATGATGATGCGGATTAGAGGAAACCACTCTTTGATTTTCTCACCCAGGGTACTGTACCCGAATCAATAAAGGAAGCTGAGAAACTGAGGAGGAAAGCATCCCGATATGTGGTGCAAGAAAACCTGCTTTGGCGAAGGGGCCATGAAGGTAACTTGCTACGATGCTTAGACAGCAGGGAAGCACAAGAAGTGATGGACCTTTCTCATCAGGTGGAAAACCAGGGGGTGCGAAATTATGCAGACAACTCCTCTCAATTGGATATTTCTGGCCCACGATGGAGGCTGATTGCCGCGCCAAAGTACGACGCTGCCAGGAGTGTCAATTTAAAGGAAATCTAGTGCACGCTCCTGTTGTAGATCTACATGCATTGGGAACACCATGGCCGTTTCACACATGGGCTCTGGATTTTATTGGTCCCATTCGACCAACCTCGCATGGGAATCACTTCATTCTCACCGCGACTGAGTTGTTCACCAAATGGGTAGAAGTGATACCACTGAAGACGGCAAATGCGCTAGCGGTGGTCCATTTCAGATAATGGCACTCCTTTTGTTAATCGCCAGGTGGCTGCGAAGCTAGCAGAATACAACATCAGGCAGATATGCTCCACCCCCTACTACCCGAAAGGGAATGGACAAGCAGAAGCGACCAACAAGACGTTGTTGAGGATCTTGAGCAAGATGGTCACAGATGACCACAAGAAGTGGGCTGATTCCTTGAACATAGCCCTGTGGGCTTACCGGACTTCTCCAAGAACACCCACAGGGGTCTCACCATTCCTCCTATGCTATGGGGCTGAGGCTGTGGTGCCTGCGGAGGTAAAAGTTAACTCAGCAAGATTGGCCTTCCACGCATTGTACGACAATCAACGCGACCATGACTTAGTCCTGCTAGAGGAAAAGCGAGAGCAAGCTAAGAGGACCAACAAACGGTATCAAGAAAGGATTGCTCGTGCGTACAATAAAACAGTCCAACATAGAGATTTCGCAGTTGGGGATTTGGTCTTGCGCGCATCTGACCATTGCATGCGAGAGGCGGCTCACCCAAAATTCGCAGCCAATTGGAAAGGACCCTTTGAAGTCACAGGAGTCTTTGATAGTGGCTACTGCAGCATACGGAGGTTCCACGGAACGACCTCAACCCCAAGCTTAGTCAACATGCGCTGGATTAAGAAGTATTATCCTTGACTTCTCTCATTATATGCGTTTTATTACAACGTTGCCTTATGCTCTGTATAGCTATGATTCGCACATCTTCTTTCCCATATGAGAGAACTGTAATCTCATCTCTCCCATACGAGAGTGCTATAATAAAAGACTTCTCCCAAATGAGAAGAACTTTATACTTCTAGCTGTTTTTATCGCTTCATTTAGTTCATTATTATAGTTAATAAAAGCCTATCCGCCGTGATAGCAGCCCATTCAAATGCGATCTTAACTGACCTTAAAAGCCTATCTGTCACGATAGCAGCCTGTGCAAAAAACGATCTTAACTGATCTTCTAAGCCTATCTGTCACGATAGCAGCCTATGCAAAAATGATCTTAATGGATCTTCTAAGCCTATCTGTTATGATAGCAGCTCATGAAAAAATGATCTTAATTGATCTTCTAAGCCTATCTGTCACGATAGCAGCCTATGCAAAAGCGATCTTAATTGATCTTCTAAGACTATCTATTATGATAGCAATGTATGCGAAAATGATCTTGATTGATCTTCTAAGCCTATCTACCACGATAGCAGCTCATGCGAAAATGATCTTAATTGATCTTCTAAGCCTATCTGCTATGATAGCAGCTCATGCGAACATGATCGTGAATGATCTTCCAAGCCTATCTGTCGTGATAGCAGCATTATACAAATGCGATTTAAAAATTGTTCTTAAGTCTATCTGTCATGATAGCAGCATTATGCAAAGTGATCTTAAGTGATCTCCAAAGGCTTATCTGATGAGATAGCACTTGCACTTTAATCTGAAACAAATCACAAGCCTATCTGCCAAGATAGCAAAGCTGCGCGAGCATGATCTCGAACGATCTAAAAACATATCTGCGGATTTATACGGCAGATAGCAAATACAAAGTGTGTATATAGCGCTACAGAAGGCGAAATTTGCCAATACGCATGCGAAATTGTAATTTGTTGTAACCAGACAGGAAATCATACAAAGCAATTTATCATTATGAGTCAAAAGCACTTACAATTTATCTGTCTAGATAACAGCTTACAAGCGAAAAAGCTCGAATCAAGCAAACTACGCAGCCCACATGGCTTACAATGCATCTAAAAAGTAACTTACATGCGAGAAGTTACACATCGGGGGAATCCTAACTGAAAAAGGATGAACCTAACGGTCCTAGCACAAGCTATGCGATGCACAGATCTGCGACCAAAGATCCGTAGCAAGTAGGGCGCTCCTGCGAGAAGATCAGCCCGCCACTCGCTATGTCTACAACCGAAAGACCTGGGTGACGCCACGTCCAAGTTCTCAGGAGCTGACAAGGCCTCTGTCTGATCAAGATATGTACCAGAGGAACCACCTGTTCCGGCGTATGCAGCCGTGCAAAACAAGGGAGCAGTTATTCCTCGGGCAATGGGCTCCTTGTCCACGGAAACGAGCACAATGGCTCGCCACCCTGAGCTCACGAACGTGAGGGCAATGAATTCTCCTCCGGGCATGATGGAGGAGAATCCCGCCGTTCATTACGAGTCGGTAGCAGGGTCAGTACGGCGCTGAACCTCGCCGGGAGGCGGCCGGAAACATGACCTGCAAACATAATGGACGAAGAAAATTCTTCGAACAAACATGAGGTATTATCTGCATATTCTTTATGATAGTTATAAATATCCATAAGCCTTATGAAGCAGATCTTGGAAACTATTTCTATAGCACAAAGCAAAAACTCAGGTTTCACAACTTGAAGTTGCCATGAATCAACGAAAAATAAGCGTTGAAGCCAGCAGTCGTAAGGACTCACGGCAAAGCACATTTTGGGATGAAGAACCCAAATGGCAAAAGGCAGGGTTTATATAGACCTTGCGGAGACTCTTCAGTTGCCAAGATGAGTCAGCAGAATTTGAAAAGAGGGTAAGGATCAATCACTTACGCCTTGAAAAGTGGTAACAATCAATTACCCTACTAAAGGCTACGACGGTTCAGTTGCGTATCCTAATTAATGACGGATGGTCATGATTCGGATGGACTTCCCAAGGAAAGCGTGCTTATCTAATGAGCAATTAGCGCGAATATCAAGGCAGAATATCGGTTGCTGACGTCATAATTGGATATGCACAGAGATATTCTAGCAAATCCCAGAAAGGGCAAAACGGGCATTTTAATTCTTCTTTTTTGAAAAAAAAAAAAGGGGGGAGAAACCCTAAGCAACATTACAATAATGTTTCAGCTATTTATTTGCTACTTTTCAAAAATCAAAATAAACCCTTGATCAAGGAGTCATGGGGGGTAAACTGACGGCTCAGATTTTCTACTTGCTCCACTTCCTGCTTCAATTGCTCGCATTTGGCATTCATCTCATGATAGAGCTTCATAGCCTCTTCAACCTTTTGCTTTTGCTGCTCTACCTTCTTCTTCTCAGCTGCGAGCTTTTGGTGGCCGCGTTTCAAAGTCACGGCCGCACGAATCAGGGTACTCTTTTGATAAGAAACTTGAAGCCCAGTCTGACTTGAACTTTGGCGAGAAGATTTTGGCACATGCCAAAAAGCAATTCGGCACTCTGAGGAGAAATGGTCGCAGGTGTGGCCGCGGACAGCTGCTCCAAAATCCAGATGGCTTCGGTAAGAAACAGCCTCCTGTCAAAGGGCCCTATCTCCAGAGACCTCGCAAATGACTGGGGGTAGGTGAGGCGCATCCGAACTAGCCGGTCCACATCGGCTTGCTTCAAACCTAAAGCAATATCAAGGCCAAGTTAGACTATCAAACTCGCAAATGAAGAATGCAAGATGCGAACAGCAAATCACGACATACCAGTTCCTTCAAGGATCTCGCGCAGAGAAGGAATGCGCATTGCTGGGGTGGTTGAAGACTGTCCTCGCTCCATTGCCCTTCTATCAGCTGCGAGTTCTAACTCCTCATAGTTGGGGGGAAGAGTATAAGCCGCACCAGGTGCAATCGCAGCCCCAACCTGCGAGCCCCAAAAGCTCCACGCAGGAAGAGGTGTCGCCGACTCAGTCATTGCTGGAGGCGTGGTGGTAGCAGAAGTTGCAGCTTGACAAGGGATACCTTCAGGTGCGATAGCATCAGCAGCATTCGTCCCTATTTCCTCAACACCCGCATGGGTATCTTCCTCCATTAACACAACACCAGCCTCGGCATCATCAGAAAGTTTGATGACGTCCTCAAGAGGCTCTCCTGCATATCCTGCAGCTGCGACGGGCTTCTCGGTATGAGAACTCGGCACCGGGACATAGGACGCAGAAGGTTGACTCCTTTGCTCCAACACGGGTACATCAGCATTGCCTGCGATACAAAATGCGATGGTGTGAGGTAACTTGTATCATACGTTATTTTACTATCTTTGATAAAGCTAAGAGCAAGCACCTCCACGCGAAGGTGGGATTGCAGTATCCTCGTCATACGCTAAGGACGTGGAACCTTGCCCTATTAATGTGTCTTCGTTAAGCATGTCTTTAAGATGAGCGTGACCTGGGGCGCGAAGAAACTAGTCGTGATTATGTTTTGAGTCGCTAAGCCTAGTTCACGCATATCGTTCAAGTGATTACATGAGGGTTCACCGCACTTGCCTACTAGCCAACGGTGAATGTCAGCTTTTGACACACCATGTTTTAATGCACCAACAATAACATCTCGATAAGTTACTGCGAGATTAAAAATCTCACCTTCATTGCCGCCTGCGGTTTCTTCAAAATCTGCTTGGGCTTGCTCTAAGGCTGTCGCATCTTCTTCTGGAGCCGCATCCTCCTCTTCCGCTTGAGGAGCCATCTCTTCTGGAAGCACGTCTTCCTCGTCAGTTGGACGCACTAGGTCGTCGACATGTTTTTCTTCAAGGCTCCTCTGCTTCACACGCTCGAGCTCCTCCTCTTCTCGCTTTCTTCTCCTTTCAGCAGCTTCCGCAGCTGTCTTCCTGGACTCGGCGAGAATGTCCTCGCTTATGGGTTCATCAGAAACGCCAGAATGAGCACCCCTCTTCTGCCTCTTGGCCAAAAGACCACTGATGGTCTCATCATCATCATCTGCGAAGAAGCGAATCGCTCAAACCAAAATGCAAAAGAGTTAAGATAATGAGAAGGGAAGCGCGAGTGAGATACCTCCTGATTCTTCCTCATGTATCACATTTTCCTCTCTGACTCTGACATCTTCGACTCTTTCTTCTTCTTCTTCATCTCCTTCTCTTGGCTCCCGCCTCTCCTCTTCTTCCTCCTGGCCGAATGGAACGAAGGTCTCCACCGCGATCTCCTTCCGTGCTTTACCGATCATGCGACCTTTGCCTTTGTCCTTGGCAGAAAGGGACCTCGCAGGAGGGGAAGTTGGAGCACTTCTAGGGGAAGAAATTGTAATTCCTCTTTTCCTGGGTCTCTTCGCTCTTGGCGCGGCAGTCGCTGGAGGAGACAGATCATCTCTAGGGGGAGACAAGGCCGGAGTGTTGTCTATTAGTGAATCAGCAAAAGCATTCATGACCTCGCGAATCCTGGCCTCGACCTCGGGATCCATTCTCGATGCTAGCCGAAACGGCTGTCCTTGCCTTCTTTTAGTAACAATGGTGTTAACCAGTGATTTGGAACGCTCACCAGATGCAAACCTCCGCACATGGAACTACAGCGAGAAGCGTAAAATGAAGATGTCAATATGTGGAAGTAAAGAAGCTTAGCGCATGCAAGAGAAGTTGCTTACCTTAGCAAAAGTTTCGCTATATCTGATGACATGCGAGTCGCCTTTTCTAACCGCAGCGATCTTTTCATCTAGAATGATGGTGGGACACAGATGGTTCTCGCGATCTAGCAATGAGTAGCAAACATATTCAGACTCGTCCAGGCTGCAATTGGGACGAAAAGGAAAATAGTTCATTTTGATCACAGGAGCTCTGCTTGGCTGGGGGGCCGACTGCGTCTCAAATCTTGTCTGCTGGGCATTCCAGTATGCGAGCCAGTTTTTGGAACAGCCGCCTTCACGATTACCTGCAGGTTGCTCAAAAGGAAGATTGCTCAGCAAGACTGTTTTGCACTCCTTTGACAACAAACGTTTATAGCAGCCTCTGATGATAGACTGCGGCCAGATTGATGGTGCCACTGCATCAAAGCCAAATTGGGGAGAAACGCGAGTGGGATCAACATCCACAGTAATCCTTTCATACCTCGGCACGAGCTCACGAACATGCTCTGCGAGAGCAGGAAGAGAACCACGCAGGCACCAGCAAAAGAATTCGCGATAACGCTCGTGAAAACGCTCTCCAGCTTCGAAGAGGAGCTCTTCTGAGAAGACAACACCCTTCGAAGGATACAGTTTTGGAAACCATCTCACGTTTTCAATGCGCATGGCATAGGGCCTGGCTATGAACTCTTCCCGATTGTCTCATATCAGGCTCCAAACGCACTTGGGGTTATTTGTCCCGAACCACCTTGCAGCTCTGCCGCTGCTACGTTCCTCCACCGCGCCTGGGGGACACCACTTGTTGGGCTTAGAAGCGACTGGGGCATAGGAAGGCCATCGTTCGAAGACCCACATTGTCAAGAAAGCGATATTAATGTAAGTTAGTATGTCGAGGCGGCCACGCGATTCCTTCATGGCCACGACCAGCTGATCCAGTCTGTAGTACAATGTGCCCAAGACCAAGGTTCCGAGTGCGACTTTCTGGCCGAGGGCCAATTTCACAGCAAGGGGCAGAACGTGATAGAAGACCCCATCGTGCGGGTGACCATCGATTAATTACCTCGACAACCAGGCGCAGAGGAAAGCGCATAGGGTTAAGTGGTAACCCTTGCCATCTACATAGTTCTTAGCCGTCGGGTTTTGACTTAGAAGCTTCTTAGTAATGCTGTTGTTCGCATAATCACGGAAAAAGTACTGCACCCACTTGTTCCAAGTATTTTTCGCAGATGTGTCAACCAACTGCCAGTCAGGAAGGACTTCTGTAGTGGTCCACCGGGTGGAAATTTTCTTTACCTCTGACAAGCACTCCTCCATCTGCGTGTACAAAGCAATCTCCGCATCTGTCCTCAAGGAACTCAAAGGATCCACCTCACCCATGGGAGACAGATCATACAGCATATGCACGTCCTCGAGCGTGGGGGCAGCCTCGAACTCAGCAAAGTGAAAAGTGTGAGTCGCAAGCGAGTAGCGGGAAAGAAGGTTTAGAAGCATGGACTGGTCCAGCTTCAAGGCAGCACCCTTCATAGCACGAACTGCGAAGTATACGCCGGCCTCATTTAGAGTCATGGCGTGATGAGTTAATACATGGTCAATCCATTCATCCATGTAGTCCATTTTTTTAAAAAAAGCTTGGGTGGAAATCGCATCATACGGGAAGTACCCATTTTCGACTCCCAATCGAACCACGTCTTCGCAGCCAATCAATTCGAGCAAATCCGAGTTAACTGGAGGGGTTAATGTTTGTAACCCCTCACTGGGGACAGGAGTAGGCAGTTTCTTTGCCTTAACCCTAGCATGGTAGAAGTCTTTGCCACCCAGATAGGGGGCTTTTCGCCATAGAGCTTGCGGAAGATCAGGTATTTCTTTGTCCTCCTTGGTGGGTCTAGTTCCTTTTGTCTTTGCCATTCCTGCGGAAAAGCAAGAAAAAAGGGGGGAGAAATATGCACACTTCAGTTTGAATTTCGAGATTCAAGATCTATGGGAAGAAAGATGAACAGCCTGGTACCAATTTCAGAAATTAGAGATTGGAATCGTTTGCATTATCAGGGATTTCAAAAACCCTACATTCAAGGTCCTTATCATTGGGGGATTAAGTCGAAATTGGATTCAAAGATTGGAGCTTCTTCATAAGTTTTCAGCAGATAGTATGTCACGGGTTTGCAGATCCAACGCAGTTCAAAGCATATACTAGCATATTAAAACAAAATTGAACAAGGCCAACCTTGTTTCTGTAAAGCTTGCTTGGATGCAGACAATTGAAGAAGACGATTTGCAATTCTGAACTGGTGATTGATTATCTGAATCTGCTCTTGAAGACTTCCGGTTATCATTCACTTTAAGAGAAAGAAGTGATGCTTTGCAACAATGGAGAGTACAGAGTATTTATCCAAAAACAAGGAAGGGTTGCGTCCTTTCAGTAGTCGAATCGCTACCGTCACCGTCGAATCGCGCAATCACAGGACAAGCTGACGTCACGCCTAAAACCCTAAAGGCCAGACGGCACGACTCTAGGGGTTTTAGGTCATAATGGCACGCACGGGGGCTGAACTTACTCATGTTTAAATTGGTGCGTGGCGGCGACGCGTACGTTGGTTTCCGCGCATGGAAGTCTATCCAGCTATGAGTCTTCACGCGCAGAAAGGGGGCTAATGTAGATAGTGCTTTCTGAGCTGACAGATCTTGGCCACGTGGCAACCATCTAGCACACCATATTGTGCTCCACACACACTGGATCACCAGCCGCGCTGATCCATGTGGGGGCTACGAGACAGGGCCCTCGCATACCACTGCACGGGACTTGTAGGGACTTAGTGGTTTGGAGGCTAGAGTAAGTCCTGTCGCGTGCAAGCCAAGCCCGCACGCGACCTTTAGTAACTTCTTTTGAGAGATATATGGCACGAGCTCCATAAACCCGGTCAATCCGGTCAAACCCGGTCAACCTCATAACGGTTTTGGTATTCGCGCATAACGTGCTGTAACGGTCCCTATATACGCGGACGAACGTGTCGTGGTGGTTAAGCTAATTAAGCCGCCATTGATGGGCGCATTAACCACACTGCAACGGTCACATTCTCCGTTATATATAGGACGTTAACCTTTCCATACAAAGGAGGACACACCAACCATACGCGGAAGCTCTGTCAAACCCCTGTCTCTCTCTCAGACATTACTACTGCCTTACTCTCTCCCTACACACAACCCAACTCTTCATGTGTCATCTCTGATCCTCTACTTACGGTGTACACGGAGTTCTCCCCGCCGGAATCTCTTGTGCACAGAATGGTAATTAAACTTGTCTCCTATTAAAATGTGATACTTATGATAACTACTATCTCTTATTTTTCCATATTTAAATAACTGTCATTCTTTATAATTAATAATAAGTGCTTAGAAATTCTCCCACAAAATAGTTTTCACAGTAAACTTTTAATTAGCTTGAAGCTCTTTTATTGTCTTCATAAAAATATTCTATAACTAACTATGACTCATAAATAATATTTAGACTTGTTAAGCAAATTCTTATAAATTATACTAGCGTACAATCTGTTGGGGGGAGGAAACTAATAATGGGCACACTTTCGCATATCATATAGAGCATGGTTGCATTTGTCGTATGAATAAGCTATATGTATTAATTAGGATTATTTGCATATTTGTAGACACCCAATTCATAGGCGACGAGTTTATCGAGTACGAGTACTAGGACTCCTCTTGTTGCGCGTGCACCACTCTACCCGTTTCGGTAAGTTCATATGTACAACACTTTAACTGTCAAAATGTGAACTTGGCGTGCGTTGCTTCCAAACTACAGTCTTGCTAAATCTCTTGAAACTTGAATTACTATACAGATTGATTACACGTTGAGATTCATTATTTTGAGAACTTTTGAATATTCCCGTTTGGAAAATATGCGGTTATGATACGATCTTTGAATCAAATGATACAGTTCTATAATGACGGTTGAATAATGCACTATAATATAAATGGGGCGATGTACAGAGGATGTGCGTGGAGGCTAAGTTCGGGGGCGCTTTCATGCGAACCTCCTCGGGTGATAATCCTACGAGATTACATACCCGGCCCCCGTGTTTGATGGTCATACACTGAGGTGATACGGTCACGGGGTTATATAAGGCGTGAAAACTATGGAGTACTACTTATGCATCTGTGGGTCACTACGGTATAGGGGTGTCGACACTTAAGGTCTCATAGTTATGGTTTGAGCGGGGTAGCGTTGGGTTACCCACAACGCTCGAGGTGAACTGGGATTTTTGATATCCCAAGAGGTACTCCTGTTGTGATATTATTGCATCGTGACCTCTCTGTGGACATTCGTTACCCACTGGTCTCTTATACGTCCAGCTAAACTAATGATTAAAATGTGGAATCAGTTATTGGTACAGCTCATGTGGGTTTACTCCAGTTTTACATGTTGATTACATAATCGTGTAGCCAAAACTCGTTTTACATGTTGTAGTATGATTCTTACTCATTTTTTACTAACTTAAATTTTTTCTACGGTCGGCTTTTGCTATTTCAAAACCCGCAGGTTACCAGGAGGGGACGCTCACGACTACTGATGGACTCATGCTATGAACACATAGTGTTTCACTTAGTATCTCTATTTCACCAAATAATGTACTTTAATCTTTTCAGACTCTGTCACTATGCTACCTTTTAATTTGTAATAAATTATGTTGTGGATTATCGATGATCGTACTAACTGTGAATCGGCGATCCTCCTCCGTTCCCAATGGGGTTTACCTCCTCCGGCGGAGGCACCTTTCCAAATGTACGGTTCGGCCGGCCGTATGATTTGGGGGTGTTTCAGTTTCAGTCATTGAAGATGGGTCTATAGTGTTGGAGAGTGGTGTAGTTCGGAGGTGTATGTGGCTGGGTTTACAGGTCAGTTATGGTGATGGTGTATGGGTTTGGTTAGGCTTTGTTGGGTATTTGTTTGCAGGTTGGGTGAAGGTGAATTGGCTATGTGTTGTAGTTCAGGTGTGGTTTAGTTCGGTTGTATTGGAGTGTAAGGTTGTGGCTAATTGTTGTGGTCAGTGAGTAATTGGTGAAGGTGAGGTTGGGTAATGGTTAAACGGTTGAAGGGTTGTAGGTAGTTTGTTCAGGGTCTGGTGATTTAGGAAGATGGGTGTTTTGTGGAGGATTGGTTTTAGTAGCAGGTTATGGTGTCGATTTGGGTTTTGATATGGCTGTTGGCAGTGAGGTGTTTTGGTGGATGAGGTGAATTGTTTGTGGGTCATGGTTGAGGTTAGTTTGGTAGTAATTGGGGGAATTATTGTTGGTTTTGTTGGTTATTGGCAGTTTGGTAATAGTGGTGTTGGGTTTGGTTGTTGGTGAAGTAGAGTAGGAGGTAGCAGAGAGTTTTTTGGGTGTATTTTATGTTGGTCTGATAGGAATTTGATATTTGTTTGCAGCAGCTTGTTCCTTGTCACTTTCCGCCCATTCTCTTGAGCTCTAATCTCAATTCCGAAGTTCGCTTTCGTTTCCGTTCCTCGCTCCTGAGCCTCGGTACCTGTGATTTACGACACTAACACACCGGGTGTAAAATGTGACATAAATAGCTCAAATACACTAGAAAATGCTCGGACTAATCAAATAAAAACACAACTAGCTCAAGTACTCAAATACTCCAATATCATAGCCTATTTCTCATGTATTTTGCCCGGAAATCACACAAAACGGTAGGAATTCAACTGTAAATCTAACACCGTAAACGGAGTTATCACACCCTCCTAAGACTTCTTGCGGCTAAAGAGGTGAGTACATGGAGCAGCACGGGACAAATTGCAGCCCAGCAAAATATCACAATCACAATATATAAGAATCCGCATATGGTTCCACCGCACAACTGTTTCCACTTTACGTTATTACGTTTTATTAATTCCATGTGATAGTTTCCAAAAGAATCATTTAGTCAAGTATTTGAAATCTCAAGTCGAGCACGTATATCACAAGTCACATTTGAGACATAAAATCATAAAAATATTTAGACACGAACGGAGGACGGGCACATTAGGTAAGGCATATATACTCACCTCAAGTAGCAAAGCAAACAGCGCGATAAGGCTTCTACGAATATATGTAGCCCTCGTCTACGAACTCGTCACCTACAATTAATAATTCCTAAATAAATTACAAGTCCAAATTGTGCAAGTATGATATGCAAAAATGCTATGATTTCTAACGAGTCTCATTTGAAATTACCCCCAATTACTCCATTATTTTAGCATGCAATAAAAATATAACAACTTATATAAATACAAATTCATAAAAATTATTGAGTAAGAAATCGCTTATTTATACACACTCATATTTAGGAAATAATAATTTATTATACATCCTATTTATTTGTAGGCGACCACAAAGTTTGATGTATGCTAATTTAATTATAGCTAATCATTTATTAAAGTGTGTGTGTATATATATATATTATAAGATAACTAAATTCATAAACAAAATTCACATAATTTTTATTTGAAGAAAACAAGTAATTTGTCATACATATTTATATATCAATTTATATTGGAGAAGATATTTCAAGTATCTAGGAAAAATAATCAAGCATTACCAATAAGAAATATGGATTTTTACTTAGGGAGTCTAATTATTAGTTATTAATTTCCTAATTTAACTTTCTAACTTATTTTATTTTATCAATATTATCCAAAAATCTATTTTACTCAAAGCACTAGTTTACAAGCACTTGAAAATATTTACTTAACAACATATATTTTTATTTTGCTTATTTTTCAAAAGAAACAACCATATTTTATATTACATAACTCCTACATAATTTTAATAGCCAAATTTTCTTTTACATAACTAAATCAATATTTGGAAATGTTATGAAATAATTTAAACCAAAAATTACATTTTTAATTATACATTTTATATGCAGTTTATATAAACAACAAATGAATCCCCCGAATTCTCCTAAAAGACACATAGTAACCCTCCACTAACAATAGCAGTTTCATATGTGACAGTTCATATCCTTGAAGTTTCAGAAAGTACAAATTAACCCCCCCCCAGTTAATAAATATGTGTTACTACCTTCACCCAATCGATCTAAGTCCAGATTTAGCTATCAAAATGGCATTTTGGTTATCAAAAACGAATTAGGGGAGGAATTAGGAGTTACCCACACCAAAAATCGCAAAAAACTATCGAGAATTGGGTCCGGTTGAGTCCGCCGGCGGTGATGGTCGAATCCGGCGACTCCGGTGTTGTTGGCTCCGGTTGTTGGTGTTTCTGGATTCCCCTGACCTCCAAGAGGTGGATGGCACCAATTTCAAGAACTGGGCGCATTGGATTTGGAGAAGCCGAGCTTTCGCCGGCGTTAATGGCGTCGTCAGCGACGGTGTAGTTCGACGGGACTTCTCATGGGCTTCTTCGCTTAAATTGAGGCCTCCTAAGGCTTGGTCTGACCACCGGGAGTCAAATGGGACTGATAGCAGAGGGTGGGTACGTCTGATTCGTCGATCGTGCTCTTCGCCTGCGCTAATGGCGGCGGCGGCGTGGGTCGTCTCTGTGGCGATCTGCTGCTGTTGTTGCCTCTCCTCCGATCGAAACATAGAGGAGAGGAGGGAGGTGGATCGAAACAGAGGAAGGGAGGGAGATTCAGGTGGTTGGTGGCGGTGGTGTCGTCGTCGGGGAAGGCAGCGGCTCACTGCCGCTGCTTCTTCTGCTGCTTTTTGTCGGAGGAAACAGGTAGGGGAGGGAGAGAGAGAGATCGACAAAGAGAGATGGGGGTGGAGGAGGAGAAGTGATGGAGGTGGTGGCTGTGATGGTGGTGTTTCCGGTGGGTGATGGTGTTAGTGCACGAAGAAAGAGAGAGAGTTACGTATGAGGGGAGGGAGTTTGAGGTTTCCAAAAAATAATTGCATGTGGTCGGAGAAAGGCAAACTCATCTTTTTTTTGTATTATTTAATTCACTTTTATTAATTTACCCTCTAGGCTTTTGGCTTCTTCAAACTAAAACTACAACCCCCTTAATTAACTAGTACATATTTCTCCGGAACTACAAACACATCTCCGATTAATAGATATTTACATCTACACTTCATAAAAGTCAGCAATTACCCCTAAATGAAACGGGGTATTACAGCCGCCGCTGCCATCTCCGCCTCTACCACCTCCATCCTCATGTTTGGCTGCTATGGGTACTGCATCAGGAATTAGGGTTGCTAGCTGATTTGGTTCTGACCTTGGGCTAGATATTTTGTCATGGGTTTGGGCCTGTTTCTCTCTTAGGCTGATGTGTTTTGGGTTTCATTTTGTCTTGTGGGCATAGGAGGCTCTTGGAGCCAATTGGACCGTCTATTTGTTTTGGGGTTTGTTTATGTGGGCGCCTTTGAGAAAAGTCCACTAGGTTTCTAGTTGTTGAGGCATTTAGGTTGTTAGAAGTACTATTGGGTTGGTTTTCTTTTCAGTGGTACGCCCCATTTCTCTTTGTACTCGTTTCCTTATAAATGAATTTTTTTGGTTACCGGCAAAAAAAAAGGAAAGGAAAGTTCACAGGCTTTTCCCAATAGTAAGGATATTCCAACCAAACTTCATTAAAAAAAAAAAAAAAAAAAAAGCTCTGTTTTTCTTTATTAGTTTCCCTAATACCTATCCCACCATTCTTTTTATGTTTACACACAGTTCTCAATCAATGAGGTGGATTCTTTTACTCCCGACCGATGGTATCTGTACTACCCGTATTTTATTTAGGGGCAATTTGGTAATTTGTGACGCGAGAATTCAATTTTAGGTTTCGAGTATTAAATTGGGTAATTTTTGCTAATTTTAGTAGACGAGAAACTAGGGTGAAAATTTTAATTTTTGAGCGATTTATTTTAATTTCTAGACGACCTCGCGATACCAACCACCGCGTTAAACCAAAGGCTTGCCATACCCAATCTTTCCTCATTATCTATCATTTAATAAAATGAAAAATCTATTTCTTTTCTTGCTTCTTCTTCACGGGCAAGAAACCCATCACCGCCCTCCAATTCGATCATCGCCACCAAGCTCACCGCCCCAACTCCTCTCTGTAAAAGCCCACACCTCTGCGTCCTCCCTCCACACAACCACCACAGCCGCCACTCTCTCTCTCTCTCTCTCTCTCTCTCTCTCTCTCTCTCTCTCTCTCTTCTCCGAAAACAACCACCGAGACCAGTAGATCACCGTCACAACCACCATCATCAACTTCACCACCATCATCTCCCTCACTGCTCTTCCTTCCTCTCCCCCTCTTTCTCTCTGTCACCGAGAAGCAACAGCAGAGTAACTGGAAGCAGCAGCAAGCAGTGGCGAAGCCACCCACTGCCGCCACCATTCCCGACGGGAGAAACCACCGTGCACCACCTCAGTTTCTCTTCACTCCTCTTCACCTCAGTCTTCTTTCTCGATCCACGTCTCTGTTTTGAACCCAGTAGAAGCAGTAGAAGAAGAAACATAGGCCGTAGAAGCTACATAACACAGAGGCCGCCACCGCCGCCGAAACTCCATGAAAATCGGCGAAGAGCTCGGTCCAGCGCAACTGGCGTTATCCACCTTGTGAAACGTGTTCAGATAGACTCCTGGAGGTCCGATAGTTCTTCAGGTGGTATCATCCGCACCCAGAAGTTGTCGGAACGTTCCCGTCGAGTACCATCTCCGGCCGCGATTCTCAACGACTCGACCCGTCGCGTTCCTCGACCATTTCTCGCTGTTCTTCAGCTAGGTATGCTCTAAATCGTCTTCTTAGTTTATTTTAGTTGTCAAACTCTTATTTTTAGAGCTTGTATTTATGCTTTGATCGGGTGAGGATGTGTGTTCTCGTGTGTTTATATTGGGGGGGGCGAATTGTATTTTCTAAAATCTTGAAGGAGTTAATTGTCTTTTATCTAAACTATTGGGGGGCTGGTTATAGAATATACAACTACTATTTATTGATTTCTTTAAACCTATTCCCTAAATCATATTTCAAGAAAATAAAATGAACGCTTTGCAATGAAAATATGTTTGTAGTGATAATAAACCGTTTCATAAAATAAGTATATGTGTATATATATTTTGAAAATAATGGTGTACTAAGCTTCAAGTGTTTTGGAGCAATAAACATAATTGTTTAAATTGAACGTTAAGTAAATAATTCTCTAAAATAACTCTTTATAATCACTAAAATTATTTCATGTGATAGAAGTATATTTTCCTATTACTACTAGTGATTATAACTAAATAGCTCTTAAATAATATTTTTCTTGTTCTAATCATTAGTTATAAGTGCTGTTTTACTTATTTAATATCAAATTATTTCAAAATACTACTTTATATAAGTGTATAACTTAAAGACGAGTTTTATGGGAATAATTAGGGATTATGATAGCTGGACAGATCAATCAACCCAGGCGAACATTCTTTTATTTAGAAATATTGTCGTTGTGACTATAGAATTGGTAATTGTGGACGACAGGTTTCAGACAAGGACTCCGACCATCCGTAGAGCTGTATGTGATAATTGTTGTTGAATAAGGTGAGATTACATGCTTAGCCTAGCGTACCTAGCTCTTTTCTTGTCCGATTGTGATTTCTATTTTCTGTCTCAAAATATAATTATTATTATTTGTTTGTTTATACTTGTCAAATATTTGAAGTGTTGGTTACTATTCTTGATAAACTCTCACGCGACAGATCCGTTAATAATATAAAGTGGAAAGACTCACATGTACCGGAACCAGTTGTGTTACTTACATCAGGTTTCGATCCCTTGGGTTTTCATCTCTAAAACGCGGGACTCCGTGTGCCCCTAAGGTTTAGATCCCTTGGGTTTTCATCCCTAAAATGCGGGACTTCGCGTGCCCCGGCTCTATGTCTTGTTGGCTAGGGTCTAGCATCTAGATAACACTCCTTTGATTGACGCTCTTAGGAGGGTGTTGCAACACTTAAGGTCTAGAATGTCTGATGTGGTCACTGGTCTACCCGGGTACTGTGAAATGAATAAGTGATGATTTGACTGCCTGGCTGGCTGGCTTTATTATTGGGAGGCCCTTTGTTGGCAACATTATATCCGGTTACTCTACATCACGATTGGATTATTGATTTCTATTTTGGGGACGATTGTGAATTAGCATTGTTGTTTATACCGTTGCAAACTCTGATAAAGTTTTTGTAACACCCCCAAATGGCCCAAGCCGGAGACCCGGGGATGTCACTCCGTACCCGAGAGGAGCCCGGATACAAGGAGATTTTATAACATGGTTCACACGCACACACATCCACAATAATAAATTAAATCCAATTAAAATAATGTATTATCATAAACTTTCGTCCTAGCCACAAACCGGCAAAAACAACTAAAGCGTTTAAACTACTAAAGAGTTCAAATTGAAATGTAATACTACTATTAATGATCCATGTGGTGCGCGTCCCCTTCTATGCCCGAGAACCTTCTTCTAAACCTGTGGTGCGGAAAGAAAAAGAAACACCACAGTACAAAATCAGCATTGAAATACTGGTAAGCAAACATCCAAACATGTAAAACGATGATGGATAGTTATAAAACAAGACTCATTTGTAAGTAAGAGTTTTTCGCAAACACAGCGGTAATAAAGTGACTCTTGTTTCAAAACATAAGAGTTCCCAATTCCATAATATATTTCCAAATCAATTTCCATATTATTAGGAAAATCCAAATCCAGTGTTAACTTCGTTCCGTTAACAAAACCAAACAAATCCATTATTACTTTGTTGTGACGGGGAAAACCAAATACTACAGCGTGCATGACCTTAAGTGTCGACACCCCCCAAAGACTACGCCGGTCAGAGGAGTGAGTACATGTTATTGTCCGGGGACTTGCAACCGGATTAAAAAGAGACGGGACCGCAGCCAACACCGCCCAAAGAATAATAACGTCCCGCACAACATCTTCCACTTTACGTATTAGTTCATTCATTATCATGGTGATGTTTTCGTCAAAAACATTTAACAAGTAGAAATCACATATTCCAAGTCATGTATCATGTAAACACATTTTGAGACGTAATAAAACAAATATTCGTTTGACACGAAAGAGATAAGCACACTAGGCTTGGCACATTTACTTACCTCAAAGCAAATTCCAACAATAGCAATCAATCAACGTACTCTACGTACTCGTCGTCGACGAACTCGTTACCTACACATAACAATATGCTAATCAAACCAATATTCTAGCAATATATTTGCTATACTAATTACATGCATATAATAGTCCATGGTTTAGGGTTCTAACACTTCCCCAACATCCCATTCAATTCATGCTCCAAAACAAGCCTAAAGCTTTGCCTCAAAAACCCTTATCCTAAAGTATGCATAATCCATCATAACTCCACCAATTCTATTACTCCAGTTTCCCTAACAGATCATGGTCTAGAAACAGTTCCATTGGATTCAAAACGTTCGAAATAATAAGTTTAGCCTCAAACGGATCTTAATTTCGATTCCTGAATCAAAAGTTACACTAGTTTCAAGTTTCCAACTTCATTCAAAATATCCATACGGGAATTGTCAATCTTCATGAAACTTTTCCCCCAAGCATCTAATTCATCCTATAATCATACTAAACCTAATATAACATGATTCCCACATTCAAATCAGATTGTTATCCACCTAATATGATCATTCAAACTCCCAAATCATCCAATCAAACTTCCCTTTCAAACTAGGGTTTCTTCCCAACACTCAAGAACATGATAAACCCTAAAACTTGATAATAAATCTTACGAATCCATGAACAATGATCCTAACAATAACAAACTGAAATTTAGAGATTGTATGCAACATACATGAATCATGAACAAGTGATCACAAGATCAAGAGATCAACAAAGAAAAGAGAAAAAGAGACAAAACAACCCAACCCGCTCAACCCGCCGCCCATGGAGGCGGACGGAGAGAGAGGCGGACGGGTATAGGGAGAAAGAAAGAGAGAAAAGAGAAAAGAAAGAAAGAAAGAAAAGAGAAAAAGAGAGAGAGAGAGAGAGAGAGAGTTACCTTGCCGGAAAAGAGAGAGAGAGCGGCGGCGGTGGGGTGGCCGTCGGTCACAAGGGAGAGAGAGTGAGAGAGGGACGGGTAGAGAATGAGGGAGACGTGAGAGAGATTAGGAAAAATAGGAGAGTGAGGGTTTTTATGAGAGTTAGAATTAAAATTAACCTCATAAGTAGGAAACCCTCTTGGATTAGGAAACTTTTATTGTAGGAAGAAATTTAGTCAAAAGACACTTATTTCCCCTTAGTTTTGCCAAAAGACAAACACCTCCCCCAACTCAAGTAAAAGACACTAAAACCTTTGATTAAAGTCACAAAGTTCCCCCCAAACTCTCAAAGCATTATAATTAACTCTCTATAATTACTTTAACTTCCCAACACTTATAATAATATCACAAAATACCCGTAGTCACAAAACGGGGTATTTCATCATTCCCTCCTTAAAGAGAACTTCGTCCTCGAAGTTTAAACAAAAACATCCCTCCTAAAAGAGAAACTATCCTTGAAGTTTAAACAAAACTTTAACCACACAAAGGTATGCACCTTCCCTCGCTAGTACGACTACTAAATGCAACCTAAGGTCATGAATGATATGCAATATACTATAAGTAGTATTGTATTAAAGAAAAACGAAGGATTACATCCTCTCCCCCATAGAGGAGTGACGTCCTCGTAACTCAAGGTACCTCGTCAAACAAGTGAGGGTACTTCTTCCTCATATCATCTTCCGCTTCCCAAGTTGCCTCTTCCGTGAGGTGGTTAGTCCATAAAACTTTTACAATCTTGACACTCTTGTTACGGGTGTTCCTTGTCTTGGTGTCTAAAATCTTGACAGGCTGTTCTTCATAACTCAAAGACGGGTCCAGTTCTACTGGTTCGGGATCTAATACGTGAGATGCATCAGGCGTATACTTCTTCAGCTGTGATACGTGAAATACGTTATGAACACGACCTAAATTCGATGGTAAATCCAATCGATAAGCCACTTCTCCAATCTTTTCTATAACATCATATGGTCCTATGAATTTCGGGCTCAACTTCCCTTTCTGATTGAACCTCATGACTCCTTTAGTTGGTGATACTTTAAGAAATGCTTTTTCTCCAACTTGAAATTCCAACGGTCTTCTCTTCTGATCCGCGTAAGATTTCTGTCTATCCTGCGCTGCCTTCATTCGCTGTTGTATCAGTCTCACTTGATCTGTCATCTCTTCGATAAGTTGTGGACCAATTACTATCGTTTCACTTATGTCGTTCCAACACAACGGTGTCCTACACTTCCTTCCATACAAAGCTTCATGTGGTGCCATTCCAATACTGGCATGATAACTGTTGTTGTAGGAGAATTCTATCAAAGGTAATCTATCAACCCATGAACCTTGAAAATCCATAACACACGATCTTAGCATATCTTCCAATGTTTGAATTGTTCTTTCGGTTTGTCCATCTGTAGCCGGGTGAAATGCCGTGCTAAACTTCAATTGAGTTCCTAGTGCCTCCTGAAGTGCTTTCCAGAAGAGAGAAAGAAAGTTGGGATCTCTGTCGGAAACTATAGAGCTTGGTACTCCATGATACCTTACAATGTTCTTCACATACGCATCAGCTCTTTGTTCCATATTCCATGTGTCTTTCATCGGGATAAACCTTGCTGTCTTGGTCAATCTGTCAACTACGACCCAGATCTGATTCAGTCCATTCTTTGATGTCGGTAACGCAGTCACGAAATCCATCGAAATAGAATCCCACTTCCAAACTGGGACATCTAATGGTTGCACTAAGCCTCCCATTCTTTTATGTTCAAACTTCACCTTTTGACAAGTTAGACATTTTGCTACAAATTCTGCCACTTCTTTCTTCATGTTAGGCCACCAAAACATCTTCTTCATGTCCTTATAAAGTTTGTCACCTCCTGGATGTACTGAGTAGGGTGTGTTGTGCGCTTCTCGCATCAACTTTTCCTTAGTTTCCGTACACTCATGTGGTACACACCATCTTCCTTTGTAACGAATACTTCCATCTTCATGGATCTTGAAATCTTTTGCTTGGCCTTCTGCAATCTTCTTCTTTATCCTTTCCAGTTTCACATCTCCTGGCTGGTTACTCCTTATCTCTTCTAAGACATCTGGCACAACTGTCATATTCCCAAGGATATTCTTTACTTCTCCTTGTTTCACTACTTCAATTCCAAGTTTTCGGAACTCTCGGCATAGCCGATCTGGTAAAACTAGCATAGTATCCAAAGTATGGCTCGACTTTCGGCTTAACGCATCAGCTACTACGTTTGCCTTCCCTTCATGGTATTGGATACGCAAATCATAATCCTTTATGACTTCTAACCAACGTCTTTGCCTGTTGTTTAGCTCTTTCTGCGTGAAAATGTATTTGAGACTGCTATGATCCGTATACAATCTACACACAGATCCATACAAGTGATGTCTCCATATCTTTAATGCAAATACTATAGCTGCAAGCTCTAAGTCATGCGTAGCATAGTTGTCTTCATGAGTTTTCAGTTGTCTTGAAGCATAAGCAATAACTCTTCTTTCTTCCATAAGCACACATCCTAAGCCCTTCTTCGATGCATCACTGTAAACATCAAATTCGCCAGAATCATTGGGTAAAGCTAAGACAGGTGCGGTCGTTAACTTCTCCTTCAATGTCTGGAATGCTTCTTCACAATCTTCGCTCCACTTATACCTTACCGTCTTCTTGGTTAGTGTAGTAAGCGGTCTAGCGATCTTCGAGAAATCTTTCACGAAACGTCTGTAATATCCTGCTAATCCGAGAAAACTTCTTACTTCGGACACATTCTTCGGAGTAGGCCAATCTTTAACTGCTGAAATCTTTCCTGGATCCACGGATATTCCTTCCTTGGAAATTATGTGACCCAAAAATGGAACGTGTTTTAGCCAAAATTCACACTTCGAGAGTTTAGCATATAACTTCTCATGTCTCAAGGTTTCTAACACTTCTTTGAGGTGTTCTTCATGTTCTTCCTCGCTCTTTGAATAAACAAGGATGTCATCAATAAAGACGACCACGAAACGATCTAGAAACGTTCTCATAACACGATTCATTAGATCCATAAATACTGCTGGAGCATTGGTCAGACCAAAAGGCATAACGGTAAACTCGTAGTGTCCATACCTCGTCCTAAAGGCTGTCTTCGGTATGTCCTTCTCGGCTACTCGAAGCTGGTGATACCCTGATCTCAAGTCTATCTTTGAGAAAACACTCGCCCCTTGTAATTGATCAAACAAATCGTCAATTCGGGGTAAAGGGTATTTGTTCTTGATTGTTGCGCTATTCAACTCCCTATAGTCAATGCACAACCTCAAGCTTCCGTCTTTCTTCTTCACAAACAGTACCGGTGCTCTAAAGGTAATCTAAACCTAGAGTCTCATTCTAATACGGTTTTGGCACCAGTTAACTCCTCTTTAGCCTTGGGGTGCACCGAATAAATACTAAACCTTAAAAGATAATGCCTCTTCCTTAGAGCCTCCTTGGTTCCCTTGCTGGTTTCCATTTAGTTTTACTCGACACTCAAACGAACGATGACCCTTCTTGCCACAGTGGTAGCAAGTGACAAGGTTTCCTTGACAGTCCTTTCCTGGATGATTCTGTTGGCACTTCTTGCAGATATAACGGCGAGATTGCTCATCTCCATTATTCTGCTTGTTACCACGATACTGTCCTTGGTTACTTCCTCCGTGGTTAGGCTTAAACCTTTTGTCCTGACTACCTTGGTTAGTCCTACCCTGATTGTTTCCATAGCCCACGGCGTTCTCAACCTTGCGTTTCCCACGCTTCTCATCTTGTGCCTCTTGAATACGCCAAACGGCTGCAGCCCTATCATAAGCTTCCTGTAGAGTATCGTACGTCCTGCACATCAAGTCTTTCTGCAGATGAAGTTCGAGACCAGACATGAACTTCCTGACTTTAGTCGCTTCATCAGGTATCAGCTGACCTGCGAATCGGGATAATTCCATGAATTTCTTGAAGTACTCGGTCACGGAACCGTTTCCTTGTGTCAGATTCACGAAGTCTAAGTACTTTTGATCCTGGACATGGTCCGGGTAAAAGCGAGTGCGAAGTGCGGTTTGAAGAGCCTCCCAATTGAAATTGGGTTGCGCCAAAAAGTTCTGGCGCGTACTCCTCCACCATGTATTAGCTTCGTTCTTCAAGTAAAATGCCGCGCAAACCACCTTGCGGTCTTCGGGACACTCAACTAGCTCAAGGATCTTATCCATCTCATCGATCCAATTCTCGAGCTCAACAGGGTCCTCATTGCCTATGAAGTTCCCTGGCTTCATATCTGCCACTTTCTTTGCCCGGTTTGCGTTATTCTGCTCTCCCTGGTTTGCGTTCTGCGCCATCTGAGCAAACTGTGCGAAGAACTGCTCCATGTTGTTGTTGTTGTTGTTGTTTGGTGCGGCCATTGGTACTTGGCGATTTCTCCTGGTGTAGTATTGATGTGGTCTATCAGTCATAATCCCTACACTATAGCCTATTGTATTACTTATAAAGTACCAAGAAGTACAAACAATCACGCATATATGGCATGTAGTGCACAATTAAGCAAGTAATGTCACACATTGACCATCATTTAACTCAATTACTCATGTATTTCCACATAGACTGATCACGTCTCAACTTTTCATCTACTTCCAAAATTGGAAAAAGGATCAATCGATCAAGAGAAAATTGCAAATTTTGGTGTGCAACACCCTCTCTGAGTCTACTTTCATAATCAAGAAGAATCAACTCAAAATCAATTTTGTAACTCAAGATATAAAGGAAACTCTACAGCTGCTGTCACAGCCCACCAGAACAGAAACATCGACTTTGAAAAGACTTAAATTGACTTTAAAATTCTCAAAATGAGCTAGGCTTTCTCTGAGAGCTAGAAAAACGTGTCTAATAGTTGCCATAAAATTTTTGGGGTCAAAACAAGATCTGGAAGATAGGTAACAATCAAAGATGCTACAGCTAGTTACTTTGCAATTCGGCTACTGAACCGTCAACTTTGGAAATTCGTAGCTAATTCTCCAGAACTCGTATGGGGTTGAAATTTTTATGGGAGATACCTGGGTATGTCTACTTTCTGGGAAAAATTCAGGGAAAAATAACTCCAAAGTTAAATACGTCTGCTACAACAAAAACTCACTGCTGCGCAGATTCAACAGCACCAAAAATCAAAATTTTCGCGTTCTAACTCCATGAACACTTTCTAAGCCCATAATTAATGATAACAAGCATAGCACAACCTTAATTCATCCAATCATACTCCAAAAATTCAGAAGGCTAAACTTATAAAACTTCCCCAAATCGGGTCTTCAAAACAAAAGCATTCTTCATCCCAAAGCAAAACGCTAAGAATTTAACTCTAGCCCAAAAGTGACTATTCGAGAATCGTTCTAAAACTTCAAATGTTGCTTGGCTATGGAGCCTTATTCAAACCAATAAATAAAACTTAAAGCATCTAGTATAAGAAATCTAAAGAACTCTAATAAGCTTAATCGTCGTCCTCATCGCTTTCGTCCATCTCTTCCTCTTCATCGGAATCATACTCGTGCTCTTCATCTTCACTAGGGTCTTCTTCACTTTCTTCATATTCCATGGGATCTTCTTCAATCTCGGGGTATTCATCGACATCTTCCATTGGATCTTCTTCAACTTCTTCATCGTCACTAGAATCTATAATAATCACCTCTTTTTCATCACTAGAGCTTATGTAGATCACGTCTTCTTCATCACTGGACTTTATCTCAATAACTGTATAACTTTGCCACTTAAGGTAAGTCTCCATCAATAACTTGCATATAAAATCTGCACTTACCGTCCATTCACCTTGGCAACGATAATCCCTATCATTCAAACGATTCATCCTGCCCATGATGTTGCTATATTTTGTAATAATATCCCCAAACATCGGTTTCATAGGTAATGCCTTCACCATACAGTAAGCCTGAAAAGCTGGATTTCTATATCGAGGGAATTCTAAGGCTCGGAATCTATCTTCACAATATTGAACCACGCGGTCACGAAAATCTGGAAAATCTTCACCTTCAACCCAACGTGTCACAACAGGATGCTTCTCTACTGGCAACACACGCTTCCTTGCTGTATGCTTAGTTCTAGCCATCTACAAGAGGAAACAACTTAATAAATTTCTAATTTAGAAGGCATAAACCGTAATCCAAATAACTACTCTTCACAGACCAATAATTATTCCCAAGACTCCAAATCGATGGTTACAAGACTTTTGAAGAAATCTCCCAACAAAGTCTCTTAAAGTAGGCTTAACTTAGAATTCCAATTGGAATACTCCAAATATTCGATTGGGTGGATGGGGAACTTGCTTTCTATCCTATTTTCTAAACACTTACACATAACAATCCTATCCATACTACCCAAATTCCCACGGCTTGTCGAATTTTAAGTTATTTTCTCCTATATTCATTTTAGTTGCCCTAACAAGTTTCAAATTTCTTTTTAGAATGCCGGCTCTGATACCACCTGTAACACCCCCAAATGGCCCAAGCCGGAGACCCGGGGATGTCACTCCGTACCCGAGAGGAGCCCGGATACAAGGAGATTTTATAACATGGTTCACACGCACACACATCCACAATAATAAATTAAATCCAATTAAAATAATGTATTATCATAAACTTTCGTCCTAGCCACAAACCGGCAAAAACAACTAAAGCGTTTAAACTACTAAAGAGTTCAAATTGAAATGTAATACTACTATTAATGATCCATGTGGTGCGCGTCCCCTTCTATGCCCGAGAACCTTCTTCTAAACCTGTGGTGTGGAAAGAAAAAGAAACACCACAGTACAAAATCAGCATTGAAATACTGGTAAGCAAACATCCAAACATGTAAAACGATGATGGATAGTTATAAAACAAGACTCATTTGTAAGTAAGAGTTTTTCGCAAACACAGCGGTAATAAAGTGACTCTTGTTTCAAAACATAAGAGTTCCCAATTCCATAATATATTTCCAAATCAATTTCCATATTATTAGGAAAATCCAAATCCAGTGTTAACTTCGTCCCGTTAACAAAACCAAACAAATCCATTATTACTTTGTTGTGACGGGAAAAACCAAATACTACACCGTGCATGACCTTAAGTGTCGACACCCCCCAAAGACTACGCCGGTCAGAGGAGTGAGTACATGTTATTGTCCGGGGACTTGCAACCGGATTAAAAAGAGACGGGACCGCAGCCAACACCGCCCAAAGAATAATAACGTCCCGCACAACATCTTCCACTTTACGTATTAGTTCATTCATTATCATGGTGATGTTTTCGTCAAAAACATTTAACAAGTAGAAATCACATATTCCAAGTCATGTATCATGTAAACACATTTTGAGACGTAATAAATCAAATATTCGTTTGACACGAAAGAGATAAGCACACTAGGCTTGGCACATTTACTTACCTCAAAGCAAATTCCAACAATAGCAATCAATCAACGTACTCTACGTACTCGTCGTCGACGAACTCGTTACCTACACATAACAATATGCTAATCAAACCAATATTCTAGCAATATATTTGCTATACTAATTACATGCATATAATAGTCCATGGTTTAGGGTTCTAACACTTCCCCAACATCCCATTCAATTCATGCTCCAAAACAAGCCTAAAGCTTTGCCTCAAAAACCCTTATCCTAAAGTATGCATAATCCATCATAACTCCACCAATTCTATTACTCCAGTTTCCCTAACAGATCATGGTCTAGAAACAGTTCCATTGGATTCAAAACGTTCGAAATAATAAGTTTAGCCTCAAACGGATCTTAATTTCGATTCCTGAATTCATTCAAAATATCCATACGGGAATTGTCAATCTTCATGAAACTTTTCCCCCAAGCATCTAATTCATCCTATAATCATACTAAACCTAATATAACATGATTCTCACATTCAAATCAGATTGTTATCCACCTAATATGATCATTCAAACTCCCAAATCATCCAATCAAACTTCCCTTTCAAACTAGGGTTTCTTCCCAACACTCAAGAACATGATAAACCCTAAAACTTGATAATAAATCTTACGAATCCATGAACAATGATCCTAACAATAACAAACTGAAATTTAGAGATTGTATGCAACATACATGAATCATGAACAAGTGATCACAAGATCAAGAGATCAACAAAGAAAAGAGAAAAAGAGACAAAACAACCCAACCCGCTCAACCCGCCGCCCATGGAGGCGGACGGAGAGAGAGGCGGACGGGTATAGGGAGAAAGAAAGAGAGAAAAGAGAAAAGAAAGAAAGAAAGAAAGAAAAGAGAAAAAGAGAGAGAGAGAGAGAGTTACCTTGCCGGAAAAGAGAGAGAGAGAGCGGCGGCGGTGGGGTGGCCGTCGGTCACAAGGGAGAGAGAGTGAGAGAGGGACGGGTAGAGAATGAGGAAGACGTGAGAGAGATTAGGAAAAATAGGAGAGTGAGGGTTTTTATGAGAGTTAGAATTAAAATTAACCTCATAAGTAGGAAACCCTCTTGGATTAGGAAACTTTTATTGTAGGAAGAAATTTAGGTCAAAAGACACTTATTTCCCCTTAGTTTTGCCAAAAGACAAACACCTCCCCCAACTCAAGTAAAAGACACTAAAACCTTTGATTAAAGTCACAAAGTTCCCCCCAAACTCTCAAAGCATTATAATTAACTCTCTATAATTACTTTAACTTCCCAACAGTTATAATAATATCACAAAATACCCGTAGTCACAAAACGGGGTATTTCAGTTTTACTTGTTGTCTGTCACTTTCACTTTATTTAATTTGTAACCCAGCATTTTATGTTCTCTTTCCTGTTTTACATGCTAAGTGTATCTCACTCAGTATTTATTGCTGACTTTTAAAACTGCGGTTCCTGTTGTTTTCTTCCCACCGCAGGTGTAGGAGCTGGAACTTAAGGAGTAGAAGGGGCGCGAGACTCACCTAGACTGATAATGTCATAATCAGTTTCTAGTGTTGCTAGGTTATTGTGTAATAATAAGCACCTTTTGTATAAGACTCTTTGTTTAATGTTTGATATTATAAAGTTTTGGTTGTGGATTATATTGCTTTTGATCTCCGCCACTTCTATTAACCATCGCCCTCCTGGTCTTGTCCCGAGCCGGATAAGTGGGTTGTTGCAGTATCCACTCACAAAAAATTTCTATTAATTTTTTCAAGCTCAACACACACATCCCTGACCGTCGAACTTTTGATTACTGCTGATAAGAAATGGGGCCTCACAGCCTAAAAGGTACCATCTCCCAAATTCATTGCTACTGATCATGATGCTAGAGATGAACTTCACTGGAGATTCTAATCAAGGAAATTTTACTGTAAGCTCTGCTTATTGGTCTGTTAAAGATAATGAAACTCAAAAAATAGGACTGGGTTTGGAAGATTAAGGGCCAGTTTGGGAATGCTTCTGCTGCCAACACATCTGCTTTCTGACAGCTGAAACAGTTTTAGTGTGTTTGGTAAAAATAAAATTTCTGCATTTTCCGACATTTTCTGCTGTCCCACAACAGTTTTCAGGAAGTGGGGGGTGGGGCGATGATTATCCACTACCGATTTTAACCTAACAATTTTTTTAAAATACCAATAGTTATCTTTATGGAAATGACACGTGTCATATATTTTTATCATTTTACCCTCTCACAGGAACTTTACAGTTGATTTTACTAAATACAAAATTACTATATCATATTTCACAACAGCTTTTACGTAAATTTTACCAAACGTAAGACACCGCCACAGCGTTCCCAAACTAGCCCTAACCCCTCCCCCCCCCCCCCCCCCCCAAAAAAAAAAAAAAAAAAAAAAAAAAAAAAAAACTCGCTTATCTCTAAAGATTTCTCAGATGCCTTAGATCCCTATTGCCCCATCTGTCACAATTCCGAAGAAGATTTGTTACATGTTCTTAAAATTGTGAAGCTGTTGAAATGGAGTAATTATTGCTTGCTCCAAGAGCAAATATGACATGGTGCTCTAATCAATACATCACAGGACACGTCAAGAACATGTATGAATCCACTTTCTTTTGTCTGTCACTCATTCTCTTTCTTCCTGACGTGTCATGTGCTGTATTGATTAGAGCACCACGAGGATTTGCTCTTAGAGCAAACAAAAATTTCTCGTTGAAATGTGTGTTTAGAAAATTTTTGGTAGAAACAGGATGATCACTTTGATGTTTGGTTCAGTAGCCAAATTTTAAATGCTAAGTATGAGATAAAAATTGTTCATTATCACATGCTGTCAATTGTGGAAAACAACCATAAAGATTTTTACTCCAAAACTATTACCGAGTCATGAGTTTTAACATTATCCAGAAATACCACCAAAAAAGATTATGCGTTGTACAAAATCTAGTCTGATCAATTCTTCTAACCGGACTCCTTCTAATGCACAAAGAACTAGGCTAAATTTGGATAGCAGCAAAGACTGGGAACATGAATTGGGGAGTAATGTAGGAGGCTTCTAGGATTCCTCTATTCTTATTTCTTGTTTTTCGTTGCCTAGCTTGTTTAATTCCGAATGACCAAAAAAAAAGAAGACTCTTGAAACTTTCCAAGCACAAGACACTTGGTATTGGGTTCTGCAAATTTCCAATGTTGATATTCCTCCATGAAATCATCTTTCCAAAGATGATCTGCCCTGCAACCTTAGTTTGAGCGTTTACTGCACCATATCCACATTCGCCAATGCCTCACATCCCCGTCGCTATACAGTAAATAGGACGCTCTCTTTCGCGACATTCCCTGGTGGTCTAAATTTGATAGGAAAATATTACGAGTTGTACACTAATTTTAATATGCTCATCTTCCAACAAGTATGCAGATTCAATCACAAGATCATTCCTAATCACAAAATCATTCTTCCAGGATGATGGCTCACAAAATAAGGCAAATACTACGCATAATCGTACAACTAAACGAGATCCCGAAGAAACCTAAATACTAGTCTCTTGCGTTAGTTTGGCCGAAGACAATTTCATTGCATAGTTCTCAGCTTGTGCCATATTTCTGCTTCTGGTATTCTTGAAAGTCCTTCAGAAGCCTGGAAGAAACAAGCAGGGACAATTAGCAAAAACTAACAAATATTTAGCAATAAAATAGTCAGTGAAAGACTTCATATCTTATCACAGAGAAAGACAGGGCAGAAAAGCTATAGGAAAGGATCTACAATTACATTTAATAAATACAAATACACACAAGGGGTTGGATTCTATAATAAATACACATACACACAAGAGGTTGGATTGTATAATAAATACGAATACACATAAGAGGTTCTCATCATTTCATTGAAGACTCAAGTTCTCCCTTTTCATGAAAGTGTAACAGCGGCAGTCCATTCACAAATTCCTAAAGACACATCCATAGTCGACCTCTCCATGTACTGCAACCTGTAGAGCTCATCAGAACTCAACAAGCAATCCACAGCGTTGAAATATCACTTCAATCTACCCCAATCCGCAAACCTTGGCCACTTCTAAACACTCTGGGAACTACTCCAATCACATTATCCACTCTCATAACCTACCACAAATGATGTCATTAAAGGCAAGAATGCCACAAACCTGGTCGTTAACACATTTAGGAGTAAAAAAATCTCCATCGACAGTTGAGGAGCTGCATTCACATGTTCTGAAACCCTGCAATGGTACTCTTTCACCCGACCTTCACACAGAGAGCTCTGAACTTTACCTATTCCATGTGTCTTTGTCTCTTCAATGTTTATCTGAACTCAATCCTAGTCGGCATCGAAGTTCAAAGGTCGCAATGTTGTCTGCACCAAGTGACTGATAACCTTAGTCCAGCTCTAGCATCATAACGTTAAAACTTCCCTGTGTAAACGTATTCCCATGGGTAATACTTGTCCAGATGCATAGTGTAGTTACACGGTATCAATTGTACAGAGTAGATGGATCGATCAAGCACAACTAGATGGTTTGATTGCTTAAAGATTGCTTATGGCAACAAAAATGTCCAAGAACAATTACATTACTAAGCTTCAATATCAAGTGGGCAGTGGCGGAGCCAGGAATTGGCCAAGATGGGGGCACAATTTAAAATTTTCCAATTAGATATTCCCACTAAGGAGCTAAATTATGACATCCATCTAAAGAAAACAATAACCTCAACAAAATATTACAAGGGGTGGGTATTTGTAGTTATTAGAAAGTTGCCTACTATTTTTAGGGGCACAATTCAAAGTAGCAGCTAAAAGGGGGAGGTAATTGCAGTTACAAGGTCATAAAAAGTGACATTGTATACTTTTTATAGGGGCACAATTGAAAATGCTAATAAAAAGGGGGAGGGGTTTGCATGTTTTGGAAACCTTGGGGGGGGACCCCAGGTGCCCCTTAATGGCTTTGCCCCTGTCTGGGGATTCGTTAGTTCCATATTTATAATCTATATGCTTGGAACTGTGTAGCGATTGTTCTAAATGTGTTGGAAGTTCCAGCATGAAGAGGGGATGACCTGATTATGGGTTATATCCATTGTCGGATAATATGAAATACATGTTCGTATTTATGGTTTTTACTCTCCAAGTTTCAAAATGAAGATCTCCATTAGCCGAGTAAACTGAGTTGAGGCCACTGTAACCAAGTTTCAATTGAGTGCGGTTCAAGTCTCCCACATGCACAACACTTGACAAAACTACCTGAACTTCTCATATTTATTGCAAGACTCTAATTCCTTTTATCTCCCTATATCGAACTCGGACAGTTTGACCGCGTCTTTTACCACTTTCATCGTCAAAAATATCAAACAGCTTTTCAGCATCACTCTACCAACCACTATAAGTTAAAAGGTGCAGAATGCTAACATCTGGTCAGTGTCAACGGCGACTAAACTTAGGGTGAGCACAGAGCAACTTCCAATTTGGAACAGGAAACATATCGAGCATCCACTCTGATATCAGAATTGAAACACTTCTGAATAACCAAGTAGGGTACAAGCCCTTCTCTCCTTCACCACAATCCACACCTCCTATTACATCCGAAATACTGTCATCGAGTTTATGATATTATCAAGATGATGGTCCTCACAACTACAAATTGAACTTTGAACCCACTACGGCATCAGGACTTAATCTTTTATCAAGATGATGGTCCTCACAACTACAAATTGAACTTTGAACCACTACGGCATCAGGACTTAATCTTTTATCGACAACCAAAAACAATGTCCCTTCATTGCAATCCCCAGAAACCACACTTTAAGTCTTCTAACATGACTTATCAATACCTGGGGAGTAGTATGCACAAGCTGTATTGGTCCCTACTCCCAAAACCAATTATCCCATGACTATTAGACTCTGCACTCACAATCCAGAAAACTAACAATGCCTTAAAAGAGTCTCAAAACTATGACATACATGCACACAATAATAATGCTAAGCGGGAAAACTCAGTTGTCATATCGAGACTTGGAAAGTGAATCCAAACTCAACTTCACCGTATATTAATCGAGTCGATTAGGATAATATATCAAATAAAACTGTAGCATGTATGCAATAATATATTTCATATTTCACCAATATGCTGGACGATTGCCAGCCTTTTAACTGTATGCGAGCCGAGTTAGCCAGCCCTCGGACATTGACTACATATCTGTATTTCTGAAGGCATTGCGGAAATCAGTAGGGGGACTTTGTGGACTAGAGGCTAGTGTGAGGGATTCCACTATAACATATCCTTCCTTTATCCTTACCCAAACATATCCTCACATTTCCAAAAGAGGACTTCCCCTTAAAACCTTTGGTTGTACTGCGTTTGTTCATATTCATGCTCACAATGCCACTAAATTTGATCTTCGAGCACTCAAAACTATTTTCCTTGGCTATTTTCCTGCTCAAAAGGGTTACCATTGCTACTGTTCAGAAGATAAAAGAGCGTATGTCTCTTGTGACGTCACATTTTTTGAAGATAAATCGTACTACACACCAACTTTGCTTCAAAGGGAGAATAGTGACGGAGAAGCGCATTGTCACTGGGACATAGTTGATGTGCCATTATTACAAATCATTGCATCCATTACCTCATGTTCCTAACATTCCAGTTCCTGCCCCACAAGGAAAAGATCCAAATTTTCCATTGCCTACATTTCCTAGTACTCTAGTTCATGTCCCACAAAAAAAAGATCCAAATTTTCCAGATACAATCCAGAACACTGTTTCACGAACCGTGCATCATGATGATATACCTTTGCTGGAAGACGAAACACTTGTGCCTAACCAGAAAGAGCTTCAGGTATATTCAAGGAAACGGGTCCCAGAAAGAAATAAAAAAGTTATGAATCCTATTCGGTGTCAAGAGGCCGAGCTGGTGATAGAACCTTGCCTTCTCCAAGAATCAGGCAATCTTGAAAATAATCCAAGTTTCATTTCATGATCTTGATAAATCAATTGCTACAAGAAAGGGTATTAGATCTCGAACTCAACATTCTATTTCCAAGTTTATTTCTTATTCTAATTTATCATCGTCCTTTTGTGCATTTTACTTCTAGCATAACTAATACTGCTATTGCTAAGTCAATTGAGGAGGCCTTGAGTGTTCCAGAATGGAAAGCAGCTCTACTAGAGGAAATGCAAGCTCTTAAAGAATAACACATGTAGTTTGGAGGAGGTACCTAGACAAGAGTGTCATTGCATGCAAATGGGTATTCACTGTGAAATATAGGGCAGGTGGCCCTATTGAACGATACAAGGCTTGGCCGCTCGGTTGGTAGCCGAAGTTGTACACAAACCTATGGGATTGATTATAAACAAAACATTTTCCCCCGTAGCCAAACTTAATACTATTTGGATTCTACTTTCTTTAGCAGTAAACTGTGACTGACCATTGCATCAACTTGTTGTGAAGAATGCATTTTTAAACGGTGAAACTGACCAGAAATATACCTGAATCAGCCACCAAGTTTTGAAGAAAATATATGCACTAATATAGCATGTAAGCTTCAAAAGTTATTATATGGTCTGAAGCAATCCCCTCGTGCATGGTTTGATCGATTCTCAACAGTGATTAAGAACCTTGGCTACTTCCAAAGTCAAACACTCGGACGGGGGTAAGATAACTATTCCAATAGTTTATGTAGATGATATCATTGTGCCCGGTGATAACTTTGAGGAGATGAAAAATATCAAGGAAATGATGGCATGAAGTGAAAGACCTTGTATCACAGAAATACTTTCTTGGAATGAAAGTTGCAAGAATGGCATTTCCGTCTCTCAGAGAAAATACACTCTAGATTCGCTCAAAGAAACTGGTATATTGGGATGTAAGCCTTCTAAGACTCCAATTACACTTGGAACAAGGCAAAAATGTTTGAAGGGGATTCAGTCAACAAAACAAGTTATCAAAGACTTGTTGGAAAACTTATTTCTACCACACGAGGCCAGACATAGTTTTTGCCGTATGTTTTTTGGTAAGTCAGTATATGCATGAACCATGTCATGGACATCTGGATGTTGTCTACAGAATTCTTAGATACCTAAGGCAAAGTCCAAGAAAAGGATTGTTCTTTAAGAAGACGGGTGACCGCAGCGTGAAGATTTTTACCGATGCTGATTGGGCTGGCTCAATGGATGACATAAAGTCCACGTATGGGTATTTCACATTCTTATGGGGAAATCTGGTTACTTGGCATAGCAGGAAACCATGAGTAGTTGCACGAAGTAGTACAGAAGCTGAATATAGAGCTATGGCTCATGGAGTTTGTGAAGGAATATGGATAAGAAGGGTTATGGAGGACTTGAAGATCAAATATGACGGACCGATGCATTTTTACTGTGATAACAAGTCAACCATCACATCACTTATAATCCTATTCATAACAATAGGACAAAACATGTGGAGGTAGATTGACACTACACAAAAGAGGAACTTGAAGGAGGAATTATCAGCATCGGGCACATTTCTACTACTCAGCAACGTGCAGATATTCTTACGAAAGGCCTCACTGAACACGTATTTGATTATCTCATGAACAAGCTTGGACTCATCAACAACTATATTAAGCTTGAGGGGAGTGTTGGCAGATCAAATAAACATAAAAGCAGCCAGACTTGATGCAATCAAAGTTGTTTGTTTGGAAGAGTATTTCCCATTATAGGTCCCATGATTTGATTTTATTTGTATAAAGTTAGCCTTGTTTAGGAGTTAATTGATTAGACTCGATTATCTTTTTTTCTTTTACTTATACATACCTTGTACCGTAGTCAGTTGAAGAAAATACAGAGAATAGTCTTTTCACAAGTTTATAGGATTTTTATACTAAATGATGACAAGGCAGTCAGTTCCAACTTCTTCAGTATATATAACCTAAGTATACAGAAAAGCCAAGAGTAAGTATAAGAAGAAGAGAAAGGGGTAGCTAACTTGTACTCGAGTTGGATTAGTGTCCGTGAAAATCCTCGTAGTTGTCGCCAACGAGAACTTAAAACCTCACCTAACAGGCGGCCTTTTCATTATGTATGAATCAGGGAATCAAAAAAGGGTTTGACGCGGTGCGAAGCGGGCGATAGGTAATTGAAGCGGAGCTATCCGATTCCAATTCTCTTGATACTTCGTACATGAATTGGGCTCACATCTGTAACGGCCTTAACGTGGCGTTTTAGGCCCCAAAAAAAGGCCTTAACGAGGCGGTTTCAGCCAAAAAACTACTGAAACGGATCGTTTTCGGCAAATAACGGCCTATACGCACCGTTTTTGGCAAAAAACAACCTATACGTGAAAGCTTCACGCATTCAAATCCTGATTCCCGTTACAGTTTCTCCGATACGGGCCGGTTCCGTTACATGCTACCGCGACCGATACGTCCGTCGAAACCGTTTTTAAAACCCATGGTATGAATACACTTAAAGTTCAAATATTCATAAAAGACCTTGTGTGGAAGTCTAAAGAACATGAAGGGGACTTCCGTGACTCATTAAGCATCCTTGGAGAGTCCACCAAGTGTCAAATCTAGTGAAATTCTCTAAAATATCCTGACATGCCAGCTAGAGTGTCACAGACGTATTTTGGAGTGTTGTGCTAGTGTTCGAGTGTCCTGAGTGTCCAACAGGGGTACGGCCCATATTTTGGAGTGTCGATGCTTCCTAGATTAGGGAAACAATTAGTAGTTAACCTATAAATGAATTTATTGTACTACCTCTAGAGAAGATTATTTGGTATTGAAATTCTCAAGGAAAAGAACCTAGAATTCTATTATTGTAACCAAAGAAATCAAAATTTTCTGCATTTTCCATTTCAATTCACTAGTCCTCTAGTTCAGGATTAACTATTGCACCTATTGCAGCATTTAAGTACAGGTTCCTAACTTGTGCTGCATTAAATGGTACCAGAGCATGAGTTCTCAATTTGGGACCACCATATGTCGCAGGGGTAACGGTGGAAGAGAGAATCGAGGAAAGAATGAAGTGACGGAAGAGATGTGCTGAATGATTGAAGCTTTTTACGAGCTATTCAAACACTCCAAAAACAGGAAAGAGCTAGAGCCCATCAAAGGTTCCCTAACAATAGCGGACTTGACATATGGAAGGTAGTCAAGCGAATGGACACTGTGAAGAACTTCGAGTAAACATGTTCCCTTATACTTGTTCTGCAAACATGGACACTACTACACTCGAGGATTGGTTAGTGGACTGGGAAATACTTCCCATCTATGATGAGTAAACATGATGATGAAGATTGGGCCTTCGATGATTAAATGGAGTTCATACTTCTTGAATCCTTCCATTTCCTCATAAGGTCAATGATGGAAGTTCTCATAATCAGTTCGATCAACAGACGGACCTGAAAAAGATCAATCTCTCAGAGGAATTTGAATATTTTACAAGTGAGAGTGTCAAGGGTTTCATTGCCACTCACTGAAACCTTTAACATTACACTGAAACCTTTAACCTTATACACAGATTCGTTCATGTTTGGAACTGAAACGGATAACCTAAATAACCTGTCCCACAAAGACATGTTCATATCTCAACAATATTTCTTGCACTTGGAAGTTACCACAAAGATGTTAAGAAGAAGACTGGAGTATTAGAATCTGTTGATACGACTATGATGTATTCTATTTTCCAAAAGCAACTGAATTTGAGAAGGGAAGAAAGCAAGTCACAGCAAAATTCAAGGGTGAATTTTCACTAACATGGGGAGTATGATGTAGGGAGATTCTCATAAAAACTACAAGTTTCTGAACTATCCGAACTCATCTTTTAATCAGTCTGTTGCTAGAAATTTAGTAGCAGAAACGGGAGCTTGGCAAGGTGGTAAAGATGATTAGTTTCAATGCGTACCAAACTCTAAACGAATGGCCTCCCAGCATCCTTAACTACAACACAGTAGACTGTAGACCCTACAGCAGCCTTCTATCAGCAGCTTTTGATGCTGCCTTAACTTCGTACTTAGCCTTGGAGTAAGGTCTAACTTAGCACTGAGGTAACATGTATTGTACGGCTATATTTTTCTTTTGTTCCAGTATTGAACCTTTTAAAAGGATAAGAGACTAGATTTTCCTTAGTAACCGCGGTGACATGCAGCCATGGTTCCGAATTAAAAACACATGCTCTGATACCACATAATGCAGAACATGTTAGGAGTTTGATTTTCCATAGTAACCCCGCTGACATGCAGCCGTGGTTCCGAATTAAGATCAAACTTCCTGCATAGTAACACCGGTGACATGCAGCAATGATTTTCCATAGTTTCTACAATTTTCACTTCAGCTTTACTCTATCTCACTGCATGTCTTAGATCAAACTTCCTCCAAGGTGTATCTTTGCACTGATTGAAACATTAAATCAAGACTTTTAACATGTTCATTACGTGGTATCAGAGCATGAGTTCTTAATTCGGAACCATGGCTGCTGTCACGGGGGTTACTATGGAAAATCAAATCGATGACAGAAAGAATAGATGGCTAAGATTCGTGGAATGACTGAAGACTTGAGACAAGTGAAAGCACTTCAGCAACGGGGAAGACCCTGTAGGGATGTTCCTAAAGGCAATAGTGCAACTTCCAGGGTATTGATTATCCCACCATGGACATGATTGGATTTGAGAATAGTTCAGCTTGTGAACTTGACTTAAATGGTGAATAAAGAGAGCATGAAGAGTTGAGACAAGTGCAAGAACTCCCACAACACTTGTTAAATCAGAAAGCGTGAAAACACAATGTTATCGATCGTGCTTTTGCACAACAACACTCGGCAGATTCATCGATTGTCAACTACCAAGTCAATTGGGAAACACTTCTTATCTATGGCGAATACAAAGAAGATGATGAAGCCTTGGTTCTAGAGGATTCAGAAGACCTATCCCCCAACAAACTTCCTCAATTCTGGTTAGTGTCAAAGATGATTGTTCCCAGATTTTGTTTGATTATTACACTAACCAGAAAAATCCGTTTCCTCGACGGAGTTTGATTTCCTACATTTAATAGCATTGAGACTTTCGATTACCATCCATTGGAACCCTTAACCCGTCTATATGGATCCTTTCCCTTCAAATATCCAAAGAGGTACATATCCAACGAAGATACGTACTTTTCTTTTCAGGCTCGTTACTAACTATTGAAAGTCTTAAAGATGAATTAGGGATGAAGCCTCCAACTGAGTTGTTAAAACGTGTGACATATGAGTCGAGGTATGCCAATTTCCAGAGGCAGCAAAATCCAGAAGTTGAAGGAATCATTTGTCGAGGCAAAATTCGAGTACGAATTTTCTCGATTGAGGGAAGTATGGTGTAGGGAGATCCTAACACAGCCTATCGGGTTTAATCGTCAAATGTCCAGTGATAGAAGAGCATTCTTAACAACCAAGTTTACTAGTGGGTCCCCCCATCCACAGCCTCTTCATCCAGCATTTACCCAGCAGCTTTTGTCCTTCCAGTAAGAAGTAGTTATATATGCCTTTTGTAACATTAGGTAAACAAGTAGTACTATTTTCTCTATAAATAGATCTTTGGTACTATGTTTTACAAAACTTGATTTTGTATTGAACCTGTAAAGGAAAAGAATATAGTTTCTACAATTAACTCTTCAGGTTTATATGTCTTATTGCCATATAGTTTTGTTCTACGGTTGAACCCCCTTCCCAAATAGTCTATTACAGCATTAAATCACATGTTAGAAACCTCTGCTGCATTACTAACCAGCCTCTACCCATAACCCTTACCTTAAACAACTTAATCCAAACCCTGAAACCCTCTTTTCAGACCGTCTATATCCTTTAAATCACCAATTCGTCCTCGTGGGAACATACATCCATATCTACTTCAATAATCGTAAATTAGTATAATTTTAGATAGGATATATATCATGTGACATAATGTCAGAATTAAATCTGTTGAGATTTCAAATATATTATGTGGTACCCCCAAGTGATTGGCCTAGTGGTAAAGGTTTGAGTGCGAAAACTTGCTCCCCTTCAGGCCTTAGGTTCAAACACGCAAAATCCATTAATGGGGCCACCGGGGCATTCGCCCGCTCTCCTCAGGGCGCCAAGATAGTCGAAATGTGTGCAATCTGGCAGGTGGTTAGCATTATGTGTGTGCGTGTGTATACAACATCTTTCCCCAGTTTAAGCGGAGTTAGCTACATGGATCCAGCAGTCGTCTCCGTTAGTGTCTTCCAAACTTATTTCCTCCCTTAGGTTTAAATTGACTAAGCCGTATGTTATTGTCGCTACCTAGGTGTGTGAGTGAAAATACATGTAGACATAACGTGGCTTGCACTCTTTCAGATATTTTAGCTAGCCATAATGTTTGTTTTGTTTTCATTTTTTTTTTTTTGTTCTTGTAAACTGTAGACAAAAAAAATCATTAATATGACATGAACATAAGCAAATGTCTTTCCTGTAAGATTACTTGAGGACACAACCTAGTTCAAGGTTGTCATCTCCTTTCATATACAGACATAGAACATCATGAGATGATGTCTCATCGGATCGAGCAGAGGCAACTTAGCAATACTTGATATCAAAACAAGTAGGGTACCTTTGTTGAAATTTCTTTTCCCTTTCCTTGATCCTGATAAAACAAAGTTAGTGAATCAGGGACACACATACTTAATAAGATATGAAGGGAGAAAACATGTAAATATAAGAAAATTAATTCCTAAATATTCTGTTGAGGACGAATATAGGGTTGCGAAAACTAGAGAAAGTGACAACTGCAAATCGAGGGTAAGAATAATACAAAATTGCACAGGATAAGAAAGCATACCACTGTGACTCCTCCTTCACAAATGATTCGTAATGCGACTTCGCCCTCCAAAGGGGCAATCTAACAAAATAATCTAGTTAGAGGTACAGATTTTGTACGGTATAGAATAATTCAGTGTGTGTGTGTGTGTTCCATATGCCTATTCTGGAGGAAGCTTTCACGGATTTAATTGATTTATTTATTTACTAATTAATTGGTGGAATGAAGTTTAGTAGGCCTCTCGAGGTGGGTCTACAAGTGAAGTTAGAGCATCTTCCACAGTTGTCATCAAATTTTCCACCAAATCCTATATTTGGTGGAGAAAAACGGTCTGGCCTCCCACAGTTAACCCTCAAAAACACCATTTTACCGTTTTTGATGGAAAAATAGCACTTTTGGTCTCCCACAGTTTTTACCAATTTTTACATCAGATAGTTATTTCACCATTTCATCAAATTTAGAGAATGGTATATTTGGCCTCCCACAACAAATCATCAAATTTATCACCAAATCATGAATTCCATAACTATCAAATTGAAAAATATATATTTTATTATCAAAACAATGTTACACGAAATTGCAAAATGATTAAATAACACTTCAAAAAATCTTATTGATCAGTCGAATCTATTTGATCATGATTATCCCATAGGTGTGCAATAAGTTTTTTATTAATGCATTGTTCTTGTCGTCATTTTTGTTTACATTTTATTTTCTACCACTAAAATTAATTATATTAGTCATCAAAAATAATTTTTAACACTTATGAATTGTAAAATATGACATTATGTCTCCAATATATAAAAGTAATGTAAAAACTTGCCCTAAACACTAATTAAAAGTTTGGTGTAGGTGTAGATTACACCAAATCCTATTTTCACCATCAAATTTGATGGTAAAAATAGAATTTGGTGATATAGGATAGCATTTGAGGGTACTGTGGGAGATGCACTTCACCATTTCACAAAAGCTACACCAAATATAGGATTTGGTGTTTTTTTGGGGGCCTTTTTTTGGTCAACGACTGTGGGAGGCCTACAAATAAATTTGGCAAAATTGAACCGGAGGTACCCATATTTTGTCAAAACCGGCAAGTGGGTACCCAAATTTTCAAATCGTGCACCACGGGTACCCAAAATTTCAAAATCGTGCACCGGAGGTACCCAACGCTAACTTCCGTTAACTTTCCGTCCAAATTGGACGGAAAAGTATAAAAAAATTATTATACCCATTATTTTCACCTCTAACTTTTTTTTAAAATACAACTGCTACTAACGAATCTAAAAAAATATTAAAAATAATAAAATTTAAATTTAATAATTTGATATATGTAAGATAATGCAATATATTTCATCAAATTTACATATTTTTACATCATTTCAAGATCTGAAATATGTTTTTATTAACATATATCCGTCAATAATTTTTTTAACAAAAATATCAAAATTTCATTATCTCAAAATGGAAAATTAACGGGAGGGTACATGTAAAATTATCAAAGATACTTATATGTTATTGTTTTATTAAAAAATATATATGTGAAATTATGAAATATTGAGATTGTGTTTCACATTTAAAACTGTTAAAAACAACAGATATTTTTGAGATTTTTTTAAAAATTATTAAAAAAAAAAAGTTAAAGGAATTTAATATTGACGGATATGTGTTTCAAAAAAAAACAATCTAATATTTTTTTAATAAAACAGTAACATATAAGTATGTTTGATAATTTCACATGTACCCTAATTTCAAAAAAAAATCACTTATACCCTCCTGTTAATTTTCCATTTTGAGATAATGAAATTTTGATATTTTTGTTAAAAAAATGTTAAAGATTCTAAGATTGACGGATATAAGTTAATAAAAACATATTTCATATCTTGAAATGAAGTAAAAATATGTAATTTTGATGAAATATATTGCATTATCTTACATATATCAAATTATTAAATTAAAATTTTATTATTTTTAATATTTTTTTAGATTCGTCAGTAGCAGTTGTATTTTAAAAAAAAGTTAGAGGTGAAAATAATGGGTATTATAGTCTTTTTATATTGTTCCGTCCAATTTGGATGGAAAGTTAACGGAAAGTTAAAGGCAGTTAGCATTGGGTACCTCCGGTGCACGATTTTGAAAATTTGAGTATCCATGGTGCACGATTTGAAAATTTGAGTACCCACTTGCCGGTTTTAGCAAAATATGAGTACCTCCAGTGCAATTTTGCCAATAAATTACCATTTTTTTTGGTGATTTGATGATTTGTCGTAGGAGACCAAAAATACCAAATTTTACCATCAAATATAGGATTTGGTACACGGTGGAAGAAGCTCTTACAAAGCACAAAGAGAAGTGAGTAGCAAACATGAATAAGCAAACAGATGAAGGAGGGAGATAGTTAGAGAGGGAAGAGGAACAAACACTCACGGCAAAGTGGCCGCAAACACATATGTCGAAGCCAAACCTAGCACAAACACATTCCGGCAAATGGTCAAAGTGTTTTTTCAACTAATTGAACAAATAGAGCAGGGAAAAAGAGCAAGAACAAGAATTACTTACAATACCCCATGAAGTGTGCTGTGGCCCTAAGCAACATTCCCATCCTTAACCTGAAACACAGATACAGACGAAGAACAATAACTATGTGTAATTTTAATTCTCTATTTAAGTTGGTAGGTCTTTCTAATCCGTCGCCTGAAGAACTAAAAGGAAGAAAGGGGGAACATAAAATGTCTTACCGCCGACGGAGAACCGTCCAAACACAACCCCCTGACCAAGTAAACTATTCCACACTACCTCGTCCTCGATCTTCTATTCTGTCCTACGGGCGGGTTTGGTGTAGAATTTTTGGATGCTGTATTAAAAGGAGGAGTCAAATTTTGTAAACCATCCCCTGACCAAGTAAATTAGGTTGGGCTAAATTGCACCGTATGTAGCCATAAAATGTGAAATACATGTGAAATTTTGTATAAAATGCACAAATATACTTGCATCTTATTGTTTATTAAAAAATTATATCTAAAATTAAGAAATTTTGAGAATTTTTATGAATAGTTAAAAAAAGTTAAAGACTTTAATATTGACAGATATATGTTAATTAAAACATTTTTTTAGAATCATAATTAAAACATACTACCTCCGTTTCTTCTCTATCACACCGGTTTGACTTTTTGACTCGTATCTGGGTCACTTTGACCGGGTGATTTGAATAGCAAAACGATTCAATTTGTTGATAATTTTTTCACCGTGTTATAGAGCAACTTTTAATCTACAACACCATGAAAAAATTGTCAAAAAATTGTTTCGTTTTACTACACAAATTACCGGGTCAAAGTGACCCAGTGAATAGTGACAAAAGTCAAACCGGTGTGATAGAGAAGAAACGGAGGTAGTATTTCACATCTTGAAATGATATAAAAATAAGTAATTTTGGTGAAATATACTGGATTATCTTACATATATCAAATTATTAAATTTATATTTTATTTTATTTAGATGTTTTAGATTCGATAGTAAAATTTGTATTTTAAAAAAAAAAATAGGTGAAAATAAGGGGTACACTAATTTTTTATAGTATTGAGACATGTGGTGTTGGACTTTGAATTTTGGGTACCTACTACAAAATATGAGTACCTCGAGTGCAATTTAGTCTTAAAACTATGAGTACCTAATCCATAGTTTTTTCAAACTATGGGTACCTCCGGTGCAATTTAGCCTTTCTTTTTTTGTCGATAAACTTTTGGCTAAATTGCATCAAAGGTACCCATATTTTGCAAAAACGGAAAAGTGGGTATTTAAATTTTAAAATCGAGCACCACAGGTCCGAAAATTTAAATTTTTGAGCAAGTGAGTAACCTTGCGTTAACTTTTCGTTAATATTGGACGGAAAAAAAAAACAAATAAACAAACAAAAAACTATCGTACCCCTTATTTTCATCTCCAACTTTTTTCAAATACAAGTTTACTAAACAATCTAAAAAAATAAAAAAATAATAATTTGATATATGCAATTTCACCAAAATAACATATTTTTACATCATTTCAAGATATGAAATATGTTTTCATTAACATATATCCGTCAATCGAAAAGTCTTTAATTTTTTTTAACAGTTTTTAAAAAAATTCAAAATTTCATAATTTCACATGTATTTTTTTATTAAAACAATAACATCAAATATCTTTGGGCATTTAACAACTGACACAAAAGTTGACACCTGACATTCTTGAGTAGTTTTTTATTGTAATGATAATTTTTCATGCAAATTAAAGACTTTAAGATTGACGGGTACTACCTCTGTTTCGCCTGTTTCAGCCTACTTCACTTTGTCACTATTCACTGGGTTACTTTCATCCGGTGATTTGATTAGCAAAATGATACAAGAATTTGGTAATCTTTGCATGGTGTTATAGAGAAAAGTTTATTCTAAAATACCATGAAAAAATTATTAAAAAATTACATCGTTTTGGTACCCAAATCACCAAGTCAAAGTGACTCAGTTACGGGTTAAAAAGTCAAACGCAGACGAAACAGACAAAACGGAGGTAGTATATGTTAATAAAAACATATTTCATATCTTGAAATGATGTAAAAATACATAATTTTGATGAAGTATATTGCATTATCTTATATAAATCAAATTGTTAAATTAAAATTTTATTATTTTATTTTTTTAGATTTGTTAGTAAAATTTGTATTTTAAAAAAAGTTAGAGGTGAAAATAAAGGGTACAATAGTTTTTTTATATTTTTCCGTCTAATATTAATGGAAAGTTAATAGAAGGGTACTCACTTGCTCGAAAATCCAAAATATGGGATCCGTGGTGCTCGATTTTGAAATTCGGGTACTCATTTGCTCGTTTTTACAAAATATGGGTACCTCATGTGCAATTTAGCCTAGTTTTGATTTCAGCGCACACGGTCTCAAATTTTGAAAATCTAAGCAATCAGGTACCCAATCCCAACTTCCGTCCAATTCTTTTAACGGAATCGTATAAGAAGAATATATGACCCACTCAATCTCACACATAAAGTTTGTAAAATTATACTTCCTTTGTTTCTTTTCTTTCAAGTGAGAGAAAAATGCCACATTTATTAAGAATCAATAATCTCTTACATATTTACCCCTGATAATATATAAAGTAGTGTGAACACACTAATTTTTAGTACATGGTTAAACTGCTTTTAGAGGGGTTAAGAAGTCATTTAATTGTCCAAATTTGCCAAAAATAAAAATTAAGCTGAAAGATAAGAAACTTTCGTTTTAGAGCAGTAAGCTGAAAGAGAAGAAACAGATGTAGTAATTGTTACATTCAAATATAAAATCTATACAAAAATACCATAATTTTATTTTTATTTATTTTTTCATTTTTTTTTTAGTTATAGTGTCGAACTTATATTGATAGAAAAGAAAATCCATTGTCATGAAAATGAAAAATATACACACTTAAAGTGTGTAAAAAACATTACAAATAGCTCTCCTGGATTGAGGGTAAAGGAATATTTGTAATTAGAAAAAGGCACTTTAAGTGAATATATTTTTCACTTTCATGACAATGGAAAAAAAAGATTAAAAACAAATTGAGGTATTTTGTATAGAGTTTATGAAATACCCCGTTATTTAGAAACGGGTATTATGTGTATTTTATATAGTATTAAGTGCATTTTAGGTAATATTAAGTGTTAGTATGTTAAAACGAGTATTATATAATAATATTGGGTGTTGATATGATATTAGTATAAGTTGGGATATTAGTTACTATTATTTAGAAAATTAATTGTAATGTTATAATTCATTAGGGGTTTTACGTAGTTCTTCCTAACTTAAAGTGTGCCTTTTAAGTGAACTTGGGGGTAGTAGTTGTATAATGACCAAACCAGTGGGGGTTAAATTGTCTTTACCCTAAAATTTAGTCATCTTCTTCCTCAAACTCTCCCATGGAGGAAGAAGACCATCTCCAACCCAAACACCACCATTACCACTCCGAATCTTCACCAAATTCGTTGATGTTTGTCCCAAATCATTCCCTATTCGATTTAAACTCATCAAGGCTCGATAATTTAGCATAAAGCAACCCAATTTCGCCAATTTTTGGTCCCGATTCAAAATCGAAGTTTTCAAAGTGGGTTTCCTCTTTCCGGTTGAATTCTTCACCTCTCTACCTATATAAACCCATCAATTCTCAGATTTTTGTTAACCCACACAATCTCAATCCTTCAATCTCTCAATCTCTCGTTCAATCCACCTCTCTCTCTCTCTATCTCTCTCTCTCTCTTTCTCTCTCTCTCTCTCTCTCTCTCTCTCTCTCTCTCTCTCTCTCTCTCTCTCTCTCTCTCTCTCTCTCTCTCTCTCTCTCTCCCGTCCGCCGCTGCCATCGCCGCCGCCGACCTCGCCGCCGTCGGCCGTCGCCCTCGGCCCTCTGTCCGCCACCACCACCAATCGTCGCCACCGTCGGCGTCATCCCGTCGCCTCTCTCTCTTCGGGTTGAAACCCGTATGTGTTCTTCTACTCTTTACTTTCTTTCTTTTGTTTTATTATTTTATTATTAGTATTATTCAAAAATAGGTCAACTGTTATTAAATGGGAAGAAGACATCTATGTGGGCTTGGCCCAGTGGTAAGAGGAAAACACTTAAGAGCTTTGGGTGTGTGGGAGGTAGGTTTCAAGTTCGAATCTCACAAGAGACAATTCTTTTTCTACAAGTTCAAAGTAATATTTTTGCACTCACCTTTACTCCAAAATAAATATGTAGAATAAGGATGATAAAAATATATTTTTCTTATTTATTTTTATAAGTTTATAACAAATTAGAATAAGTTATTTCTTCAAATAAATTTGTTATTTCTTTTAAATAAAGTTAGTTTAAAACTTATATTCTTTACTAAGGCTTGTTTGGTTGGAAGGAACTACTATTAGAATTATTATTGTTTTTGGGGAAAAATAATATGCTTCTCTACCCTATAATAAGGAAATAATTAGTTAATCTTATAAGTTATATTTTTATAACTATAGCTATGTTTTACAATAATAAACGTTAATTCTATAAAGTGTATTTTCTATAAAAGAGATTGTTCGCCTTAGTAAAGGTTGGGGAGAGTTAGTAAGAAATTTATTTCATTTACCTATAGGACTTCGTGTGCAATGTGTTGATTAGGATACTATTAAATTTGTAGGCAACAATTTCGTTGGCGAAGGACACGTCGAGTATTACTAGGAAGTGATTTGCTTTGCTTGAGATTAAAGGTAAGTAAATATGCCAAGCCCAGTTGTGCTTATCTCTTTCGTGTCAAAACGAATTCTTGTATTTCTTTACGTCTCAAAATGTGTTTATGTGACGTGACATGCAATATGTGATTTCTACTTGATAAATGTTTTTCTTGGAAATATCATCATGAAATGATAATGCATTAATACGTAAAGTGGAATAGTTGTGCGGGGACATTTATGATTTTTGTGGTATGGTTACCATTGGCATTGGACGGCTTGATCTCGGTCTTCCGTTTCAATTTATTTTTATTTTAATCCGGTTGCAAGTCCCCGGATAGCTCCTTGTACTCACTCTTCTGGCCGCAAGAAGTCTGTAAGGGGGTGTCGACACTTAAGGTCTTGGATGCTTGCGAAGTGGTTGGTTGGTTTCCCCCGTCACAACAAAGTAATAATGGATTTTTGCTTTTTGTTAACGGAAGTTAACGATGGATTTTGGATTTTCCTAATGATTATGGAAATCGGTTGGAAATATAATGGAATTGGAAACTCTTATGTTTTAATACAAGAGTCAACTTTATTACCGCTGTGTTTGCGAAAAACTCTTACTTACAAATGAGTCATTGTTTTATAACTACCTCATCATCGTTTTACATGTTTGGATGTTTATTTACCTGTATTTCATGCTGATTTTGTACTGTGGTGTTTCTTTTTCATTCCGCACCACAAGTTTAGAGGATGGTTGTCTGGCGTAGAAGGGGACGCGCATCACATGGAATAATAGTAGTAGTATTTCATTTGAATTTGAATTCTTTAGTAGTTTAAACACTTTAGCTGTTATGCCGGTTTGTGGCTAGGATGTTGATTCTTAATAATGCAATATTTTCAATTGGATTTAATTATTATTGTGGATGTTTTGTGCTTGCGAACCATGTTATAAAACTCCTTGTATCCGGGCTCCTCTCGGGTACGGAGTGACATCCCCGAGTTTCCGGTTTGGTCAATTTGGGGGTGTTACAGTTGGTATCAGAGTCAGGCAATCCAAAAAAGAAGATTTAAAACATGTAGGGAATTTTAAAATGGACATAGGAAAAGAATTTAAAATTTGACAAGCCGTTGGGAATTTGGGTAGTCTTGAATAGTCTATTATGTGTTTAGTTCTTTAGAAAATAGGCTTAGTAAGTGAGTATCACCACCCACCCTCTCCTAGCTAAGAGCTTTAGCCCATCCAATTTAACTGAGTGTTTGGATTTGAGGCTTTTCATTGGAGTTAGGTTAGGTGTCTATTGTTTGGGTGATCAAAAGTTGAAATTGTTTTCGAAAGTCTCGTGTGATCAAAAATTAAAGTTTTGGGAGTATGTACTTATTTCATAAGGGCAAACATTTTGGTTTATGATACAAATTGTGGAGTAAGAGAGTATATGGAGTCGTTTCCTTTTTTTTATAGATGGCTAGAACTAAGAGAACCGCAAGGAAGCATGTTATGCCAATATTGTGAGGATAAGTTTAATGCATTGGAGTTTACTCGATATCGGAATCCCGCTTTCCAAGCTTATTTATGGTGAATGCTCTACCTATGGGGCCCATATTTAGGGATATTATGGCTAGGTTCAATAGGTTGAACTATGAAGACTATTTCTATCAAATGAGTGGATGGTGAATGCCGACTTTATGTGTAAATGTTGATGAAGGCTCATGGTCAATGGAAAAGGATCGTAATAGATTCTCGTGAAGATGAGGATATTGTGAAGGTCCTAGTTAGAATGATGAGTTCGAGGATAACCCTAGGAAAGACATGGAATCGGAAGCAAGTGTGAATAATTGTGAGAAGTAGATATATTGGACTTCTTTGATTTCTTAGACTTCTAATATTTTTGGAGTTTTACTTTGGAATAAAACCATGAAGCCAAATAATACTTTAATGTTTCTTAGAATGTTTTTGCATAAGCCACTTTTAGGCTAGAGATAATCATTGGTGATTTGCGTAGATTAAATATTGCTTTCATGATGAGAGATAATACTTATGTTATGAGGAACCGTTTTGGAATATAATATGTTTTTGTTTTATTGATTTGGAGTATGAGTTGGAGATTAAGGGTGTCTAGTTTTCGATTAGTGCATAGAAAGCTTTCATAAAGTTAGAACGCGAGAACGTTGAATTTGTGGCGTTTGAATTTGTGGCACAGTTGGTATTTGGTGTAGTAGACATGTTTAAATGTCGAGTTATTTTTCTCTGATTTTTACCAGGTAGTAAGCATGTACAGGAACATGTCATAAAAATTTCAATCCTAAGTACGTTTTGGAGACTTAGATACGAGTTTTCAAAGTTCGTTGTTCAAGTAGCAGAATTTCATAATGGCCATCTGCATTATTTTTGAGTTTATATCTTTACAGATCTTGGATTGATCTCAAAATCTTTATGGTGATGAATAGACACATATGGCTATATCTAGGTGAAATCCTAGACCATTTTGAGAAAGTAAAAGTCAGTTTAAGACTTGGTGAAGTTGAAGTTTCTGTTCTGGTGGCTTATGACAGCAGCTATGCTATTCCCTGCATAACTTAAATTTTATAAATTATTTTAAGATGATTCTTCTTGATTATGAAATTAGACTCAGAGAGGTCGATCCATACAAAATTTGATAATTTTGCTTCCCCGTTTGATCCCTTTTATAGTTTCCAAAGAAGCATGATAAATAAGATGTGTACAGTCTATGTGAAAATTGCATGTGTAGTCGACGGTATGATCAATGTGCTATATTACTTGCTTAGTTGCTCATTACGTGACATGTATTTTATTTCAGTTTTACTCCATGATACTTGTGAATGATACAATAGGTTATAAAATAGGGATTTTACCAATAGACCACATCCATATAGTACTAGAAATAGCTTTTACACAAAGATGGTTAAAAATTTCTTACCTTTTTGAACCCGACAAATGAGGATTCAAAATAATTTTGGTATTTAAGCAAATACCATTCAAGCAAATTTTAAATGAGCGGGAAAATAGAATAAATGAGCTCGTATCGAGGAATTGTGAAGTACCTACGCATTAGGTTGGTTACGAGTTTTAAAATAATGTAGGAGGAACAATACGTATTTATATTATGTCAAGACGAAAGTGTTTGAGAGATGTTTGGAGACTTGATTTCAATTTGGTGGTTTTAGATACTTCTTAGCCAGTTTGTCGAAGTTTAGACTTTTCGGTGTTTTTCGGAACCATATTGCGGTTGAGTTGACTACTTTGGAGATTTCGGTATATTAAATTGTTATAGAGATTGTTTGAGAGTTTTAATGCGTTGGGAAATACTAAAATATTGAATTTATATTTGTAGCTCTATCGATCGCTAAAATACACGAGAAGTATAATTTTCTTTCCTTGATGACAGTTTGCCACAAACATCTCATTAGAGTCTTGTTTTCCGGGGTATAGTTTTGAGCGTTTTTATCATTTATGATGGATTAGAGTTGAGTCTCAGGTTTCATTTTTGAACAAGTTTTGAATCTTGATACGTTGCTTAAAAGTCTGATCTCCAGCATTGTGCTGTCTCTTATAAATGTCGCTGAGTTCTGGAAATCCTTGGGTAAAATGTTAGATGGAAGTTGCTAAGTGTGTAATTGTTTGGGAGTCAACCTTAGAATACCCTTATGGTACAATAATATTTATGTTTGATGTCTAATAGGAGTATCCTGTAACTCTGGTCGATATGACCGTCAACCTAGTGAATCCAACAGCGAAGAATTTTCAGGTAAGCCACCCGACAATAACACCTTTCTTGGAGGGTATGTCGAATTGAGAATTTATCGGAGAAGTCTTGGATAGGGGTGAGCATCGGGTTTTCACTTTCGTTAGAAGATGGGTATACAACAACGTCCTGGTTGAAGAGTTATTGCATAGTGGATTCGTTACTTGATGAGAATTCTTTGATTTCCAATTAAGAGATAGTATAATTATTTAGCTGATGAGGGATGCTGGTACCTTCCCAAGTAAAACCAAGGGCAATGGATGATAAATTCGCACTTCATAAAGTGTGTATTGTTGTTAGCTCACAAGACTTGGGAGGAACCTATGGAGGACCCATGGAAAATGATAGACTAAAGAGTTAGCGTGGACTATAGAGGTTTCCCGCCCACCCTCGCCTTGAAAGCGTTTTGAGAACCATGTCTTTCGATTTCTCCAAATATTCAAATTTATTTTAGGGCCTATTTTAAAGTGGTTAGGGAAGTGTAATCTTGGGATTCTAGTTGAAATGTCTATCAAAGAATATCGGAGTTTCCCTTTTGGATGGAGTATTTTTACCTAGTCTTGATGAATCACATTGTTGTAATAGTGCATGTAGCTATTCTTATCTTGTCTTGCCTATATTTAGTGGAGCTTATATTTAACTTGTTCCTCTCCATCATTGTCTATAGATGACCTTAAAAGAATAAGGAAAAGAGGGAATCACTCATTTGAAACTGTAATTTTGAGGTGAAGGGCTAAGTTTTGTCTGTTATCTTTTAGGCCTCGTTTGGGTAGAGGATATGCTATGTAGGGATAAGGCTTATGCTGGGATATGAGCAAGGATATGAATTTTTTCTGATAAGCCCTGATAAGATATGCTGGCTGTCCGTGTTTGGGTGATGTCGGATATGATGCAGGATATGAAGCAGGACATGTTCCCAAATGACTGTAATACCCTCAGTGCTGTTAATTTGTATAAAAGATTGTATATTTCAAATTGACGAGGAAAATGTATACAAAATGTATTAGTATTTATATTTATATTTTAATACTCTTTTTTCTACACAATAATGAATTTGTCAAAATGTATACAAAATGTATATTAATACGCAAAATAAATTTGTAGTAACATGCAAACATAACAAATATTCATGGATACAACATGGCCATAGCAAAGTACGGAGTATAAATTAGTAGTACTTATTGGCATATTGGCATGGTGTTACATAACGTACAATAAATAAGTTAAATCAAACGAACGAAATTTTAGCAAGCACGGCAAAATGTCTTTATATTTATCTCAACTATACATACTCAAATAAAGTTATGCAATCCCAAAATAATAGTTATCAAACCCATGAGGACCTCCTCCAAAATGATAGTTATCAATTCCAAAATAATAGTTATCAATCCCAAAATGATAGGGTTTGGAGACAAGGGTAGGAAATTAGATAGTTTGTTGGGTATTTTTGTCAACCTACTAGCATGGTAATATGCTATATTTTCTTATCCGACCTTATACCTCCATGTTGGAGGTATAAAATTTGTTCATTAAAAGCTCAATCAACATAAGGCAACATAACTTATCCCCTCTCTTATCCAGTACCCAAACACTTGATAAAAAGAGAGAGAGTATAAGTTATCTTATGCTCCCTCCTTATCCTCTACCCAAACGAAGCCTTAGATTATTGGAGATACTGAGTGCGGTATTCTAGGTCACTAGAATGTTAACTTTTGTGTTAGTTATTTATATTTGGAGCCTTGTTACTTAGCTATTATTTGAGGAACGACATATTTCTTTGTTCATGGTTTGCCCTTGGAGTTACGCTAGACGTTGGGTTGTGTCATCATTCTTGTATAAGCGTAATATAGTTCATCCATTTGTTTATTTTCAATCTGACTGAGAGTTTCGATGTTCAACCTTGGCTGATTTGCGGACCTTGTTTCTCCTGACAAATAGTTTATGATGTTGTTACAGTTATCATTGGAGTTATTGATTTAGATTTTGGAAGCTTTCTAATACCTTGGTGCTAGCAATGAGATAAATTTTTAGTGTAGTCTAACTTATTTTGGTACAGCCTTACGTTGGAGTAGTTAGCATACAGCGTTGTTTGGCGTATATGATTGGAGCATTTTTACTAAACTACTATTTGGGATAATGGAATGGTAATTAAACTCTAAAAGATTTGTCGAATTGTATGCTTATAATGAATTCCTTGGAGTTACATAAATCGTTGGTGTACCGGGATAAATGAGTCCGCCTAGTTGTTGTAATCTTGTCGGACGATATACTTGGAGCTTTGTTAACAGAAATATGTTTTTAAGGATTTATCACCAAAGGTGACTTCGGATACTAGCTTGCGAGTCTCGTTATTGTTGAACCTATTTGAATTTGAATAAGATGCTTGGAGTATGTGCCTAAGTATCGTATTATTTTGGGTACACCTGGTTTATTTTTATTTATTTTCTTAGCTCGAGGCGAATTTTCAGATGACGGTAGGAAAACAACGGTAAAGGGAACCACCGGGTAACATCATATATCATAGGCCAAGGTTAAGTGTCTAAGGATAGGAGGAACCATGTCGCTTTGGAGTCTCGTGCACTATCTCTTCGATTCTCTATTTTGTTAGATAAGACGTTTTGTACCATTCAGATATAGTTTTGACTTCGGGAATCAGTTTTGGAGTTCACTTAAATATTATTAAAGGAACGTGATATTTCCTTGTTTATGAATCATCTTTAGAGCCATACAAATTCGTTTGGATGCGTTTTCATTGTTTAGGAAATCGTAATCTAGAATCTTTGATTTGATTTATGCTTAGGTTCACTAAGAGTACGAATTTCAAACTTGGGAGATTCTATGACCTTACTCTCTTGGAAGAACAGCTTATGAGACAATAGCAATGGTTACTTGGGTAAATGATTGAAGCAATGAACATATTTTTTTGGCACTGATTGAGTTTTGGGCGTGATCTCACTGGCCATGTTATAATCTAAATCTTGATGTAATTGAGGCACTTTGTCATAGGGTATGTATGATTAGAGTTTTGTCACCAAAATCATTGTCGGGTCATCGGATGTTGTTCACGATTGAGCTAATATGAGAGTTATATGCTTTTAATGGTCTGCTAGAGGTTCTACCTCCTGTTGAGTGGTTGTAAGAGTGTGAACTTCATTTGTTTTGACATTATTGTCTTATACTTGGAATGCGTGAACGAATAAAATTGTGTTATAATCTTAACTTGGATAAGTGTGGTTGCTATTTTGGGACTAAGATATTACTCCTATATGGAGAACACTAATTTTTGTGAGACCTATTATGGGAAAGTAAGCCCAAGAGCAATATTGTCCTTGGAAGATTGGTTATAAATGGCCAATGATGATCAAATTTGAGTTGCATTGTATGATATATGTGTAATCATTGCATCTTTGTAGTATTGCATGTTAAGATAGAAAATGATCAATAGGCGATAGTTGTGTTGAATCAATCATCAACGATCCCTACCCTATAGCCTTACAATGTGTTCAGATGATCACATACGACTATGTCTTGAAGAGAAAAGTGAAAGGTTTGGACAATACATTGCCCCATGTGTAGCAACTAAGGAAGAGTGTTTTGTATACCATTTTATGTATTGGATCTCGAACCATAAGTTTTGACCATGTTAAGATTCTACATATCATGACAATGGGCACGTGTACCAAGAGTGCTTGAATTTAAAGGTCTTATGGACAAATTAACTCACAAGGGATGCAACATGTGAAGCAGGAGATGGTATGACGAAGAAGTATCCTCACCTCTTAGACGAGATAAATTGAGTTCCGAGGACGTCACTCCTTTAAGGGGGGAAAGATGTAATCCTTCGGTTTTGAAGCCTTTGGTTTTGAAGAACGTCATTTTTGAAGCCTTATGTTTGCGCTTAGTTATTATACCCTAAAGTGGAGACCCATACCTTAGTGGTTGTTGAGAGGTTGGTTTAAGCTTCGAGGACGAAGTTCTTTTTAAGGGGGGAAGGATGAGATACCCCGTTTTGTGTTGAGAAGTTGGTTTAAGCTTCGAGGACGAAGCTCTCTTTAAGGGGGGAAGGATGAAATACCCCGTTATTTAGAAACGGGTATTATGTGTATTTTATATAGTTAAGTGCATTTTAGGTAATATTAAGTGTTAGTATGTTAAAACGAGTATTTTATAATAATATTGGGTGTTAATATGATATTAGTATAAGTTGGGATATTAGTTACTATTATTTAGAAAATTAATTGTAATGTTATAATCCACTAGGGGTTTTATGTAGTTCTTCCTAACTTAAAGTGTGCCTTTTAAGTGAACTTGGGTGTAGTAGTTGTATAATGACCAAACCAGTGGGGGTTAAATTGTCTTTACCCTAAAATTTAATCATCTTCTTCCTCAAACTCTCCCATGGAGGAAGAAGACCATCTCCAACCCAAACACCACCATTACCACTCCGAATCTTCACCAAATTCGTTGATGTTTGTCCCAAATCATTCCCTATTCGATTTAAACTCATCAAGGCTCGATAATTTAGCATAAAGCAACCCAATTTCGCCAATTTTTGGTCCCGATTCAAAATCGAAGTTTTCAAAGTGGGTTTCCTCTTTCCGGTTGAATTCTTCACCTCTCTACCTATATAAACCCATCAATTCTCAGATTTTTGTTAATCCACACAATCTCAATCCTTCAATCTCTCAATCTCTCCTTCAATCCACCTTTCTCTCTCTCTCTCTCTCTATCTCTCTCTCTCTCCCGTCCGCCGCTGCCATCGCCGCCGCCGACCTCGCCGCCGTCGGCCGTCGCCCTCGGCCCTCTGTCCGCCACCACCACCAATCGTCGCCACCGTCGGCGTCATCCCGTCGCCTCTCTCTCTTCGGGTTGAAACCCGTATGTGTTCTTCTACTCTTTACTTTCTTTCTTTTGTTTTATTATTTTATTATTAGTATTATTCAAAAATAGGTCAACTGTTATTAAATGGGAAGAAGACATCTATGTGGGCTTGGCCCAGTGGTAAGAGGAAAACACTTAAGAGCTTTGGGTGTGTGGGAGGTAGGTTTCAAGTTCGAATCTCACAAGAGACAATTCTTTTTCTACAAGTTTAAAGTAATATTTTTGCACTCACCTTTACTCCAAAATAAATATGTAGAATAAGGATGATAAAAATATATTTTTCTTATTTATTTTTATAAGTTAATAACAAATTAGAATAAGTTATTTCTTCAAATAAATTTGTTATTTCTTTTAAATAAAGTTAGTTTAAAACTTATATTCTTTACTAAGGCTTGTTTGGTTGGAAGGAACTACTATTAGAATTATTATTGTTTTTGGGGAAAAATAATATGCTTCTCTACCCTATAATAAGGAAATAATTAGTTAATATTATAAGTTATATTTTTATAACTATAGCTATGTTTTACAATAATAAACGTTAATTCTATAAAGTGTATTTTCTATAAAAGAGATTGTTCGCCTTAGTAAAGGTTGGGGAGAGTTAGTAAGAAATTTATTTCATTTACCTATAGGACTTCGTGTGCAATGTGTTGATTATGATACTATTAAATTTGTAGGCAACAATTTCGTTGGCGAAGGACACGTCGAGTATTACTATGAAGTGATTTGCTTTGCTTGAGATTAAAGGTAAGTAAATATGCCAAGCCCAGTTGTGCTTATCTCTTTCGTGTCAAAACGAATTCTTGTATTTCTTTACGTCTCAAAATGTGTTTATGTGACGTGACATGCAATATGTGATTTCTACTTGATAAATGTTTTTCTTGGAAATATCATCATGAAATGATAATGCATTAATACGTAAAGTGGAATAGTTGTGCGGGGACATTTATGATTTTTGTGGTATGGTTACCATTGGCATTGGACGGCTTGATCTCGGTCTTCCGTTTCAATTTATTTTTATTTTAATCCGGTTGCAAGTCCCCGGATAGCTCCTTGTACTCACTCTTCTGGCCGCAAGAAGTCTGTAAGGGGGTGTCGACACTTAAGGTCTTGGATGCTTGCGAAGTGGTTGGTTGGTTTCCCCCGTCACAACAAAGTAATAATGGATTTTTGCTTTTTGTTAACGGAAAGAAGTTAACGATGGATTTTGGATTTTCCTAATGATTATGGAAATCGGTTGGAAATATAATGGAATTGGAAACTCTTATGTTTTAATACAAGAGTCAACTTTATTACCGCTGTGTTTGCGAAAAACTCTTACTTACAAATGAGTCATTGTTTTATAACTACCTCATCATCGTTTTACATGTTTGGATGTTTATTTACCAGTATTTCATGCTGATTTTGTACTGTGGTGTTTCTTTTTCATTCCGCACCACAAGTTTAGAGGATGGTTGTCTGGCGTAGAAGGGGACGCGCATCACATGGAATAATAGTAGTAGTATTTCATTTGAATTTGAATTCTTTAGTAATTTAAACACTTTAGCTGTTATGCCGGTTTGTGGCTAGGATGTTGATTCTTAATAATGCAATATTTTCAATTGGATTTAATTATTATTGTGGATGTTTTGTGCTTGCGAACCATGTTATAAAATCTCCTTGTATCCGGGCTCCTCTCGGGTACGGAGTGACATCCCCGAGTTTCCGGTTTGGTCAATTTGGGGGTGTTACAGTTTATATTTGACGATAACGATTATTATTTTTACAGACTTTATGAGTGAGATTGAGAGGTAGAGTCTTGTTATACAGATCCATTAAAAAAACTGGACGAAAGTTGAGATTGAGTACCTGATTGCATAGATTTTCAATGTTTGCGACAGTGAGCGCTAAAATTGAAACTACGGATACCTAATCCATCGCTTTTTCAAATTATTGGCACCACCGATGCAATTTAGCAAAAAAAATTGGAATCCTCACACAAAAGTTGTTTTTGTAATCCTCACACAACAATTAAAAGAAAATAAATATAAGTTTAGCAAAAAAAATTAGATTGGTTAAAATGTCAGTGATACGACAGTTTCATTGTTTAATTCCACTATGTCTCTTTTTTTTTTTACCTATTTTGACTTTTTGATTCGTATATTGGTCACTTTGACCTGGTGATTTAGATAGCAAAATGATGTAATTTTGTATAGTAAAAGTCATAATAGAGAGAAAGAAGATAAGAGACAGAATGGTAAAAGTATCAGCGGACCTTTCGAGAGAGAGATTCTGAAAAAAAAAAGGTGTAATTATAATTAAATGTAGGGGACATTATCGTTATTTTTACGGAAAAAAGGCACAAAAAATTTATGGAAACTAACTTTTCTCCTCCACCAATTTTACACTACAACTTAAAAAAATCAAATTTCAATTTGGAAAAAAAGTTCATGCCAAACCCTTACAAAAACTTTAAATAGAAAAAAAAAATAATTAAAATACAACAAAAAATCTACATCAGACTCACCCTATATTAAAAAATTGGCATACAAAGCACGCCACAATTCAATCTTTGCAATCTAACATCGATTGACTTTGAGTTACGAAAGGGTGGGCGTTCTAGAGAGAGAAAATTCTCTCTACACTCTTAGGAAACCCTAATTCATCTCTTCTTCTCGGCTCTTCCCAGGCGCCGCCGCCGCCGCCGAGAGTCTTTCTTCATCATCGTCTACAAATCTCCCAATCGTATCATCAATTTCGTCTTCAAGTTCATCGTTCCTGTTATTGATCTAGTTTTGCTTGTACTTTTCGTCAGCACCTTCAGTAGTTCACTTGGCTTCCCAACTTCAAGTAGTTTTTAATCTTCTTTTGACCAGCCAAATCGTTTCTGGTCTTGTTTCCTTTCGTTGTTTTGTTTCTGCAAGTCAACAAATATCATCAGTTCCTTCCAAAAAAATGGGAAATTTTCTCAGATCCTTCTGATCGTTCTTGAGTAGAAAGATCCGCCTTCTCCGTTCAGTTCTTGTTCTCACTCGGGATCGTGTTCTCTGTTTCAAGCTTCTCTGGTTTTCTCTCCAGTCAAAATTATCAGATCTTTGCAATCAATCTTCGGTTTAGGTGTCTTCTGTTTCATTCTTCTGGCTTTTTCTTTACTCCCTTGTTTTGTTGTTATTTCTGTCGCAATTTTTAGACCCTCTCTTCCAAATCTGTGTTTTCTTCGTTTATCTGTGTTCACCTCAACTTAGTGTTTTGGGGTATCTTATGCTTGTTAGCTTCCTGTTTTATTCTTTTGGTTTCTCCACTGTTTGATTGTTCAGTCTTTACTTTCTCGGGCTCTTAATTTTATTAAGTTTTTCCTGATAATCCATGAAAAAATTATGTATTTGAATCTCCTTCCACCAGATCCTGCTGTGGAAATAAGAGAAAGAGGATATACAACCCTCCCTCTTATTTTTCGCAGGTTCTGGAGGTTCCCCGACCGAAGCGACTCAGAGAAAATGGATTTTTCCATCATTTGGTTTGTCCATCTTCCGAGAAGGTTCATAGTTACAGTAGATCGGACCTGCTTCGCCTTCGGTTCTCTCATCCGCCAAAAGCAGAAATCAAGATTGCTTGCAGAATCGTTTGTGAGGAACTGGTTAACATCTCTATTCCGAACCAATAGTCAAGGGTTGCATTTATGAATAGGCGAACAAATCAGGTGGTCCACGTGGATTCTTCGTGGTATGAGTTCCAAGTTCGACGATCTGAGAAGTTCAATGGGAATCAGGCAGGTCCAATTCGGCTTGCTTATTCTGCTTTCCGTCGGCTTCTCATCGGAAAGAAGGTGTGAAGAAAGAAACCTGCTACTCAGCCTTGCAATCCAGTGGCTCCAGCTTCAATTCGGGTACCAAAGGAGCCCCGGGCCTCCTACCAAGCAGGCATCTCTGAAGCAAAAGGTGATGTTAATGTTTATAAAGTACAGGCTAAGGAAGGTGTCGTTGATTCAATTGGTGAGACAAAAGCTGGATTCACAGTTCAGGATGCCATGGACATTGACAACCCTGTGACAAGCCAAGGACTCCTGATTAGGAAACGGCGCTTCGATCTATGGGAATCTCCGCCTGGGTGCTTTCGTGTTCCTAAAAGTTTAAGGCTTTTGTTCAACTTTAGGTCTCCCACGGGCAGGATCGGGAATTGGTGCACCTGATGCTGTTTCCAGGCCATCCTCTACAGTCGTATGGTTAGCTTTGGTATTTATCGTTGTTTGGGTAGTCTGATGTTTGTGTTTTTTTCAGGATGGAGGCTTGAAGCGTCCAGTGCAGCGGCCTCGAATGCATCCCCATCACTGATGCATTCTGATGACTCTAGTTATTTAGCTTTCTATGTATTATTACTAGTTTGATGGTGTATATTCTTGTCTAGGTGTTTTAGCTCTCTCTGTGAAATGTTGTAAGTTAGGGTGCATATCTCTTGTACTATTATTTGATGTTGAATTGATGTTCTCAACTTTCCGCAAAAAACATCGACTGACTTTAGTGGGTAGAAATAAATTACATGGAAACTAATGAAAAATTAAGACTAACTAATTTAACACATCTATTTTATAAAACAACATGGTTTAACTAATTTATGGCTTTGCAGCCATTAGATTAAATAAATCAGCCCCAGCCCTTAGATCTCACCTACCACCCACTTAACTACCCACTACTTAAAAATTAACCCTCTCTCTCCGATTAATTTACGTAACTTATCAAAAGTGTGTAAGAACATGACTTCATGGATATCATATAAAATTACCGGGGACACCATTTTCATCTTAAATTGATTATGAAACGTGTTTTTTGGGTAGTGCTCGGGCACGGGGAATCCCCTAGTTTTTAATATAACATGTACTCTCTCTCCCATTAATCCACACCCTCACTTTCGCTTGGAAATTTCACATGTGTTTTGCTCTTGAATTCTCTCAACCAATCTCCATGTCTTCCTCACGACTTCGTCATCCTCGAAAACCATGAATGCTGCTTCCTCTTCGTCATCTTCTATGACTTCGTTATCCTTTATTAGGGTTTACTTAACGTGATAGCTACTCGATACGTTATCAAATATCTACGCGGACACACATAAACACGAAATTAAAACACGACACATTTAATTCTTTTCTTGGTTGATTAAAATTGAACGATTACAACTCTTAAAATAGATAAACACTAACATAAACTAGACGGATCGACCTAACGGTCCCGGGAAAGAACCGCTAAAGAAAACCTGGTCTAATTATTTAATAATATTATCGGTAAATAAAAAAATGATACTTCCTCTGTTCTCTCTGAATCTTCACCCTTTTCATTTTAACACTATTCACTAAATCACTTTAATTTGGTGGTTTGATTAGTGTAATGACGCAAGAATTTGATAATCTATGCACGATGTTGTAGAGTAAACGTCACTCTACAACACCATCAAAACATTATTAAAAATTGCATCATTTGGCTATCCAAATCAGCGGGTCAAAGTGACCCGATTACGGAAGAAAAAGTCAAAAGGTGAAGATTCATAGAGAACTGAGGTAGTAATTGACTACTGAAACAATATGAACTAACTACTACAGGATACAGTTGACCTGTATCAACTCCTCCGCATTTGACAATCACCTTGTCCTCAAGGTGAAAGTTATAAGAATCTTTGAGACGTCTTGTACCTCTTGCATATGTTTGCCCGGATCAAATGGAACGCCAATTTGTAGTCCAACTTCGAAACATTTGAGTCAATAATCCCCCAAAAGATGACCTCCTGGCTCAAAAACAATACAGTTGCGGCTAAAAAATAAGAGAAAAACAGGTATGTGGCTCACTTGGAGTTGATCTGAAACCAAAGGTTAGTCTAAGCTGGAAGCTGGGTCTTTTAGGAGTCGTCCAAGCAAGTTGAACAAAGTGCCCAACATCGGCTAGATCGAGCTGATAACTCTCTTTTAGAGATATTATTATACTTCCATATTACTTGTATTAGGCTTATTTCACATGATTTGTATGTTATATTTGCAAAAATATGTGAATTTGACGATTTATAAGCCTAAGAGTGAAAAGTTGTGTGTCTAGCTTATTTGCGCATGTTTTCTCTCATATTTGCTATGATAATTGCACGGGTTGTTTAGTATTGTGTATCTCAGGTAAAATAGGTGCAATGGAGCTCATGAGATGCTTGGATATGCTTGGAATGGAGCTAGATGAAGAGGAGAAAAGGAGACGCACAAACGAAGCAAATTTGGAAAAGTCACACAGGACCAGCCATCACGCTTTTCCATGCTCAGGAAAATCTACAAAGAATTTCGAAGCAAGGCTTGCGGTATTTGAAAGTAGACATCCGTAAATTTCCAACGATATATGGTAGGCCCAAAGACGAGTCCCTATGAGGGAGATACAGCCCGCACAAGATCAGCAAATAATTATGTCCGGGAGTTACAAACTGGAGGGGCTGAAGTGCAATTTCGGCCAAATTACATTAAAAATCGTGCCCATCTGGTAAAAAACGAAGAGACGACCTAATAATGATGGATTCACGCATATTTGGAGTCTGTGGAGCTAGAGAAGACGGGAGACAAAGCTTGGAGCTTGGAAGATCATCAACATTGATGATTTTAGCGTTTGATCATCTTTTCTTCTTCTATTCTTCATGAACTTCAGTATTTTGATTATGTTAAACACTATTATGTCTATCTAAACACTTTAAGCTAGGTGATTGATGAGAAAATAGGGTTTGTTGGATGATTTTCCGGATTTTGGACTTGATGCATGCTTTTGCTTAAATTCTATGAACGTTCTATTTATCCTAACTATTCTTGTACTTAATTTTTAATGTTCTTGGCTTGATCACCCTTAGAACGTTACTTGTTGATAGGATTGCACGAAGGTGAATTCTTTGAGACGTGTTAAAGAATAGTTTAGGGGATCTTGTAGTTTCTTGAGACCGAGAGGAGATAGAAACTTGATTAATCGTGTGAGGGTAGTTTCGGTTGATTTTGTTACAACTTAGTGAATTCGGTGGACCGATAGGACCCGGTGAACGAGCCTAACAACTCAACTAGATTGTAGTGATAGATTTAGGTGGACCGAGAGGACCCGAAAGCTATTATTTGCACAAATTCACGTGAGATCGAGAGAAAATCGTGATGAGTATTACCCGATATATTTAGAACGTGAGTATAGTGTTACATGCATAATTCCGGAAATCGTTAACAACCCTAGGGACATCAATTCCCTAGTTATTTTTCGTAAATCGTAGTCAATCACAATTTATTCTTGTTTAAAAGTGAAAAATTTACAAAAAATATTTAGTTACTTGTCATTTAATTTACGTCGCTTGTTCGTGGGTGACAACGTTACACAATCAAACACCATTTTTACTTGTTACTTAGATATCGTAAAGTTAGTTTCTAGTTAGCTAGTAATCGTAAATTCCCTTGGGTTCGATACTCGGAGTCGTAAAATATTCCTAATACTACTTGACCGTATACTTGCGTTTAAGCGCGTAAAGAATTCGCGTCAAGTTTTTGGCGCCGTTGCCGGGGACTTTAACGATTTATTAGCTTAGTAGAAATTAATTTAGGATATCTCTTCTACTTTTTGTTTAATCAGCTATTTGTTTTCTCACTAGTATTTGATTTTGCTTTTCAGGTCATGAGTGTATGCCCAGGATCCCTAGAGAACTTGTGCCCCCACTTGAAGACCCGGAACAGTTATTCAGAGATCAGAGGAGAAGATAGAAGCAGAGCAAGATGGGTGATCAATTGACCAACGCGCAGCTCAATGAGAAAATGGAAGAGTTGTCGAAACAGTTGAATGATCGCAACGCCCAGACACCGTACAACAAGTCTGGGCAGGCTATTGTGGAGAAATTCCAGACGTCCACGTATGGACACAATCCGACAATTGTAGTGCCAGACATACAGGCTGAGCATTTTGATCTCAAGCCAGCTACGATCCAGACAGTTACCAATCAGTTCCAGTTTTATGGAAACACGGATGAGGATCCCAACGATTTCATTGGGAAGTTCAATTCTTATATCAAGACTGTGAAGTATAAGAACGTGACTCCAGAGGCGTTGAAACTCATTCTATTTCCCTATTGTTTGAAAGGCGCAGCTGAGAAGTGGCTTGAGTCGAGAGCTCCGGATTCAATCACTACATGGGCTCAATGTGTGGATGAATTCATGGCAAAGTTTTACCCAGTTCAGCGGGTGATTCAGTTACAAGGTGATATCCTTGGCTAAAATTTGAGTGTCTTCATGACTAATTTAGATGGAACACGGTTAATGGTGAAAGCTGCACACAATAGAGCGTAGCCCCAAAAGGATAATGGAAGATCAGTTTGACACATCATAGATCAAACCATGTCCAACCGTGTTCGATTCCTCCTCTCGGACATTCCATTCCATTGTGGCGTTCCGGGTGGAGTGAGTTGAGATTTTTTCCGACACTCTCTAAGATAGTCGTCAAACTCTTGGCTCAAGTATTCTCCTCCATGATCCGATCGTAGAGCCTTGATACTTTTACCAAGTTTCTTCTCTACTTCCTTATTGAATTCTTTGAAATTTTCAAAGGATTCAGATTCAGCCTTCATAAGGTATACAAATCCGCATCTACTGAAATCATCATTAAATGTAATGAAGTAGACATAACCAAACCTGGCCACACACATCAGTATGCACGAGCGCCATTTGCTTACTAGTTCTCTCCCCTTTCTTATTGAAAGGGGACTTTGTCATTTTTCCCAATAAACAAGCCTCACATTTCTCATATGATTCAAAATCAAATGAGTCTAGAAATCCATCGTTATGGAGTCTAGAAACATGTTTCTCGTTTATATGGCCTAAACGACAGTGCCATAGATAAGCATGATTTAATTCATTCATATTAATCCTCTTGGTACTTATGTTATAGACAGGATTATTTAGATCGAGGATATATAATCCATTAAATAATTGCGCACTACAATAGTGAATACTATCAAAATAAATGGAGAAACAATTTTCCTTTATTGAAATAGCACAACCTGCAGTTAGGGTGGTAGCTCAAGTGGTAGAGCGTTGGAAGCCCCTGCATGAGGTCCCGGGTTCGAACCCGGTTGATGACAAAAACAATTTCTCAAAGAAATAGCAAAACCTTCCTTGTCCAAACAAGAACTAGAAATAATGCTTTTGCTCATAGCAGGCACAAAATAGCAATTACTTAATTCTTAAATTAACCCTGAAGGTAGAGACAGCTCGTACACGCCTACAGCCAATGCAGCAACCTTGCTCCATTCCTAACGCGCAGATCTATCTCTCCTTTAGCCAATCTTATACTTCTCTTTAGATCATGCACATTTCAAAAAATGTTAGATTCACATCCAGTATCCAATATCCAAGATGAAGAGAAAGTAACATTGACATCTATAAAAAAAATACCTGGTGGTGGTGGAACCACTATTACAAGCCTTTTGACCTCCAGATACTTTGGGGAGTTCCTCTTCCAGTGTCCAGGCTGACTGCATTAGTGACAATCACCCTTAGTCAAACCCTTGGCAACGCCACCAACAGGTTTAACAGCAACTTCCTTGGATTTAGAAATTGCCTTGCCTTTTCCTTTGGAGGTAGAGGCAAAACTTTTGCCCTTCCCTTTATGCATCATTATTATGGCCTTGCCCTTTCCCTTGTTGATGCTTTGTTCATCTGTCCTCAACATATTGAGTAGATATGGAAGAGATTTCACGATCTCGTTCATGTTATAGTTCATGATGAACTGTCCTTAACTACCAGGCAACGATTGCAACACGAGATATGTGGCCAACTCTTGACCCACCATAAACCCTAGACGTGCAAGATTATCCAAGTACCCAATCATTCGGAGTACATGAGGTCCCACTGGGTTTCCATCTGACAGATGACATTTTAACAATGCCTTGGAGACTTCATACCTCTCAACCCTAGCCTGCTCTTGGAAGAGCTGCTCCAAGTGTGCGATCATATCGAACACAGCCATGTTCTCATGTTACTTTTGGAGCTCATAGGACATGGTGCAAAGCATCAGGGAGGCGACATCATTAGCATTATCAACGAACTTTTGATGCGCCTTTAGGGCTGCAGCGGTATTGTTCTCTGGAGCCTGAGGAACTTCCTCCTCTAGAGTGTACAGTTTCTTTTCCTGCTTGAGAACGATTCTCAAGTTCCTGTACCAATCTAGGAATTTGGTTCTAGAAAACTTGTCCTTCTCAAATACAGAGCGTAGGGAGTGTGATGAACTCGATGAGTTGTTTGCCATTGGAATTCTACAAAATGAGAAATATACAAGTTATAGTATTTACCAATTTAATAACTATATTTAATGATGGCTAGATTATTAAACATAGCTCCCACTATTTCTCTCGGATTATTAACCCTCAAATATTAATGCGGAAAATTTCATTATATTTTCTAGTGGGTGCCAAGATCCTTATTTCACTTCTTTTGAGCTTGCTTTGGCAAGTCACCCAACATCAGTAATTTAGGTAGGAACAATTTCCAATTGCATCCTTATGCAACTCTTGGTTCAATTGGGCAAATAACTCATTATTTATCCATCTCATGGATAATCCCAATTGGTTGCATCTAGGCTTTTAATCTCATTAAAATCACCCAGTTGCGTCCAATCTCTTACTTAAATAATTGCACATTACTTGTTTGTTCCATCGCAACACAATCATGACAAATTAAGTCGCCCTACTTTGGCACGCACGAGCTTGATAATCATGATCATGAAGAGTGCTTAATTAATGAGAAGGCACAACGCAATATTTAAATTGAGGGATTTTTCTTCTTTTTCAATTTTAAATTATTTTGTTGATCCATATCAACTGATTAGTTATTTTGAGTTGGACGAACCCACAAATAAAAGATCCGGGTTGTTAATTATATTATTATCACTTTTCCATGCATCATCCATACACCAATAATAAATAATAAGACAATAAAATAAACAGCCACAAAAGAATTAACATGATATGGATATTTCCTCTAAACTAAGATATTCTCAAGCCAATGAGAATATCTATGAACCCTAAAAAATAGTAAGCTCATCTCCATGTGCCTCCATATTTTGGTCCATGCTCCATAGCTCTTGTGGATTGTCGTCTTCTCGTGGTTTCTCCGTTTCTTTAGGCTTCTTTTTCTCCATAGTTTGACTATTATCTATTTTATCTAATTCTAGCTAGCATCTAGACTAAATAAAAAAATCTCACAAGTTGAGAAAAATACCGATTCGCAGACCGTAGAGCTTAATTAACTATTACATTAATTTGATCAGCTCGCAGGCCGTAAAAAAACACAAAGTAAACATCCACAACAAACCACAACCTAAGGCCATATCCAATCACCATGCAATAAGCACATAAACAGTTAAAGCCCAATTTTAACGCGACTAGTCAATTTTAATTGTTTTTGGATGTTCTAGGGTTAAAACAGTCCAATAGGGTTCTCCATGGCTTTGGACAAAACCCTAAAGGAGTTCCACAAGGCCAGGGGCCAGCTGGCCCTAGGCCGCACTGTCGACCCGCGCGGGCCTTGGCTGGTTCGGCCCTAGGCCTGTGGCCATTGGCTTAGGAGGCAAGGAAGGGAGACCGTCCCATAGGGGCCTGAAGCTCTTGTGGGATTTCTTTCCAAAACAAATCATACTCCTTGTTTCCCAAGTATAGTTGTTTCCATTTTTGAAGAATCCCTTTTCTAAGCATGTCCCCAAACCCTAGCCACCAATATCCAAAAATTCACATCCTATGTGTTTCAAATTTACTAATACTTACATCCCATGTAATATTAGATCTTATTTGATTGAATTATTGACAAATTGCATGAATATGCTTGATTTGTCCGTTTTACGCGATAAACAACAATTTAAAGTGTAAAATAGCATAAATCATAGCACATGAACAATGTTATGCTCTAATACCTGTGGCTCTGATACCACTGTAGGATTTTGATGACGGATATGCAGCGGAATAAACATAAATTAATCCGTTCAAGACCCTCCAAGGATCACAGGAAGAGACAACATAAATATAGTAAGGGATTAGTGTCAAAGTACCTTTTGGATCTCATTTGATGACTTCACACTTGAAATTGTGTTCACGTCTCTATGGCTAGTCCATTCCTAGTATTGAAACCGGATCATTCAAGCCTTTGTGCTAGCTAGGATTGAATAAAGAAGAGGAAGAAGATCACTGTTACGCAAAACGGTGCAAAGAAGTGGGCGGCACCTCTTCTGGCCGACGGGGTAGGGGGCGGTCCCAAGGGGGGTTCGGCATCCTTTGGGATTTGCTCTCTCTCCATGCATTTTTCTCCCACTCAATGTGTTATGAGCATTAGTTGTGGGAAGGAAGCTGTGAGTGTCTTTATATAGTACAACAACTTTTTGTTGTCTGCATAAAAGTGTAGGGTTTTTTATCATGGATACGCAGCGGAATGAACAATATTTAATACGAACAAGACCCTTCAAGTATCACATGAAGAGAATTCATAACGATAGTAAAGTATTCATAACAAGTACCTTGTAGGTCTCATGTGATGACTTTTTGTGTCTCTACGGTTGATCCACGCTTAGGATTGAGATCTAGATCCTCCAAATCCTTGTGCTAGCTAGGAATGATGGAAGAGGAAGAAGAAATCACGCAACGGATACCAAGAGGACGGTTCGGCCTCCTCTCTTGGCCGACAGGTAGGGGCGGACGGCAAAGGGGCTTCGGCCTCTTTGTTTGTCTTGCTCTCTCCTTGCTTCTCTCCTACTCAAGTAATGTTATGAGCATTAATCTATAGGAAGGAAGCTAGGATCATACTTTATATAGTCCAACAACTCTTTGTTTACTACATAAAGGCCCTCTCCTAATCCTACTCAACTTCGGATTAGTCCCACTTTCATATTAGTCCTACTAAGTGGCCATGAATATTTGCTCCCGTTATGTGATTTATTTGAGTCTGCTACCCAGTCACGGTGTAGCGTTTGACGCTACCAAAACACAATACTCTACAACTAGATGATCTAGTGACTTCAAGTCTAAGGATTATAATACCGTTGTCACCGTGAGAAGCACTTGCGACTTTTACATAACAAGAATGTAGCTTTCCCGGAGATGGGTCAATCCAGTATGCCATTACCCCTATTGCATACCCATGTGTTGGATTGTGATATCTCCATATCAATCCAACCCATACTAGTCTATAGATGATTGTCCTGTTAATCAGTATAATGGACTAGGGATTTATAAGATAAACAACACAATTGTAATTCTAAGGACTTCATTATATTAAATATCTCCATAAATAATACAATGAATATTCTAGCCAATTATTGTTCATAGTAAACTAGATTGCCTCTAGTGAATCTATTCCAACAGTCTCCCACTTGCACTAGAGCCAATCTGGTGCATCTCGTATGCCAATGCTCCTAGTGTGCCCTTCATGCTTGCGGTGAACAAGCGACTTTGTGAGGGGATGTGACAGATTCTCATTTGTAGGAATCTTGCATATCCAACATCTCCTCTATCGATAATATCTCGAATAAGATGGAACTTCTTGAGTACTTTCTTGGATTTATGGTGTGACATGGGTTCCTTTGATTGCGCGATTGCTCCAATGTAGTCACAATACAACTCTACTTGATCCGCAATGCTAGGAACCCACCAAGATCAGTGATGAACTTCCTAATCCAAACAGCCTCATTTGATGCGCCATTTGCAGCAATGTACTCAGCCTCTGTTGTGCAATCAGCCACCGTCTCTTGCTTGGAACTCTTCCAGCTCACCGCTGCTCCATTCAGGCAAAACAAAAACCCGGCTGTGATCTGAAATCATCTCTGTCGGTTTGGAAGCTTGCATCAGTGTAAGCCCTTACACGCAACTCCTCCTCACCTCCAAATATCAAGAACACATCCTTAGTTCTTCATAAGTACTTTAGGATTTTCTTGACTTCAATCCTTTGACTCTCACCTGGATTGGGCTGATATCTGCTTGTCATACTCAATGCGTATGACACATTTGGTATAGTACATAACATGGTGTACATGATGGATCCTCTTGCCGATGCATAGGTAACTCTACTCGTGCGTTCCTTTTCAATCTCATTGGAAGGACAATCACTCTTCGAAAGAGTGATTCCATGCGACATGGGCAAGAATCCCTTCTTGGAATCTTGCATGTTGAAACGTTTCAACACCTTGTCTATATATGTACTTTGACTTAGGCCGAGCAGCTTCCTAGATCTATCTCTATAGATCTTGATACCAAGTATATAAGCTGCTTCTCCTAAGTCTTTCATTAAGAAACACTTTCCTAGCCAATCTTTAACAGATTGCAGCATAGGAATGTCGTTTCCAATGAGTAGTATGTCATCCACATACAAGAGCAAAAAAGCAACAGAGCTCCCACTAACCTTCTTGTAGACACAAGATTCATCTTCGTTCGGATGAAGCCAAACTCTTTCACTACTTCATCAAAACGTCGATTCCAACTCCTAGAAGCATGCTTTAACCCATAAATGGATTGTTGCAGTTTACAGACTTTGTTGGCTTGTTTTGGATCTTCAAAACCCTCAGGTTGTGTCATGTATACATCCTCGAGGAGATTCCCATAAAGGAATGCTATTTTTACGTCCTTCTGCCAAATCTCATAGTCGTAGTAAGCTGCAATAGCAAGTAAGATTCGGATGGATTTGGTCATTGCGACTGGAGAAAAGGTTTCATCATAGTCAATATCATGAATCTGTCTGAATCCTTTAGCAACCAATCGGCCCTTATAGGTAATCACATTACCATCCATGTCGATCTTCTTCTTGAAGACCCACTTGCACCCTGTGGGGCGAACCCCATCGGGTGGTTCCACCAAAGTCCATACTTTGCTGGTATACATGGATCCATCTCGGATCTCATGGCCTCAAGCCACTTCTGAGAGTCCGGCCCTTTTATGGCCTCTCCATAGGTAATAGGTTCATCATCAATGAGCAACGTGTCTCCAGACTCAGTCACGAGAAGTCAATACCTCTCTGGCTCCTGGCCCACTCTTCTAGATCTACGAAGTTCTTGTGTTACTTGAACAGGCTGCTCCACAACTTCTTGTGGTTCCTCCTCACGTTCCATAGTCGGATCAAAGCTTTGTGGTTCTTGAATTTCTTCAAGTTCTACAGTCCCCCCACTTGCTTCTTTAGAGACAAACTCTCTTTCTAGAAACACGCTAGACCGAGCAACAAACTCTTTGTTCTCAGTTTGATTGTAGAAGTAATATCCATTAGTTTCCTTAGGGTATCCCACAAACTTGCATTTGTCCGACTTAGGCCCTAGCTTGTCTGATTGTAAACGTTTTACATAGACATCGCATCCCCAAATTTTCATGAACGACACTGTGGGACGACTCCCACTCCACATCTCATGTGGTGTCTTCATGACTGATTTAGATGGAACACGATTAATGGTGAAAGCTGCACTCAATAGAGCGTAGCCCCAAAATAATAATGGAAGATCAGTTTGACACATCATAGTTCGAACCATATCTAATAGAGTTCGATTCCTCCTCTCGGGCACACCATTCCACTGTGGCGTTCCGGGTGGAGTGAGTTGGGATACTATTCTACACTATAAGCGTCAAACTCGTGGCTCAAGTATTCTCCTCCACGATCCGATCGTAGAGCCTTAATACTTTTGCCAAGTTGCTTCTCTACTTCATTCTTGAATTCTTTGAACTTTTCAAAGAATTCAGATTTGTCCTTCATAAGGTATACAAATCCATATCTACTGAAATCGTCAATAAACATGATGAAGTAGACGTAACCACCCCTTGCAGGCGTGGCAAATGGCCCACACACATCAGTATACACGAGTGTCAATTGCTCACTAGTCCTCTCACCTTTCTTACTGAAAGAGGACTTTGTCATTTTTCCCAATAAACAAGCTTCACATGTCTCATATGATTCAAAATTAAATGAGTCTAGGAATTCATCTTTATGGAGTCTAGATACACGTTTCTCGTTTATATGGCCTAAACGACAGTGCCATAGATAATCAAGATTTAAAATATTCATTTTAATCCTCTTGGGATTAATGTTATAGACATGTTTGCTTAGATCTAGGATATACAATCCATTAAATAATTTCCCTCTACAATAGTGAATACTATCAAAATAAATGGAACGACAATTGTTCTTTATTGAGATAGTAAAACCATCCTTGTCCAAACAAGAAATAAAAATAATGTTTCTGCTCATAGCACGCACAAAATAGAAATTATTTAATTCTAAAACTAATCCTGAAGGCAGAGACAGCTCGTACACGCCTAGGTCTAATGCAGCAACACTTGCTCCATTCCCAACGCGCATGTCTATCTCCCCTTTAGCCAATCTTCTACTTCTCTTTAGATCCTGCACATTTCGACGAATGTGAGATCCACATCCAGTATTCAATATCCATTATGAAGAGATAGTTAAATTGACATCTATAACAAAAATAGCTGGTGGTGGTGGAATCACTATTCCAAGCCTCTTATCCTCCATATATTTTGGGCAGTTCCTCCTTCAATGTCCAGGTTGAATACAGTAGTGACAATCACCTTTAGTTACACCTTAAGCAATGCCACTAACAGGCTTAAGGGCAGATTCGTTGGGTTTGGAAACTGCTTTGCCGTTTCCTTGGAGGTAGAGGCCAACCTTTTGCCCTTTCCTTTCTGCACCATCATTATGGATTTGCCCTTACCTTTATTGATGCTTTGTTAAGATGTCCTCAACATATTGATTAAACCTGGAAGAGGTTTCACGATCTCATTCATGTCATAGTTCATGATGAACTGTCCATAACTTTCAGGCAACGATTGTTAGATGAGATCGGTGGCCAACTCTTGACCCACCGTAAACCCTAGGCGGCCGAGGATCTCAAGATGGCCGATCATACGCAACACGTGCAGCCCCCCCCCGGGTTTCATTCTGACAGATGACATTTGAACAATGCCTTGGAAACTACATACCTCTCAACCCTAGCCTGCTCTTGGAAGAGGTGCTTCAAGTGTGCGATCATATCGACTGCATTCATGTTCTTATGTTGCCTCTTAAGCTCGGAGGACATGGTGCAAAGCATTAGGTAGGCCGCATCATTAGCGTTATCAACACTCTTTTGATATGCCTTTAGGGCTGCAGGAGTATTGTTTTTCGGACCTGCAGGAACTTGCTCCTCTAGAGCGTACAGTTTCTTTTCCTGCTTGAGAACGATTCTCAAGTTTCTGTACAGTCTAGAAAATTGGTTCCAGAGAGCTTGTCCTTCTCAAGGACAAAGCGTAGGGAGTGTGTTGAACTTGATGAGTTGCTTGCCATTGGTATTCTACAAAAAGGAAATACGCAAGTTTTAGTATTTGTGAACGATTAACTATATTTAATAATGGCTAGATTATTAAATACAGCTCCCACTATTTTTATACGCATTAATAAGCCTTAAGATATTAATGCGGAAAATATCATTATATTTTTTAGTGGACCAAGATCCACATTTCACTTCCTTTTGAGCTTGCTTTGGCAAGTCACCCAAAAGTTAGTTATTTAGGTAGGAACGATTCCACTTGCATCAAATGCAACTCTTGGGTCAATTTCGCAAATAACTCCTTATTTATCTATCACATAGAAAATCCCAATTAAGTGACTCTAGGTTTTTAATCCTTATTAAAACCACCTAGTTACGTCCAACCTCTTACTCCAACAATTGCACATTACATGTGCCATCGCACCACACGATGATGAATCAGGTCGCCTTGCTTTGGCACGCACGAGCTTGATTAATCGATTTGTGATGAGTGTTTAAGTAACGAGAAGGCAAGACGTAATATTTTAATTTTGAGGGATTTTTCTTTCAATTTTAATTATTTTGTTGATCCATATCAACTGATCTACTTATTTGAGTTTGAGCAAAACTCTAAATAAAAGATCCGGGTTGTTTAACTATCTTATTATCAAATTGCATGCATCATCCATACACCAACAACAATAATAAGACAATAAAATAAACATCCAAAAAATAGAAATTAACATGATATGGATATGGCCTCCTAGACTAAGATATTCCCAAGCCAATGAGAATATCTATAAACCCTAAAATAGCAAGCACATCTTCATGTTCCTCCATCTTTTTGGTCCATCCACCATAGCCTTGTGGGATGCTCCATGCTCCATGTTGTGGCTCATTTAATTCTTTGGGCTTCTTTTCTTCAATCTTGACTATCTATTCTATTTAGTACTAGCTAGCAACTAAGCTAAATAAATAAATAAATCTCACAAATTGAGAAAAAATATAACGGCTCGCGGGCCGCAAATCCTAATTAATTATTACATCAAATTGATAATCTCGCATGCCGTAAACAAACCACAAAAGTTAAACATTCACAACAAACCACATCTAAGACAATTTCCAATCACCATAAAAATTGCACATAAATAGTTAAAAAATCAATTTTTATCGCGATTAGTCAATTTTAATTGATTTTAGGATTACTAGGGTCAAAACGGTTCAAGAGGCTCAACCAACTAGTGGCCGAACCCCTTGGAGCCGCTTGGGCCGAGCCTAGGCCGGTCGGCCCAACCCATAGGGTAGGCCGGACCGCCTAGGCCTTCGGCTTAGGTGGATTGGGCGACAAGGAAGGAGGGTCGGTCCCCCTTGGGGCCGAACCTCATAGAAGGTGTTTCCAAAACAACTTCTTCCTTGTTCCCCAAGTCCAAAACGTGTCCAAATTGAAACTCCTTTCCATTTGTGCCCAAAACCTAGATTCAAGATCCTAAAATTTCTCACAATTACTAATTCATACATTCCATGTAAAATTAGATCTTGTTTGGTTGAATCACATTTAACATGCATCTAATATGCTTAATTTGTCGTTTTGACGCAATAATCAACAATTGTAGGTGAAAAACAAAAAAACGTAACATGTAAACTACGTTATGCTCGACGACCTGTGGCTCTGATACCACTGTAGGGTTTTTTTTATCATGGATACTCAATGAAATGAACAATAATTAATCCGATCAAGACCCTTCAAGGATCACAGGAAAAGAATTCATAACGATAGTAAATGATTCATAACAAGTACCTTGTAGGTTTCCTGTGATGACTTCAGACACAAATATTGTTGCGTCTCTACGGTTGATCCATGCCTAGGATTGAGATCTAGATCCTCCAAATCCTTGTTTTATCTAGGAATGATGGAAGAGGAAGAAGAAAATCACGGAACAAAGACCAAGAGGAGGGTTCGGCCTCCTCTCTTGGCCGACGGGTAGGGGCGAACGACAAAGGGGCTTCAGCCTCTTTGTTTGTCTTGCTCTCTCCTTGCTTCTCTCCTACTCAAGTAATGTCATGTGCATTAATCTATAGGAAGAAAGCTAGGATAATCCTTTATATAGTCCAACAACTCTTTGTTTACTACATAAAAGTCATCTCCTAATCCTACTCAAGTTCGAATTAGTCCCACTTGCATATTAGCCCTACTAAGTTAGCAAGTTGTTGTATTTTGATCGTTTTAATTAATTAATAAAATTTACTAATTCTCAAGTCTAGTTCAATCCATATGGCATGTGACCCCATTGGTTTCTATTTAGTTGGGAGTAACTATTTACTAACATGGAGCGGTGTCTAGCAACACATCTATTCCACCCAACTAATAGAAATAGTCATCCGAAAAACCTTGTGCAAGTATTGTCTCATCCTTTTGTCTCTACATCTGGATTGGAAACAAGACATACAAGTCACAGTCGTATATCCAATGCATAGTTTCTCGATCCTCGGAATAGCCTTATTCGTGAAAATAACATCAATTTCCCATATTGATTTATTTGAGTCTGGCCAGACATTATATAAGCACTATCCCACGAGTGGTCGTGGATATTTTCTCCCATTATGTGGGAGGGACAAATTCTATCTACATCACTACGATCTCTAAGCTTGCTTCATATTGTGTTTGATACGTGCCTTTATGACTACCCAGTCACAGTGTAGCGTTTGACGCTACCAAAACACAATACTCTACAACTAGATGATCTAGTGACTTCAAGTCTAAGGATGACAATACCGTTGTCACCGCGAGAAGCACTTGTGACTTTTACATAACCAGTATGTAGCCTTCTCAGAGATGGGTCAATCCAGTATGCCATTACCCCTAATGCATACCCATGTGTTGGATCGTGATATCTCCATATCAATCCAACCCCATACTAGTCTATAGATGATTGTCTTGTTAATCAGTATAATGGACTAGGGATATTTAAGAAAAACAACACAATTGTAAATCTCTAAGGAATTCATTATATTAAATATCTCCATAAATAACACAATGAATATTCTAGCCAATTATTGTTCATAGTAAACTATATTGCCTCTAGGGCATCTATTCCAACAAAAATCCCCCTATCCTAATCGTGTCCATACACGGATTAGTCCAACTTGCAAATTAGTCCTACTAAGTTTTCAAGTAGTTGCGTATTGATCCTTCTAATTACTTAATCATATTAATTACTTCCCAAGTCCGGTCTAATCCATAGGGAGTGTGATCCTGTAGGTCTCTAATTAGTTGGTAGTAACTATTACTAACATGGAGCGGCCTCTAGCAAGACATTCATGCTACCCAACTAATAGAAATAGTCATCCGACATACCTTGTGCAAGTATTGTCTCATCCCTTTGTCTCAATATCTGGATTGTATACGATACATACAAGTCACATTGGTATATCCAATCCATAGTTTCTCGATCCCGGGAATAGTCTCATCCATGCAAATAACAACAAAATCCCATATTGATTTATCTGAGTCTGGCCAGACATTATATGAGCACAATCCCTCGAGTGGCCGTGGATATCTACTCCCGTTATGTGGGAGGGAAAAATCCTATCTACGTCACTACCACCTCTAAGCTTGCTTCTTTATTGTATCCGACTAACGCCTTTATTACTACCCAGTTACGGTGTAGCATTTGACATTGTCAAAATACAACAATCCACAACTAGACGATCTAGTGACTTCAAGTATAAGGATGACAACATCGTTAACACTACGAGAAGCACTTGTGACTTTAGATAACCTGTATGTAGCCTTCTCGTTATGGGTCAATCCAGTATGCTATTACTCCTGATGCATACCCATGTGTTGGATCGTGATATCTCCATATCAATCCTACCCCATACTAGTCTACAGTTGATCATTCTGTTAATCAATATAATTGACTAGGGATATTTAAGATAAACAATATAATTGCAATCTAAATTATATTAGATATCTCCATAAATAATACAATGAATGTTTCTAGCCAAAAAACACTATTCATACTAAAAAAATTGCCTCCAGGGCACCTATTCCAACAGTAAGGCCCATAGGGTGCAAGTGGGTTTTCAAGAAGAAAATCAACATGGATGGCAATGTGATTGCCTTTAAAGGGTGATTGGTGGCAAAAGGCTTCAGGCAGATTTATGGTATTGACGATGAAGAAACCTTTTCCCCAGTTGCGATGCTTAAATCCATTCGCATCTTGCTTTCTCTAGCGGCTTATCAAGATTATGATATTCGGATTATAAAAAAAAAATTATGAGATTTGGCAGATGGATGTCAAAACAGCGTTCTGTATGGAAACCTCATTAGGGACGTGTACATGACACAACTAGAGGGTTTTGAGGATCCAGAGCATGCCAATAAGGTGTATAAGTTGCAGTGGTCCATTTATGAGTTGAAGCAACCTTCTTGGAATTAGAATCTTCGGTTTGATGATGCAGTCAAAAAATTTGGCTTCATCAAGAACGAAGATGAACCTTGTGTCTACAATAAGGTTAGTGAGAGCTCTGTTATATTCTTGGTATTGTATGTGGATGACATAATATTAATTGGAAACGATGTCCCTACCTTGCAATTTGTTAAAGATTGGCTAGGGAACTGCTTATCAATGAAAGACTTACAACATATACACTCGGTATAAAGATTAATAGGGATAGATCGAGGAAGTTTCTCGGTCTAAGTCTAAGTACATATATTAAAAAGGTGTTGAAGCGGTTCAACATGCAAGAATAGGAGAAAGGGTTCTTGCCCATGTCACATGGAGTTAGCCTAACGAAGACTGACTGTCCTTCCAATCAGATTGAGAAGGATCGTATGAGTAAGATCCCATATGCGTCGGCTATTGGATCTATCATGTACCCCATGTTATGTACTAGACGAGATGTGTCATATGCTTTGAGTATGACAAGTAGATACCGGTCCAATCTGGGTGAGAGTCACTGGATTGCTTTCAAGAATATCCTTAAGTACTTGAGAAGGACTACAGATGCATTCTTGATATATGGAGGGGAGGAAGAACTCAGTATAAAGGGTTACACTGACGCGAGCTTCCAAACCGATAAGGATGATTTCACAACGTCGTCGGATTATGTGTTTTGCCTAAATAGAAGAGCTATGAGATGGAAGTTCTTAGCAAGAGGCAGTTGCTTATTATACAACAAAGGCTGAGTAAATTGCTGCATCAAATGCATTGAAGGAAGCTGTTTGGATCAAGAAGTTCATCACTGAACTAGGTGTGGTTCCTATCATAGTGGATCCCATTGCATGGTATTGTGACAACAATGGGGCGATCGCACAAGCTAAGGAACACAGGTCGCACCAAAAGTCCAAACATATACTTTGGAGATTCCATCTCATTCGAGATGCAAGAGGGCCGCACTAGATCGATATGCATACGAGATGCACCTGATAAGCTCTAGTGCAAGTGGGAGACTGTTGGTGTAGGCACTAGAGCAATCTATTTTAGTGTGCAAATTTTTTTGGCCACACAATTCATTGTATTAAATATGGAGATATTAATATAATGAAGTCCTTATATTCAATTGTTGTCATATTAAACTATCCATGGTCAAGTATAATGGTTAATAGGACAATCATTATGCATAGAGACTAGTATGTGAGTAGATTGATATGGAGATATCAAGTAAAACACATGGGTGTGCATTAGGAGTAATGGCATACTGGATTGACCCTCCACGAGAAGGCTACATGGAAGTTATGTGAATGTCACAAGTGATTATCGTAGTGACAATGGTGTTGTGGTCGTTTCAATTGAAGTCACTTGATACTCTAGTTGTGAATTATCATGTTTTGATATCGTCAAACGTTGCACTCTAACTGGGTAACTATAAAGGCGATAAACGAACATGATAAGAAGCAATCTGGGAGATGGTAGTGATGTAGAGAGGATTTATCGCTCCCACATAACGGGGGTATGTATCGATGGTCACTCGATGAGTAGGACATAAGAAAATGCCTGGCCAAGCTCAGATAAATCAATATACGATATTGATGTTATAAGTTCGGTTAAGTCTACTCACAAATCCAGAAAGTATGGATTGGATAGACGAGTGTGACATCTGTGTCTCATTCCAATCCGAAAACTGTGAAAAAGGGACTATACAATACGGTAACATTGGTCACAGAGGTTTGTCAGATCAGTGACTATTCCTATTACTTGGGTAGCATTGATGTGTTGCTAAACACCGCTCAATGTTTGTAATTATTACTACCAACGTAATAGGAACATGCAGGGTCACACACCAAAAAAATTAGACTGGATGTAGATGTTAATTAGTTGAACTAATTAATAGTAAAGAATCTGGGATTAAAGTGCAATGACGTGCATATTTAGTTGGACTAAATTGCAAGTTGGACTGAAATAAAAATTGATCCAAACTGTTGGATCTAATTAGTAGCGGGGCAAGTTTTTAATTAATAAAGATTTATTAATTATAAAAACTAGTTCAGCCATAATTTTTCATTAGATGAAAATTTAGTGAGAGGCAGAGAAAAGAAGAGGAGGCCGAACGCCCATACCCGACTGCAGAGAAGAGGCGGCCCCCTTTCCTCCTCCATTGTTGCACGAGCTTGATTGGATCAAGCCTCCTGATTACTCCTTCTCCTATACCGCTAGCACGAACAGTAGATGAAGATCCATTTGTTGATCCTACGGTGTGGATACCAGCATAGGCGTGGACATTATTTCTGCGCAGCGATTGTTCAGACTGAAAAAGGTAACCCTTCTCCTTCATCATCTTATGATGCTTCACATGTGATCCGTGGAGAGTTTTTGGCAGAAATTTTTGCATTTCCACTGCGTAACCTGTACCAAAACCCTACACATGCTGGGAATCGGCCCGGGCCACCCTAAAATGAGCTAGGCGCGGTCACGGACCGACCCGTCCAACCCTTGAACCGGTTCGACCCCCCGTAAACCCCCCCACCCGGCCCCAACCCGGTGCGGTTCAACTTTGACCCTGTCCGACCCGGCCCGGCCCCCTCCAGTCAGGTTCAGACCCTCAAAACGGTACTCTATTTTTTTATTGATAAAATATATATTTTTAATATATTAATAATATTTTAACCCGACCAACCTTACCCCTTAACCCCCGGCCCAGAGGGTTTAAGTTCTCTCCCCTCCAATCCGACCCCGTCTACCCATGTTCCTCGACACGGGCCGACCCCCTCCCAAACAGCTCCTACAAGGAATCAGCCCGGGCCCTGACACCTGTAATATTGATGGATGTGTGAGATTGGATAATGACAAGGCTGGCATTGGAGGGGTCTTCAAGATCAGCAACGGAGAATAGAAACTTGAATTCATTGGCAGAATCAGAGGGTGCACTAGATTGGAAAGTGAGATTTGGAGCATCACAGAGTGTTGGCATTAGCGTACAACAAAAACATGATCATTTGGAAACTGAAAGCGACTTTTTAGAGGCTGTCAATATCTTCCAAGAGAACGCCAATAGACTGTAATACTCCATATTTATCATAAGGGTAGTTTGGTAATTTAAACGTGCAAATTTCAGTTTAGAGTTTTCAAGAAATTATTTGAGATTTCCGATATTTAAAATTTATTCGCTGAGAAATTTGCGCGAGAATTTTGAAAGCTAGATAATTGTGATAAAGTAATATTCAGCAAACTGTCATATTTTGGTATTAAAGTAAATTATTGGTAAATTATATTAGTAACAATTAGTCGTAAGAATATGCCATATTGTTATTAGTTAAACGGTATATTAGTAAAATAATAATCTGCTATGCTACATTATTATTAGAAAATTATAATAATAACAATATGAATAATAATTTGAGAAAATTATTCGGGTAAAATTTTAGGAAACGTTAGATTAATATTTTTAATTTAATTCGGGTAAATTTCTTTATTTTTATCGTTAGCACGTGTACGACCACCGCGATACTTGTGTGTATTTGCCACACACAATCACACTGCCATTCGGTGTGGTCACACCCTATACTTTCTCGAGACTTCATCTTCAACTTGAATTCATATCCTTAGAGATTTTTCCTTCGGTTTGATTTTTTTCACCACCACCGAACTCAACATCTTCTCTTCCACCGCCACCTCCTCCATATATATAAACAACTCATCACCATCCCCTTCATCATCACCAGATTCATCACCACCAGCAACATCATCATCATTATCATCATCAACCACCATGACCACCGTCAACACCACCACCAAACACCATCGAAAACAAAATCACAACCACCATCTCTTCTAGCTCTGCTTCTCTCTCTCGCAATCTCTCTGTCTCGACACAACAACAGAAACAACAACAACCTCCTCCATCACCACCGTCACCATCTTCTTCGTCTCCGGCGAAATCACCAACACCACCACCTTGAGCACCACCATGGCCACCCCCATATTCTCTAGCCTCTGTTTCTCCCTCTTTCGTGCTCTCTGCCGCGAACAGAGCAACAGCAGCAGTGGCTAGAGCCACAACCACCCCCGCTGCAAACTCCGGCGAGAAACAACTGCCACCTCCACCTCCACTTCTCATACTCTCTGCCACCATCTCTTCGTCTCTCCCTACTCTGTTTCACCCCTTTCTCTGTCCAAAAACAGAGAACAAACAGCAGCACTAGCAGCTAACAGTGGCAACACAGCCACCACCGTCGCCGCTACCACCGTCGGGGAACAAACCCGAGAGACCCACAACCACCATCCCTGCTCTTCTCTCTCTCTCCCCTCTGCAACAACCTGAAACAAGAGAGAAGAAGGAGGCATATCAGAAACAGAGTACCGCCATCATCACCGCCAAACCTCCATTAACGCCGGCGAAACTCCGGCCAAAATCCACCCGATTCGAAACAGAGCTACCCGCCTCTCTTTCTTCATCCCTATGGCCTCTAGGAGGGCCGACCAAGCCAGGAGAAGGCTCAATCGAAGCCCGGAACCACCGGAGAAGGTCCGACGAGCTCCACCTACGGCGATAATTTCGACGACTTGACCCGATTCAATTCTTGGCCGTTTCTTGCGATTCTTGGTTCCGGTATGCTCTATTCATCACCCTGAGTTGATTTATACATTCAAAATCTCGTATGGATACTTGAATTTGCATGTAGATGGATCAAATTAGAAGTTCATGTTTAGGGGGAGGTAGTTGTTATTTTCATAAAGTAGTTTAGTTAAAAGAAGGGGGTATTTCTGCAATTTCAGTAGAACATGGGGTTTGTTTGTTATTTAACAATCTGAAGAAATAAAATAAAATAAAAATAGGATTTTCAAGTTTAAATTAATTCCTACACTTTCTAGCTATTATTTTAATTAAATAATAATAATAGTAATAATAGAAGTGATAATAATAATAATAGATAGTAATAATAATAATAATAGTAGTAGCAATTATAATAAATAGTAGCAATAGTAATAATAATAATAAGCATAAGGGTAAAAGACACTTACCACCCCTGGGTTTAGGGAAAATTCCACTGACCACCCCTGGGTTTTGGATAAAGACACTCCGCACCCAATTTTGGATGGAGGCTAACAGTTAACTAAGAGTACAAGGAAAAAGACTAATTTACCCCTTAAATGTGATAAAATTAGCTCCTATATATAACCCTCATCTCTCATTCTCTCCCATTCTAACCCTAATCTCTCTCTCTTCCCCTATTTCTCTCTTTCCCCTCTTACTGTGAAATCATATGTGAAGTCCTCTTCTCCTTCATTTCTTTCGTCTTCTGCTCTCTCTCTTTCGATCTGAACCCCATGGAAGCAGAGCACCACCACAGACACACACCACACCAACCCTCCTCTCCTCCTCCTTCAACACCCGACCACCTATGCCACCACACAGAGAGATTGAGGGAGTTTGGGGGTTAATCTGGGTTTGAATCAAGTCTGGGTTGCTTTGAATCTGAGTCAGATCTGGAGGGTTATTTTGATTCTCAAAACAAAATCTCTCTTCGTCCTTCTCTCTTACTGTCTCTCTCAGTCATTGTAGCGGATTCTTGGTTTGGTGTTTTGGTCTGGGTTCACTTTGACCGCCCCAATCGGTCGATGGGAGTTGGGTGTTGCAGGGCCTGAGTGGCGATCGATTCGCCGTCGTTGATTGGCGGTCGATTTTAGTGGTCGATTTTGTGGCGCTGGGTTGGCGGGCGGTCGATTGCAGCGGTGGTGAGTTGGTGGCGTTGTCTTGGGTGTGAATAGAGCAACGAGTCAGTGGGTATAGACTCAAGTTGTGGATGTTCGATTTGGCTTGATTAAGAGAAGGGGCATGGAATGGTTGTTGATTTCTGGTTTGGGGCTAGAATTTGCAAAATGGTCTCTTAATGATGGCTGTTTCAACCTCTTTTGGTCAACTTCTGTAAACACATACACTGTTGGGTGAAATGCTTTGGAGGTAAATGTAATCACTGAAATGGGAATTCTATTGATATTTTTTTGGATTATGATTTCTAGTTTGGGGGTTGTAAACTTAAGTTGTAAGTTGTTTTTGTGTTGGTGGTGGCGTTGTTGTTGGTGCGATGGCGAATCAATGGTGGCGATGGTGAATCAATGCGGCGGTAATGAAGGTGATGGTGGCGGCGGGGATGTGGTAGAGGTGGAGGTCAAGAACACCAAGAATTTTGAGGTGGTGGTGTTGGGTGGTTTTTCAATTGGCATTGATTCTCATTTTTTCTGGTTTTCAAGTAGGTTGAGGTATTTGTCGTTTAGAGTTAAATGTTTGATCTTTTTTTGGTATGGTGTTGGTGGTGCTCAAGAACACCAGTGTTTGATCTTTTTTAGGTGTTGGTGTTCTTGTCATTCTTGAAGATACACATGGGAAAAAAAGAAAAAAACAAACAGGGGTAATATGGTCCGAAAAAAATCGATCATCTACTTTTTAACGGAACCTAACAGAAGGGTGCAAACTGTCCACGGAATATTCCGTTATTTGGGTGCGGAGTGTCTTTATCCAAAACCCAGGGGTGGTCAGTGGAATTTTCCCTAAACCCAAGGGTGGTAAGTGTCTTTTACCCTAAGCATAATAATAGTAGTAGTAGCAATAATAATAATAATAATAATAATAATAATAATAATAATAATAATAATAGTAATAGTGATGCTAGTAGTAATTGTAACAAATAGTAATAATAATGATAGTAATAGTAATAGTAATAGTAATGATAATGATAATGATAATAATAATGGTTGTAATAATAATAGGAAAATAAAAGTAAGTTAAGATAATAATAGTGACTAGGGAAATAAAATTTTATTTTGAAAATGATTTTTATATTTAAACCCAAATCTACAAATATAATTATTATTTTAATTAAATGAAAGTGATTTAAATATATAGATAGTATATGTAAAAATAATTGCTAGTTAAATAATAGTTATTTTGGAAGTAATTATAATTTGCAATTGTTTATTAAGAAATGTATTAGAATTTAAAGTTAACGATTTTCTTAATTAATAACAAACAATTTTTTATAAGAAGAATAATACATCTCAAACTTAAATATTTATATTCATTTATTAGAAATATTTCAAAATAGTCTTTAAATTTAGTTTCTATAGATTTTCTAAATAAATAGTTATTTTAATAATGTTACTCTTTATAGAATTTTGTTACTTAGAAAATAAGTAAGTCAGCTAAAATAATATTTAGTAAATATAAAAACTTGTGAAATTAATTTATAGGTTTCTACATAATAATAATAGAGCTTAAAATTATTATTAAGAAATTATAAGCATAGTATATGAAAGTTAAATAATGAAACTCTATATAGAAATTCTTATTTTGACACGTGTATCGATAACGCGTAGGTGACGAATCTGTTGACGAAGACTATGTGTCTTTCTAAGGGAGTGATATGTGCTATTCATTAAGCAAGGTAAGTAATATGCCAAGCCTAGCTAGCCCAGCTTCCTTCGTGTCCTAACGTGATTTTTAATACTTGTCTCAAAATGTGTTTATGAATTATATGTTCTTATTTGTGATTACTTTACATTTCAAAGAAGCTGTCTTGATTTGATACTGTCACACAAAAATAATAACTCATAATAACATAAAGTGGAAAGAGTTGTGCGGGAGAAGCTTATTATTATTGTCGAGTTGACTTTGACCACTCGACCCGTGATTTAGATCGGTCGTGGTTGGTTACGGCCACCCGACCCGTTTATTTTTCTCGGTCGCAACCTGCCGGGTTGCTCCATGTACTCACCTCTCTGGCCGCAAGAAGTCTTAGGGGGGTGCCGGCACTAAAGGTCTTGGAGTATGCGAGATGGATAGTTCCTTCCACGTATCAACAAAGATAATAATACGGTTTTGGATATTTATAAAAGAAAGAGAAGAAGAGATTGGTAATTATACTCCCCGTGGAAAGTTGAGAAAGAAAATTAAAAGAGAAAGGAGTTTACATTTGAGTTCCTACTTTACTGTTTTACAATTTCTTCCTCTTCGTTATTATTATGAAAAGTAAACATGTCTCGTCTTCCGTTTTACAAGCTTGGGTGTTACTTACTCAGTATTTTATGCTGACTTTAGAAAACTGCGGTCTTTGTTTCCTTCCCCCGCAGGTTTAGAAGAAGAAGACTACGACATGACCGGGTACAGGACTCACTTAGACGGATATCACGAGTAGTAATGTAGTCTGACTAGTCAACATAATGTAGTAGTTTTGCAAACGCGTGTGTAATATATAAAGACTCGTGTAATGTTTAATAGTATTGTAATATATGGATGTTGTACTTATGACTTCCACCAACACTTTTGGCATCGCCCTCCCGGGCTTTCCGGTCCGGAAGGAAGGCTTGGGGACCACGGGGTGTTGCATAGACCTTCCTCCATGAATGCTCAAGTCAATGATGGAAAGAAGCTCCTTAGCAGGATAGTGAGAAGAATCAAACATGTTGGTCGTGATGCTAATGAGGTTGCTAACACACTTGCCTTGCAGCTGAACAAGTGGATCATTTGAAGATTCTGGACGAGGAGCCAGATTCTGTGAAAGGTCTGGTCATTGCCGACAGATTGAGGATTGTAATGTTTATCTAGTTGAACCGTTGTGTTTGAACGTTGTTTGTTGTTTGTTTAATTTCCGTAGTAGCTAAAAAAAGTAAGAGTGAAGAGAAAAAGGAGATGGTGAACTCGGGTTAGAGACGTCCTGATTTTAACACTACAAATTCACATGAAGATCCGGAGAAAGGGGGGGGCAATTGGAAATATGCCATTATGTGAATTGGTCTTAGAAAAATGCATTCGGGTGAATTGGTCTTTGAAAAATACCCTCCTTTTTAAACACTAGGTAACAAGTGGTTGTTAGCAGCGTAGTGGGGCCATCTGTCTCTCTCGTCTCCATTCTCTCTCTCTCGTCTCCATCTGCCTCTCGTCTCCATCTCTCTCTCTCTCGTCTCCATCTTTCTCTCGTCTCCATCTCTCTCTCTCTCTCTCGTCTCCAAAGACGGTATGTCTCGTCTCCAAACAGAATAGTTAAATGACTCTAAAAACAAACCCTAAAAACGCGTACTCTCTCTCTCCAACATTGAATTGTTTTTATCTACCTCAACCTACCAAGTACAGTTGAATTTACTCCAACTGTAAACTTTATGAATGTATACCTTAAACTCCTCAAGAATATGGCTCATTTTTCACTCTCATTGGCTCCAGTTCTCCCATAGAAGTATCCCATTTGTCTGTACAAGTCTCTCTCTTTCCCCACTTTTGTTCTTCAGCTACGGTAAAAACTTAAACTCTCATCTCTCTGCTTTTTTCCTTATTATATGTTGATCACAGTACTCTGAAATGTATGGTATTCTCATTTATTTACTTTCATCCTTCCAATATGTTCATCACATTACTCTAAAATGTAGGTTACGTTCGTTATATTTCTGCTCTGTTCTTCATTATTATTAGTTTGATGTGTGCTGTTGTATGTGGAGAGACTGGGACGAGTATATTCATCGTCTCTGTCTTCTCATAATACTGAGACGTGAACTATGCTCGTACCAGTCTTCCCCATGCACAACTGGGAATAGCAAGGCCTGCCAAACTGGGACGAGAAATCTCTCGTCTGGCATTCAAATCACAGACGAGGACTCGTCCCGGTCTGGCATTTGATAGACTCGTGGGACGAGTAATCTCTCGTCTGGCCTTCATATCGCAGACAAAAGATCACTCGTCCCAGTCTGGGGTGTGATAGACTCGTACGCGTACGATACTCAAAGATGACAAGACAGGGACGACAGAGACGAGCATACCCTAAACCCTAAACCCTGAAATCCTCTCTTATCGTGAAAAAATGGTATTCAATATTAAAAATGTAAATTGTAAGTCCTAAACCATATAATAATGTAATCTAAACTATAAACTCAAAATCATACAATCATCATATCTTAATCATGTAATGCCTAAACCTTATACATACCATTAAACCAACTAACATCCTCCCAAAATCCTACATTTGTAGACACTAAACGCTATAACCAACTAAGTATCATTCCTATAGCCACTAAAGATGTTAATTGTAAGTCCTAAACCATATAATCATGTAATCTAAACTATAAACTCAAAATCATACACTCATCATATCTTAATCATGTAATGCCTAAACCTTATACATACCATTAAACCAACTAAGTATCATCTAAACACTAGAACCAACTAATTATCATTCCTATGGCTACTTAAAGTGTTATTAAATAATACTAAACATGAATCCCTAAATCATAGAACATCCAAGCATTTTAAGTAAACTCTGAGATTGTACACCTAAGACTGGGACGAGTATACTCTCGTCCCAGTTGTAAATACAGGGACGAGTATTCTCTCGTCCCAGTTGGAAATACTAGGACGAGCATTTCCTCGTCTCATTATTGGAAATACTGGGACGAGCATTTCCTCGTCCCATTATTAAAATAAATATGTTGTCTGAGATGGCGGTGGTCCCTCTCCTCCCTGAAAAAAGTACAGAACATTCTGTTACCCATCATATGGTGAGAGAAAACATTTTTTCTTTGTCAGACCAAACCTTAATTTCCAAACCCTAAAATCATTCTCTCTCTTTCTACTATCCGAACCCCAAACCCTAAAATCATTCTCTCTCTTTCTACTATCCGAACCCTAAACCCTAAAATCATTCTCTCTCTTGACATGTAGAAATGGTGAGAAAATTGATGTTCCGTGCTGTTTGGAATGGTGAATGGACGCGTGCTGAAGGTAGACACATATACATAGGTCAGGCAGTGAAGAATGCAGTTTTCAAGATAATTCAAGGCATTACCGTGGAATCTTTGGAGCACGAAGTTTCGGTCAGAATGGATACAGATTGTCCGCCTACCAAAAAGATTGTCTTATGTTATCATTTCCAATTTCCAGATGCTAACCTGATCGAGCCTAATATCCTCACTAAAGATTTAGAAATCAAAGATATCTTTGATACTACGGAAAATGGATATATTGTAACCATGTACGTCACGTTAAAGGATTTGGTGGATCAACCATACATTAATGCTGACGTTGCTGACCAGGATTTGATGGATGAAACTGAAACCCTTAACAATCAGTTGGTTCCTTTGAGCCCCCCCCCCTACATACCGCGAGGATTACTTTCAGGGTATAGAGATACTCGCCGAGGATCATGACGAAGACAGGGTAGCATATAACGCAATAGATCTCACTCCGTCTCCGGTTCACTGTAACGACATTGTGCAATTAGCTGACAAAGTTATGGTTGCCACTAATGAGTCAATGGGGCAAACTAATCTTGCATTGGCAACTGTTGCGGTAGATTGTACAGAGAGTCGTGGACAGACTGGTGTGGGAAGGCTAGACGGTCTGGAAATAGAGATGAAAGGTTTGTATACTGGGAGGGCGTTGTCCCACCATATCAGAACGGTTGCAGGTTTGAAGAGATGGACTTTTTACGTTTATAAGCGAGACCAGACTCGTATTATACTGCGGTGCTTGAATCGGGAATGCAAATGGATGCTTGGGGCTTACAAGCAAAAAGATTCCGTGCACTACCAGTTGAAGAAACATAACCCCATTCACACATGTACGGCATGCAGCGTAGATGGGAAGCACCGTAACATTAATAGCGAAGTGATCGCGCAGGAATCGCTGGGAATGATAGGCCAAACAAAAAGGCACCCACAATCAATGAAGTACAGAACATCGCCTTAAGAATGGGAAGTAGAATATCGTACTGGCCGGCATGGTATGCACGTCAAAGGGCCAAACAGATGATCCAGGGTACTCATGCTCAAAATTACGCCGATCTTCCCGTGTTCATGTCATTATGTGAAATCCTGAACCCCAGTACTAAATGGGATATGGGAGTGGACGAAGGTGGTGTTTTCTTGTACTGTTTCCTTGTGTTCGGAGCACAAATTCAGGGGATACCATATATGCGACCCGTAATTATCATCGACATGTCGCACATGAAGAAAGAACCCCTGCAATTGGTCTTATGCACAATGGTTGATAGCCAAAAACAGTGCTATCCCATTGCATGGGGACTAGTGGACAAGGAAAACACCGCTGCATGGACTTGGTTCTTACAAAGACTGAGGTTAATTGTCCAGGATCATTCGTTTCAGATCGGCACCAGGCTATCATCGATTCAGTCAAGGCCGTGTACCCCTTATCCAACCACGTCCACTGCTATTACCATTTGAAAATGAACGCCTTTGAAGCATTACAATACACAAGTGGGTGCCTCATTACCACGATGCGGCCTATACATTTGATATGCGTGTGAGTCACATCTGATAGACATGGGTATTGAGTGCGACAAAGTAAACAGCGTTAACGACAAGACCGTCGAACGTTACTTCCGGGATGCCGGTCTAGAGAAATGGGCAAGGTCCCATTGTAAAACAGCACGGTTTGAGATGCTTACATCCAACTATGCTGAGTCTATTAACTCGTGCCTGCTGCCGACCAGGTCTAACAAAGCTCTCACAATGTTCTCCCAAATATGCGACCATCAGAGCGAGTGGCACCTGAAAAAACGAAACTTCAGAATTGACATGGGAAACACCTACCTGACTGCGAAAATGGAGAAAAGAATGTTGAGTCGTTCTATAAAGTGTATAGATTTTCGCGTGCGACCAATTTCAGAGTCTCTGTATGAAGTCCTCGGTAATCATCTGAAAACTCATATCGTGGAATTCAAACCTGGACATTGCCTCGGAACCTGCACGTGCGGAAAATACCAACAGATGTGGTTCCCTTGTGTACATGCGTGTGCTTGTGCAAAAGAACTCAGAAAACTTGGCCGTTACAATGCCGACCATGATATGAAGGTCATGTACGACCACACCAGCAGGTTCTATTCACTGGAATTCTACAATCTGGCTTATGCAGGTACAATTAAGACTCCTCCCAACCCAGCAACGTGGAGCACAAGCGAAGTCACAAGCGAAGTACCTGCACACATAAGAAACATTCGCCCACTTCCACCGAAGAAAGATGTAACAGTAGGGAGGGACAAGGAGAAAAGACACAAGCCAATGGTCGAAAACGTTCGTGAAAAGAAGCGAGGAACCGGAACGTACGGATGTAGCCATTGCCATGTAAAAGGGCATACCAGAAAGATTTGCCCTCAATTGAAAAATTAATATTGTGATAGAAGCCGTTGTTCTTCGTTCTTTGTAATGTAATTCCAAGTTCGCAACCTTTTATGATGATTGCGCAAACAATATATCTTTTATTTCGATCAATTATTGTGTTTTTTAATATGAATATGCATTTTATTACATAAATAAACAATATATCTTTTGTTTGGATCAATTATTGTGTTTTTTTAATATGAATATGCATTTTAATACATAAATAAACAATATATCTTTTATTTCGATCAATTCTTGTGTTTTTTAATATGAATAAATTGTTTATTACATAAATAAACAATTTTTTTTTTTAAAATTTATTGGCAAAGAGGAAAACTTTGATACATTGTAAAACTGTTACATGTTTTAAATTTTGATACATTTCTTACAAAAACTGTTACATTTTTCAAGAATGTATCAAAATTATTACAAAAATGTATGAAAATTATTACAATTTCTAGAAAACATACATGCATGTTTTCTAGAAAATGTAATAATACCCGGCACATGAACCTAAATCTCTCTCCGTCTCTTCATCTACCCAGGAAGCACTACAAAAGCCACTGTTCTCTCCAAAACTCACCACATTCTGAAATGGCAAAGAAGAAGGTACCAAAGGAGTGGGAAAGCGACGAGGAGGAGGATAGTGAAAGGTCCAAGGACGAGGACGAGGAAGAGGAAGAAGATGAAGACAGTGAAGAAGACAGTGAAAAAAACAGTGAAGAAACTGACAGTGATGCAGAAATCACAACCTCTTTCAGGGCAAAAAGGGGCTCTGAAACGACTCAGTACACTGAAGATGAAGACGAAGAAGATGATGATGACTCCGTGGACTGGCCGCCATCTCCGCCGCTGAAGAAAAGAAACAGAGACGACAGCAGTGAAGAAGAAGATCCGGAGCTCTGGCCTCGCAAACCCAAAAACCCCAAAAAATGTAATCTTTCTTCATGTTTTTAAGTTTTTATTGTAATGAAATCTTTTCTGAACTTCGTCATCTTTGATTATGACTGTTCATCTTTCCAAAGTTTGTCGTATTTTTTTCTGAAAAAACACAGTTTCTGTGTAAGACGAGCAGTTGTTCGTCCCAGTGTTGATCTGCTCGTCTCAGTATCAGTATGACAATATACTTAGACGAGCAGAACTCTCGTCTCAGTATATTGCCACACTGAGACGAGCAATCAAGAATGAGACGAGGGAATACAAACTGGGACGAGAAACAACTGGGACGAGAAACAACTGGGACGAGCACACAAGTCTCACGTCCTAGTTGTAAAGAATAGTGAAGAGAGAGTTTAGTTTTAAAAAGAAAGTTAATCAAAAGATAATTGAATTAGTTACAATGGTTAACCCTAAGTCAGGGAGAAACTATTCATTGGGTCTAGCCCCACCACTGTGGCATGCCTGCGTGGTGGGGCGCACCATTCACTTTCTGACAAATATGCACAATTTGGTGGGTTCCATCTGACTAGTGCATATTTGTTTGAAGGTAAATGGTGCGCCCCACCACGTAGGCATGCCACAGTAGTAGGGCTAGACCCAATGAATACTTTCTCTAAGTCAGGTCAACAAATAAACATAAGTGAGAGACGGGTATTTTTCAAAGACGAATTCACCAGACGGGTAGGACGCCAATTCTTCCGAGAAAGGGGGTCCCTTGACTCACTGGTCTGGCACAATTACAAACCGTACTCAATTGACCCATACCGTACTCAATTGACCCATCTATCATATGATAAGAGTAATAAGTCTCACACAGAAAGAGTAGATTACTTAAATTAATACTCCATTATACTGCCATAAGACAAAAGCTTAATTGCAGAACATTCATGGCGTTTTATGCTTTCTTGGGTCCACCTATCCCAATTTTCTCCTTCTAAATTCACATCCTTAATCAACAACAACCTGGAAACAGCACAGCTCTTCTTTCAGTCATTCACACCGCAAAGCGTCAAATCATGGGTTGCCTTCATCCGGACACATTCTCAACTGCGTTCTGTCTCTCTGGTCCAGAAGCTACACCCGTTTCGTTTAATTGAATTTTTCAATCATTGTAGCTTCTTTCTCAACTGAGGTAAGCTCAGAACTGCAATTCTTACATTATTTTGAATAGATCTGGTGTTTAATGGACACCAATTTCTGAATTATTGGATTTCTCAGTGGTGGGTATTCTACATTTTTGTCAGTCCATGGTTGTTTGCTCTTGTTATTTGGGCATTCACTGGAAAGTTCATTCATTTTCTTGGGATACCCAGAAATGGGAAAGATGAAACCAGTGCTGTGTTTGTCTCTATTTTTCTTTGTTTCATTACTGTTTCTTGAATCCTCTGCTTCATTCATCCCTAGAGATAGCTATTTGATTGCTTGTGGGTCTTCAAGAAATGTTGCCTACCTAGGTCAGACATATGTTTCTGATTCCTCAGAGTCTTCAGTGTCACTGAAATCTCAAGGTAACTTGTATGCAGCCACCTCAAATTTGACTGCCCCTTCACCTATCTACCAGTCTGCTAGAATTTTCTCAAACACTGCCTCTTACAAGTTTAAAATCAAGCAACAAGGCAGGCATTGGGTTCGCCTTTATTTCTATCCTCTCCCAGATGTTGGTCACAACTTATCTTCAGCTTCATTAACTGTAGTCGCTGAAAACTTTGTCCTCTTGAACAACTTCACATTCAAGAACCACAAGAGGTCTTATATGTTCAAGGAGTATGCAGTGAATGTGACCACAAACAATTTGGTTGTGACTTTCATTCCTTCTAATAATTCGTCCGCCTTTGTTAATGGCATTGAGGTTGTGTCTATCCCGGATGACATCATTCCTGACCAGGCACTTGCTATAAAACCCTCTGCTCCTTTCAGTGGTTTATCGCAGTACGCCTTTGAGACTGTTTACAGGTTGAATATGGGTGGTCCTTTGCTCACTGTTCAGAATGATACTCTGGGAAGAACTTGGGAGAGTGATGTGAAGCATCTCCATGTGAACGGTTCTGCGGTTAATGTGTCGATTAGTCCAGGAAGCATCAAGTATACACCTTCTCTGACCCCTGAGATTGCACCAAATTGGGTTTACGCTACAGCTGAAGCCATGGGAGAGGCCAATGTACCCAATGCAAACTTCAACTTGACTTGGGTCCTTCCTGTTGACCCGAGTTTCGCCTATTTCGTTCGGGTACATTTTTGTGATATTGTGAGCAAGTCTTTGAATAGCCTCGTGTTTAATCTGTACATTAACTCCGAAATGGTTCTTGGGAGTCTTGACCTATCAACCATAACCGGTGACTTGGGTAAGCCTTATTACAAAGACTTTATCTCAAATTCATCGGATGGTACTTCAGATACATTAACTGTAAGTGTTGGTCCGGATACAGCGGCTGACGTCACAAATGCACTCATGAACGGTTTGGAGATCATGAAGATTAACAATGATGCGAGAAGTTTGGATGGTTCCTCATCGGTTGAGAATCTCCTTCCTGCTGCCCCCACTAAAACCAGCAAGATTGCCATTATAGCTGGTTCAGTTGGAGGAGGTTTAGCTTTATTAGCTATAGTTGGTGTGTGTTGTTGCTGTTTATTATCTCGCAGCCGCCGCAAGTCAAAGACTACAAATACAACCCAACCACACTCGTGGATGCCTCTACCCTTGTATGGGAACTCGCGAACCATCACGAAAATGTCCACTACCTCCCAGAAGAGCGCAACTGCCAGCTGCATCTCGCTGGCTTCCTCGAATCTTGGTCGAATATTCACTTTCCATGAAATCATGAACGCGACTAGTAAATTTGACGAGAGTTTACTTCTTGGTGTTGGTGGTTTCGGTAGAGTATACAAAGGAACTCTAGAAGATGGAACTATCGTAGCTGTGAAAAGAGGAAACCCTAGATCTGAACAAGGCCTAGCGGAGTTCAGAACCGAGATTGAAATGCTGTCCAAGCTTCGCCACCGTCACCTTGTATCTCTTATTGGATACTGTGACGAAAGATCAGAAATGATATTGGTTTATGAGTACATGGCAAATGGACCTCTCAGGAGTCATCTCTATGGAACGAATCTCCAACCTCTCTCGTGGAAGCAAAGGCTTGAGATATGCATTGGGGCAGCTAGGGGGCTTCATTATCTCCACACAGGGGCATCTCAGAGCATCATTCACCGCGACGTGAAGACGACAAATATTTTGTTGGATGAGAACTTTGTAGCCAAAGTTGCGGATTTCGGGCTCTCTAAAACGGGTCCAGCCCTTGATCAGACCCATGTAAGTACTGCTGTTAAGGGTAGCTTTGGATACCTTGATCCTGAATACTTTAGAAGGCAACAGCTTACGGAGAAATCAGATGTTTATTCTTTTGGAGTCGTCCTGATGGAAGTTCTATGCACAAGGCCAGCCCTAAATCCAGTTCTTCCCAGAGAGCAAGTTAATATTGCAGAATGGGCCATGAATTGGCAAAAGAAAGGGATGTTGGATCAAATTATGGACCAAAATCTGGTGGGGAAGGTAAATCCAGCTTCTCTCAAAAAGTATGGAGACACGGCGGAGAAGTGTTTGGCGGACTATGGGGTGGACAGGCCATCAATGGGTGATGTTCTGTGGAACCTAGAGTATGCTCTTCAGCTGGAAGAGACAACATCAGCTCTCACAGAGCCTGAAGAAAACAGCACAAACCATATATCAGGCATTCCATTGACTCCACTTGAACCATTTGATAATAGTGTTAGCATGGTTGAAGGGCTTACTTCTGGGACTGATGATGATGCTGAAGATGCTTCGACAAGTGCTGTGTTCTCTCAACTTGTAAATCCCCGTGGAAGATGAGCACCCCTACTTCAGCGAAGTTCTTATCTAAGCATTGGATATCTCTCTTGCGCTTGACAAGCAGTTAGCATTGACCAAGTAAGGAGAACCTGTTGGATTCTACATTTTATCGTGCTCATACACTCTGATTGTTTGTCTTCGTACCATTTATATTTTTGGTTCAACCATTGAATCATTAAAAGGTTAGCATGAATTCACATGTTGTAATATTTGAGTTTATTGAATGCAAGTTTCCATATTCCATCTTATGTTGACATAGTTGCTTGTATTTCCGTGTGTGCGACTGTATGCAGTTGATTCTTTTAATGATAGTGTTCTTTATTTACAAGTACCTGTCCTCTGGTACTAAGTATCTATAGTCTATACATGAATGTTACTCGCTAAGCAGCATGGACTCAGATACATGTGTGGTGCATGTTGATATCTAGAAAACTTCAGGCTTCCTAGGGTTCAGGACTTCTTTACATAACTTGGAAAAAAATTACTGATCTTCGTTCTTTTGAAACCAAGAGTAATTAAAACCCAGTTGGATTGGATGCATATGTTCTATACCAAAAATAATTTGTTAAAAATATGTTAGGACTCAGAATAGAAGAACATCAACTCTGGTTTCCTGCAAATGATTCCATCTCCACTAATTTGTGCCACTTCTGTAGTCTAGCATGCCGAAATCCTTAACAACTACCTAGTACCTACTATGAATGCTATACTCATGGCTTTGCCATGCACTTAAATTCGGCTTGCAAATTCAGCCAAGTTCACCTTCAATCTTTGACGTAGATGACACTTCATACTCCCAGGTTGTTCCTCAGTTGCATCAACTGAGTATCTACGACAACCAATAAGACAACTGATGCCTGAATCCAGATACAGTTTCGTGGTTGACCATCTGGCATCAAGCCAGGCCTTTATTTGCAGGCTGTGGCCTGACAGCAGCCTGGAATGGTCGTTACATGGCCTGCCAAATGGGTCAATTTCAGTTGACATAACAGCGGTTTCTTTTGGTCAGTCGGGCATAACTTGTTCATGATTGTGTCTTCAGAAAGCATGGACTTCTGCACATATAGCACACCTTGACTTGTGCTCATTAACAGAAAGAGACATTAGAATGATAAATGAGTTAATGTTGCTTATGCTTTTAATGTCTCTTTCCCTAGTACGTATCAGATAAACTGGAAATGACTAATATGCGGGTTTTAAATTACACCATAATATTGGGCATAATGGTCATTACTGTAGGTGTATTTTTTTGGTACAAACTACAGAAGCTAAAGCCTAACACATTTTAACCTGCCCTAAACCGTACAAATCAACTCAAAATGGTTCTTACGAAACACCTGAAGATGAGGAAAATATACAGAATCCTGATTAGCATCATCACAGTGATGGGCACGAGCATCAGCCACCATATTGCTTTCTCTCCAGATGTGGCTAACAGTACTTTGGGTTTAGGTGTATTCTGTTGTACATATTTATAGTAAAGCCAGGTTTTTTTATGTGGTCGATGCTTTGGGCTTTCAACCCATTATTCTAAAACCAGTTCATGGGAAGTGGAAGATAACATGTCTATGTAGCACATATTTTTAATTAGTTTGGGAGCTCTTAAAGAACTCTTTCACTTGATTCACCATTGAATTTAGACTTACAACATATATTATGAACAAGGGTTAGAAAAAAACCGCCTTGTCTCTAGTAGTTAGTAAATTCAATGTTGAAGTGAAGAGAGTTTTATTGCGTTCCAAGAAGCTCAATATATACATATCATTGTCTGTGTCTGTTGACGAGAAATATTGTCACTATTGTTGCAGTCATTATTGTTAAGAATCGTTGCTTGTCCCACATCGGGACTTTGGCTGTTTCTCCTGGGCCTGATAATAAGATACATGGGCTACTCTCCTCATTGCCAAATGGTTTTGGGTGGAACCCCAAGTTTTTGGACTGATCTTTAGTGCTCATGAGAAGAAATAGAAAGGTATCTATTGTGATACCTTCGTCTCATACAAAAAGCATAACTCTTTCACTCTCTCTTATGAGCTTATATCCGACAACATTTGAATTAGAATCTCTAATCCGTAATTTGGAGGACAAATTTCTGCTTAATTTAGATACATCTTGCAGGTATGATAAGAGAAGCCAAATGTCAGGTGAAGCTTGGGGTTGAGACCAAGGTCTTATGGAAGCTCTGGCAAAAGACTTAAAATTCACTATGCCAAAAATCATACCAGATGTCATTCAGAGTGTGGAAGTGGTTGAAGGTGATGGTGGAGTTGGTACTTGTCTTCCACTTTGGTTCTGGTAAGTACTGTTTACTGTTTCATTTGTCTTTTCAACATGTTAGCCCACAGAGATTACTTAATGCAGATCTGTGACAAAACTAAAAATATTTGAACATGTCTGGTGCTTACCTTTCTTCCCAAATGGCGGTAAGAAAAAATTATTGATGTTATAAAGACGGTAGGGGAATTGGTTAAACAGCCCCATGGTAAATGGGTTATCAGGTATTGGGTCAGATGTTCCATCATTTCTCAAGTGTAAAAATTGTTATGACAAGAAAAGAAGACTGGCTTTTTCAGCTGTAAGTGTGTTAAATATCTGAATGGTAAAGAGGCCAATACTTAGTTATCACATCTTGAGTTCGGGACTTTCGCATGCAATATAGTTGGAAGGTAAAGGACTTGTTGCATGATTTATAGACCACTGGTGGAGTGAGATACATAAGTCGGATTTCAGGACAAACCGTCTTGAATTGTTATGAATGTAACTTTAAAATATGTAGTAACACGGCTTGGGGTGGAATATCACATGCCAACATAAAGAATTTACTTTCTTATTGGATTTTTCTGTCCGTGTTTCATGAATTTCACTTTTGATAAGAGTTATAACGAGTGAAACCTGATTTTTATTTTTTATTGACATGATGTGACGAAATCACAAGCTGCAGAGGCAGAAAATGGAATTTCCAAACTGATGATATGAATTTCACTCTTGATAGGAGTTTTACTACTTGCTAATGAACTTTTGAATTATTATCAGTGTGTCCAGTATGAGCCATCAGAAGGAAAAACTAGTGGTTCTTGATGAGTCCATTCACATCATTGGATTACAAGTGGTGGAAGGAATCAATCTTGGTTTTTCTTCATACAAAACAGTTTTCCAACTAATTGCTGATCATGATGAGACACTGGTCGATATCAAGGTGGTACAGGAGACTGTTGAAGCAGATGAATGTCGTACTACGGCTACAGCAACATGGCCTGAAAATACTTTGAAAGCAGCAGTTTCTTTTATTCGTCACCTTGAGAACTATTGTCTAAGTCTATCTTGAGCCCAGAAACCAGCAGAGCCATGAAAGTTTTAAGTTCTAACTTCCAAAAGATTACAATGTAATGTGAGGTTTCTGGAGATGCAAGTTGTGTTTTGTTTGGACAAAGAGATGCAAGTTATGTTGAGCTTCTCGTGAAGCGTAATTAATTTGTAGTTCAATTTTTTGCACCTAGCCACCGCGACTTGGCTTCTTGGATATTAAATTTGGTGCAAATCACCTGAATTTGCTAATGGGTGGCTGGTGCTAGCTCAGTGGTAGAGCGTTCGAAGCCAAATGTCCCGAGTTTAGTGTAGAATAAAGAAGCTATCATCGGAGACGTTTTTTTCCAAACTCATTTGGATTGTTGAGGATGTATAAGTCCTTAGAAAATCATTTCTATTTCAAATATTGTTTCGCACACATTTCATTTCTCACTTACTTGATGAGTTGAGTATTAAATGTCGAAAAGAAATTATACTGGACTTTGAAATATTATAGGCCCTGTTTGGATAATAAGGTTGGGCAGGTTTGGTTAACCAAACTAGGTGGATGTTTGGATTATAGGGTTTTGGTTTTTAAAGTGTTGACTTTTATGTGAGTAGAAAAATGAGTGGAAAGTTGGTCCTTATTCTCTTACTTTTTTTTTCTCCTCTTAGAGTTATATTTATCATTAGTCTTATTTGTTGTGGTATTCTCTTATATCTGGCAACATTTAAGTTTTTATATTGTAACAAATAAGATGTCGCGTGCAACTCAGTGCTCATAACTAGTACACATAAATGGCTGATCAAACTGGTTACGAATTTGTCAGATCTGTAAGAACGGTTGTCAAGATGAGAAGGAGGTTTGTATTAGTAACTTGCTTGACCACATCCTTCTTTCCATTTTGTCAATGTTGGTCGTTGCAGGAGAAGCATAGATTGAACAAGTAGCCTAAATATGGTGCTCATTTTTTGTGGTGCGGGAACAAACAGGTCACACGCCTTCTTTGTATGAAAGTGTATTCAGGTAGGAAATGTGGCTTTTGCCCATAGAAAAGGAGATATAACGATATGACAACGGTGGTCCGATGTATAAAACCCTTCGATGATCAACTCAGTATCATAGAGAAGAAACTTAACTGACAAGAGCATAAATAAAGTACTTATGATATGTGAGAAAATTATAATGCGACCAGAGGTTTCGAGCCGAACAATCTTACTCCTAGGGGCCAGTTGAATACGCTGGGTCTGTTGGTTTATGCCCAGATGCAATTTTGTCGTGACATTTATTTATAAAGACTTATTCATTCTGTTACCTATATTGAGATATGTTGGCACAATATACTCATTAAAATAAATGTTGTATTCTTAAATATTATTATTGTTAATTAAGACGATTATAATACATCAAGACTAGTATGTGGTAGATTGATATGAGATATCAAGTATAACACATAGGTAAACATTAGGAGTAATGGTGTACTGGATTGGGTCGTCATGAGAACACTACATGGATGTTATGTGAGTGTCACAAGTGCGTCAACTAGTGAAAGTGGTGTTTCAATCATGTGACTTGAAGTCACTACATTCCCTAAATGCGGGGTGACATGTTTTAATACCGTCAACATCACTTTGTGGCAAGGTGATTATAAAGGCTGTAATTGGGCATTTTTTATGAAACATGTTGAGGGGTGTGAGTGATGTAGATATGATTGTCCCCCCTGCATAGCAAGAGTAAATATCCACGGCCACTCGATGAGTGAGACTTAGGAAAATGCATGGTCGTGCTCAAATGAATCAATATGAGATATTGATGTCATTTGTCCATCTAAGTATTCTCAGGGAATCAAGAAACTATAGAGTGGATATACAAGGGTGAAACTCCATGCCCTGTGTCTAATTTGGATATTGGGACAAATGGATTATACGACACTGTAACATTGGTCATAGAGGTTAGTCAGATCACTGGTATTCCTATTACTTGAGTAGCATTGATGTATTGCTAGATACCGCTCAATGTTTGTAATTGTTACTGCCAACGTAATTAGGAACCTACAGGGTCACACAAAATAATGAATCAACCTAGAACTAATTTCTCATTAGTTGGTGTTGGAATAGATGCCTTAGAGGCAATCGTATATTTAGTATGAACATTGTTTTGGCTAGAATATTCATTTATTATATATTGTGACATTTAATATAATGAAGTCCTTAAATACAATGTGTTGTTTATCTTAAATATCCCTAGTCCACTATATTGATTAATGGGACGATCAGATATAGACTAGTATGTGGGTAGATTGATATGGAGATATCAAGTCTAACACATGGGTGTGCATTAGGAGTAATGGCATACTGGATTGACCCACAACGAGAAGGATACATTAGATTATGTTAAAGTCACAATTGCTTCTCGTAGTGCTAATATAATTGCAATCCTTAGACTTGAAGTCACTAGATACTCTAGTTGTGGAATATTGTGTTTTGATGTTATCAAACGTTACACCGTAACTGGGTAATTATAAAGATATCTATCGGGCATGATAGGAAGCAAGCTTAGAGATCGTAGTGATGTAGATAGGATTTGTCCCTCCCACATAATGGGAGTAAATATCCACGGCCACTCGAGGGATGAGGCTTATTGAATGTCTGGCCAGACTCAGATAAATCAATATGGAGATATTGATGTTATCTGCTCGCATAAGCATATTCCCAGGATCGAGGAACTATAGATTGGATATACGAGTGTGACTATTTATGTCTCGTGTCCAATCCGGAAATGGAGACAAAGGTAAAGTGCAATATAAGATATTTGGCACAAGAGGTTTGTCGGGATCACTGACTATTTCTATTAGTTGGGTGGCATGGATGTGTTGCTAGACACCGCTCCATGTTAGTAATAAGTTACTACCAACTAAGTGGAAACCTATGGGGTCACACGTCAAATAGAGTAGAGCTAGATTTGGGATTAAATAATATGATTAATTAATAAGAAGGTTTATTGTGCAACACCTTGCAAACTTAGTAGGACTAATTTGCAAAGGAAGGGACTAATCCAAGTTCATGGAGAACTAGGAAGCAACTTTATGGAAACAACAAGGAGTTGTTGGAGTATATAAACAAGGCTCTAGCTTCCTTCCCACTTAATGCTCATAACATAAGATAGTGGGTGAGAAAGCAAAAGAGAGAGCAAGAGAAGACCTAGAGGCCGAACGCCCCTAGGCCCGTCCGCCCCCTTCCCGTCGGCACAAAGAGGAGGCCGAACCCTCCTCTTGTCCTTGTTGTTTGATTCCTTCTTCCCTCTTCCTCCGGTTTAAGATAGCACTTGTTGAAGGAAGAATCTAGATCTCACATCTAGACGTGGATCAACCGTAGAGACGAGGACATTATTCTTCGTGTGATATCTCAATCCAAAAAGGTACACAATACTATGTCTCTTATCATGTTATGATATCTCCTCCTGACGATCCGTGGTGGGCTTTAAGTAGGATTAAATTTTTGTTATTCCGCTGCGTTACCTAAGTCAAAACCCAACAGTTGGACCAAAGAGCAACTAAGGATTCTTGACTTAAATGCAAAACTATTAGGATTAAAGGACAAGACAAATTTTCTATAGCACCGTGGCTAGTTTAATAATGCTTTTTGGCACTATTCATATGATAGAAAATAGCTAGGGCTTGAGAGGAGTCGTCCAAGTCCAGCCCATTCCGTGAAAAAAAATTGTTCGTCATCCTCCTGTAGGCTAGCACCAGTGAACAGGGAGTCTAGTTCAGAACTGTTCATGTGGATACCGTAAAGGCGATGCATTTTCAGCGCTTGTAACTGTCACCAGTCAGTGCGACTGAGGTAAATTTCTAAACATCGGGTTATGCTCTGTCACATGGGTCCTTGTTGGGTTTTCGACATTTTATTTTATTTCCACTACGTTTGATTGCCCAAAACCCAACATTTGTATCATAGCTAGATTGTGAAACCATAATCCATGTATGTGTTACTTTCAGTTATTCAAATGTTAATATGTTTAAATTGTTAGATCATATGAGATACGGTAGGATCATGATCTGTATGTGATAACAACCATGGAGTTGTATATGATACAATTTGGGTAATACTGGTAGGGTTCTGCCATATGAAGGGTTGATATTCAGGTAATTCAATATGTGCATATCGTCAATGAAATCGAATTAACATTGCGACTATCAATGGAAAACATGTTTTCCTATAAAAGGGTGATTATGAATTACCCGTTAAGAAATCGTGTATTCAAAATTGTACTTTTTCTATGCAATACTTGTTGTTTAACTGCATGGTCCATGGATGTGGCCTAGCGGGTGATTGGTTTGTTGTGGTTTGGTTTTAATAATTTTTTATATAATTAGTGTAATCATAATACAGTCTGCGTGTCTTGCCTATCTATTCATTCTGATGTACTCATCTTCTAATCTAATTCCCCTCATATGTGAGGTTTCTGTACATACATACATACATACATACATACATACATACATACATACATACATACATACATACATACATACATACATACATACATACATACATACATATAGTTATATGGATATGTAAAGATGATCAATTCCATTGAAGCAACAAAGTAGGAGACACACATACACGAACACTTGGAATAGAAGAAAGAAGCACTTGGAGAAGAGCTTGGAGTTGTTATAGCTCTATAGATATTCTCATTGGCTTCGGAATATATTGTTGTTTATAGGCCACATCCATGCCACAATTAAATTTTATATCTGTTCATTCTGATGTACTTATCTTCTGATCTCATTCCCCTCATATGTGAGGTTTCTCTACATACATACATACATACATACATACATACATACATACATACATACATACATACATACATACATACATACATACATACATACATATAGTTAGATGGATATGTAAAGATTAATAATTCCATTGAAGCAACAAAGTAGGAGACACACATACATGAACACTTGGACTAGAAGAAGGAAGCACTTGGAGAAGCGGTTGGAGTTCTTATAGTTCTATAGATATTATCATTGGCTTGGAAATATATTATTTTTAATTAGAGGCCACATCCATTCCACGATTAAATTTTATGTCATGTTATATTGATGTATATGATGCATGGTTCTGTTAAATAACATAATATTTAACATGGATCTTTCAATCGGAGTTCTTCAATCCGTTTGGAATCCAAGAACTTGGAGAAGGACTTGGAGATGAGATCAACTAAAATGAATAATTCTCTCAAACTTAAAATATTAAGTTATAGCCTTACTTTGCTTGACACTCGTCAAGACCTTGATCAGTTAAGTGTATACTTGCCATAGCAATGTACCTTTATTTGTCATGGTAAGACGTGATGGAATAAGCAAGTAATATGTAATTTGTTGAGAAAATGGTCTAACTTAACTAAGCTACTTGAATAGGTCTGAAATTCTAGAGGCAAGATCATGGGGACTAGTCTATGAGATAGATTTGAATAAAAAATTATTCACCCAATTGAGCCAAGCATAGATGTAATGGGAAAGTGTTTCCTACCCAAATCAAACCTTGTTGGACATAGTTTGGTATATGATGAGTCAAATAGACCGTCATGTTTCCTTTTAGGGCTATGCTCTACTTACATCAATTTTTATCCTTAACCGTGTTCCATCTAAATCCGCTATGAATACACCATATGAGATATGGACTAGGAAGCGTCCTACTATTTCATTCATGAAAATTTGTAGTTGCGAAGTTTATGTAAAACATTTACAATTAGATAAGCTTGAACGCAAGTCGAATAATATATCTTTGTGGGATATCCTAAGGAAATAAAGGGGGTATTATTTTTACAATCCAATAGATAACAAAATGTCTGTTGCTCGAACATGCGTGTTTCTAGAAAGAGAGTTTGTATCTAAATGAACCAGTGGGAGGAAAGTAGAACTTGAAGACGTTCAAGAACCACGACAAAAAATTGATCCCTTGGTGGAACATGAGCATGACCCACAAGACGTTGTGGAATGACAACCTCATCAGGTAACACAAAAACCATGTCGATCAGGTAGGATACATCAAGGGCCAGGGAGATATGATTTTTCGCAAAAAAACTTGGTGATGTATTGCTCATAGATAAATATGAGCCTACAATCTATGAGGAGGCCCCAAGTGGGCGAGACAATGAGAAATTCTTTGGAGCCATGAGATTCGAAATTGAATCCATGTATGCCAGCAAAGAATATACTTTGATGGAACCACCTGAAGGGGTAAACCCTATAGGGTGCAAGTGAGTTTTCAAGAAGAAAATTGACATGAATGGTAATTTGATTACCTTTAAAGGACGATTGGTGGCTAAAGGTTTCAGGAAAGTTCATGGTAAAGAATATGAAAAAAAAATTCCCCCAGTCTGCGATGCTTAAATCCATTAACATATTGCTTACAATTGCCACTTACCACGATTATGAGATCAGGCATATGGATGTCAAACAATATTTCTTTATGAAAACCTCCTCGAGGATGTATACATGACACAACCATAAGGTTTTTCAATCCAGAGCATGACAATAAGGTGTGGAAATTGCAGCGATCTATTAACGAATCAAAGCAAGCTTCTCATGTTGGAATCTTCGATTTGATGATGTAATCAAAGACTTTCGTTTCATCAAGAATGAAGATGAACCTTGTGTTTACAAGAAGGTTAGTTGGAGCAAAGTTGGTTTTCTAGTCTTGTATGTCAATGACATCTTACTCATTGGGAATGATGTCTCTACTCTACAATATGTTAAAGATTTGCAAGGAGTTTTTCAATGAAAGACTTAGGCTATGCACCCTATATACTTGGTATAAAGATCTATAGATATAGAATAAGACAGTTGCTCGGCTTGAGAAATACTAATTAGTAAAAGAAGGTGTTTTGACAAGGTGTTGAAATCGTTCAACATGCAAGATTCCAAGAAAGGATTATTTCCTATGTCCCATGGAGTTATTCTTTAGAATACTAATTTTCCTTCCACTCATATTGAGGAGGACATCATGAAAAAGATTCCTTATTCCTCATAAATCGGATCTATCATATATGTCATGTTATGTGCAAGGCCATATGTGTCATATGCTTTGAGCATGACAAGTGGGTACGAGTCATATCCCGTGAGAGTTATTGGGTAGCTGTCAAGAATATCTGTAAGTAATTAAGAAGAACTAAGGAAGAATACTTTATATATGGAAGAGAGAAGACCTCATTGTAGAAGGTTACACTAATGCGGGCTTCCAAACCCACAAAGATGATTTCATACCACAACCATGTTTTTTGTTTTGCCTTTATGGAGGAGCTGTGAGCTGGAAAAGTTCGAAGCCTTAAATAGTTATTGATTTGACCATAGAGGCTGAGTATATTGCTGCATCAAAGGAAGCTGTTTGAATCAGGAAGTTCATTACTGAACTAGGAGGTGTCCCTAGTATTGTGGATCCTATATCACTGTATTCTAACAACATTGATGCAATCGCACAAGCTAAAGAATCAGATCTCACAAGGAATCCAAACACATACTTAGGGGATTCCATCTCATTTTAAATATCATCGAAAGAGGATATGAAGATATGCAAAGTACCAAAATATTACAATCTTGCGTACCCACTTACCAAAACCCTTGCTCAATGTAAGCATGAGGTCCACACTAGATTTGTAGGCATACAGGATGCCCCATATGGACTCTCGTGAAAGTGGGAGACGTTTGGTGTATCCTCCAGTGGCAATCTTATTGTGAAATTTATTTATGAAGGTTTTTTATTCATTATGTTTCTTATATGGAGATATGTTCACACAGTAAAGTCCTTCAAATAAATGTGGTATTCTTAAATATCCCTCGTCAAGTATTATTGTTACTTAGGAAAACTATATTACATTGAGACTAGTATGTGGGTAGATTGGTATGAGATATCAAGTCTAACACATGAGTACACAATAGGAGAAATGGTGTTACAGATTAACCTGCCATGAGAACACTACATGGATGCTATGTGAGTGTCATAAGTGCTTATCATAGTGACAGTGGTGTTGTGATCCTCTGACTTGAAGTCACTACATTCCATCCCTAGTTGTGGACTGACATGTTTTAATACCGTCTAACATTACTCTGTGACAAGGTGATCATAAAGGCTGTAATTGGCATGATATGAAACATGCTGAGGGGTGTGAGTGATGTAGATATGATTTGTCTCTCCTACATAATGGAAGTAAATATTCATGGCCACTCGATGAGTGAGACTTAGGAAAATGCATAGTTGTACTCGAATGAATCAATATGAGATATAGATGTCATTTGTGTGTCTAAGTATACTTAGGGAATCGAGAAACTGTACATTGGATATACAAGGGTGACACTCCATGCCATTTTTATAATATGGATATATAGAAAAATGGAATATGCGACACGATAACATTGGTCATAGAGGTTAGTCAGGTCACTAGCATTCCTATTACTTGGGTATCATTGATGTATTGCTAGATATCGCTCAGTGTTTGTAATTGTTAGCCATAACGTAAATGGAAACCTACATGTTGAAACACAAGAATGAATCAAACTGGAGTTAATTTCTCATTAGTGGGACTAAAGAGAAATTTAGGTTTTCAGTTTTAGCTGCAAACTAATCCTAACTGTTATGAATAAAGGGCAAAACGAATTCTCTCATCCCTATAGACACCCTAGCCCCATGGCTAGTTTAATAATGATTTTCAGCACTATTCGTATCAAATACAAAATATCTGGGGCTTGATAGGAGGCGTCCAAGTCTAGCCAATTTTGTTAGACAAAATCGTTCGTCTTCCATCAGCAGGCTAGCCCCAATGAAGAAGGAGTCTAGTTTGGAACCGTTCGTGTAGATATCGTAGAGGCGTTGCACTTATGCATATGTGGATATTCATATCTCATTATTGTATTATTCATTATGATGAGGTTTACACCTCATTCTTATATGAAAACATCATTGTGGAAATAGTAGGATTATGTAGAGGTCTGTATGTAACACCTCGCATATTCTTGTAGGGGGGTCTAATTGTAATATTTTAAAATTTTGTGTGAGTTGAGTAAATGTCTTTTCTAACAGTGTTTGGTGATAGTTGTACAACAGAGGATATCTAAAAATGAGAACTCAAGTTGGGACATTTATGCAATAATTGAGAAGGGGCTTGCTTGTAATTACTGGAATTGAGTTTTGTGTGGGACAATTTAGATTTTCTGAAACTTGTGGGGATATGTACATTAATTGCCAAGGATAGGACTAAAGTTGGAATTCTCAAAATGCTCAAATTCTATTCTAATCACAAATGTACCATAAACTTTGAGAAATTGCACATGCACCCCCTTTGTGCACGTGTGTCACTTGTCAAGAAGATTTGACAACTCACTAATGAGGTGTGGGGAAATTTGGAATTTCCGAAAGTTGTGGTAATTTATTAATTATATAAAAATATGTTAAATGTTTATATAGTTTTCCTAAAGTTTTGGGTCATAGTAGAATTCTCAAAAACTAATTCCATTTTTTTCTCTCTAAGTCCTCTAATATCTTTTACTAATTAGTTTAATTCTTTCATACTTATTATTTTAAGTCTAAATCCTACACCTAGTACTTCAAGTTCACTGAATCATAACTCTGACACCTAGTGTACTTGCGTCACACCGGATAACAAAACCTTGCAGCCATGTAACAAACATGGTCAAATTCACGTTTGAGGTGAACACACAATTCAGTTTCTTTTCAAATTAAATAGTACTCATTACTCTCACCAATACCTCGTAATTATGGTGTTAACATTCCTAATTAAGATCTCACTAACCTCCTCAATTACTCCTTCTAATTAATCAATTTTCCACCACTACTGCCTTTGTCCCATATCTATATAAACCCATCTCCCTCTCCATCAGTATCACACCCGTCTCTCTCTCTTTATCTATCATATCTCACTCTTGGTCTCTCACTCTCTCATTCGGTCTCTACACCTGCCAGTTGCAGTCAGCCGCCACCGCCCAAGGAGGCCGACGGGAACCAAGATTGACCCAGCGCTGTCGCGCCTCCAACTCTCGTTTCTCTTTCATGATCGTGTGCGCCGATCTATTCAATATGGTAAGTTTATATGCACAATACCTTCAAAGGTCGAAATATGATTTGGCATGTGTTATTTTTGAAAGATATGAACTGTTATAACTCGTGTGTTTGGGATAAATATTTCTGAATCATAAATGGTTGAAAATATATCTTTCAACTATCCTCTCTTGGAAAAGTTGTCGCTACATGATGATTTTGAATAATGATTATTATCCTGAAATAATGAAGATGTACTATAATAGAAATTGAACGATGTATAGAATGATGTGTGTGGAGACTACGGTCGGGGACACATGTGCGTTGATTTACTTCGGGTACTAATCCAAACGATATTACACGACCGACCCCCATAGTGGCTGACATATTATGCTATCATACGGCCCGGGGTTATTTATTGCGGAAACTAGGAGTAGTACCTTTGCCGGTGTAGGTCACTGCGGTATAGCGGTGTCGACACTTAAGGTCTCTTAGTATGGTTTGAGGGGGGTTGTGATGGTCTTCCTACTAACACTTGGGGAGAGTCGGGATTGTGATATCTCAAGAAACGCCCCTATTTTATTATTTATTGCATTGTGACCTCTATGTCAACATCGTACCTGTTGGGGTAAGTGGAGTTATGCCTCAATCAAATTAAAAGGGTTAAAATTTGGCACTTGGTTGAAGACTTTTTATGGTCGAGATTATTTAAGTATTGTTTCCTCTTTCATTTAAGTTTTACTCTTGGTATAAAAATTATTAAACTCTTGCTTAGCCAAAATTCTTGCTTTACATATTGTGGTATAGACTTACTCAGTTTGTACAGACTTCAAAAATTTATGCGGCCAATTTGTGCGTTTTGGAAAAACCCACAGGTTGCCAATAAAGATGGGGGATGCTCACGACACCGCTGCTTAGGGATGCTTGTTGCTTAGAACGTCACCTAGTAATTTTATCGTACAAATAAATATGGTTTCTTTTTGTAACACTTGTACTGGTTACCCTTCTGAAGTTATAATAAAAAGTTTTTTTGGATTATCATGGTGATAACTCCTTAATAAGAGTCATCCTATATACACTTTATATTGTTATTTGTGTGCGTTTCGGTGCAAAGTGACGAATTTCGGGCTTATTTGAGAAGAAAATGAGTTTTATGATGTTTTAGAGCTTAAACGTACAATCCGGGCGTTTCTTAAATAGTTTTACTTATGATTTGTATGATTTTGTCACATTTGATCTTCGCGGTAGTGTTCGTGTTGTGATTTACAGGAACATTGCATGAGGAGAGCAATTGGAGAGAAGAAACGAGCTTCGGAAGTCAAAGAGTACACAAGAGAAGCAAAGTTAGAGGAGCAAAAGTGACCATACTTCACTATTTTGACGATATCTTGAGTTCTACAAAACCTTCTATAGTGAGACCTGTTCCAAATGAAAGTAGACTCAAATATATTTCCAACGGTAGGTCAAGGAGCACAATCAAAGGTCGGACGAGAAAGATATGGTCCGGCGAAGTTGACACAAAACGAAGAAAAGCTGGTAAAGTTTCACTGGACCAGTGTGCACTCTTCTGGATGTATCTGGAGTTACACATACAATTTTGGAGCAAGGCCTACTCCATTAGAAAGTAGACATCCAGGGCTTTCCAACGATATAAGATAGGCCCAAAACGGAGTCCGGATGAGGGAGAAAAGGCCCACGCAAGATCAGCTTTTGAAATCTGTCCGAGAATTGCAAACTAGAGGGGCTGAATTGCAAATTCGGCCAAGTTTCATTAAAAATCGTGCACAGCCCTATACATGACGATTTTTAGGACCTAAAGGCAGAGAGGGCTGCTGGAGACAAGGAAGAACAAATTGGAGGAAGGCTTGGAGCTTGGAGTTTGTCGTGAGAGCGAGGATTCCATCGTTTGATCTCTCTTCTCTATCTTTTTCATTGTTTTTGTTCATGAAAAACATAAACTTCATCTTGTTACTCATGAATCTCAGTAGCTAAGTTCATTATCGGGATATCTCGTAGGAAACTAGGGTTTTATCACTACGTTTGGTGATTTATGGATTTGCTCTCATGCAATTATGCTTAATTGATGAATTTTTTTCTAGTTATGTGTATTTTATGCTTTTCATCTATCTTTTCTATTAGTAGACGTATTAATAGGATTGTGTTAGGTTGTGAATGATAGAGGAATCTACGTTTGTTGCCCGGAAACTTGAAATACACACTAGCCGTATCTAGGGTTGAGGAATCTTGCTAGTTAGCTAAGAACAAAGAGTAGAATAAATATCGTAATGCGTGCTTAAACTTGAGTAGACTAGAGGAATCAGCTGTGAGAGTTTAAGTATAGTTATTGGTTGAGACATCTTCAATATAATTATGCTCGTTTGACTAGAACAAAGAATCATCGTGTTAGTATAACGTAAATCCATCGTAGTGTGAAATACCTAGTGATCCTAGAGAAATCCTGATACTTGTCTCTCTTATTAATCTGAACATTTAAATATTTGATTTGTCTTTTCAGTTCATTAGTTTCGTAAACAAATCAAAATATATGCCCACACAAAGTTAATCATACTAATTAATTCACGACAAGTCCCTTGGGTTCGACAAACCCGGATTACCGGATATTACTACACGCGACAGCCGTACACTTGCGGTTGGATCGTGTCAAGTTTTTGGCGCCGTTGCCGGGGACTTCGGTTGAATTGATTAGGATTATTAACTTTAGGGATTTTATCTTTCTGTCTTTATTTATTTATTTGTTAATCTCACCGGCTCCCTAGAAAATTATTTTACAGATAACTTGGTGATCATGTGGGGGCAAAATTATCATGGTCAATATTCAGGCTATTCGCCGTACTATTCATATGGAGATTTTTACACTCCTCCTCCTTGCAATCAAGAAGATGAGCATATGAAAGAAATATTAAAGCTCATGCTAGTACAAAGGGACAGAATGGAGGAAGGGCTGGATAGGATGGAGGAAACTGTCATGCGTCATGGACAACGCTTGGCAGAACTTTCGAGTGCATTGGCATATGCAGATAATGACGATGGGCCAAGTAGTATCATTCCTGACTTAGTTGAGGAGTGCGAAGAGGAAGAAGAAGAACCCCCAGAGATCTATGTTTATAATATTGTCCATCATGAAGTAATAGATCCTCTTGTCGCTTCAGACTCAGATTCGGACTCAGATTGGGATGATATTGTGAAGCCTATACAACTTGTGCCTCGCATAATTCCGGATCCATGGCATGAATGGGAGAGTGTGGACATCGCAAGCTTATGGCCCACTGAAGATATTTTCTTTGAGGAAGAAAGTCGTGAAGCTAAGGAATTACTGCATGGAGATGTTTCCAAGGACATGTATCAAGAAGTTCCTCCGCCTAGTCCATATCTCTTGGATATCATAAAATTGGGCGAATCGCAAGAGGAAGAGAAAAGGCCCCAGTTTTATGCAATCCATGACTTGCCACCCGTGATTCCGAGACAAGAGCTAGGGAAGGAAGCAGGAAAGTCAGAACTTATTGTTGAAGTCGTTCCACTTGAGATGCTATATTCAAATGGCCAATCCTCGACGACTGTAATTTTGAAGAATTGGAAGAAGAAGAAGAAGAAGAAGAAGAAGAAGAAGAAGAGGAAAGGTAGAGTGAGGCATGTGGCGGCTAACAACTTATATTTCTTTGCACCATATGCATCTCATGAATGCTTACTTGAGAAGAGACAAAGGGAAAAGCGATGGTGGAAGAAGAAAAAGTGGAGAGAAAAGTCTCACGTCTGAGGTAACTGGGTCGGGTCGTTGACCTTAAATTACAAGGCGCTTGTTGGGAGGCAACCCAACCTATTTATTTTCTTTAGTGTAGTTGTGTTTTTAAATTCAGTTATTTTATTATGTTATTTTGGAGAGATGAGAGAGAGAGGGACTAATGGTGTGTTTCCAAGTGACATATTTGAGCAGATTATGGGAGAATCTACCCCGGGGTGCGATGGCACACATGACCTTCACAGGGACTTGCATTGGCGAGTTGGGGATTCTTCAAACATGGATTTTAGCAGTGGAGGCAGTCGACCCCGGTGTGCGAGAACACACTGACTTTAGAGGGGCATGGTGGCGCCACTACTGTGCTTGGGGACTGCTTGGCGCGATTTCGTCCCCACCCTTGAGGTGGTTGTGAGTGTCTTTTTCTTTTGCTGGATTTTGTGTCACTTTTAATGTATATGTCATGCTCCATCTCATCTAATGGTCTTTCACATTGATTGCTGAGTCCTATGTTTAATTTCTAAATTCGTTGAGGACAACGGAGCATTCAGTGTGGGGGTGATTTATCTGTTTGCTAGCCATAGTGTCTTGCATAGCCAGTTACATGTAGGATGTGTTTAGATTGTATGGTGAGTTAGTGTTGTGGTTTATGTTGAGTTTATACTTATATTGTCGTATTGTGTAGTGTAGTTTACATACTGTGTGCACTTTTACTTAATTGAGTATACCCACCAAAAAGTTGAGTTGTGTTGTGTCAAAATTTTTTTTCGTGTCAAAGCCTTGCATATAGAGTTAGGATATTGTGAAAAAAAAAAATGAGAAAAGAGAAAATCCATAAAAATGAAAATTTGAGAAAAAGGCAATCGAAGATCTTGAAACTGAAGAGAGCTTAGTGAATGAATCCTTTTGAGTAGGAAGTGCCGTAGTAGGAAAATTTTATTCTTTAAATTTTGTGTAGAGGTTTCACTAAGGATGTCCAGTGAATTTTTGGAAGTTGTGAAAGAATGACATGATAAAGTATACCTAAGTTTCCTATAGTGTGCTAATTAGATTGAGTTTTGCTTGTAGCTGAATATTCTGTTTTCAAGTGAAAACTTGTGGTCTCTTGTTGATCTGGGGTGGACCTTCGTGTAGAGTTGGTTTCATGTGGTACGGTTGCCTCAACCTAAGTGAAGTTGGGGGGCGTACACCACCATCCCTTACGGTGGTCACAAGAGTTAACCGAAAAAGCCCACGCTCTTTATGCTCTACTGCACGGTTGTAAAAACAGAGGAAAAAAGAAAAGAAAATGATAAATCAAATAAAAAAAAAAAGAAAAAAAAAATTGTGCTTCAAGGAGAAACAACCTAATGTGCTTCCGGTCACACGGAAAATTTGGATTCCATCCAAGTAGAGTTAGAGAGGAAAACTAGAGTCAAGCCTTATTTCACAGGAGTTGTGACTCCCTTCACCGGGACAATTTGCAGTCAAAAGCAATAAAGGCTAAGAGGGTCTGAAAACCTCAGATGATTCGGCGAAGAAATGCTACAGTGAAATCTGATCTGAATTAGACCCAATGAAGCTTAGGACGTTCTTGTGTCTTGGTTTGAATTGGTGGAGGAAAGGGGACGCCTTAGTGAGCTTTTGCGCTGAATCAAATTTTTATTTCAAATTCTTGCTACGTGTATATGAATTTCAAAAAGGATTAGTGAGAGCTTGATGATTTTCAGTTGATGAGAGGGAGATTGCCTATTCTTGCAAAAAAACAAAATTTATTTCGTGTTTAAATACTTGCTTTAAGATCGAGTCTAGATTTGAATTGCATCATCTTGCTGCATGGTTGTATTGAGAGTCGTGTTTGAGTCATTTGTGTCTCATTGGCTAGTAAGCAGATAGATGCAGTAGATGAGACTTTGCTCGGGACGCGCAAATGGCAAGTGTGGGGGTATTTGATAACTCCTTAATAAGAGTCATCCTATATACACTTTATATTGTTATTTGTGTGCGTTTCGGTGCAAAGTGACGAATTTCGGGCTTATTTGAGAAGAAAATGAGTTTTATGATGTTTTAGAGCTTAAACGTACAATCCGGGCGTTTCTTAAATAGTTTTACTTATGATTTGTATGATTTTGTCACATTTGATCTTCGCGGTAGTGTTCGTGTTGTGATTTACAGGAACATTGCATGAGGAGAGCAATTGGAGAGAAGAAACGAGCTTCGGAAGTCAAAGAGTACACAAGAGAAGCAAAGTTAGAGGAGCAAAAGTGACCATACTTCACTATTTTGACGATATCTTGAGTTCTACAAAACCTGCTATAGTGAGACCTGTTCCAAATGAAATTAGACTCAAATATCTTTCCAACGGTAGGTCACGGAGCACAATCAAAGGTCGGACGAGAAAGATATGGTCCGGCGAAGTTGACACAAAACGAAGAAAAGCTGGTAAAGTTTCACTGGACCAGTGTGCACTCTTCTGGATGTATCTGGAGTTACACATACAATTTTGGAGCAAGACCTACTCCATTAGAAAGTAGACATCCAGGGCTTTCCAACGATATAAGATAGGCCCAAAACGGAGTCCGGATGAGGGAGAAAAGGCCCACGCAAGATCAGCTTTTGAAATCTGTCCGAGAATTGCAAACTAGAGGGGCTGAATTGTAAATTCGGCCAAGTTTCATTAAAAATCGTGCACAGCCCTATACATGACGATTTTTAGGACCTAAAGGCAGAGAGGGCTGCTGGAGACAAGGAAGAACAAATTGGAGGAAGGCTTGGAGCTTAGGGTTTGTCGTGAGAGCGAGGATTCCATCGTTTGATCTCTCTTCTCTATCTTTTTCATTGTTTTTGTTCATGAAAAACATAAACTTCATCTTGTTCTCATGAATCTCAGTAGCTAAGTTCATTATCGGGATATCTCGTAGGAAACTAGGGTTTTATCACTACGTTTGGTGATTTATGGATTTGCTCTCATGCAATTATGCTTAATTGATGAATTTTTTTCTAGTTATGTGTATTTTATGCTTTTCATCTATCTTTTCTATTAGTAGACGTATTAATAGGATTGTGTTAGGTTGTGAATGATAGAGGAATCTACGTTTGTTGCCCGGAAACTTGAAATACACACTAGCCGTATCTAGGGTTGAGGAATCTTGCTAGTTAGCTAAGAACAAAGAGTAGAATAAATATCGTAATGCGTGCTTAAACTTGAGTAGACTAGAGGAATCAGCTGTGAGAGTTTAAGTGTAGTTATTGGTTGAGACATCTTCAATATAATTATGCTCGTTTGACTAGAACAAAGAATCATCGTGTTAGTAGAACGTAAATCCATCGTAGTGTGAAATACCTAGTGATCCTAGAGAAATCCTGATACTTGTCTCTCTTATTAATCTGAACATTTAAATATTTGATTTGTCTTTTCAGTTCATTAGTTTAGTAAACAACTCAAAATATATGCCCACACAAAGTTAACCATACTAATTAATTCACGACAAGTCCCTTGGGTTCGACAAACCCGGATTACCGGATATTACTACACGCGACAGCCGTACACTTGCGGTTGGATCGTGTCACATGGTTTGTACTAACTGTGAACCGGATATCCTGATTCTTTTCCAATGAGGTTAACCAACTCGGGCGGAGGCATCCCATATTTTGGGAGTGTTTCAGATGGTATGAGAGACGACGGTTCTAAGTTAGTGTGATTCTTTGATTTCAAGTAATTTAAATGAAAATAGTTTTAAAAATTCAAAGTGACATAGGCCGACTAAAATTAATAATTAAATTGATTAATCCGGAGGTCATGGGGTAGTATACTTTATATATTTGGTCATGATCTCTCGGTAATCGGTATAATCATTCTATGATTCATGCCTTGTCTTTATGTGACTAATGTTAATTGGATATTCTAGCTATTACTTTTGTCGAGCTTGGTCTTTATGGGACCCTACCCGCATGGCCACTGAGTTATACCAAATGTTGCTCAATTTGGGGGATTATTTACCGGTTTTCATATTAAATCCCATTCTACCTTAACCAAAGAAATCTACAGTAACTGAGGGAATGCATGAATAGTGATGCTGCTTCCGAAGAGTGGATTTATCATAGAAGGAAGTGGATTCTCATCACTCCTGAAACTATTAGGCAAACCCTCAAATTGGAATTTATACTTAATTAATGTGCATACCAGATGTTGCATGAGATTACTCCCCCTAAGCTCAATGACCTAGTTCTGCAGACCTTATGTTCCAGGTTCATGGGGCAGAATAGTGTCGGCCAAATAGGGATGGAAACGGGTTGGATCTGGATTGAACCAGGCCCTTCCTGATCCATATCCGACCAGGAGAAATGGGATCCAGATTCAATCCAGATCCGTTCGGATCATCACCGAATATGAATAAGATAGGATCGGGTTTCACTCGGATGATCCAAATCCGATCCGTAGATCCATATTGAAATACCCCGTTTTGTGACTACGGGTATTTTGTGATATTATTACAAGTATTGGGAAGTTAAAGTAATTATAGAGAGTTAATTATAATGCTTTGAGAGTTTGGGGGGAACTTTGTGACTTTAATCAAAGGTTTTAGTATCTTGTACTTGAGGTTGGGGGAGGTGTTTGTCTTTTGGCAAAACTAAGGGGAAATAAGTGTCTTTTGACCTAAATTTCTTCCTACAATAAAAGTTTCCTAATCCGAGAGGGTTTCCTACTTATGAGGTTAATTTTAATTCTAACTCTCATAAATACCCTCATTCTCCTATTTTTCCTAATCTCTCTCACTCCCTCATACTCTACCCGTCCCTCTCTCACTCTCTCTCTCCCTTGTGACCGACGGCAGCCACCCACCGCCGCCGCCGCTCTCTCTCTCTCTCTTGCGTTGAGGTAATTCTCTCTCTCTCTCTTTTTCTCTTTCTTTCTTTCTTTTCTCTCTTTCTTTCTCCCTATGCCCGTCCGCCTCTCTCTCCGTCCGCCCCCATGGGCGGCGGGGTGAGCGGGTTGGGTTGTTTTGTCTCTTTTTCTCTTTGCTCTTGTTGATCTCTTGATCTTGTGATCACTTGTTCATGATTCATGTAGGTTGCATGTAATCTCCAAATTTCAGTTTGTTATTGTTAGGATCATTGTTCATGGATTCGTAAGATTGATTATCAAGTTTTAGGGTTTATCATGTTCTTGAGTGTTGGGAAGAAACCCTAGTTTGAAAGGGAAGTTTGATTGAATGATTTGGGAGTTTGAATGATCATATTAGGTGGATAACAATCTGATTTGAATGTGGGAATCATGTTATATTAGGTTTAGTATGATTATAGGATGAATTAGTTGCTTGGGGGAAAAGTTTCATGAAGATTGACAATTCCCGTATGGATATTTTGAATGAAGTTGGAAACTTGAAACTAGTGTAACTTTTGATTCAGGAATCGAAATTAAGATCCGTTTGAGGCTAAACTTATTATTTCGAATGTTTTGAATCCAATGGAACTGTTTCTAGACCATGATCTGTTAGGGAAACTGGAGTAATAGAATTGGTGGAGTTATGATGGATTATGCATACTTTAGGATAAGGGTTTTTGAGGCAAAGCTTTAAGCTTATTTTGGAGCATGAATTGAATGGGATGTTGGGGAAGTGTTAGAACCCTAAACCATGGACTATCATATGCATGTAATTAGTATAGCAAGTATATTGCTAGAATATTGGTTTGATTAGCATATTGTTATGTGTAGGTAACGAGTTCGTCGACGACGAGTACGTAGAGTACGTTGATTGATTGCTATTGTTGGAATTTGCTTTGAGGTAAGTAAATGTGCCAAGCCTAGTGTGCTTATCTCCTTCGTGTCAAACGAATATTTGATTTGTTACGTCTCAAAATGTGTTTACATGGTACATGACTTGGAATATGTGATTTCTACTTGTTAAATGTTTTTGACGAAAACATCACCATGATAATGAATGAACTATAACGTAAAGTGGAAGATGTTGTGCGGGACGTTATTATTCTTTGGGCGGTGTTGGCTGCGGTCCCGTCTCTTTTTAATCCGGTTGCAAGTCCCCGGACAATAACATGTACTCACTCCTCTGACCGGCGTAGTCTTTGGGGGGTGTCGACACTTAAGGTCATGCACGCTGTAGTATTTGGTTTTCCCCGTCACAACAAAAGTAATAATGGATTGGTTTGGTTTTGTTAACGGAACGAAGTTAACACTGGATTTGGATTTTTCCTAATATTATGGAATTTGAGTTGGAAATATATTATGGAATTGGGAACTCTTATGTTTTGAAACAAGAGTCACTTTATTACCGCTGTGTTTGCGAAAAACTCTTACTTACAAATGAGTCTTGTTTTATAACTATCCATCATCGTTTTACATGTTTGGGTGTTTGCTTACCAGTATTTCAATGCTGATTTTGTACTGTGGTGTTTCTTTTTCATTCCGCACCACAGGTTTAGAGGAAGGTTATCGGGCGTAGAAGGGGACGCGCACCACATGGATTATTAATAGTAGTATTGCATTTCAATTTGAACTCTTTAGTAGTTTAAACGCTTTAGTTGTTTTTGCCGGTTTGTGGCTAGGACGAAAGTTTGTGATAATACATTATTTTAATTGGATTTAATTTATTATTGTGGATGTGTGTGCTTGTGAACCATGTTATAAAATCTCCTTGTATCCGGGCTCCTCTCGGGTACGGAGTGACATCCCCGGGTCTCCGGCTTGGGCCATTTGGGGGTGTTACAGGTGGTATCAGAGCCGGCATTCTAAGAAGAAATTTGAAACTTGTTAGGGCAACTAAAATGAATATAGGAGAAAATAACTTAAAATTCGACAAGCCGTGGGAATTTGGGTAGTATGGATAGGATTGCTATGTGTAAGTGTTTAGAAAATAGGATAGAAAGCAAGTGTCCCATCCACCCAATTGAATTTTTGGAGTATTCCGATTGGAAATCTAAGTTAAGCCTACTTTAAGAGACTTCGTTGGGAGATTTCTTCAAAAGTCTTGGAACAATCGATTTGGAGTCTTGGGAATAATTATTGGTCTGCGAAGAGTAGTTATTTGGATTACGGTTATGCCTTTAAATTAGAGACTTATTAAGTTGTTTCCTCTTGTAGATGGCTAGAACTAAGCATACAGCAAGGAAGCGTGTGTTGCCAGTAGAGAAACATCCTGTTGTGACACGTTGGGTTGAAGGTGAAGATTTTCCAGATTTTCGTGACCGCGTGGTTCAATATTGTGAAGATAGATTCCGAGCCTTAGAATTCCCTCGATATAGAAATCCAGCTTTTCAGGCTTACTGTATGGTGAAGGCATTACCTATGAAACCGATGTTTGGGGATATTATTACAAAATATAGCAACATCATGGGCAGGATGAATCGTTTGAATGATAGGGATTATCGTTGCCAAGGTGAATGGACGGTAAGTGCAGATTTTATATGCAAGTTGTTGATGGAGACTCACCTTAAGTGGCAAAGTTATACCGTTATTGAGATAAAGTCCAGTGACGAAGAAGACGTGATCTACATAAGCTCTAGTGATGAAAAAGAGGTGATTATTATAGATTCTAGTGACGATGAGGAAGTCGAAGAAGATCCAATGGAAGACGTCGATGAATACCCCGAGATTGAAGAAGATCCCATGGAATATGAAGGAAGTGAAGAAGACCCTAGTGAAGATGAAGAGCACGAGTATGATTCCAATGAAGAGGAAGAGATGGACGAAAGCGATGAGGACGACGATTAAGCTTGTTAGAGTTCTTTAGATTTCTTAGACTAGATATGCTTTAAGTTTTGTTTATTGGTTTGAATAAGGCTCCATAGCCAAGCAACATTTGAAGTTTTAGAACGATTCTTGAATAGTCACTTTTGGGCTAGAGTTAAATTCTTAGCGTTTTGCCTTGGGATGAATAATGTTTTCGTTTTGAAGACCCGATTTGGGAAGTTTTATAAACTTAGTTTTCTGAATTTTGGAGTATGATTGGATGAGTTCAAGTCGTGTTATGCTTGCTATCATTAATTATGGGCTTAGAAAGTGTTCATGGAGTAAGAACGCGAAAACCTTGATTTTTGGGTGCTGTTGAATCTGCGCAGCAGTGAGTTTTCGTTGTAGCAGACGTATTTAACTTTGGAGTTATTTTTTCCTGAATTTTTCCCAGAAAGTAGACATACCCAGGTATCTCCCATAAAAATTTCAACCCCATACGAGTTCTGGAGAATTAGCTACGAATTTCCAAAGTTGACGGTTCAGTAGCAGAATTGCAAAGTGACTAGCTGTAGCATCTTTGATTGTTACCTATCTTCCAGATCTTGTTTTGACCCCAAATTTTTATGGCGACTACTAGACACGTTTGGCTAACTTCCAGAGAAAGCCTAGCTCATTTTGAGAATTTTAAGGTCAATTTAAGTCTTTTCAAAATCGATGTTTCTGTTCTGGTGGGCTGTGACAGCAGCTGTAGAGTTTCTTTTATATCTCGAGTTTTACAATTGATTTCGAGTTGATTATTCTTGATTATGAAAGTAGACTCAGAGAGGGTGTTGCACACCAAAATTTGCAATTTTTGCTTGATTGATTGATCCTTTTTCCAATTTTGGAAGTAGATGAAAAGTTGAGACGTGATCAGTCTATGTGGAAATACGTGAGTAATTGAGTTAAATGATGGTCGATGTGTGACATTACTTGCTTAATTGTGCACTACATGCCGTATATGCGTGATTGATTGTACTTCTTGGTACTTTATAAGTAATACAATAGGCTATAGTGTAGGGATTATGACTGATAGACCACATCAATACTACACCAGGAGAAATCGCCAAGTACCAATGGCCGCACCAAACAACAACAACAACAACATGGAGCAGTTCTTCGCGCAATTTGCTCAGATGGCGCAGAACGCAAACCAGGGAGAGCAGAATAGCGCAAACTGGGCAAAGAAAGTGGCAGATATGAAGCCAGGGAACTTCATAGGCAATGAGGACCCTGTTGAGCTCGAGAATTGGATCGATGAGATGGATAAGATCCTTGAGCTAGTTGAGTGTCCCGAAGACCGCAAGGTGGTTTGCGCGGCATTCTACTTGAAGAACGAAGCTAATACATGGTGGAGGAGTATGCGCCAGAACTTTTTGGCGCAACCCAATTTCAATTGGGAGGCTCTTCAAACCGCACTTCGCACTCGCTTTTACCCGGACCATGTCCAGGATCAAAAGTACTTAGACTTCGTGAATCTGACACAAGGAAACGGTTCCGTGACCGAGTACTTCAAGAAATTCATGGAATTATCCCGATTCGCAGGTCAGCTGATGCCTGATGAAGCGACTAAAGTCAGGAAGTTCATGTCTGGTCTCGAACTTCATCTGCAGAAAGACTTGATGTGCAGGACGTACGATACTCTACAGGAAGCTTATGATAGGGCTGCAGCCGTTTGGCGTATTCAAGAGGCACAGGATGAGAAGCGTGGGAAACGCAAGGTCGAGAACGCCGTGGGCTATGGAAACAATCAGAATAGGACTAACCAAGGTAGTCAGGACAAAAGGTTTAAGCCTAACCACGGAGGAAGTAATCAAGGACAGTATCGTGGTAACAAGCAGAATAATGGAGATGAGCAATCTCGCCGTTATATCTGCAAGAAGTGCCAACAGAATCATCCAGGAAAGGACTGTCAAGGAAACCTTGTCACTTGCTACCACTGTGGCAAGAAGGGTCATCGTTCGTTTGAGTGTCGATCAAAACCAAATGGAAACCAACTAGGGAACCAAGGAGGCAATTACCAAGGAAACCGACAGTTCAACAACAACAATCAGGGCGGAAACCGGAACTATGGAAACTACAACAACAATAATGGAGGCAACAGTTATGGTAGACAACAAGTGAACAATCAAGGCAATGGAAGGAACAATGGAGTTCAGAACGGGAATAGGAACAGCAACACTCCGACTAACGCCAACAACAATGGGACTGGTACGACGGGAACTACCGCACAGAATGGGAATATTGCAAGGATCGCTGTCATGAGCAGGACTGAAGCGGAAGCAGCAAACGGAGTAGTCACTGGTACATTTCTTGTTCATGATCAACCAGCTTTTACTTTATTTGATTCCGGAGCTTCGTATTCGTTTGTTTCGTCATCGTTTGTGGAAAAATTGAGTCTCAATAAGCCGTCTAGAATATCCATCCCCGTAGCTACCCCAACCGGTCATGTAACAGTATGTGACGCCATTTTTGAGGGAGTAGAAGTTAAGATTTCGGCTAGTACCCTACCAGCGAACCTGATACAGTTTGATCTTGGAGGGATAGATGTTATATTGGGAATGGATTGGCTGGGAAAATATCGTGCAGTAATAGACTGCCACGATCAGAAGATAAGGCTTAAAGGTCCAAAAGGAGAAAAAGTTTCTTACCGTGGTATCACCAAAGAACCATGTATCCGACTAGTGTCAGCTTTGACCATAGTCAACCAAGTGAAGAAGGGAAATAGTGCTTATTTGTGCTACATTCAAGACACATCTAAGAAGGAGAATGTGCTGGAAGAAATACCAATTGTTAGAGATTTTCCCGATGTGTTTCCGGACGAAATTCCAGGAATGCCACCTAGAAGAGAGATCGAATTTACTATGGATTTAACACCTGGAACAGCTCCAATTTCAAAGGCACCGTACAGAATGGCACCAGTGGAGTTGAAAGAACTTAAAGATCAGCTACAAGAGTTACTCCAAAAAGGTTATGTAAGGCCGAGTGTTTCTCCTTGGGGAGCGCCGGTACTGTTTGTGAAGAAGAAGGACGGAAGCTTGAGATTGTGCATTGACTATAGGGAGTTGAATAGCGCAACAATCAAGAACAAATACCCTTTACCCCGAATTGACGACTTGTTTGATCAATTACAAGGGGCGAGTGTTTTCTCAAAGATAGACTTGAGATCAGGGTATCACCAGCTTCGAGTAGCCAAGAAGGACATACCGAAGACAGCCTTTAGGACGAGGTATGGACACTACGAGTTTACCGTTATGCCTTTTGGTCTGACCAATGCTCCAGCAGTATTTATGGATCTAATGAATCGTGTTATGAAAACGTTTCTAGATCGTTTCGTGGTCGTCTTTATTGATGACATCCTTGTTTATTCAAAGAGCGAGGAAGAACACGAAGAACACCTCAAAGAAGTGTTAGAAACTTTGAGACATGAGAAGTTATATGCTAAACTCTCGAAGTGTGAATTTTGGCTAAAACATGTTCCATTTTTGGGTCACATAATTTCCAAGGAAGGAATATCCGTGGATCCAGGAAAGATATCAGCAGTTAAAGATTGGCCTACTCCGAAGAATGTGTCCGAAGTAAGAAGTTTTCTCGGATTAGCAGGATATTACAGACGTTTCGTGAAAGATTTTTCGAAGATCGCTAGACCGCTTACTACACTAACCAAGAAGACGGTAAGGTATAAGTGGAGCGAAGATTGTGAAGAAGCATTCCAGACACTGAAGGAAAAGTTAACGACCGCACCTGTCTTAGCTTTACCCAATGATTCTGGCGAGTTTGATGTTTACAGTGATGCATCGAAGAAGGGTTTAGGATGCGTGCTTATGCAAGATAGAAGAGTTATTGCTTATGCTTCAAGACAACTGAAAACTCATGAAGAGAACTATGCTACGCATGACTTAGAGCTTGCAGCTATAATTTTTGCATTGAAGATATGGAGACATCACTTGTATGGATCGGTGTGTAGATTATATACGGATCATAGCAGTCTCAAATACATTTTCACGCAGAAGGAACTAAACAACAGGCAAAGACGTTGGTTAGAAGTCATAAAGGATTATGATTTGCGTATCCAATACCATGAAGGGAAGGCAAACGTAGTGGCTGATGCGTTAAGCCGAAAGTCGAGCCATACTTTGGATACTATGCTAGTTTTACCAGATCGGCTATGCCGAGAGTTCCGAAAACTTGGAATTGAAGTAGTGAAACAAGGAGAAGTAAAGAATATTCTTGGGAATATGACAGTTGTGCCAGATGTCTTAGAAGAGATAAGGAGTAACCAGCCAGGAGATGTGAAGCTGGAAAGGATAAAGAAGAAGATTGCAGAAGGCCAAACAAAAGATTTCAAAATCCATGAAGATGGAAGTATTCGTTACAAAGGAAGATGGTGTGTACCACATAAGTGTACGGAAACTAAGGAAAAGTTGATGCGAGAAGCGCACAACACACCCTATTCAGTACATCCAGGAGGTGACAAACTTTATAAAGACATGAAGAAGATGTTTTGGTGGCCTAACATGAAGAAAGAAGTGGCAGAATTTGTGGCAAAATGTCTAACTTGTCAAAAGGTAAAGTTTGAACATAAAAGAATGGGAGGCTTAGTACAATCATTAGATGTCCCAGTTTGGAAGTGGGATTCTATTTCGATGGATTTCGTGACTGCGTTACCGACATCAAAGAATGGACTGAATCAGATATGGGTCGTAGTTGACAGATTAACCAAGACAGCAAGGTTTATTCCGATGAAAGACACATGGAATATGGAACAAAGAGCTGATGCGTATATGAAGAACATTGTAAGGTATCATGGAGTACCAAGCTCTATAGTTTCCGACAGAGATCCCAATTTTCTTTCTCACTTCTGGAAAGCACTTCAGGAGGCACTAGGAACTCAGCTGAAGTTTAGCACGGCATTTCACCCGGCTACAGATGGACAAACCGAAAGAACAATACAAACGTTGGAAGATATGCTAAGATCGTGTGTTATGGATTTTCAAGGTTCATGGGTTGATAGATTACCTTTGATAGAATTCTCCTACAACAACAGCTATCATGCCAGTATTGGAATGGCACCACATGAAGCGTTGTATGGAAGGAAGTGTAGAACACCGTTGTGTTGGAACGACATAAGTGAGACGATAGTAATTGGTCCACAACTTATTGAAGAGATGACAGATCAAGTGAGACTTATACAGCAGCGAATGAAGGCAGCGCAGGATAGACAGAAATCTTACGCGGATCAGAAAAGAAGACCGTTGGAATTTCAAGTTGGAGAAAAAGCATTTCTTAAAGTATCACCAACTAAAGGAGTCATGAGGTTCAATCAGAAAGGGAAGTTGAGCCCGAAATTCATAGGACCATATGATGTTATAGAAAAGATTGGAGAAGTGGCTTATCGATTGGATTTACCATCGAATTTAGGTCGTGTTCATAACGTATTCCACGTATCGCATCTGAAGAAGTATATGCCTGATGCATCTCACGTATTAGATCCCGAACCAGTAGAACTGGACCCGTCTTTGAGTTATGAAGAACAACCTGTCAAGATTTTAGACACCAAGACAAGGAACACCCGTAATAAGAGTGTCAAGATTGTAAAAGTCTTATGGACTAACCACCTCACTGAAGAGGCAACTTGGGAAGCGGAAGATGATATGAGGAAGAAGTACCCTCACTTGTTTGACGAGGTACCTTGAGTTACGAGGACGTCACTCCTCTAAGGGGGAGAGGATGTAATCCTTCGTTTTCTTTAATACAATACTACTTATAGTACATTGCATATCATTCATGACCTTAGGTTGCATTTAGTAGTCGTACTAGTGAGGGAAGGTGTATACCTTTGTGTGGTTAAAGTTTTGTTTAAACTTCAAGGATAGTTTCTCTTTAAGGAGTGAGGTTTTGTGTTTAAACTTCGAGGACGAAGTTCTCTTTAAGGAGGGAAGGATGAAATACCCCGTTTTGTGACTACGGGTATTTTGTGATATTATTACAAGTATTGGGAAGTTAAAGTAATTATAGAGAGTTAATTATAATGCTTTGAGAGTTTGGGGGGAACTTTGTGACTTTAATCAAAGGTTTTAGTATCTTGTACTTGAGGTTGGGGGAGGTGTTTGTCTTTTGGCAAAACTAAGGGGAAATAAGTGTCTTTTGACCTAAATTTCTTCCTACAATAAAAGTTTCCTAATCCGAGAGGGTTTCCTACTTATGAGGTTAATTTTAATTCTAACTCTCATAAATACCCTCATTCTCCTATTTTTCCTAATCTCTCTCACTCCCTCATACTCTACCCGTCCCTCTCTCACTCTCTCTCTCCCTTGTGACCGACGGCAGCCACCCACCGCCGCCGCCGCTCTCTCTCTCTCTCTTGCGTTGAGGTAATTCTCTCTCTCTCTCTTTTTCTCTTTCTTTCTTTCTTTTCTCTCTTTCTTTCTCCCTATGCCCGTCCGCCTCTCTCTCCGTCCGCCCCCATGGGCGGCGGGGTGAGCGGGTTGGGTTGTTTTGTCTCTTTTTCTCTTTGCTCTTGTTGATCTCTTGATCTTGTGATCACTTGTTCATGATTCATGTAGGTTGCATGTAATCTCCAAATTTCAGTTTGTTATTGTTAGGATCATTGTTCATGGATTCGTAAGATTGATTATCAAGTTTTAGGGTTTATCATGTTCTTGAGTGTTGGGAAGAAACCCTAGTTTGAAAGGGAAGTTTGATTGAATGATTTGGGAGTTTGAATGATCATATTAGGTGGATAACAATCTGATTTGAATGTGGGAATCATGTTATATTAGGTTTAGTATGATTATAGGATGAATTAGTTGCTTGGGGGAAAAGTTTCATGAAGATTGACAATTCCCGTATGGATATTTTGAATGAAGTTGGAAACTTGAAACTAGTGTAACTTTTGATTCAGGAATCGAAATTAAGATCCGTTTGAGGCTAAACTTATTATTTCGAATGTTTTGAATCCAATGGAACTGTTTCTAGACCATGATCTGTTAGGGAAACTGGAGTAATAGAATTGGTGGAGTTATGATGGATTATGCATACTTTAGGATAAGGGTTTTTGAGGCAAAGCTTTAAGCTTATTTTGGAGCATGAATTGAATGGGATGTTGGGGAAGTGTTAGAACCCTAAACCATGGACTATCATATGCATGTAATTAGTATAGCAAGTATATTGCTAGAATATTGGTTTGATTAGCATATTGTTATGTGTAGGTAACGAGTTCGTCGACGACGAGTACGTAGAGTACGTTGATTGATTGCTATTGTTGGAATTTGCTTTGAGGTAAGTAAATGTGCCAAGCCTAGTGTGCTTATCTCCTTCGTGTCAAACGAATATTTGATTTGTTACGTCTCAAAATGTGTTTACATGGTACATGACTTGGAATATGTGATTTCTACTTGTTAAATGTTTTTGACGAAAACATCACCATGATAATGAATGAACTATAACGTAAAGTGGAAGATGTTGTGCGGGACGTTATTATTCTTTGGGCGGTGTTGGCTGCGGTCCCGTCTCTTTTTAATCCGGTTGCAAGTCCCCGGACAATAACATGTACTCACTCCTCTGACCGGCGTAGTCTTTGGGGGGTGTCGACACTTAAGGTCATGCACGCTGTAGTATTTGGTTTTCCCCGTCACAACAAAAGTAATAATGGATTGGTTTGGTTTTGTTAACGGAACGAAGTTAACACTGGATTTGGATTTTTCCTAATATTATGGAATTTGAGTTGGAAATATATTATGGAATTGGGAACTCTTATGTTTTGAAACAAGAGTCACTTTATTACCGCTGTGTTTGCGAAAAACTCTTACTTACAAATGAGTCTTGTTTTATAACTATCCATCATCGTTTTACATGTTTGGGTGTTTGCTTACCAGTATTTCAATGCTGATTTTGTACTGTGGTGTTTCTTTTTCATTCCGCACCACAGGTTTAGAGGAAGGTTATCGGGCGTAGAAGGGGACGCGCACCACATGGATTATTAATAGTAGTATTGCATTTCAATTTGAACTCTTTAGTAGTTTAAACGCTTTAGTTGTTTTTGCCGGTTTGTGGCTAGGACGAAAGTTTGTGATAATACATTATTTTAATTGGATTTAATTTATTATTGTGGATGTGTGTGCTTGTGAACCATGTTATAAAATCTCCTTGTATCCGGGCTCCTCTCGGGTACGGAGTGACATCCCCGGGTCTCCGGCTTGGGCCATTTGGGGGTGTTACACATATAGTACGTGGTCGGATAGGATTCGTATCGGATTCGGCTCGAGTTTACAATAAAATAGAAAAAATAACATAAATAATATTTCATACGATAAGACATGTGTTCGTAAGTTATGAAGCCTAAAAAACAAAAGAAATAGCTTTGTAAGTTGGAGTTACAATAGTATTATTCTTGAAAGTGTAAGTGCGGAGGTAATAGGGTTATATTTATACAACACACATATACGTCGGATTAGATCGGGTCGGAACTCGGTGGATCTGTCCTTAGATCCAAATCCAGATCCAAATTCGTTCGGTCTAGCTTTCCGAATCCAAATCCGATCCATTTTAAATTGGATCGGATTCGGATCCGTTCCATTCGGATCGGATCGTTCGGATCGTAGATCGGATCGGACCATATTGCCATCCTTACGACAAAATAAGGGGTCGGCATGTTAGAAACTGCCAAGTATTTATCTAGTAAAGCAAGCCAAGTGGTAGAACGAGTGGGTCCACAATCGAATCCTAGGAATCAGGCATTTAACCCGTCTCGACTATGACGAGGTCCTGATTGTTTACTGCCTATTGAAAGGAGAGCAGGTAGACATCCCTGCTTTGATTTGCAAGTATTTGCGAGAGGGGAGGAGAGATGCCAGCAGGAAGGGCTTGGGTTGGCCGGGTTGTTGACCCATATGGCCCACGACAGTCGTATACTGATCCCAGTGAGCATTGGGGACATGAAAATGCCCAGGGTTAATATTAACTAGAAAAATTCGTGTGCCCTTGAGAGAGATGGAATTGAACCTGAAGCGGTGGCTACTGAATCAGAGGAGGGCGATCATGCTTCCCATTGGGCGGTGCTGATTGCGACCATTTACATGAGACCATGCATGAGTACTTCCCAAGACCACATGGTCTGCTTTGATCCGCCAGCTTATTGGGCACGAGTATTGAGGATATGGCACAAGGTCAGTCTGGCGGGGGTGCGAGGCACAGTTAGGCTCTGCGCCTGGAGTTGACCGAGCATGAGATGGATGAGAAAGAAGATAAAGTTCCTAGATAAAAATATTAACTATCTTGTTAAAACGGTTAAGAACATGGCTCAGGGGTTAAGTAAAATTTTCAAAATCCAAAAAGACGTACACACCAACACTGCCATTGCACGGGCTCACAAGGATTCCCTTAACAAAATTCAGGATAAGTTGGAGGGGACAGTCTTTACAGTTTCCAGCGGTCTACTTCAGTGATAATTGTCCAGGTTGGACAATGGAGGATAGCCGCCCGTACAACAGTTTTTACGGGTTTGAGGACACACAAAATCCTGAAGAGGTAGACTCGGTGGCCTAATCGGCTCGCCAGCCTCCCCTTGAGACTGGCAGTCTGGCGGTTATCCAGGGGGTAGTAGCGCTGTGAGAAGGGCTGATCTCAATAGGAGTGTTAGTCGTAAATACCGGTCCCCCAGTTATGAGCTAGAGCCGAGTAGCTTATCTAACTCGGTTGACTCATTTCAGAATACCGGCCATATCAATAGTGTTATGAGGGCATGCCACCTCTAGTGTGAGGGTGGGGTCGTGTATTGCATCGCCATGTCTGCACATTATTCATATTTATTTTTCGCTTTAATTTTATTGTGTTTGATTCTACATGTTTTTTATTTGATTGAGTCAACCACCCGGATAGAATAGAGGCCCTACATTGAAAAAATAAATAAAAAATTCAAAAACTTATAAAAAAATGTAAAATAAGAAAGTCTTTGAGAAAGGGCAATTGAGATAGCTAAGACTAGAGAGAAATCTATGAGACCCTGAAAGAAATAGCATACCACATTGAGGTGTAGTGGATTCAGAACTGTATGGGATGGCTAGAGCGTGTGCACTTCAGAATCATCGAATAGTTGTCTCCTGAGCTAGAAATCTGACTAGATGCCACACCAAAGTCATTAAGGTAGTCGACAACCTGCCTACTGGCGCCATCACAGCCACCAGATTAGGACGGAGTGATTGGCTCATAATGGACCCACTGTCATGTTTCTTACCCTAGGTCCAACTAGTAACCCATTTGAAGCAGTTTACCCTTATATTCATCACCAGTGTAGCCTTCCTTGTCACTTTCATCATTGGATTAGTTTGCTGATTTTACGCGTTCTGACAAAGGGTGAGTTACGGAGGGTATCTGATGGTGAGTACTTCATTACACATCATGTCGGACAACTGTTGATTTAAATCTAATTACAAGGTGGCACAGGGTGAGTTAGTGGCGACAACATTAATTTGTGAAGGTGATACTAGAGTACACAATGATCATAGCCTCATAGGGAAGAGTCTCAGTTCCTTCAATATGCAGCACACAATGGGGCTCATGGGGTTGTATTAAGTTTACTGGTGGTTGTGCGATTATTTCACATACTGGTGTTAAGGAGGTTCGGACGGAATATGGACGATTAAGCTTCACACTACTGTTGGAATAGATGCCCTAGAGGCAATCTAGTTTAGTATGAATTTATTTGTGGCTAGAAATTCATTTATTATTTATTGGATATTTAATATAATGAAGTTCTTAGATTTACAATTGTGTTGTTTATCTTAAATATCCCTAGTCCAGTATAATGATTAATGGGACAATCATCTATAGACTAGTATGGGGTTGGATTGATATGGAGATATCACGATCCAACACATAGGTGTGCATTAGGGGTAATGACGCACTGGATTGACCCATCTCCGAGAAGGCTACATACACGTTATGTTGAGTCACAAGTGCTTCTCGCAGTGCAATGGTATTGTCATCCTTAGACTTGATGTCACTATATGTTCAAGTTGTGGATTATTGTGATTTTGGTAGCGTTAAACGCTACACCGTAACTGGGTAGTTATAAAGCCGTGTACTGGATACAATAAGAAGCAAGCTTAGAGATCGTAGTGGACGTAGATCGAATTTATCCCTCCCACATAACGGGAGCAAATATCCTAGGCCACTCTAGGGATAGTGCTTATTGAATGTCTGGCCAGACTCAAATAAATCAATATGGGATATTGATGTTATTTGCACGAATAAGGCTATTCCCATGGATCGAGAAACTATGGATTGGATATACGAGTGTGACTTGTATGTCTCGTGTCCAATCCGGATATAGAGACAAAGGGATGAGACAATTACTTGTACAAAGGTTGTAAAGATGACTATTCTATTAGTTGGCTAGAATGGATGTTTTGCTAGAAACCGCTCCATATTAGCAAATAGTTGCTACCAACTAGTTAGAACCTATGGGGTCACACGCTATATAGAGTTGAACTAGATTTGGGAATCAATTAATTGGATTAATTAATTAGAATGATCACTTTGCAAAACCTTGCAAACTTAGTAGGGACTAATTTTCAAGGAAGAGACTAAATTGAATTCTATTAGGACTAGAATAAGTCCTTTAGGTAGTTGGCAAGGAGTTGTTGGACTATATAAAGAACCTTCCTTCCTTCCTTCCCATAACTTATGCTCATTATTGAACATAACAAGAGTGGGAGAGAACAAAAGGAGAGAAAAGAGTAAGCAAGCTAGGAGCTCGCCGCCCGTCCCCGTCGGCCACAAGGAGGCTGAACACCTCGTTGTTCGTCTTGTTTTGCGTGATTCTTCTTCCTCTTCCTCTTTCCGGGCTAGCACCAAGGAGTGGGAGATCTAGAAATCAACTCTAGGCGTGGATCAACTATAGAGAACGTGACACAATTCGCGTTTGAAGTAATCAAAGGAGAACCCTAAGGTGTGTTATTGATTTCTTCCTTTACCATCGTTATGTCTCTTGACTTGTGATCCTTGGAGGGTTTTGCATGGTTAATTATTGTTTCCGTTGCGCATCAATGAATCAAAACCCTACAGTGGTATCATTGCCACAGGTCGTAGAGCAAAAACGTGGTATATGTGTTACGTTTTAGTTGTTTGACACCTTAAATTGATTGTTTATCGCGTAAAAGAAGACAAATCAAGCATGGGATGCAATTTGTCAATAATATTTTATAACAAGATCTAACTTTTGCATTAGATGCATGAATTAGTGAGTTTGAGAAATTTTAGGATCTTAGATCTAGGGTTTGGGCATCCTTGGGGAAGAAGGAGTTCTTCCAAAACAAGGAAACTACCAAACTTGGGCACCAAGAAAGGGAGTTGTTTTGGAAAAAACTCCCTATAGGAGGTTCGGCCCCCTAGGGGACCGCCCCTCTTGCTTGCCGCCCAAGTATTGACGGCCCTAGGGGCTGGGCGGCCCTAGCCCGCGGCCTAGCCGCATGGGCAAGGGGCCGGGCCGGCCCTAGGACCTTGCGGTTCACCATGTTGGGCCCGGGCAATTTGATTGTTGGACCCATGGACCGTTTTAACCCTAGAAATCCTAAAATCAATTAAAATTGACCAAGCGCGTTAAAATTGGATTTTAACTGTTTATGTGCAAATCGCATGGTGATTGGATATAGCCTTAGGATGTGGTTTGATGTGGATGTTTAATTTTTGTTGTTTGGTTTACGACCTGCGAGCTGATCAATTAATTGTAATAATTAATTAGGGTTTTATGGCCTGCGTGCCATTTTTTCTCAACTTGTGAGATTTATTTTATTTAGTATAGAAGTTAGCTAGTGCTAGATAAAGTAGATTGTTAGCCAAGATTGAAGAAAAGAAGCCCAAAGCCAAAAGGAGCCACAAAAGATGGAGTATGGAGCATGGAGCATTCTACAAGACTATGAAGGATGGACCAAAATATCAAGACGCATGGAGATGTGTTTGCTTTTAGGGTTCATAGATAATTCCATTGGCTTGGAATTATCTTAGTCTAGAAAAGGTCATATCCACATCACGTTTATTTTTGTTTTTGTGGTTGTTTAATTTATTGTCTTATTATTTTGTGGTTGGTGTATGGATGATGCATGCAATTAGGATAATAAGATAATTAGACAACCCGGATCTATTATTTGGAGTTGTGCCCAAACTCAAATAGATAGATTAGTTGATTTTGATCAACAAAACAATTAGAATTGAATTTAAAAAAATCCCTCAAAATTCAAATATTGTGTTCTTACCTTCTCGTTATTTAAACACTCATGATCATCATTATTTATCAAGTTCGTGCGTGCTAAAGCATGGCGACTTGGTTCATAATGATGGAATGCGATGGCACAAGCTAGTAATGTGCAACTGTTTAAATAAGAGGTTGAACACAACTAGGCAATTAATGTGATTAAGAAACCTAGAGGCAATCAATTGGGATTATCCATATGGATGGATAAATAAGGAGTTATTTTCCCGATTGAACCAAGAGTTGCATAAGGGATGCAATTGGAATTGTTCCTACCTAAAGTACTCAAATTATTGGTGACTTGCCAAAGCAAGCTCATAAGGAGATGAAACATGAATCTTGGCCCACTAGAAAATATAAGGATATTTTCCGCATTAATATCTTGAGGGTTATTAATCCGTAGAAAAATAGTGGGAGCTATATTTGATAAACTAGCCATTATTGAATATAGTCAAAAATTCACAAATACTAAAACTTGCGTATTTTCCTTTTGTAGAATTCCAAATGGCAAACAACTCATCGAGTTCACAACATTCCCTACGATCTCTCCTTGAGAAGGACAAGCTCTCTGGAACCAACTTTCTTGATTGGTACAGAAACTTGAGAATTGTTCTCAAGCAAGAGAAGAAACTGTACGCAATAGAGGAGCATGTTCCAGCAGGTCTAGAGAACCAAACGCCTGCTGCCCTAAAGGCGTATCAAAAGCGTGTTGATGACGCTAATGATGCGGTCTGCCTTATGCTATGCACCATGACTTCTGAGCTTCAGAAGCAACACGAAAACATGAATGATGTCGATATGATCGAGCATCTGAAGTAGCTCTTCCAAGAGCAGGCAAGGGTAGAGAGGTATGAGGTCTCTAAAGCACTGTTCAAGTGTCATCTGGCAGAAGGGAACCCGGTGGGACCCCATGTACTCCGTATGTTCGGATACTTGGAGAATATCGCCTGACTAGGGTTCCCGGTCGGCCAAGAGTTGGCAACCGATCTCGTGTTGCAATCGTTGCCCGAGAGTTATGGACAGTTCATCATGAACTACAACATGAACGAGATCGTGAAACCACTGCCAGATTTACTCAATATGTTGAGGACAGCTGAACACAGCATCAACAAGGGTAAGGGCAAGGCCATTATGATGGTACAGAAAGGAAAGGGCAAACTGTTTGCCTCATCCTCCAAAGGAAAGGGCAAGTCAGTTGCCAAGTCCAAAGAACCTGCCCTTAAGCCTGTTGGTGGCATTGCCAAAGGTGTGATTAAAGGTGAGTGTCACTACTGCAGTCAGCATGGACACTGGAGGAGGAACTGCCCAAAATATCTGGAGGACAAGAGGCTTGGAATAGTGATTCCACCACCACCAGGTATTTTTGTTGTAGATGTCAATTTAACTGTCTCTACATCATGGGTATTAGATACTGGATGTGGATCTCACATTTGTCGAAATGTGCAGGATCTAAAGAGAAGTAAAAGATTGGCTAAAGGGGAGGTAGATCTGCGCGTTGGGAATGGAGCAAAGGTTGCTGCGTTGGCCATAGGCGTGTGCGAGCTATCTCTGCCTTCAGGATTAGTTTTAGAATTAAATAATTGCTATTTTGTGCCTGCTATGAGCAGAAACATTATTTCTATTTCTTGTTTGGACAAGGATGGTTTTATTATTTCAATAAAGAACAACTGTTGTTCCTTTGATTTAAATAATATTCACTATTTTAGTGCACAATTATTTAATGGACTGTATGTCCTTGATCTAAGCAATCCTGTCTACAACATTAATACCAAGCGGATTAGAATAAATGATTCAAATCCTGCTTATTTATGGTACTGTCGTTTAGGCCACATAAACGAGAAACGTGTATCTAGACTCCATAAGGATGGATTACTGGAATCATTTGATTTTGAATCATATGAGACATGTGAGGCTTGTTTATTGGGAAAAATGACAAAGTCCCCTTTCAATAAGAAAGGTGAGAGGACTAGTGAGCAGTTGGCGCTCATACATACTGATGTGTGTGGGCCATTTGCCACGCCTGCCAGGGGTGGTTATGTCTACTTCATTACATTTACTGATGATTACAGTAGATATGGATTTGTGTACCTTATGAGGGTAAAATCCGAATCCTTTGAAGTGTTCAAAGAATTCAAGAATGAAGTAGAGAAGCAACTTGGCAAAAGTATCAAGGCTCTACGATCGGATCGTGGAGCAGAATACTTAAGCCAAGAGTTTGACGACTATCTTAGAGAGTGTGGGATCGTGTCCCAACTCACTCCACCCGGAACGCCACAATGGAATGGCGTGTCTGAGAGGAGGAATCGAACCCTATTGGATATGGTTCGATCTATGATGTGTCAAACCGATCTTCCATTATCATTTTGGGGCTACGCTCTATTAAGTGCAGCTTTCACCATTAACCGTGTTCCATCCAAATCAGTCATGAAGACACCATATGAGATGTGGAGTGGGAGGCGTCCCACACTGTCGTTCATGAGCATTTGGGGCTGCGATGTCTATGTAAAACGTTTACAATCAGACAAACTGGGGCCGAAATCGCATAAGTGCAAATTTGTGGGGTATCCTAAGGAAACTAAGGGTTACTACTTCTACAATCCAACCGAGAACAAAGTGTTTGTTGCTCGGACCGGCGTGTTTCTAGAAAGAGAGTTTTTCTCTAAAGAAGAAAGTGGGAGGACTGTAGAACTTGTAGAGTTTCAAGAACCACAAATTACTGAACCGATTATGGAGCATGAACAGGAACCACAAGCGGTTGTGGAGCAACCTGTTCAGGTAACACAAGAGCTTCGCAGATCTAGTAGAGTGCGCCAGGGACCCGAGAGGTATGGACTTCTCGTGATCAATTCCGGTGACACGATGCTCATAGATGATGAGCCTACTACCTATGAAGAGGCCATGAAGGGCCCAGACTCTTAGAAGTGGCTAGAAGCCATGAGATCCGAGATGGAATCCATGTACACCGAAAAAGTATGGACTTTGGTGGAACCATTCGAAGGGGCGCGGCCCATAGGGTGCAAGTGGGTCTTCAAGAAGAAAATCGACATGGATGGTAATGTGATTACCTATAAGGGCCGATTGGTGGCTAAAGGATTTAGACAGATTCATGGTATTGACTATGATGAAACCTTTTCACCAGTCGCAATGACCAAATCCATCCGAATCCTACTTGACATTGCAGCATACCACGACTATGAGATTTGGCAGATGGATGTCAAGACAACATTTCTTTATGGGAATCTCCGCGAGGACGTGTATATGATACAGCCGGAGGGTTTTGAGGATCCAAAGCAAGCCAACAAAGTCTGTAAGCTGCAACCATCCATTTATGGATTGAAGCAAGCTTCTAGGAGTTGGAATCGACGTTTTGATGAAGTATTCAAAGATTTTGGCTTAATCAGAAACAAAGATGAGTCTTGTGTCTACAAGAAGGTTAGTGGGAGCTCTGTAGCTTTTCTGGTCTTGTATGTGGATGACATACTACTCATTGGAAACGACGTTCCCATGCTGCAATCTGTTAAAGATTGGCTAGGGAAGTGTTTCTCAATGAAAGACTTAGGGGAAGCAACTTTTATAATCGGTATAAAGATCTATATAGATAGATCTAAGAGACTGCTAGGCCTAAGTCAAAGTACATATATTGACAAGGTGTTGAAACGGTTCAACATGCAAGATTCCAAGAAGGGATTCTTGCCCATGTCACATGGAATCACTCTCTCGAAGAGTGGTTGTCCTTCCAATGAGATTGAGAAGGAACACATGAGTAGAATTCCCTATGCCTCAGCCATAGGATCTATCATGTAAGCCATGTTATGTACTAGTCCAGATGTGTCATATGCCTTGATTATGACAAGCAGATACCAATCCAATCCAGGTGAGAGTCACTGGATTGATATTTGGCGGTGTGGAAGAGTTGCGTGTAAAGGGTTACACTGATGCAAGCTTCCAAACCGACACAGATGACTTTAGATCATAGTCGGGATATGTGTTTTGCCTGAATGGAGCAGCGGTGAGCTGGAAGAGTTCCAATCAAGAGACGGTGACTGATTCTACAACAGAGGCTGAGTACATTGCTGCAAATGGCGCAGCAAAGGAAGCTGTTTGGATCAGAAAGTTTGTTTCTGAACTTGGTGTGGTTCCTAGCATTGCGGATCCAGTCGAGTTGTTCTGTGACAACACTGGAGCGATCGCGCAATCGAAGGAACCCATGTCACACCAGAAATCCAAGCACGTGCTCAGGAAGTTTCATCTGATTCGAGATATTATCGATAGAGGAAACGTTCGGATATGCAAGATTCATACAAATGAGAATCTGTCAGACCCGCTTACAAAGCCGCTCACGCAGTGGAAGCATGAAGGGCACGCTAGGAGTATGGGCATACGAGATGCGCCAGATTGGCTCTAGTGCAAGTGGGAGACTGTTGGAATAGATTCCCTAGAGGCAAGCTAGTTTAGTATGAATGTATTTGTGGCTAGAAATTCATTTATTATTTATTGGATATTTAATATAATGAAGTCCTTATATTTACAATTGTGTTGTTTATCTTAAATATCCCTAGTCCAGTATAATGATTAATAGACAATCATCTATAGACTAGTATGGGGTTGGATTGATATGGAGATATCACGATCCAACACATAGGTGTGCATTAGGGGTAATGACGCACTGGATTGACCCATCTCCGAGAAGGCTACATACACGTTATGTTGAGTCACAAGTGCTTCTCGCGGTGCAATGGTATTGTCATCCTTAGACTTGATGTCACTAGATGTTCTAGTTGTGGATTATTGTGATTTTGGTAGCGTTAAACGCTACACCGTAACTGGGTAGTTATAAAGGCGTGTACTGGATACAATAAGAAGCAAGCTTAGAGATCGTGTGGACGTAGATAGAATTTGTCCCTCCCACATAACGGGAGCAAATATCCTAGGCCACTCGAGGGATAGTGCTTATAGAATGTCTGGCCAGACTCAAATAAATCAATATGGGATATTGATGTTATTTGCACGAATAAGCCTATTCCCATGGATCGATAAATGGATATACGAGTGTGACATGTATGTATCGTGTCCAATCCGGATATAGAGACAAAGGGATGAGACAATTACTTGTACAAAGGTTGTCAAGATGACTATTCTATTAGTTGGCTAGAATGGATGTTTTGCTAGAAACCGCTCCATATTAGCAAATAGTTGATACCAACTAGATAGAACCTATGGGGTCACACGCTATATAGAGCTGAACTAGATTTGGGAATTAATTAATTGGATTAATTAATTATAAGGATCACTTTGCAAAACCTTGCAAACTTAGTAGGGACTAATTTGCAAGGAAGGGACTAAATTGAATTCTAGTAGGACTAGAATAAGTCCTTTAGGTAGTCGGCAAGGAGTTGTTGGACTATATAAAGGACCTTCCTTCATTCCTTCCCATAACTTATGCTCATTATTGAACATAACAAGAGTGGGAGAGAACAAAAGGAGAGAAAAGAGAAAGCAAGCTAGGAGCTCGCCGCCCGTCCCCGTTGGCCACAAGGAGGCCGAACACCTCCTTGTTCGTCTCTTTTTGCGTGATTATTCTTCCTCTTCCTCTTTCCGGGCTAGCACCAAGGAGTGGGAGATCTAGAAATCAACTCTAGGCGTGGATCAACTATAGAGAACGTGACACAATTCGCGTTTGAAGTCATCAAAGGAGAACCCTAAGGTGTGTTACTGATTTCTTCCTTTACCATCTTTATATCTATTGACTTGTGATCCTTGGAGGGTTTTGCATGGTTAATTATTGTTTCCGTTGCGCATCCATGAATCAAAACCCTACAACTACATGAACGTGTGCTTCATGATTGGTGTAGGGGTGCTGTTACACATTCGAACATTTCATTAGCACCCCCCATGATTTAAATATTGAACCACTGATTTCGATTAGTTGTTTTTTATGTTATTCTATTTTTGTTTAGTAAAGAAAAAGAAGAAAAGAAAAATAATAATGACGTGATAGTTTTATTCATCTGTTTAGAAGCTGAGTAGGTAGAACTATATTTCAGAATTCACAACACTTCACAGTAGTGGTCGCGAGAACGGCAGAATACACCAGGTGATTGGGAATTGAGTGTGTTAAAATTAGGTGTTTCAGGTAAGTTTTTGGGAACTTGGGGAGGGTTGTGAATTAAGGAAATCAGTGAGTATGTCAAAACAAGTAGTATTGCGCCTACCCTGAAATATTTATCCTACCTATTAGATTTGAGATCCCTATTGAAATAAAATATCGGATGGTAGGTATAATAGGGATTTGATCAGGATTTGTACAAAAGTAATAATATATTGTGCCAGTGTTAATTTCCTTTCTTAATCTTGACCATACTCGTCGATCGTTTTTGGTTTAAGAAATTCTAGAGGGTTGAGTGAGAATTTAATAACCACCAGTCTAAGTTTTGGAGATTGCACGTTCTAATCTAAAAATTTGTTGCTGCAAAATTTTGGTCAGTTAGTAGAGCCAGTTAGTAATCGAGTTAGTTAAATGGTTTACGCAATGAGTCAGTAGTATAGTTGAGTCGTTTGTTCTGTGCCAGAGTTTAGAAGAAACCACAACATAAATAGTATGCAATGATTTGTAATGCAAAGAGTTTGCTTGGTACGAGCAAAGATTAGTGCAGGGGTATTTGATAAACTGCTAAATTGGAGTTATCTTGGACACCTTTTAAGGAAGCATTTCGGCCCTAATTCAAGAAAATTCATCCGTCTTTAGCCAGTATTACCTTGTTGCATGAAAGAGGAGCGCTGAGGCTAATAGATGATAGTTGAGCAATTTCAAGTATCTGATCATGTTTATTTGATATAATTGTGGGTAGATCTATTTTTGTACAGAGACATGTACTAGAAAATACATGAAAAAGGATCGAGAATGATAGAAAAGTGCCAAGGAAATCATAGCAGAAAAACAGTAAAGGGAAAGTAGCAACCGAACTCTAGCCGCTGGTCTATACGCAACATTGTCCAGAAACTGAACCAGCGTTCGAACGCATGTGGAGAAGTTGACAGAAAAAAACACCAAGGCATAAAGTGAAGCATCCAGACATAGTGGGCAGCTTCTGAACGAAGGTGCGTTCAGATGCAAGTCCAACGTCCAGACGTAGGAGAAAATAGAATTAAGGAATAAAGGGAAGCGTCCATACGCAAGGCAGGTGCATTCAGACGCCGGTGCATCCAGACACAGGTCCGAGCGTCCACCTCTGAGGAGGTTCGGAAAGGGACTTAAGCATAATTTCAGACAACTTTTTTTTTAACTTTTGAAATAAGAGGCGTTCTTGGCACAGAAAATCATCGCAATCACTACAAATTACCCTCATAGAAGTAATTGGAGCAAGGAGTAGTCCTCGTTTCTAGCATAAGCTCGTTTCATCTTTTCTTCTACTTTTTGATGGAATTCTGTTTTTCAAATATGTGCTCAAGCTAAATTCTTTACCTAGGTTCTCGGTGAACCTAGGGTTCATGAATTCATCTTCTTAAGTTTTAGATTCGATATTCTTGATTGATGAAGTTTCAATACATTAGAGGTTTGTTTATTATTCATGTATTTGGTTTTATTTTTATGCATGAACCGGGTGATCAACCTGGATTGCTACCAACTTAACATGGTGCTTGAGCGCGACCATCCAGCGTTAGAAAGCAAAGGCAATTTAGATCCTTATCCTAACAGACTGAGAGGTGAAGGGAAATAAAGATTTGCTAAACAAAGGAAAGGACCAACTGTAATAGGTTTGAAACCGAGAGGACTGAGAGACCCGAAAATCTACAGGGTTGTGACCAGTGCATGCGTTAGAAGCGATTGCGCCACTAGTGATGTTGGCATAAACAAACCATTGTGTGTTTCTGAATCAAAAGTTGATAGCTGAATAGTAAACCTAAGGGATCTAGAAAATTAGTTTCTATTCCATAGTTTACAAACACAAGATTATTCTTAGAAATCACAACAAAAAGAAGTTTCTTTTACAATTTCTTTATGTACTGCAATTATTTTAGTAGCCGAATCAACCAAATGCAATACTCCTCTTTTTTACAGCTTTGACAAGTTAGATGTGATTATAAAAGTAGAACTAAAGCATTGTTCTCATAGGTTCGATAAGTTGAGTCACAAATACTCTACTTTATTACTTGAATTCTATAATTGCAAAAATAGCACGCTAAAAACGTGTCAGCAAACAATGGCTAAGATTACTGAGGTAACACTATATTTAAATTTGGAATAAGATTTAGAGGTCATTTCCCCCCTTCAAATAAACAAGATCTATTCATTTTTTATATCCTTTACTAATTTAGAAATATCGTGAAGAAGCATCAATAACCGCAGTAGAGCGAAAGAAAGTTAAGACAGAGCAATCTTGGAAGGAGTAAAGTTTACTAGAGAGATAGTGATCAATGGATTCAATGTGTTATGACATGGTGCTTCCCTACACAACTGTTTCAAAGAACCTCGGGAAGACAATATGCTGACTGGAGCGTTACTCGAAAAGACACATAGGTTTCTAGAAAATTACAGAGAAGATGTGGTCTTTGTGGGCCGAGAACAAAATCAAGTAGCTCATGCATTTTCGAGACATGAATTGGGTTGATAGATTATGAATCATCGACAGATATTGGGCCATATGACGCGGATTACTGGCGCGTATTACGCAAGCCTACAGTCAAGTAGGAGACTGTGAGTATTTTTAGTACTTGAATTGTCAATCCCACGAAGAGAAGCACGTAAAAAGTTTATAATTAACATTCTAATGTAGTTCACTGAGTAACCGGAGGAGAAGTGTTTGATTTGTGGTGTTGGGACCCTCAAACAAGTGGCTGAGATCAAAAAAAGAAATAATAGTAAACAGGAATTAAGAAGAATTCTTAATCAATATATGGAGAGAACTAGGCAATCTCGTTGATCACCTAGGGTTGTTAACGATCTCCGGATTATCTGAGCAACTCGTTAATTATATTCTAACTATGTCGCGTAACAGCACTGACTATCTCATGTCGGTCTCAAGTCATTTTACTTCACGGTAGACTACAATCTCCTGTTGGTCTCATGTGTCTATCGGTCCGTTCTAGTTGGCTAACGACGTGCACGACAACGGGTCATGTCGGTCCACCCTTGAACGAAGCAGTCGAATCTCACCTACCGAATCTACCCACACTAGCCAATCCTAACACGTCTCTTCTCAGTATCAATGATACGGGATTGTTGTTCAAGTCTCATCCTAGTTAGTTAGAATCACTGTCGTGCATTCGCTAACTAAACAGTGTTTCCGGTTAATGACTCCGTTAACACTGAGTATTAAGCATAGTACAAGAACAATTGAATTAGAATAAAGTTAACTTTAATCATGAACCAACTATTGAATAAACCTTAGTTCCTGAATCCTAATTTATCTCCTAATTGTGTCACTCGAGTAGGATTACTAACATAAACAAGAAACTAGAATTGATTCAAAAGATGAAATCACTAAATCATGAAGCAAAGATTGAATCCGGAAAAAAAAAATCATCTTTTACGTGAACCCTAGGCTCTCACACGTGATGCCTAGCTAGAGTTGCTTAGCTACTCATAACTAAATAAGCAATACTCAAGAGTTTCTCCATTAAATTTACTAAGAGAGGTAGGAAGAAGAGAAATAAAACACTTGAGCTTCAATGGTGGCTTCGTGTTCTTCCTTGTCTCCTTCTTTTTCTTCTCACGGTTAATGAGTGATGAATAATATGAGACAGTTACGCCCTAATAATGGGTTGTTAGTCTCACATACGTTCTCTAATTTTTTCCAAAAGAAAATATTCCAAAAATATGTCTAAAACAAAAGTTACTGCGGAATCCTACGTCGCAGTCGTACGAGTGCAATTCCAGTCGTACGAGTGTATTGATCCCACTCGTACGACTGTCTGAGAGGTGTCATACGATTTACTTCTTATGAAAGTTGGATTTTAGCTATCTTTCTGCACTCGTACGATTGCACAGTGCACTCGTACGAGTGGTTGAATATGTTCTAGATCTTTTTATTCATCCTTCCTGCTCTTTCCTCTCTCGTCTTCAATTTCAAGCATCATCTTGAGTCTTCCAATTTTTCCGAATATTGTATTGTCCTCTCCACTTGATATCCAAGCTAAGTTTCCTATCGAAACAACACGAAACAAACTCGTGAGATCACATGTGACTAAATAACGTAAAATAATGTGAGAAACGCCCGGATTATCAATTATGCGTCAAAAATCTAATTTCAGACGAACGATAGTAAAATGTGTATGAATTATAACTCTAATACAAAGTTATCACCATATTAAACTTGTAGACCCTTAGAAAAAGAAGTTGTAATTCAAGATCCATTATTATGTAAATGGAGAGATTCACATCATATTTAAAAAAAAAAGAAATATCCTGAAAGAACACGTCATCTTTCGAGCATTGAAAGCTCCGCTTCTTTGTCGCAATTTGTAGGCTCTTTGACCAAGTTACGAGAAGAAAATATTAAAGTCTAAAATAATAATTCAATTTTGGAGCATTGAAAACTCCGCTTCGTTGTCGCCATTGCTAGGTTCTCCGAACAAGTTTTGAGAAGCAAAGGTTAAAGTCTCAACTACCCTAATCGCTTATCTTAGACATTCACCATCTGCAAATTTGAATTTGAAAACTAGCTAATCAGAAATGCAAAGCCTCTCACAAATTTTCCTTTCCAATTTGAGATTACCTCCCTTCCACATGAAAGCTTTCGACATGTGGAAAATGTGGTATTTGTGGTCCTCTTTAACCATTCTGTTGATGGAGGAATACGTCAAACCGTCGAGTTTGTGCGATCTGCACATGAATGTTTGGCACATCAGGTATTTTTATCATGAAATTTATTTACCAAATTTGTACTTTGAACGATAGTTTCATGTTTTTCAATCTTTTCTGACTTAATAGTAAATTAGTTGCGAGATACCCAAATTTGTCAAAGGATAATTGCATATTTTTTCTTTTTTGATCTTATTTATAAGCTCAAATATTGATATTATGAGAGATAAAACTAACCTGAAGCAAGGATACATAGAAGTTCAAGTTATGATATGTAGATCCACACAATCATAATAACCAGAGAAATGATTTTTAGTTTCTACCTCAGCGCTACACTTAACACAAAGCTCGGATGTGTTAACTTTCCTCACTTATAAATTTTCTTCTTTAGAAAGATATTCATGACATAAATTCTCAATAAACATTTTAATGTTCTCAGGAATTCTGGGATTGCAAAACCATATCTATTCTATAAAATAGAACGGTTGACTTTATTTCAACCGTTAATTTGAATCAACCCCAGCCCTTAGATTCCACCTACCACCCACTTAACTACTCACTACTTAACTACCCACTCATTTTATCATAATTACAAAAAAGGTTCTTCCTTTGTTCCTAATTATTTAATACAAATATGTATGTTGTCTTCGTTTTCTGTCCCTGTTTGTGGATAAACTACTCATTTTATTTATGACATTGTAATAGATGAAACGTGTTTTTTGGGATAGTGCCCTCGGGCACGGGCAATCCCCTAGTGCATCTTTATTATCTTAAACTATCAGCAGTCGCTCAGGGTTCCCCAAAGTCACATGACCTGACCCCATCCTGTCAGCCACAATTTTATTCCAGATCTTGCCTACCACCTCCTTCTCTGTAGATACACACATAGTATGCACACATACATAAAAAAAATATCCTCCACGGCCTTGCCACCCCCACCAACTAAGAGCTGCTATCTTTCTACCCTTTTATTAGCCATGCCTCGCCCACCTCATTGAAGGTGCTAACCACAATCGCATGCTTTCTCACGTTTAAAATTTGGAAAATATGAAAGAAAGAAAAATAAATGTTAATACAATTTTCAGAATCTTAACTTTCTTCTGTTTGGTAACTTGTAGGATTTTTAATTAAAAAAAATGAATCTCTTTTGATGTATATTAATAAAGTCCATATTATCTAGTTTATTATATTATTTCCCTATTTCTATGTAAAATTATTACAAATGTGTTTATGCACCGTGATTTTCTCCACCTTTTTGTAGCCGATTTGGCAAAAAAATTGTTCCCCTTTGCGATCGATTTGGGCGGAAAAAAAAATTCCAGTTCAAAAACATATTATTTTTTTCTTTTATTTCCTTACGATTCCAAAAGAAAGATATGTTTTATTTTCATGCCATTTCATTTTACTTCAAATTCTTCCTCTCTCTCTTTTTTTTTGTTTCTTTTTTTTCTTTTCTTTTTTTTGTAAAAGAGAGGGGTTTACTAGCCTAAAACACCAACCTCATTGTATGAGGAAAGTCACTATGAAAAGGTAAAAAGTCGTGGAAACTAAGAGGGGGATTAAACAAAAATTCTCTCTCAAAATCATTACAATTGCAAATACTAGAAATAAATTCAGCAACCCTATTGCCCTCCTTCCAGATATGCATCAAAGAGCTTTTAGTAGACGCCATAAGTTCTCTAATTATAGAATTAAGGTGCTAGAAAGGACATTGCACATCACCATTTTTTATGAACTCCACAACAACTAGATAATCATACACTATCAAAGCTTAAGCTTTATAGAACTCCTTCAAAGCAGTGAGGCCCTCAAACATAGCCCACAACTCTCCATGAAGAACAGAAGCATCTCACCTCTCTTCTTTTAAAATCCCAAATCCAAGAGCTATCAATGTATTTGCAAACAACTCCAAGAGAATGGTGATCACCACTAGCCTTAAAAGCATAGTCCACATTAATTTTCTGGCAACTCTTGTGTGGAGCAGACCATTAACCAAAATATGCATAGATAGAAGGATACTGACAATCATTCATCAGTTTTCTTATTTGGTTAAATATGAACCCTACTAAATCAAGGGGTGGGATAAACCCATCTTCAGGAATCATGAGGTTGCCATAACCAGCCAAAGCTAATAGCTGTAGCAAACACCAAAGTCCACTTCAAGTTTTTGTTAACACCCCAATCTTCACAAAGATTCGTGTCAATCCGGTCAGCAGCATTGAAGAGTTGACTCAACTCATTCACTACACAAAATACATGTTCCAGAAGAGAGAATATCCTCCGGACTTTCAACTCTCGATGAGTCAATATGTCATGTATAATAATCCACAACACGAATATCCGTCTCTGGAACCTTTTGCATCTCCAAATCCTATTTCCACACAAGGTTGCTATGAGGATTTGTGAAGTCATCACGAATCACCTTGTAAGCATAAGCAACAGAAAACATACAATTCTTAGAGCCCATCAAAGCAACATTATCACTAACACTATCACTTTCAGATAAAGTGACAATGTTAATGAGATCAATGAAAGCAGAGGGGAGAAGATGAGAGAGATAGCATCCAAGCTCCAACAACTGTACTTATCCTAGTATTAATCAATTGTCATTAATGAGCTCCATTTTAGCCACACCCATTACATTGAACAATCCACTAATTTACCTTAAAAAAAAGCAGAATTCCATGACCTCACAACTTTGCTAGTACCTTTATTATTCGCATTAATGCTTTGGGTTATATGTTTCAAACTCTTGAATGAGAGGGATTAGATGAATTATTAGCTAAAGGAGAGTCATACCTTCTTCTCATATCTTTAACTCAAACATAATCAGCACCAGTTACAATCCTCCACCCAGATTTAACAACCAAAGTCTGTTTAAACCATTTAAGTTTCTGAACCCCAACCCCCTTGTCCTTAGGGAGTGCAGGAGTGTCCTAGTTTACAAGAGGGAGCTTCTTTAAACTTTCACTCCCACCCCACATATTTTTCTTACAAATCTTATCAATCTCCACAATAGTAGACTTAGGGAGCAAAGTGGGTTGCATCACATAAAATGAGATAGCCTGCAGAACAGCTTGGGTGAAAGTAGCGCTCCCACCAAGGGAGAATTGGGAGGCATTCCACCCTGAAAGATTCCTTTGAACTTTTCATCTATAAAGGCACTCCATAAGAAACCCTAGATCAGCACTGAAACTAATACCAAGTTGCTCACTAATGTTTTTAGCAATCCCCCTACTAACAGGAGGGGCAACATCAACTTTGACTTATCAAGACTGATGGTTTGACCAACTTTCAAACAGAACTTTCACATTGTTGGATTTGTGCCTTGAATAATTTTAAGAAATCATCAAAGGTAAAAACGGGCACCATAGGGACCAAGATGGAGAGCAAAGAAGCATTCAGGATGTTTTCAAAGGTCGCACGACCTGGAAAGTAGGTCGCACGAACTGGAGGAAAACATACGGAGCAACGGAGCATCATGTTTTTTGGGAGGAGGTCGCACAACCTACTCATAGGTCGCACGACTTACTCAGAGGTTGCGCGACCTATTCTGGGAGGTCGCACAACCTGGACCACTAGGTCGCACGACCTAGTCTGCTCCTGGCGTTTTTAGAATTGTTTCCTAATCTATCTAGGGCGGCCCTAAGTCAGTTCTAAGCACTATAAATAGGCTTCTAAGGGTTAGAACGTTTATGTACCTCATTGTAATCGTTTCTCTTAGTAAATAAGGGTATCTCTTCTCCGTGGATGTAGTTAGCTCGATTTAGGATAGCAAACCACTTAAAGTTTGGGTTTTTTCGATTATTTCATCGTTCGTGAGGCGTGAGTGATCGTGAGAGGTATAAAAAACTGGTATCAGAGCCTAGAACAAGATCAATCCACCAAGAACAATGTTCGGATCTATGTTGAAGATTGATAGGTTTACAGGAGGGAACAACTTCAGTCTGTGGAAGGTAAAGATGGAGGCCTTGCTTAAATCGCAGGGATTATGGAAACCTTTGACCGCGGAAAGTGGAGGCATGGATTCTAGTACATCGGAGTTCAAGGTATTGGAGGAGAAGGCACACGCAATGATTATGTTGTGCTTATCGGATGACTTAATCATCGATATCACAGATCAGAAGAAAGCAGCGAAGCTATAGCTCAAGTTAGAGAGTCTCTACATGAAGAAGAGTCTCACTAGGAAGTTGATGCTGAAGCAAAGTCTCTTCACCCTGCAGATTCTCGAAGGTACGGCTCTCAAGGACCATCTTGATCATTTGAATACAATTCTTTTAGATTTGCGTAATATTGGCGAGAAGGTGGATGATGAGGATGCCGCACTTCTGTTATTGATCTCGTTACCTCCATCATGCGAGAACTTTGTTCAGTCATTCATTGTGAACAAGTATGACTTATCTCTAGAGGAGGTCAGATCGGCGCTCCATGCTAGAGAATTGCGCCATAAGGGTGCAGGCATAGATACACAGGACCATGCTTCCGGGTTGATGGCAACGGGGAGAAGCAAGAAGGGTAAGAAGAACAAGGAATCAGTTCTCCGGTTCTAAGTTACCCAAGGATGTATGTGCCTACTCCAAAGAGAAAGGGCACTGGAAGAGGGATTGCCCTAAACGAGGAAAACTGGGACAACATGGCTCTGCAGCCGTGGTAGATGAGGGTAATTCTTCTGAAGATGATTACGATCTACTGGCGGATGATGTCACACATTCACCCGATGCATGGTTTCTTGACTTTGGTGCTTCTTATCATATCTGTTCTACAGGGAGCTATTTTCAAGCTATAATCGCGAAAATGGAGGATCTGTTCATATGGAAAATGGAGCTGTTTGGAAGGTCAAATGAAAAGGCTCAGTTAGGTTCAAGACTATGGATCAGAAGACATGCACATTGAAGGAGGTGAGGCACGTACCGCTTGTCACAAAGAATCTGATTTCTTTGAGTCTACTTGACAGTAAGGATTTCAGTTTCAAGGGTGAAGGTGGAGGATTATGCATCTACAAGGACTCGGATGCGCTACTCAAGGGGGTCAAGGATGGGACTTTTTATGTGCTACAAGGTTCATGTTGGAATAGATGCCCTAGAGGCAATCTAGTTTAGTATGAATTTGTAATTGGCTAGAAAATTCATTTATTATTTATTGGATATTTAATATAATGAAGTCCTTAGATTTACAATCGTGTTGTTTATCTTAAATATCCCTAGTCAAATATAATGATTAATGGGACAATCATCTATAGACTAGTATGGGGTTGGATTGATATGGAGATATCACGATCCAACACATAGGTGTGCATTACGGAATGTTGCACTGGATTGACCCATCACCGAGAAGGCTACATACATGTTATGTTGAGTCACAAGTGCTTCTCGGGTACAATGGTATTGTCATCCTTAGACTTGAAGTCACTAGATATTCTAGTTGTGGATCATTGTGATCTTGGTAGCGTTAAACGCTACACCGTGACTGGGTAGTTATAAAGGCGTGTACTGGATACAATGAGAAGCAAGCTTAGAGATCGTAGTGGACGTAGAGAGGATTTGCCCCTCCCACATAACGGGAGAAAATATCCTAGGCCACTCGAGGGATAGTGCTTATAGAATGTCTGGCCAGACTCAAATAAATCAATATATGGGATATTGATGTTATTTGCACGAATAAGGCTATTCCATGGATCGAGAAACTAGGGATTGGATATACGAGTGTGACTTGTATGTCTCGTGTCCAATCCGGATATGGAGGCAAAGGGATGAGACAATTACTTGTACAAGGTTGTCTAGATGACTATTCTATTAGTTGGCTAGAATGGATGTTTTGCTAGAAACCGCTCCATATTAGCAAGGAGTTGCTACCAACTAGATAGAACCAATGGGGTCACACGCTATATAGAGTTGTACTAGATTTGGGAATTAATTAATTGGATTAATTAATTAGAAGGATCACTTTGCAAACCCTTGCAAACTTAGTAGGGACTAATTTGCAAGGAAGGGACTAAATTGTATTCTAGTTGGACTAGAATAAGTCCTTTAGGTAGTTAACAAGGAGTTGTTGGACTATATAAAGGACCCTCCTTCCTTCCTTCCTCATAACTTATGCTCTAAAGAGAACATAACAAGAGTGGGAGAGAACAAATGAGAGAGAGAGCAAGCAACAAGGAGGCCGACGCCACCTTGCCGCCGCCCCCTCGTCCCCGACGCCAAAAAGGAGGCCGAGCCCTGCTTTTTGCCTCGATTTGCGTGATTCCTTCACCCTCCTCTCATTCCGGGCTAGCACCAAGGAGATTGGAGATCTAGGATCAACTCTAGGCGTGGATCAACTATAGAGAACGTGACACTATTCGCGTTTGAAGTCTTCAAGGAGAACCCAAAGGTGTGTTTATGATTTCTTACCTTCACTATCGTTATGCATCTAGACTTGTGATCCTTGGAGGGTTTTGCATGGTTGTTTGTTTGATTATGCTTCCGTTTGCGCGATCCAAGAATCAAAACCCTACAGTGGTATCAGAGCCACAGGTCATAGAGCATAAACGTAGTTTATGTGTTACATTCTTGTTGTTTTACACCTTAAATTGTTGTTCATCGCGTAAAACAAGGCAAATCAAGCATTGGATGCAATTTGTCAAAGAATTAATCAAAACAAAACCCAATTATTGCATTGGATGCATGAATTGGTGAGTTTGAGAAATTTTAGGATCTTAGATCTAGGTTTTGGGCATCCTTGGGGAAGAAGGAGTTCTCCCAAAACAAGGAAACAACCAAACTTGGGCTCCAAGCAAGGAGGTTGTTTTGGAAACAACCTCCATAAGGAGGTTCGGCCCCCTAGGGGACCGCCCCCCTTGCTTGCCGCCCAAGATTGGCGCCCTAAGGGGCCGGGCGGCCCTAACCCGCGGGCCTAGCTTGCGGGTTTTGGGCCGGCCCGGCCCTAGGGCCTTATGGTTCACTTTGTTTGGGCCCGGGCAATTGGATTGTTGGGCCCATGGACCGTTTTAACCCTAGAAATCCTAAAATCAATTAAAATTGACCAAGCGCGTTAAAATTGGATTTTAACTGTTTATGTGCAAATCGCATGGTGATTGGATATAGCCTTAGGATGTGGTTTGATGTGGATGTTTAATTTTGTGGTTTGGTTTTACGGCCTGCGAGCTGATCAATTAATTGTAATAATTAATTAGGGTTTTATGGCCTGCGTGCCATTTTTTTTCTCAACTTGTGAGATTTATTTTATTTAGTATAGATATTAGCTAGTGCTAGATAAAGTAGATTGTTAGCCAAGATTGAAGAAAAGAAGCCCAAAGCCAAAGAAGCCACAAAAGATGGAGCATGGAGCATGGAGCACACCACATGACTATGAAGGATGGACCAAAAGATCAAGACGCATGGAGATGTGTTTGTTTAGGGTTCATAGATAATTCCATTGGCTTGGAATTATCTTAGTCTAGAAAAGGCCATATCCACATCACGTTTAATTTCTGTTTTGTGGTTGTTTATTTATTGTCTTATTATTTGTGTGGTTGGTGTATGGATGATGCATGCAATTAGGATAATAAGATAATTAGACAACCCGGATCTATTATTTGGAGTTGTGCCCAAACTCAAATAGATAGATTAGTTGATATTGATCAACAAAATAATTAAAATTGAAAATCCCTCAAATTTTAAATATTGTGTTCTTGCCTTCTCGTTATTTAAACACTCATTATCATCATTATTTATCAAGTTCGTGCGTGCCAAAGCATGGCGACTTGGTTCATAATGATGGAATGCGATGGCACGTAACAATGTGCAATTGTTTAGATAAGAGGTTGAACACAACTAGGCTATTAATTTGATTAAGAAACCTAGAGGCAATCAATTGGGATTATCCATATGGATGGATAAATAAGGAGTTATTTGCCCGATTGAACCAAGAATTGCATATGGGATGCAATTGGAAATCGTTCCTACCTAAGAAGTAATCGAATTATGGGTGACTTGCCAAAGCAAGCTCATAAGGAGATGAAAAAGATGGATCTTGGCCCACTAGAAAATATAATGATATTTTCCGCATTAATATCTTGAGGGTTAGTAATCCGTAGAAAAATAGTGGGAGCTATATTTAATAAACTAGCCATTATTAAATATAGTCAAAAATTCACAAATACTAAAACTTGCGTATTTTCCTTTTGTAGAATTCCAAATGGCAAACAACTCATCGAGTTCACAACATTCCCTACGATCTGTCCTTGAGAAGGACAAGCTCTCTGGAACCAACTTTCTTGATTGGTACAGAAACTTGAGAATTGTTCTCAAGCAAGAGAAGAAACTGTACGCAATAGAGGAGCATGTTCCAGAAGGTCCAGAGAACCAGACACCTGTTGCCTTAAAGGCGTATCAAAAGCGTGTTGATGACGCTAATGATGCGGCCTGCCTAATGCTTTGCACCATGACCTCTGAGCTTCAGAAGCAACATGAGAACATGAACGCTGTCGATATGATCGAACATCTAAAGCAGCTCTTCCAAGAGCAGGCGAGGGTAGAGAGGTATGAGGTCTCAAAGGCACTGTTCAAATGTCATCTGGCAGAAGGGAACCCGGTGGGACCCCATGTACTCCGAATGATCGGGTACTTGGAGAATCTCGCCCGGCTTGGGTTCCCGGTCGGCCAAGAGTTGGCAACCGATCTCGTGTTGCAATCGTTGCCCGAGAGTTATGGACAGTTCATTATGAACTATAACATGAACGAGATCGTTAAACCACTGCCAGATTTGCTCAACATGTTGAGGACGGCTGAACAGAGCATCAACAAGGGTAAGGGCAAGGCCATTATGATGGTGCATAAAGGAAAGGGCAAAAAGGTTGCATCTTCCTCCAAGGGCAACGGCAAGTCAGTTGCCAAGTCCAAGGAACAAGCCCTTAAGCCTGTTGGTGGCATTGCCAAGGTCGTGACTAAGGGTGAATGTCACTACTGTAGTCAACCTGGACACTGGAGGAGGAACTGCCCAAAATATCTGGAGGACAAGAGGCTTGGAATAGTGATTCCACCACCACCAGGTATTTTTGTTGTAGATGTCAATTTAACTGTCTCTACATCATGGGTATTAGATACTGGATGTGGATCTCATATTTGTCGAAATATGCAGGATCTAAAGAGAAGTAAAAGATTGGCTAAAGGGGAGGTAGATCTGCGCGTTGGGAATGGAGCAAAGGTTGCTGCGTTGGCCATAGGCGTGTGCGAGCTATCTCTGCCTTCAGGATTAGTTTTAGAATTAAATAATTGCTATTTTGTGCCTGCTATGAGCAGAAACATTATTTCTATTTCTTGTTTGGACAAGGATGGTTTTATTATTTCAATAAAGAACAATTGTTGTTCCTTTTATTTGAATAATATTCACTATTTTAGTGCGCAATTATTTAATGGACTTTATGTCCTTGATCTAAGTAATCCTGTCTACAACATTAATACCAAGCGGATTAAAATAAATTATTTAAATCCTGCTTATTTATGGCATTGTCGTTTAGGCCACATAAATGAGAAACGTGTATCTAGACTCCATAAGGATGGATTACTAGACTCATTTGATTTTGAATCATATGAGACATGTGAGGCTTGTTTATTGGGAAAAATGACAAAGTCCCCTTTCAATAAGAAAGGTGAGAGGACTAGTGAGCAATTGGCGCTCATACATACCGATGTGTGTGGGCCATTTGCCACGACTGCCAGGGGTGGTTATGTCTACTTCATTACGTTTACTGATGATTACAGTAGATATGGATTTGTGTACCTTATGAGGGCAAAATCCGAATCCTTTGAAGTGTTCAAGGAATTCAAGAATGAATTAGAGAAGCAACTTGGCAAAAGTATCAAGGCTCTACGATCGGATCGTGGAGGAGAATACTTGAGCCAAGAGTTTGACGACTATCTTAGAGAGTGTGGGATCGTGTCCCAACTCACTCCACCCGGAACGCCACAATGGAATGGCGTGTCCGAGAGGAGGAATCGAACCCTATTGGATATGGTTCGGTCTATGATGTGTCAAACCGATCTTCCATTATCATTTTGGGGCTACGCTCTATTAAGTGCAGCTTTCACCATTAACCGTGTTCCATCTAAATCAGTCATGAAGACACCATATGAGATGTGGAGTGGGAGGCATCCCACACTGTCGTTCATGAGGATTTGGGGCTGCGATGTCTATGTAAAGCGTTTACAATCAGACAAGCTAGGGCCTAAATCGGATAAGTGTAAATTTGTGGGGTACCCTAAGGAAACTAAGGGATACTACTTCTACAATCCAACCGAGAACAAAGTGTTTGTTGCTCGGACCGGCGTGTTTCTAGAAAGAGAGTTTTTTTTCCAAAGAAGCAAGTGGGAGGAATGTAGAACTTGAAGAAGTTCAAGAACCGCAAATCACTGAACCGATTATGGAACATGAACAGGAATCACAAGCAGTTGTGGATCCACCTGTTCAGGTAACACAAGAGCTTCGTAGATCTAGTAGAGTGCGACAGGAACCCGAGAGGTACGGACTTCTCGTAACTGATTCCGGTGACACGATGCTCATAGATGATGAGCCTACTACCTATGAGGAGGCCATGAATGGCCCAGACTCGCAGAAGTGGCTTGAGGCCATGAGATCCGAGATGGAATCCATATATACCAACAAAGTATGGACTTTGGTGGAACCACCTGATGGGGCGCGGCCCATAGGGTGCAAGTGGGTCTTCAAGAAGAAGATCGACATGGATGGTAATGTGATTACCTATAAGGGCCGATTGGTGGCTAAAGGATTCAGACAGATTCATGGTATTGACTATGATGAAACCTTTTCACCAGTCGCTATGACCAAATCCATCCGAATCCTACTTGCAATTGCAGCATACTACGACTATGAGATTTGGCAGATGGATGTCAAAACAGCATTCCTTTATGGGAATCTCCTCGAGGACGTGTATATGATACAGCCGGAGGGTTTTGAGGATCCAAAGCAAGCCAAAAAAGTCTGTAAGCTGCAACGATCCATTTATGGATTGAAGCAAGCTTCTAGGAGTTGGAATCGACGTTTTGATGAAGTAGTCAAAGAGTTTGGCTTCATCAGAAACGAAGATGAGTCTTGTGTCTACAAGAAGGTTAGTGGGAGCTCTGTAGCTTTTCTGGTCTTGTATGTGGATGACATACTGCTCATTGGAAACGACATTCCCATGCTGCAATCTGTGAAAGATTGGCTAGGAAAGTGTTTCTCAATGAAGGACTTAGGGGAGGCAGCCTATATACTCGGTATAAAGATCTATAGAGATAGATCTAAGAGGTTGCTAGGCCTAAGTGAAAGTACATATATTGACAAGGTGTTGAAACGGTTCAACATGCAAGATTCCAAAAAGGGATTCTTGCCCATGTCACATGGAATCACTCTTTCGAAGAGTGGTTGTCCTTCCAATGAGATTGAGAAGGAACGCATGAGTAGGATTCCCTATGCCTCGACCATAGGATCTATCATGTACGCCATGTTATGTACTAGACCAGATGTGTCATATGCCTTGAGTATGACAAGCAGATACCAATCCAATCCGGGTGAGAGTCACTGGATTGCTGTCAAGAACATCCTAAAGTACTTGAGAAGAACTAAGGATGCTTTCTTGATGTTTGGCGGTGAGGAAGAGTTGCGTGTAAGGGGTTACACTGATGCAAGCTTCCAAACCGATAGAGATGATTTTAGATCACAGTCGGGATATGTGTTTTGCCTGAATGGAGCAGCGGTGAGCTGGAAGATTTCCAAGCAAGAGACGGTGGCTGATTCTACAACAGAGGCTGAGTACATTGATGCAAATGGCGCAGCAAAGGAGGCTGTTTGGATCAGAAAGTTTGTTTCTGAACTTGGTGTGGTCCCTAGCATTGCGGATCCAGTGGAGTTGTTCTGTGACAACACTGGGGCGATCGCGCAATCAAAGGAACCCAGATCGCACCAGAAGTCCAAGCATGTGCTCAGGAAGTTTCATCTGATTCGAGATATTATCGATAGAGGAGACGTTCGGATATGCAAGATTCCTACAGATGATAATCTGTCAGACCCGCTCACGAAGCCTCTCACGCAGTGGAAGCATGAAGGGCACACTAGGAGTATGGGCATACGAGATGCGCCAGATTGGCTCTAGTGCAAGTGGGAGACTGTTGGAATAGATGCCCTAGAGGCAATCTAGTTTAGTATGAATTTGTAATTGGCTAGAAAATTCATTTATTATTTATTGGATATTTAATATAATGAAGTCCTTAGATTTACAATCGTGTTGTTTATCTTAAATATCCCTAGTCAAATATAATGATTAATGGGACAATCATCTATAGACTAGTATGGGGTTGGATTGATATGGAGATATCACGATCCAACACATAGGTGTGCATTACGGAATGTTGCACTGGATTGACCCATCACCGAGAAGGCTACATACATGTTATGTTGAGTCACAAGTGCTTCTCGGGTACAATGGTATTGTCATCCTTAGACTTGAAGTCACTAGATATTCTAGTTGTGGATCATTGTGATCTTGGTAGCGTTAAACGCTACACCGTGACTGGGTAGTTATAAAGGCGTGTACTGGATACAATGAGAAGCAAGCTTAGAGATCGTAGTGGACGTAGAGAGGATTTGCCCCTCCCACATAACGGGAGAAAATATCCTAGGCCACTCGAGGGATAGTGCTTATAGAATGTCTGGCCAGACTCAAATAAATCAATATATGGGATATTGATGTTATTTGCACGAATAAGGCTATTCCATGGATCGAGAAACTAGGGATTGGATATACGAGTGTGACTTGTATGTCTCGTGTCCAATCCGGATATGGAGGCAAAGGGATGAGACAATTACTTGTACAAGGTTGTCTAGATGACTATTCTATTAGTTGGCTAGAATGGATGTTTTGCTAGAAACCGCTCCATATTAGCAAGGAGTTGCTACCAACTAGATAGAACCTATGGGGTCACACGCTATATAGAGTTTTACTAGATTTGGGAATTAATTAATTGGATTAATTAATTAGAAGGATCACTTTGCAAACCCTTGCAAACTTAGTAGGGACTAATTTGCAAGGAAGGGACTAAATTGTATTCTAGTTGGACTAGAATAAGTCCTTTAGGTAGTTAACAAGGAGTTGTTGGACTATATAAAGGACCCTCCTTCCTTCCTTCCTCATAACTTATGCTCTAAAGAGAACATAACAAGAGTGGGAGAGAACAAAGGAGAGAGAGAGCAAGCAACAAGGAGGCCGACGCCACCTTGCCGCCGCCCCCTCGTCCCCGACGCCAAAAAGGAGGCCGAGCCCTTCTTTTTGCCTCGTTTTGCGTGATTCCTTCACCCTCCTCTCATTCCGGGCTAGCACCAAGGAGATTGGAGATCTAGGATCAACTCTAGGCGTGGATCAACTATAGAGAACGTGACACCATTCGCGTTTGAAGTCATCAAGGAGAACCCAAAGGTGTGTTTATGATTTCTTACCTTCACTATCGTTATGCATCTAGACTTGTGATCCTTGGAGGGTTTTGCATGGTTGTTTGTTTGATTATGCTTCCGTTTGCGCGATCCATGAATCAAAACCCTACAGTTCACCTATCACAGGGTCTGTCGGAGCTGCCTCAGCCGAGGTTAAGGAAGGTGATCTAACTAAGTTGTGGCATATGAGACTCGTTCATTTGAGTGAACGTGGAATGCAGGAGCTTCACAAGAAGGGGTATCTCACTGGGCATGTGCCCAAGAGCCTAGGGTTTTGTGAGCAATGCGTGTACGGGAAGCTACAACGTAGCAAGTTCCCTAAGGTTGTTCATAGAACGAAAGGTACTCTTGATTATATCAATTCGGATTTTTGAGGTCCATCTCGAGTCGAGGCGGTTGGCGGATAAAGGTATTTTTCTGAGCATCATAGACGACTACTCACAAATGACTTGGATATTCGTGATGAAGCATAAGAGTGAAGCCTTCTCAAGATTCAAGGAGTGGAAGAAAATGGTAGAGAATCAGGTGGGAAAGAAGGTGAAGAGGCTGCACACAGACAACGGCTTAGAGTTTTGTTCATCAGAGTTTGATGGATTGTGAAAGGATCAGGAATAGCATGCCATCGCACCGTTCGACACACACCGCAGCAGAACGGTGTAGCCGAGAGAATGAATCAAAAACTTCTAGTGAAATCAAGATGAATGCTTTCAAATGCAGGACTTTCAGAGGCTTTTGGGGAGAGGCAGTTTCCATGGCATGCTATCTCATAAATCGGAGCCCCCACACATGTATAGGATTTAAGATTCCTATGGAAGTCTGGTCCGGTAGAGCAGTGGATTACTCGGATTTGAGAGTTTTTCGTTGTGTTTCCTATTATCATGTTGATGATGGCAAACTAAAACCAAGAGCTAAGAAGGGAGTATTCATGGGTTTCGGAATAGGTGTGAAGGGATACAAGATATGGGCAGAAAACAAGATCATACTTAGCAGGAGTGTAGTATTTGATGAGACTCATATGTTGAAGAACTCCGTGGAGGTGGAGCTTGGAGGTGCACAGAAGAAGGTGGAAGGAGAGTCGGATCCTCATGATCCTAAGGATGCCGAAATCCCTACACCGTCGCCAAAACCAGAAGAGGAAGAAGCAGAAGAGTCTGATAGTGATGATGCGTCTACACTAGAGGAACCAGCTCATCAAAGTATTGCTGAAGGAAGAATGAGGAGAGTCATAAAGCCTCCGAAAAGATACAGGGATTATGGTATAGTGGGATATGCGTTACAGGTACCGGAAGAGGTAGATGATGGGCCATCCTCCTACAAGGCTACTATATCTAGTTCTGAGTCAGCACAATGGTTTGCCGCGATGGGAGAGGAGATGGAGCCTTTTAGCAATAATTCGACTTGGGAGCCTGTTAAATTTCCTGAGGGAAGGAAGATAGTCATTTTCAAGTGGGGTTTCAGAAGAAAGGAAGGAACTCCATCTAGAGAGGGCGTCAATTATAAGGCAAGGCTAGTAAAAAAGAGCGCTCAATCAGAAAGAGGGAGTTGACTACAATGAGATATTCTCACAGGTGGTCACACATTCTTCTATCCGGGTGTTACTAGCTTTAGTTTCACACCACAACCTAGAATTTGAGCAATTGGATGTCAAGACAGCTTTTCTACATGGAGAGTTAGAACAGGAGATATACATGAGCCAACCGGAAGGGTTCCAAGTTCCCAAAAAAAGAAAACCACGTGTGCAAGCAGAAGAGATCTCTCTACGGACTTAAGCAGTCACCGAGGCAATGGTACAAGAGGTTTGACAACTTTATATTGTAGATTATTTACCACAAGTGCGAGTATGATTCCTGCGTGTATCACAAAGAGTTGCATGGTGGATCACGTATTTACCTAGTTCTGTATGTGGATGATATTCTAATTGCAACTCGGGATATCAAGGACATAGAGAACTGAAGAGGCCCTTTAGTGTGGAATTCGAGATGAAGGATCTTGGAGCTGCTCGGAAGATATTGGAAGTTGAGATCTATAGAGATATGAAGAAGAAGAAGCTTTTCCTATCACAGCAGGGATACATCAAAAAGATATTGGAAAGATTCAGGATGTTATCAGATTAAGCTATAGATACTCATATGGAAACTAACAACAAGTTAGGAATGTACACCGTTCAGACTGAGGAAGAGAAGGAGTACATGCCCAAGGTTCCATATGCTAGCATAGTTGGAAGCCTTATGTGTGCTATCGTCTGTACTCGACCGGACACAACATTCCCTGTTAGTGTGGTTAGTCGTTTTATGGCTCATCCTGGTACGGACCATTCGAAGGCGGTGAAACGGATATTCAGGTACCGTAAGGGTACATCAGACATTGGCCTATGCTATGAGTCACGTGAAAACATCTTGGTAGCTGGTATATTATGCAGGGAATTTTGATAGTATAAGATCAATGACAGGCTATGTATTTTCTATGGGAGCATCTGTTGTGAGTTGGAAGGCGACGCTACAGCCGACGGTGACTGTCCACCACGGCGGCGTACATGACTCTAACGGAAGCAGCAGATGAGGAAATTTGGCTCAAAGGGAATGGTCAATGATCTAGGGCTACATCAAGATCAGGCGATAGTATACTGTGATAGCTTGAGTGGAATTTGCTTGACTAAGGACCAATTTCATCATGAAAGGACCAAGCATATTGACGTCAGGTATCATTTTCTGAGAAGTGAAAGCAGGATCAAGGTGATGAAGGTGGGGACTGCTGACAACCCCGCGAATATGTTCACCAAGCCGATTCCGGAGAGCAAGTTCCAGCATTGTCTGTAATTGCTCAACATTATGAGCCAGTGATCCCTTAGGGGGCATTTCGGACCCAGTAGGGGTCCAGTGAGTCTCCGTGAGAGGAGAGATTGGGTGTGGAGGAGGCAAGCTTTATATGCAATAAGAGTATCTGTTGTTGCTGCATTAGAGAATTCAAGTCAAGGTGGAGATTTGTTGGATTTGTGCCTTGAATAAGTTGAAGTAATCATCAAGAGCAACAACAGGGACCAAAGGAACCAATATGGAGAGAAAAGAAGGATTCATGATGTTTTCAGAGGTCGCACGACCTGGAGAGTAGGTCGCACGACCTGGAGGAAAACATCCGGAGCATCGAAATTTTTTGGAGGAGGTCGCACGACCTACTCAAAGGTCGCACGACCTAGTCTGGGAGGTCGCAGGACCTGGACCACTAGGTCGCACGACCTAGTCTGCTCCAGGCGTTTTTGGAATTTTTTCCTAATCTATCTAGGAAAACACGAAGCCGGTTCTAAGCACTATAAATAGGCTCCTAAGGGTTTATAACGTTTATGTACTTCATTGTAATCGTTCCTTTGCTAAATAAAGGTTTTTCTTCGCCGTGTATGTAGTTAGCTCGATTTGGGCTAGTGAACCACTTAAACTTGGTGTTTTGTCGATTATTTCATCGTTCGTGAGGCGTGAGTGATCGTGAGAGGTATAACACACATGTTGAGTAGTAGCCTCCCAAAACAACAAGTTATCTACAAAAAAATGTGAGTAAATGCCATTCAACTTCTACCAACTTTGACTCATTTCCACAACCCATGCTAAACAACTTCCTGAATATTTTGAGCTTGACACTCCATAACAAGAAGAAAAGGTAGGGATAGATAGGGTCTCCCTTATTAAGCCCTCTTTGAGGAAAGAAAGAATCATGTTGTTGACCATTCTAAATCACTCTATAAGAAGTAATAGTAACATTGTCCATATTTAGAAAAGACCAATATTCAGGCAACCTTATTTTCTAAAGAATATGTCTCAAAGTATACCATTTCACTTTTTCATAGACTTTAGCTAGTTCAATCTTGATAGTTAAAGTACCATTTCCACTTTCTTGTGATGCATACAATGAAGCATTTCTTGAGATAGCATAATGTTGTCACGTGCAATTCTCCCAGGGAGAAAGTAAACTGAAATGTATGAATCACTTTCTGCAACATTAACCTTAGTCTACGGGCAGTTTATTGATAATCTTAAGAGCCACATTACTGGGGCTAATTGTCCTTAATTGAGAAAAAGAAACAAAGTTGTCCACATTTAGAATAAGAGCTACCACAGTGTTGTTAATAGGAGTGCATTTACCATCATTGTACACACATCCCGAAACAAATGCCAAATATGTTTATAGAAAATAGTTGGCAACCCATCAGGACTTCTACTTTTATAAGCATCCATGTCAGACACCACCATTTCTGACTTCAACAACATAGAGGAGAGAATAAAACATTGGCATCATTAACATTAAGCACCCCCTTCCAAATAAGTCCTTCACTTAGATGAGGACTTTGATCAACAATGAGAGAAAGAAAATGAGAGGCCACTTCCTTTTTCAACTGCTCACATCATCACACAAAATATCTGACTCCAACTGAATCATTGAAATCTTGTTTCTCCTTCTTTTAGAAATATTAGTGAGGTGAAAAAACCATGTATTTCTTTTACCCAAAAGAATCTTGTCGAGCCTAGCTTTTTGAAATAAAAAAATCTCTACTTGTAACAAGACATGATTCAATTGGTCTTGTATTTTGGCCTCAAGTTGAACCAGAAAAGGGTGAGGAGGAAAAACCTTGTATTTTTTTCACCTAGAAGAATCTTGTTGAGCCTAGCTTTTTGAAATAAGAAAGCACTTCTTGTTAAAAGACATAATTCAATTGGTCTTGTATTTTGGCCTCAAGTTGAACCAGAAATGGGTTATCATAAACAACAATAGCTTCCTGCTGAACCCAATATGGTGGATACTTTTATTTGGTCTGGGAATAGAGATGGTCTTTTTTCTGCTTCTTCTGCCTATGATCTCTTCGCTGAAAGTGATTCAGTGGGAGGTAGTTGGAAGTGGATTTGGAGGATGAAACTTCCTATGAACCTTATCCTTTTTGTTTGGAAAGTTAGACATGGAAAGCTGCTTACTAACCATCAGAGACTCATTAGAGGTCTCACAAATAATGGTTCTTGTCCTCACTGTCCTGAGGTCAGTGAGGATTTGAACCATATTTTCAGAAGTTGCCCTAAAGCCACTGGCTTCTGGGCAATGATTTTTTCCCCTCAGTGGTGTTCCCATCTTGACCAGGATTCTTTCCAAAACTGGTTTCTGTATAACCTCAATGATGTCAATCACTGCTATGAACATAAAACTCTTTTTATCAGCTGCTGTTGGACTATCTGGAAATGTCGCAATAACTTTTTCTTCAACCAGCTTATCACCCCACTGAAAGTGAAAGAGCTGAATGCTTTTAAGTTGACTGAAGAGATTATTGAGGCTTTCAGAAAGGGTGACATTTAGGGGAACCATGTCACTATTACTAATTGGCTCCCTCCATGTTTAGGTAAGGTGAAACTCAACACTGATGGGAGCAGGAAGGAAGGTACTGGAATTGCTGGCTATGGTGGTGTCTTTCGTGATGAATCTGGGCAGTGGATTAAGGGATATATGGGGAACATTGACTATAGTGCAGTCCTTGAAGCGGAGCTGTGGGGAATTCACAGAGGTATGGTGCTGGTTCACCAGATGAATCTTAGAGAGGTGATGGTGGAAACTGACTCCCTTGATGCTGTCAATATCATCCTTAATGGAGGAGGTCCACATCATATTTACTCTGTCATCATCCAAGAGACTCAAACGCTGCTCCGAGGATGTAGCTGCAGTCTCAATCATATTCGAAGGAACCTCAATGTGGTGGCGAATGCACTTGCAAAGAAAGGAAGAGATCAAGATGAAATACTGATTATTTTGGAGGATGCTCCTTCTGATGTGGCCAATTTTGTTGTTAGGGACATGATCGTCCTCGGTGGAGGAATGTAGTTTGTTGTTTTATTTCTTGCTAAGCAAAATAAAAATAAAAATAAAAATGCCAAGGAACTAGCCCTAATCATTTTCTTCCACTTCACAACTTGGCATCTTTGATAAACATCTCTGCCATCACAGCAAAAGAGCAACCTCTATTCCAATGCTTACTAATCAAATGTTTAAAGTTAGGATCCACAAACTAAGCTACTCCCATCCTAAAAGGTTAAAATGACTAGCAGGATTGGGAGAGATCTATTAATTCCACAAGGATGGAATGATGATCGAAATTCGTATAAATAAGAAAACATGTTAGGCTTGTAAGTGAAAAGATGAACTGGGCTCTCCGTATGGTCTTTGTTATTGGGCTTACTCGCAACTAGTCAGTATTAGGCCCTATGTCCAGTAAAACTATTCGCTGTCTGCATTTCCCTCCAACAATTGTCACTGAGTTAACTCGTCCACCCGTTTTCCGAGCAGTTTCGAGAGGTAAAGAGGTAAACCCTAGTTCTCTCCACCGCTGTTCAGTTCTTCGAATCCGCAGAAACCTTAAATTCGATCCGGTATATGACGGTACGCTCCTTGATCTCTTGAAATCTTACGCTCTTGACGTCGAATTTCTGATATCTCTACGGAGGAAACCGGCAATTGGGGCTTTCAATTTCGGGTTAGTGTTTCCTCCTGAACATGCTTATGAATTTGGTAAAGAATTAGTCAAATTGGCGGTATATCGTGTTTTCTTTCCTGATTTAAACTTCTGATTGTTGTGGATTAGGGGATGGATATGGAGCAAACGTTGAAATTCATCATGTGAAGTAGCCAAAGTGACCTGTGTTGAGCGAGAATCATCAGAGTGATATAGGTTTGTTTTTGTAAGTCTGGTTTGAGTTTTGGTTGGGTTCTGGTTTAGTTCTGGTTTGGATGGCTTATGAAATTCCAAATTTAGTTGTCTATTTTTGAGTTTTAATCAACCAAAGTGATGACTCAAGATACAACTATGGAGACCCCAGTTTCAGAGGGATCAGTTCCAAAGCGCTCGTCGAGAAGGAGAACAGTTATGCAAAATTACAATGAAAATTTGATGGATGAATTGTTGGAGGACCATGTCGGTGTTACTTTGAAGAAAAAAAGTAGAACTCAAAAAGATTTGGAGAAAGAAACTGAGACGGAGGCGCTCATAGCTCTCTCTTTAGGTTTCCCGATTGATGCGTTACATGAAGAGGAAATTAAAGCCAGGGTGGTGAGTGAACTGGGTGGGAAAGAGCAAAACGATTACATTGTTGTGAGGAACCACATACTCGCTAAGTGGAGAGCAAATGTACGCATATGGCTCTCGAAAGAAACAATAAGGGAAACTGTTAGCAATGAGTATGAACAGATAATGTGTGTGGCCTATGATTTTCTTTACTTAAACGGGTACATAAATTTTGGAGTTTCTCCATCGTTCACTTCTATTGTCCCTGAAGAGCGTCCAGAAGGATCCGTTATCATTGTTGGCGCAGGTCTTGCTGGGTTGGCAGCAGCCAGACAGCTCTTGTCTTTTGGTTTCAGAGTTCTTATCCTTGAAGGTAGGAACCGAGTTGGGGGGAGAGTATACACAGAGAAGATGGGTCAGAGTGGTCAATATGCTCATGTGGATCTCGGAGGCAGCATAATCACCGGCATTCATGCGAATCCACTGGGGGTCTTAGCTAGACAACTTTCTCTTCCTCTTCATAAAGTTCGAGATAGCTGCCCTCTGTACAAGCCTAATGGAGAACCTGTCGATAAGGAAGTTGATTTGAATATACAGAACATCTTCAACAAGCTACTAGATAAAGTAACCGAATTCAGGAAAACAATGGGTCAGTTCTCAAGAGACATATCTTTGGGTTCAGTTTTGGAGACTCTTCAAGGAATGTATGCTGTGGCCAGAAGTACTGACGAAAGGCAACTTCTTGATTGGCATTTTGCGAATCTTGAATATGCTAATGCTGGATTGCTGTCGAGTCTTTCAGCTGCTTATTGGGATCAAGATGATCCTTATGAAATGGGTGGTGATCATTGCTTTCTTGCTGGTGGGAATTGGGGATTAATCAAGGCACTGAGCGAAGGAATTCCGATTCTATGTGGAAAAACAGTTAATACTATAAGATATGGAAATGACGGGGTTGAGGTGGTTGTTGGAGACCAAGTCTTTCAAGCTGATAGGATCTTGTGCACTGTGCCACTCGGGGTTTTGAAGAAAAGGAGCATCACATTTGATCCAGAGTTACCTGACAGAAAGCTTGCAGCGATCGAAAGGTTGGGTTTCGGGTTGTTGAATAAGGTTGCAATGATCTTTCCTCGTGTATTCTGGGGCGATGATTTGGACACGTTTGGCCATCTGAGTGACAATAGCCACAAGCGAGGAGAGTTCTTTCTGTTTTACAGTTACCATACTGTTTCTGGAGGAGCAGTTCTTGTTGCCCTGGTAGCTGGGAATGCTGCACAAGATTTTGAAGCCACTGATCCGAGCGCATCACTTCATAAAGTTCTAAGCATTCTCCGAGGTACGCACTAGTGATTAGGTGACTGAACGGCAGTAGTCTTCAATTTTTCTGCGTAGTATTGTTCTACTGTTTTCTTTCTTCTTCTTAATGTTCATCGCCTGCGATGTTTTTCCTTGTGGAAGTAAGACTTAGGGTACGTTTGGTTTTCTAGGATTAGCAGTATTAGTTGGGATTGGACTAAATATAGTCCAGGTATTAGTTAATATTGTGTTTGGTTGTTCTGGACTACTTTCAATACCGGGATTAAATAGTTAAGCTTGGTGTTTGATATCCCAAATTAGTCCCCTCTCACATGATGGTATTAGCTGGATTGGACTATTTATACCATAATGTTTAATCAATACTGCACGAAACCAAACACATTATTAATAATAGTTCGGCTAATCCAATCCAATCCTCTCCGAAAAATTTAATCCAGTCCAGTCCAATCCGGCTAGTTAGGGAAACCAAACGTGCTTACCGATTTTATTGTGTGTTCCTTACTACTTTTTCAGGTATATTTGGTCCAAAAGGCATTGATGTTCCTGATCCTATACAGAGTATATGTACTAGATGGGGCTCCGATCCCCTTTCCTATGGCTCATACTCGCATGTCAAAGTACCGTCCTCTGGTGCGGATTACGATATACTGGCAGAAAGTGTTGCAGATAGACTGTTCTTTGCCGGTGAGGCTACAACTAAGCAGTATCCAGCCACCATGCATGGTGCTTTCTTGAGTGGTTTACGAGAAGCTTCATGCATTTTGGAAGCCACCAGGAGTCAGGAAAACAACAACCTGCGGAAGTCTACACAAAAGCTCACTGCACCAACAAATGACATTCTGATTGATCTATTCAAGAAGCCTGACTTAGCATTTGGGATATTTTCTTTTGTATTTGATCCTCTTACAGAAGATCCAAAGTCCATGGGAATTTTGAGTATTACCAATGGAGAGCCTACTAGTGACAGTTCAAACCAAACAATGCAGCTTTACACCATAGTATCATGTGAGCAAGCACATGAGTTGCAGTTGGTCACTGGAGGCAACAGGAATAGGTTGTCGTATTTAACAAAAGATCTTGGTTTGAAGTTATTGAGCTCAAATGCTATGGCGCTCACTTATAGCTCACTAATAGCTAACATTGCTTCAGCACGAAAAGGCAGGGGCAGGAACCGTCTAGCTACTGGACATCGGTATGCTTCCTAGATATTCTCATTCTCAGTGCATTAACTTCAGGCCGTTAATTAATGTCGTCAAGTTGTACTAAACAGTTGTACATGAGTTCAGCCAACTTGTTTGCTGGCTTGGTTTGCACATTACCGAGCTCAGCACTTTTTTGGTCACATCTCTTGAAGAGTAGCGTAAGAACATAGATAGTTCATAGAGCATAATGCCAGTACCAAGCTGCAGTTCCGCAAGGAATCTTGGTAGTGTTATAGATTAAATGCTTAGGTACAGTTTTTTTGATCTTTTGGCTCTTTTGATCCTGAAACTGTAACTTATGTGTACAATGCTGTAGACTAAAATCTTTTTTGCTTTTTATTCTACCAATAACAGTGCTATTGTCACAGCAAGTCAGCTATACAATTTTGACATTTGTGTATCATGAATAAACTTGATAGGCATCAGTATTTTCTATATTTATCTTTTGGTGGTAAGTTTTAGCTAGTAGGTGTTCTGCAGTGAGAGAAGTAAGAAATAGCATCTTACTTTTAAGGTTAGAGAAGTAAGATGCTGTCGAAACTAGAAAGTAGTTCAGTGAACTGAGGTTTAGCAAAAGGATAGTGGTTATTACTTCTACGGTTAGAGTAAGGGCTAGTTTGGGAATGCTGTGGCGGTGGTAAAAAGCTGCTGTATGAGAACACAGTAGAAAGCTGCTGTGAGTTCTTGATAAAATGTTGTTTGGTAAATATTACGTGGAAGCTGCTGTGAAATATTGATATAGTAATTTTGTGTTTGGTAAAATCAGCTGTGAAGTTGCTGTGAGAGGGTAAAATGACAAAAATATATGACACGTGTCATTTCCGGAAAGATAACTATTAATATTTTAAAAAATTGTAAGGTCAAAATCGGTTGTAGATAAATTAATCAAAAGTGCTTTCTGGAAAAGCATCTCCCTCCTTGCTTCCTGAAAACTGCTGTGGGACAGCAGAAACTGTCCGGAAAAGCAGAAATTTTATTTTTACCAAACACACTAAAACTGCTTCTGCTGTCGAAAAGTAGTTGTGCTGGCAGCAGAAGCATTCCCAAACTCACCCTAAGAGACTGGGGAAACTAAAAAGTAGTTCAGTGAAAAAGTAGTTCAGTGAACTGAGGTTGAGCACAAGGCTAGTGGAGGTCCCTGTTTTATCTCTTTCCCATTGTCATGGATGCATTATTCCCAAACTCACCCTAAGAGACTGGGGAAACTAAAAAGTAGTTCAGTGAACTGAGGTTGAGCACAAGGCTAGTGGAGGTCCCTGTTTTATCTCTTTCCCATTGTCATGGATGCATCATGGTTTAGCTGACTTCTCATCTGTCAATTGACACCCTCAAATTTCTCTGTGAGCAAATTTTCAGCGGGTGTTCACTTCTAGAGGGCTGACGTCCTTCACTACTTTGTCACTCTTGTATTTCGGTCCTTGTGCGTCAATACATTATTGTTTAAAACTATCACTTTCATATCTTCTTTTGGGATATATTTTCATATCTTTGTAACATCCTACCACTATATGAATGACGCATAGCATTTATTTTTGAGATTACATCTCCATTATATAGTCAGGTTCAAACTTGAGACCTCATGTAGAGGTTTTAAATGTTCTACCATTGAACTAACACCCATTTGTTAGCATATTTTTTTATTAGATGATCTGGGCACACTATTTTCAAATCGTCTAGTTTTATATCGATTTAATTTGTGTGGGTAAAAGACACTTACACCCCTTCAATTTAAGCACAAAGGCCCCTTGAAGTCTAAGAAAAGACACTAAGCACCCTTACCTTTACTCTAAACTATGGGAACTTGTATTATTACCATAACATCTATGGGTGCAACTTGGACGGGTTGAACCCGATTAACTCGAGCCTAACTTGGAGTAAAATAAGGTTTTGGCACATGTTTTTAGTAATTTGGACGGACTTTGATTGAATTTCTCAGGTTGAATTGTATTTAGGGTTGGGTTTGGACACTAATATTCGATCGGCTAGTCCGAATTGCCTGATTTGTATAATCATTACCTATGAATATTATATTATGAGAAAATCATCTAACACATTTAACATGAATCTACTAATTTTCTTTTCATCATTAGCAATATTTTTTATAATATTTTTATTTTTGAACTAGTTGACTTGTTTTTTCTACCAATGCGTAATTTTCTTTATTGTAAAATAATAATTTTGACACCCCTAAATGGACAAAGTTTGAATTTGATATAGCAGTATATAGTGATTACTTTTTAAGCTTAAATATCAAACTTTGTAATTAGGCATGGCAATATGGTCTGATTCGATCTGAGATCCGAGCGATCCCAGCCGAATGGATCGGATCCGAATCCGATCCAATTGAAAATGGATCGGATTTGGATCCGGAAAGCCAAATCCGAACGGATTTGAATATGGATTTGGATCTAAGGGCAGATCCACCGGGTTCCGATCCGATCCGACGTATATGTATGCTTTACAAATTTACCCCTATTACCTACACACTTACACTTCCAGTAAGAAATACTATAGTAATCCCAACCTACAAAGCTATTTCTTTTGTTTGTTAGACTTCATAACTTACGAACATTCCTTAGCATATGATATAGTGTTTATTTTTTTATGTTATTTTTCTATTTTATTGCAAACTCGAGCCGAATCCGATCCAAATTCGATCCATCCACGTACTATATGGATCTACGGATCGGATTTGGATCATTTGAATGAAACCCGATCCGATCTGATCCGAATCCGGTGATGATCCAAACGGATTTGGATTGGATCTGGATATCATTTCTCCTGTTCGGATCTGGATCGAGAAGCGCCTGATCCAATCCAGATCCGACCCGTTGACATCCCTATTTGTAATGCAAACGTTCAATATATTCTTTTATTTTCAAGTTATTAAATTAATTTTAAGAGGAATATTCAATTACATTGAAAGTGAAAACATAATTAATTTATTAATTAATGTGCTAGCTCGAATTCAACCCGAGCCCAGTTGATTTGTATGAGTTTGGGCTTGGACGTTATGGCAATGCTCCTAACTCGAGTTTGTGCAACTTCAACAGAACTCGAACTTCTACTAGGACACGTGTGTCAACCCATTCGGCCCGCCCGAGTTACATTCTTAATTGTAACCCGTTAGTTACATGCATTTACAGTCAGGAAGAAAATAAAAGTCTCATATCTCTTTCTCTCGAACACAGAGACTTGCACCCCTTTTTCACGATAGAATTCATTCACCATTGATCCTCTACCTCCACCCAGTCTTCACCGGCTATGCCCAAACCACCACCAGCACCTTCCTACCTCACTGTTGTTGCCGAAGCCATCACAACCATTCTTAAGCATAAACCAATAGTGTTAGGATGCCTTGAATCAAATTAGCAAATTCAGCAAGTTTTGGCAAGACGACAAGTCAAAGAAGAAGAGGCAACAAAGCTGTAGAAATATGCGCTATGCAGGAACTCGCATGAGCAGACATACGCTTGCACGAGCAGGAATGTGCTCCCACAAGCAGCTTTAGGCTGGGGCGGCCAATTTTGGTTTAGGCTACAATTTTAGGATTTCCTAAGTTTATAGATCGATGTGATTTGCGCCTTAGACTTGTGTGGTTGCATTTTCTGGTTTCTCCCTCTGAAACAAAAGTTTGTTTTTCTCTCTATGGAGGTAGCTGACGATTACGTAAGTGAACTATGTTAGATTGGTGTTTTTCGTCTTAATTTATTTTATTGTTCTTGGCACCTCGTTATAATAAAAATTCATTAAAATTGAAGGAGCCCCACTGAGCGCTACACCATTAAACCCAACTGCAACATCAATTTGAAATCCCATCTCTCAACATTACACTGTAGTTCGAAATGATATAAAAAGCTTCCTGTGTAGTCGGTTTTGTCTTTGTACAGTTTCATATAATCTAACGGAATTCGTCCAATTTTGTACTTAGAAGTGTCTAGTATACCCTTGATGGTTTAAAAACTATCAAATTAGCGTAAACCTTTATTGGAAAAATGAAAAAGAAAAGATTTGCACTTATTCGACAAAGCCTTCTCGCGGAATAGTACTAGAGACTAGTGATGAACTCATATCGCGACATTGTTTAGACACAAATACTACTCCATCACAGGACTGTTACAGGCAGCATCAGATAATAGATCACCATTTGCTTGGATGAGTATATTAGCAGACAAAGATGTTATCAAAAGTGGAGGAAGATGGAGATTCCGTAACGACCAAAATATGAAGTTGTTCTCGAACTCGTGGTTGCACGCCCCTTTAATTTCTAACCGATAAAACCCATTTTCAATTTCACCCAAACCGAGTACTACATCTCAGATTTCATCAAAGAAGAGGGATGATGTTGGGAGTACAATAAACAAAGAACAATACTACGGAATGAAGATGCAGGAGAAGTAGCAAGAATCAGCATTCCTTCTTTTGACAAGTCGGACATATACATATGGCATTACAATGATAATGGCAATTGTGAGATGAGGAAATGGGGTGTGCTCTTTCTCCAATCTCTAAAAAACCTTGTTTCTCAGTTTTGTTCTCGGCCTTCCCTGGCTTCTGCCGTCGCCGTGTTTTCTCAGCCATCGATCAGTCATTGTTTCTGCTTTTGTTCTTGAGATCAAATCTTCCGATCTCGTCCTATTTTGTCGTTGTGTCCTGTTTGCTCTCGGCTCTCTTCGGCTTTCGCCGCCGCTGTCGAGCTCATCAATACCATCGTTCAATACCACCGTTGTCAATGCTCTGTTTCAATTAGATCCTTTTCCCAGTTTCATTATCTGTTTCCTTGAACTTTACCTCCTTTTTAACTTGGCTGTATTCAACCTTTTTCTCACCATGTTTTCAGATTTCTATTCTAGTTTGTTTTGTTATGTCGTAGCTCTGTTCTGGTTATCTGTTGTTGTGTTAGATCCTTAACTCTTTTTATATTTTCGGCCCTTTCAATCAAACTACTTATTTCTGTTAAACTTCTTCTTTAGATTTTAGGATCTCTTTCCCCTTTTCTTTACCTTGTTTTCACTGTTCTTTTTATTTCTGTTGTAGTTTCTCTGTTTCATCTTTCTCTCTCATCTTTTTTCCCTTGTTTTTCCATGGTAGAATTTATGTTTCTTTCCATTGCCACAGAGCTCCACTCCGATAAAAAACGGAGGAGGCTTTTATCAGATCAGTTTGTTTACCCCACAAAGGAAGATGAGACCAGTCGGAAACGATGTCTAGGTTGGGTTTTGGAGCTTCCTAGCTCAAAACGACTTAAAGAAAAAGGCGATTTACACCACTCTGACTGTCCTGTTTCAAAAAAGACTCGTACCTATAGTAGATCGTAATTTCTTTTCTTACGTTTTGTGCATCCGCCAACATCAGAGTTTACAAAAGCCTGTATAATAAGGGAGATTGATGAAGCCTTGGTTAATTTTTGCGATCTCAACAAATCGTCTGAGTTTACTTTTGTGAACCGACGAACTAACCAGGAGGTCCAAATTGATCCTTACTATTATGCCAAGCAAGTTCGTCCATCTATTCAGGTGGATGGAAATAAGTTGGGTCTTGTTCGGGTCGAATTTTCGGCTCTCCATCGGCTTTTTCTGAGAAAGAAGGGACATCAAAGAAGCAAGTTTACTCAACCTAGTGACCATATTGCTCATGATTTTACCCAACCATCTTTGGGTCCTCAAGCCTCTTTTCCAGCAAAGATTTCGACCCAACTCCCAACCCGTTTCCTTAACCTGGTCCATGAGCTAAGACCCACCGCGGGGTACAACCCGACCCGGAATCAATCTCAACAACTGAACCTGCATCACCTACCCGACCCAACCCAAAAACTTAAACCATCACCTGACCCGAAAGATGTTGTAAAACCAAATCACTTTGCCGAAATCTCTATGGACGTTGATTGCAAGGAGAATACTCCAAGGATCCTGACTAAGAAACGGCAAAGTAAAGATATCGTGGATTTTTCTTATGGATATCTTCGCGTAGCAAAAACACTTAGTCTCATTTTTAAGTTTCGGTCACCTACTGGAGCTATGGAACGTTTATGCCCTGATTTTCAAGAAGCTGAGCTTTAGCTTTAGTGTGGGTTGTTATCTATCTGGGTTTCAACTTGTTTGGTTCGTTTGATGTTTCTATGTTTCGTTTCGGGTCTTGATGTCTCTCTTGGCAATTCCTGTCAGCATCTGTTGGATTGAATACTAAAAGCCATGCTTTTTGTATCAGATTATATGAATTTGATATTTATGAGAATGGTTTTGGGAAATGTTTTTGCATTATATTATTATTGTGCATAGTTGTCTATTGTTCTGCATAGTAGAAGATCTGGTGTGTAGAGTATAGCTTATACACAGAAGATCTTATCTTCGGTTCTTTTGGAATGAAAGTTGTGAGTTCAAAATCTTGATGGAATTAGACAAACCATCGGAACGATTGTAGCACATTGTTTTAGTAGGTATGTCTTGTCTACAGGAAACAGTATAGTACATACTATAGTTTCAACTCAATGTGCTAGTATACTTTGTGTATATTGAACAGGACCAAGTTGAGATCATTGTCTTTGTACTGACACAATAAGACAAGCTATGTCTCATGGTTATTATGATTAATTATGCTCTTAATCCTTAGATAGTCAATGTGCACATGTATTTAGTAGTTATTGCTTTGACAAGTCAAGTGAGTGAGATTCCTATGGAGTCAATAACCTCGATGAGTTGGGTGATACTATTGATTCCATGGTGTAAATTGATATATCGAAGAAATCCATGTTCCGGTTATGGGATTGATGATATCCCCTTGATGAAGCTTATAAGTTTTGATTATGTCAAACCCTGCAGGTAGATTACTTGGTAATTTGGACATATCAAATAAGTTAAGTGGTAAGGATTAAGGAATTGGGAAGAGGTCGATTAAATGAATTAGTCAGTAATTAATTTAATCGACGGATATCTGTAATCTTAACATGGGAAGATAATAAGTATTTAATAACAGGAGCTCGAAATATTAGTTTTTGAGAATATAGACAGGAGTGCAATAACAATTATTTAGTGGTACTAACTGTTATTAACTTTATTCGGGCTAGGTTCGGGTGGAACCAGAAGTCCTAATAAAGTTAGGAGTCTGATTCGTATTTTCTCCTCCAGGTCCCTCCCGTAGCCTATATAAGTTTCCTTAGCCTTCAGAATTCGGATGCTTCAGATACACACCGAAATCTAGGGTTTCGAGAGTGAGAGCAATTCGTCTGGAGGCCAAGAAGAATTCTGGAAGCAGCAAGCCCACACTTGCATCCAGGAGGAACTTTAGGAATACGGGAGAAGATCCGGAGTGATTCAGACCTACATCAACTAGCTAGGACGCAAGTATAAACCCTAATTTCGCCTAGTAGGGTTATGGCGTTCTTGTTGATAAACGAACAAAATTTTAATCCGTATAGCAGACATGCAATCGAACTGGTCAAGGGATTTGCCTCCATTCAGCATCCACTTCTGTTTATTGGCGACGAGATTGAAAGTTTTAGTCTATACTAGTTAGAGTTTTTCATGTCTACTTTTGATGTCTATGTTCTTCTTGAAGGTGTAATGTTGGTTTGAGTAGTAGTTCAGTAGTTTGTAGCAGTTCAGTAGGTTCTAGCTTGTACTGTCATTGTATTGTCTGAAATCTCTTGTACTTCTTCTTTGATATAATTCGCTGTTCTCCTTGATTGGCTAAATAAAATGATAATGGCAATTATATAATTATACAATGATAATGGAAATTGTATAATTGCCATTATCATTTTCTTTAACTCCTTGAGTATAATTGCCATTATCATTGTATAATTGCCGTCATCATTTTCTTTAACCAATATCGTCTTTTGGGCATAATTCTTCTGGGTATACAGCGCTTATGGTCACCCGTATTATCATCGTTATTGATTATTTAGAATATCGTTAATTGTTTATTTTATTTTGTTAATTAGTTTATTTATTTAATTATTCGTTTATTTAATTAGTTAGTAGACCGCGCCGAGCCCGTTAGGTCAAACAGGTTTAGGTTAAGGGTTAAGAGTCTATTTATATGTGGTGTAGTCTTAACTTATTATCATGGAATAAGAATTGTTTTTTTCTTGAGTTATTTAAGTTATTTCGTGTTTAAGTTTATTTAGACTGTAGCTTGCTACGTGGGAGATCGAAACTTCTCTAGATAGCTTCACAAACAATACTGGTACGTATCATACAATTTCCGCCAGATATAGATTACTAATGGAGATGGAAGATCAAGGCAGGTATAAGGTCATAGGTAGTTCATCAACAATTTCCAACGTTGTTGGGAACATCTCTAGAAAGTCGAGGTCCAAAAAAAGATTTTTTTTTGCATTTTGGTAAGCTATTCACAGTGGTCTCCTAGGAAATGAAACCTTACAGAGAAAGGAAATTTACACACCTCTGTGTTGTCCAATCTGTAAATCAGAGGAAGAGATAGTCCTCGATCCATATAATCATGTACTGTCCGACGAAAACAGAGGTGTGGAAGTTAAACTTTAGTGACCAGTTTCTGTAGAATAGATTAGGGGATTTGAAAACATGGCTCTCAACAGCTCTACAGACATGCAAAGGGGAAAACAGAGAGAAACTATGTGGCACAATCAAAGCTCTACGGGACAAGTGGAACCAGAGGATATTTCAAGATAGGGACGACAATTGGATCCGACGTGATAGGGAATCTGGCATGATCCGACCCTTATAGAGCAGATCCGATCCGCTTGTTTACAAATGGATCGAATATGGAAGCTAGGCAGCTATTGGCACAAGCCCCACTCTTCTGTTCTTAAAATTTGTGAAAATGTCGCTACATGTTTTGTGATCCGTGATGTTCGCTCCAATCTGATCAGGTTATCATACCTCATAAGTTTAATAATATACCTGTATTAATATAATCATAATTATATTATTTATTATCTTTATTATAAATAACATCATAAATCTTACATAAATATTATATTTTTATGATCAAATTGATGAGTTTATACTTGTAAAGTGAAATTTATCTAATTTTGATTGTAATTCATATTTTTTTTACGTTATATGAAATAAAATAGTGTCTGCATGACCCAACAAATAATCCTTTTCGAATCTGGTGAAATCTATCTGAATTTGATCCAATTCGAACCTTCGTGATATTGGATTCGGAAAATAGGTCGATCCAGTCTAGACCTGATTCATTGCCATTCCTATTTGAAGATATTTTTAAACATCATACACAATAAGCACAACAAATCAGAGAGTATCTATCTTGGGTCTCCCAGGCAATGCATGTCCAGAATTCGGAGAACCCAGTTTAAGTGTCTGCCGAACAAAGCCACGGTTGCCATGGTGGGCGAATATTAACTGCAACGCTTGTGGGAACCTGACATGTTCCAACCGCAAATACACGGTCGTCGGTGCAGTAATCATTGGAAAAATTCCAGATTGTCAAACCCAATAGACTTCTTTAAACTAATTGGATCAAACGCTGATGGTTTATTTTTCTAAACTAATAGCGAAAAGTAAATAAAAGTAGTGAATTATTTTTCAAACGATCAATAATAACTCACTGGGTTACCTGTTACCAAGCGAGTGCTCTATGTCTTGGGTGAAAGAAAGACGAGTTACAAAGCTTTACTAACCCTATGCATGCATTACGATAACATTCTACTTCACGCCTAGTTGTTAACACCGAGTTACCATGTACATCAGTGATTCTATTCTTCTGATCCACAATTATCGAGTTACCAAATAACCCGTGATTGAATTCTAGCTAATAAGACGTCTCATATTGTCAGGATTGAATAATGCGCATAAAATATTCATAACGAGACAAAATCACATGCAATTAAGTAAAAAGTACGTAAATCACAATCTCGTGCTTCACAAATAAATTGTAAACCCTAACCCCATTGATAACTCTGTATTAGATTTATACTTCTCGCACAATTTGCTATCGTTTTGTGTGATTTTCGGGTAGAATATGTTAGAAATACACTATGATTGTGAAGTATGTTAGTAGTTGAGCTATTTGTGCTTATTTGATAAATCCGGGAGTTTCTCGCATTATTTACATTGATTTTGTCACTTTTGATCGCACGGGGTGTTTTCGTGTTGTGTTTGACAGGAAACGGAGCTCATGGATCAAGAGGAGAGGCGAAACGAACTTCGGAACATATGCGGGATCCTGAGAAAGAAGAAAGAAAAAGCGAAGAAAAATCCCCAGCTGATCGCAGGACCAGAAAATCCTTGTCATGCGATCAGAATTATGCCAAACTAACTGCATGTCATGACCAGGGGGTCTGGTCGCATGATCAGAAGCTGGTCGCAGGACCAGGATTTTCCTGGTCCTGCGATCATAAAGCAATACCAGCGCACGCACGGCAAAAATAGAGGGGTTTTTGGTCATTACTTGAAAGTTGTCTTGTGATTAATTAGGAGACTTCTAGATCAAAAAAAGGGAGGCACGTAAAAGAAAAAAAATAGAATAAAAAGGGGATTATTGAAGAACCAACGGAGGAGAAAGAGAAGAAGAAGACGACGAGGAAAAAAAAGCTTCACCATTGAAGCTTCTTTGCGTTTGATTTCTTCTACCCTTCTTATTCAATTTTTATGGAGAAACACTTTGTTTTTGCTTATTCAACTATGAGTAGCTAAAAACTCCATAGGTAGGCATCTCGATTTGAGAGCCTAGGGTTCATGTAAACAATGATATTTTTCCGGATTGGATATTTGCTTCATGATTTTTTGATTTCATCTTTTGAATCAATTCTAGTTTCTTTTTTTATTTTAGTAATCCAACTCGAGTGACACGATTAGGAGATAAGCTAGGGTTCAAGAAATAGGGTTTCATTCAATAGTTGATTCATGCTTAAAGTTAGGTTATTTTAATTCAATTGTTCATGTACTGTGCTTAATACTCAGTGTTAATGGGGTAGCTAACCGGAAACACTGCTTTGTTAGTTAATGCACGACAGTGATTCTAACTAAATAGGATGAGACTTGAACATCAATCCCGTATCGCTGAGACTGAGAAGAGACGTGTTGGGATTGGCTAGTGTGGGTAGATTCGGTAGGTGAGATTCGGCTGTTTCGTGCAACGGTGGACCGACAGGACCCGTTGCCGTGCATGTCGTTAGCCGACTAGAACGGATCGGTAGACACAAGAGAACAATAGGAGATTGTAGTCTATCAAGAAGTAGAATGACTTGAGACCGATAGGAGATAGTCAGTGTTGTTACCCGGCTTATTTAGAATATAGTTAACGTGTTTCTCAGATAATTCGGACATCGTTTACAACCCTAGGTGATCAACGAGATTGCCTAGTCCTCTCCATTAATTGATTAAGAATTCTTCTTAATTCCAGTTTACTATTATTTTTGTTATTGATCGCAGCCACTTGTTTGGGGGTGGCAACACCACAATTCACACACTTTTTACTCCGATTACCTAGTGAACTACTTTAAATTGTTAATTATAAACTTGTTGCGAGAGTTTCCTCGAGGAATCGACAACCCGAGTACTGAAAATACCCACTCTTTACTACTTCACAGTACGCTTGCGTAATACGCGCTAGTAATCCGCGTCACCCATACTTGGGTTCTGATAAAAGAGGTTTAGCTACGCATATTCATGATCAAAACAATGAGTTTAGATAAGATCATGAACGAAACGAAGAAAAACCATGAAGAAGAGAGAGCAAACAGATTATTTCGAGCTTCAGGCGTTCTCCAAGCTTCAAAACGAGGTTTCCAATCTGTTCTATAGTCAAAAATACGTTCATATGTCTTAATATAGCATTATAATCTGTTTGGAACAAGTTTAGGATAAATACTTAAGACCCTGCAGAGTTCTGATGCACTCTTGACACGAAGTAGGTTGTGGGACCTACTTAGTAGTGCGACCTACTTTTTGGACTGTATTCTTCTTTTTACTAAGTAGCTCGTGGGAGCTCGTGAGTAGGTCGTGCGACCTACTTTAACTTGGCTATTTTTCATCTCTTTCCACCACTTCCTTCTTCCTCCGGTACAATTTCCCGAACTTGCTAACGCTTCTAAAGATAATTTTCGCTCCAAATCAACTCTCCAAACCTCTTATACCTGAGAAACAAAAAAAAACATATCGGGATCATTGAAAGACAATAATGTAGGCAGTAATACATGATCAAAACTCTAGAAGGGGGGTTGAATAGAGTAAGGCAACTTTTTCCAAAAGAGTGGTTTCAAAGAAAGTTGTTGAAAACATAAAGTATTTCAAGACCTTGAAATGAGTTTTAAATCCTTATAATCAAAAGCGTGAGTAGAAAGGTTTGCTGATAGTTTTCAAGGCTTTGAAATGGGTTTCAAGCCCTAGAACTGAAAACCTGTTTTGAGCAATGAATGAACAAGTATAAAACTGAAATGCAGAATGCAAGAGACACAAGATGTATAGAGTTCAGTCCACTAGGACCGACATCTCTAACTCATCGATTTAATCCTTGCAGGATTTTCAACTCAGTTCCAATTAATCAAAACCTAAGCCCTATATCTCAAGCACAAATGAGTTCCTTACTTTGTTACAGCTTGTGGTTGTCTCTAACCTATCTAGTACCTGCTCTAGCTAACCGATTCAATAAGAATTCTCTGTTGTTCACTTGAAAAACTCACGAGTATAAGATAAGATAAGTATTATCAAAATGATATACAAATTAAGTACAAAAAGAAGAACAATGAGAAAAAATAGAGAAGCTGAATATGCAGTGATCTTCTGATGATTGGATTGAGAGAATTGAATCTCCTTCTGTGTTGCTTGTCAATCCTCGAGAGTGTTCGAATGTCTCTGCAAATGTTGTGTGCAGATTTTCTCAGCAATTCTGTCTCTTATGCTGCTTGTTTGAAATGCATATTTATAGGTTCTTCTTCAAACTGATTTTCCTAAAATCAAGCAGTATATCTTGACTCTCTAACAGCTCTTCCCCAACGACTAGTTGCTTAGTATCTTCAAAGATACTGACCTGATGTTTTATCGAAGAGTGGTAGGAATTTTCAGGCATGATCGCACAAGCACATAATCCATCTGACGTATCTATTTCCTTTCCTGCAAACACACATATTAGGAAACAGTTCCTGCAAAATAGGTAGCTAATTAATCATTCAAAAATTAGGCCAAACAGTGAGATGAAGATATGATTAGGATATCATATTAGATTGTCTTTGATCATCAAATTAAGCACAATCAAACATAAGAGATTAGGAATCAGATTAGAAGGAAAAGCTCCCCCTCAGTTCATGCCATAGACTGCAGTATAGTTTCAATCCTTTTAAAGTTGTTTCAAGGCCTTGAAACAGTGCTGTTTCAAACCTTTGAAACATGCTGATCTTACAATCTCCCCCTTGATAAAAGAAAAAACCACTAATCTATTAAGGACTGGTTCTATTCAAAATTAAACATTAGAGCATAGCTGAACAATCATAATATTCTCAGATAACATGTTTACAAAAAAAGAAACTTAATAATCCAACTTATTTAAGAAGTTAAGCATAGAAACATCCTAGTGATCTAAAACAGATCTCTAAACCATCAAAATTACTAGATAAACATAAACACCTAAATTTCTCCCCCTTCTCGACTTTCATCAAAAAAGAATGAGAAAATGGATGATCAATGTTTTTGAAAGTTCAAGGTAAAAACTGTTTTTAAAAGAGAGGCAATTTCAATGCTTTGAAGAGAAATCCAAGGCCTTGAAAAGAAGAAAGAAAATTCTAGAATCAGGGGGTTGGATCTCCATCACCCTTTGGTTAAGAATCCTCTTCTCCACTATATTCTTCATCCTCCTCATCTTCCTTTTGTTCTTCTTCCTGAGCTACTTCTTCACCAGTTTCAGCAGCCACGTCTTCCTCAAAAAGCTCAGCTGAAGTGACCACCTCTGGAGTTTTTCCTTTATTTTTATTCTTCATAAGATCCTTGCTAGTTCTCGTGTGTTTGTACTATATTCATTCTCTTGTTCCTGTTCTTCACCACCTTGTTCTTCAGCAACTTGTTTCCCAGTATCCTTTACCCTGCATACTCGTCTTGAGTAATATGCTCACGGAATAAGTCCTTTGTTGATCCAGCCTCTTTGATCCTTCTGAAGCTTGTGAAACTACTTCTTCCACATGGATCAAATTGATGCTCTTGAAGATACTCTCAAGCATATACCTCACTTGTTTTAACTCAGTCCCAAACTCATACTGATTTAGCTTAAATTCGTCCAAATCATTCTCTGTGACATTAAGACTTTGAAGCACCATGGAAAGGTCTTGAGATTGATAGGGTAGGTTTGAAGGAGAGGCTAAGGCTTTGGGTTTTGGAAACTTCTTCGATTACATCTATTCTGCAGCCAAGTCAGAGTATAACTTCCAAGCTCCCTAACTGGTTTTCATGATTCCAATCCTTTGGCAAGCTTTCTCATCAAGCATACCAAAACCAGTGGTAATAGTCTCTTCTCTTTCATTTGGACTTTCAAGGTGTTGGAAGAAAAGTGATAACATGTTGGCATAAGGCAAAGGATTTTTTCTTTTCTTGGTGCAGGAATAAAGTATATGTTCCATCACAATGGTAGGTAGATCAATCTCATACCCATGCATAATCAAGTACATCAAGTATAACACCCTATCGGACAAAAGCTCCTTTGAATTTTCCTTAGGCACTACATCCTCATCAAGATGGAAAATAAAACTTTAGCTCAACAGTTAGCACAGAGTGTGTTAACTGCTTTTAGGAGGTATCAGCATTAGGTAAAAATAATTATTCTCTAGCCAGTTTCAAGGCTTCAATCTTATTGGGGTAGTTGTTTGTGTTATACCTCTTGGGACAGCCTAAAATATTGGAAAATTCAAGAGTGATCTAAATCCATCTCTACTCCAGCCACTTTAGAGGATTAGCCAAGTTTAAATACTTGATTTTCTTCATGTTCAGATAAAAGAAGCTAGTGATCCTAGGGTAAGCAACTTCTGAAGGGTTTAGGATTTTCCAAAGAGAAATTTTCTTCAACCTTTTAATGCACTCCTGATTCATGCTATTCAACATGCTGACAATGATCATGCTAAAGTAGGCTATAGGAGCAAAAGAAAAACCATATAACCACATTCCTCTTGCAACATTACAAACAAACCATTTCCTAGAGTTACAATATTTCTTACTAGGAGATGTGTACTTCTCATAATATATTTGTAGCTCTTTTCCAGTGACCTTCTCTGGTTCTTAATCTGTAACCTTCCCTTTTCCCTTGTCAGATTTTGTAGGCTTCTTCTTATTCACCTTATTAGGACTAGCAATTTATTCCCCTGGCTGTTTCTCATGAGCAGGTGGATCTGTCTTCTTCTTCTTCTTACTGGAAGTTGGAGTCTGATCCTTCTTGGTCTTCTTCTTTGGAGGTGAAGGAGCATTTTCTGCACTTGGAGTTCTGGAACTAGATCCTCCACTTAGAGTTTGAAACTCTTCATCAGTATTCTCTCTTCTTCCCAGAACTTTTCTTGGATCCTCCAGCCATCTTGATTCTTTCAGAAGTTCTTCTTGAGTCCATTAGGATTTGAGGGCATTAGAGAGAGGCAGGAGAGATACGAGAGAGAGAGAGAGAGAGAGAGAGAGAGAGAAGAAGAAGAAGATAAATATTGACGAGTTTGTGTTTGAAAAGAAAACTGAATACTTCCAAATCTTTTAAGAAGTGCCGATTTAGTGAAATTCAAATTTGTGTGTAACGTGGGAAAGTAAATAGTATGATACTAATTTGAAAAGAATATATTTTAAAAGGTAAAAACAATATTAGACAATTATTTTACAGAGATAACACTCAACATTGAAGATCCAATTGTTGAATATATAGCAAACATACTTATGTTCAAGGCTTTGAAAAGGATTTCAAGGTCTTAGAAAACTGTACTACAGAAGAAAATAAAACCAAGGCTTTGAAAAGTTTTCCAGGCATTGAAAATCCTTCCAAACCTTTGAAACAAATAATACTTACCTGATACTCCCCCTAAACCAATGCTTCCTTATTTAGCATGCCCAGTTCTAACTTTCTTCTGGCAGTGGTTTAGTGAAGATATCTGGCAATGACATGTTAGTAGACACAAACTTAAGAGTTACATCACCTTTCTCAGCATAATCTCTGATGAAATGATGTCTAACATCTATATATATGGTCCTTGAGTTCTGAATTGGATTCTTTGTAATTGATTTGGCAATGGTGTTGTCACATTTGATAAGTATATATCGGAAATCAAATCCAATGTCTCTTATTTTCTGGGCTATCCATAGCACTTGTGATCCGCAAGCTCCAACTGCTATGTATTCAACTTATGATGTTGATAAGGCTACTGAGTTTTGCTTCTTTGAATGCCAGCTGATCAGATATGATCCAAGAAATCAGCAACACCCTGAAGTGATTTTTTTGTCAACTCTGTATCCTACAAAGTCAGCATCTGAATAGCCACACAAAGAGAAATTAGATTTTTTAGGATACCTAAGCCCTAAGTCTTTGGTACCACTGAATATCTAAAAATTCTTTTGACAACAACCAAGTGTGATTCTTTAGGATCAGCGTGGAATTTAGCACACACACAAATACTAAACATGAGGTCTGGTCTACTTGCAGTGAGATATAGCAATGAACCAATCATGCTTCTATACTCTTTCTGATTTACACTCTTACCACTTTGATCATTTTCTAAGGATAGTGTAGAGCTCATGGGGGTTTTAAATACCTTGGACTGAGACATATTGTACTTTTTTTATCAAGTCCTTGGTGTACTTGTTTTGATGCAGAAAAATTCATTTCTTCATTTGGTGTACATGAAGTCCAACAAAGAAATTCAACTCTCCCATCAAGCTCATCTCAAATTCCCAGATCATAAGACTTGAGAAATTCTTGCATAGAGAATCATTAGTAGCTCCAAACATAATATCATCAACATAAACTTGAACTACTAAATTTTCTTTAGTTTTTATGAAAAGGGTTTAATCATCTAGTCATCTTTTAAAATCATTTTCAAGTAGAAACTTTGACAATCTTTCATACCAAGACCTTGGAGCTTGTTGCAAACCATAGAGAGATTTGTCAAGTTTATAGACATGATATGGAAGCTCATCATTTTCAAAACCAGGAGGTTGAGCAACATAAACTTCTTCTTGCAGATATCCATTTATAAAATCACATTTAACATCCATTTAAAAAATTTTAATGTTCTTATATGATGCGAATGCAAGTAACATTTCTAATTGCTTCTAACCTTGCAACATCAGCAAAAGTCTCCTCATAATCAATACCTTCTTCTTGGTTGTAGCCTTGAGCTACCAACATTGCTTTGTTTCTAGATTACCTTCCATTCTCATCTAACTTTTTTATGAATACCCACCTTATGACAATAACATACTGATCTTTAGGAGGGGGAACCAGATTCCAAAACTTGTTCCTCTCTAATTCATTGAGTTCACTTTTTATTTCAATGATCCAGTCAGCTTCTTGTAATGCTTCCTTCACATTCTTAGGTTCTACAAGAGAAAAAAAAGCATTAAAGGCACACAAGTTCTTCAATTGAGATCTTTTATGTGTACCAGTGGATGGATCAGATATGATGTTATCAAATGGATGTGATGAAAGATGTATGAATCTCTTCATTGGTGTCCATGGTTCAGGTTCTCCAAGAAGCTTTTCAATTCTTTGAGAGCTTGAGGAAGTGGCTTGTCCACTTTGATTTTCTTGATGTTCTTCTTCAAGGCTTTGAGACCCACTTTCAAGGCCTTGAACATTCCTTATGTTTTCCTGCAAGTTTTCCTTGGAACCATTTGATGGCTCTACTTCATCCTTTGACTCATGCTTGTTCAGATTCAAGTCTGCAAAAATTTCACTCAAAGAACCATCATAACTTTTATCAAAAAGTGACATGTATACTTTCCTCAACATGATTGGTTCTCTTATTATTAATTCTATATGCTTTTCTAGTCAGGGAATTACCAAGAAAGATACCTTCATCACTTCTGGCATCAAACTTACCAAGACTGTCCTTACCATTGTTGTGAACAAAACAAGTTCAGCCAAAAAGTTTGAAATAAGAGATATTTGGATTTCTTCATTTGAAAAGCTCATAAGGGGTATTCTTTTAGATAGGCCTAATTAGGCATTTGTTAAGATTATAATTGGCAGTGTTTACAGCTTCTGCCCAAAAGGATTTTGACAACTTGTTCTCCAGAAACATTATCCTAGACATGTCTCCAAGAGTCATGTTCTTTCTTTCAACAAATCCATTCTGTTGAGGAGTTCTAGGAGAAGAAAAGTTGTGAGAGATGCCATACTTAGCACAAAATAAATTAAACTCAAGTGGATCAAACTCTCTGCCATGATCACTTCTAATTGAAGCGATAGACGGGTTTTTCAAAGTTTGAAGCTCCTTACAAAGCTTTGAAAATTAGTTAGATCTTCAAATTTATCTCTAAGAAACATTACCCAAGTAAATATAGAGAAATCTTCTACAATAACCAGCATTTACTTCTTTCCCTTTTGGAGTTGGAGTTCTTATAGGACTACAGAGATCCATATGAAGTAATTCAATAGGTCTAGTAGTACTTAAAAAGTTCTTGGGCTTGAATGTACTTCTTGTATGTTTACCTTGAGCACATTCATTGCATACCTCTTCATCCTTGAGCTTGATAGAAGACAAACTTCTTACCAAGTCTTTAGAAACTAATTTGTTCAAAGTGTGAAAGATAATGTGTCCAATCTTCTGTGCCAAACCTTTGAATACTCTTTAAAGGCCTTGAGGCACTTCAGACTTTCTTCTGCAACTTTGTTAGTACTTAGAAGATAAGCATTATTTGATCTTGGAGCAGTGAGAATGCAATTGCCTGATTTTTCATCGTGCACCACACATTTATCCTTGTCAAAGATGACCTTATTACCTTTGTCACCAAGTGTGATTGTTCCTCCTGCATGTTCCTTCAATTCAGAGAATAAAGAACTCTTCCCACTCATGTGTCTGGAGAAACCACTACCCATGATCCATTTTTGTTCTTTGCACTTGGTGCCAGCCTGCAAACACCATTCACTGCGTTACCCAGCTATTAGACCAAGTGTGGAATTTAGATTCATATTCAGGGTCAACCATGTTAGGTGGTCTAACCCCTCTAGTAACCCAAATCTGTTTAACTTTTTCCTTGAGTTGAAGTGGAAAAGTGTTCCTCATTATGTGAAGGTCTCTTCTTCTAAAGGAACAAGTCATGTTAACATGACCAATTTTGTTGTAGTAATGGCACTTAGGAGAAGTTTTGCTACTAGCATTTACAAATCTGGTATTGTTTTTTCTAGGAAAATTGGGATTGTAACCAATACCAGTTTTGTGAACAGGCTGTAAGTTTCCTCCAAGAATCAGGTTTAGATTATGTTCTGAGCCAGAAAGCTTGGTCATAAATTTCTTAGAGTCTTGAAGTTTCTCAGTGAGAGTAGTCATTTGTTCCTCCAATTCATCACATTGATGTCTCAGAGCAACAAGACTGTCACTCAAAAGAGAGTTCTCAGTGACTACTTCTTTGACTTGAGTTTTCAAGGCCTTGAAACTGGTTTCCAAGGCTTAGAAATCTCTGTCAATTTTTCCCTGAGAAATTTCAAGATTCTGATTTTGAAAAAAAAAATATGCAAATCTTCTTTTGCATTCTCATGAACTTGTTCTTTCAAAGTCCTGATTTCTTTCAGATAGTCCTCTTCATTTAAAAGCATTGTTCTAAGATAATTAGAAAGGAAATCTGTTGGTTTTGAAATTAAACAGTTTACCATTTCCTCAATGTTCTTTCTAGAATTTTCATCCTACTTGTCCATACGGCAGAGGTTGACTTGTTCTTCCTTAGATTCAGAATCACTTGAAGTGTCAGAATCACTCAAAGAGGCTAGCGTAGCCTAATTTCTTCTGTCATGGTACTTCTGAAAGTGTTTGCTTTTCTTGTGTGGATAATCTCTAATCAAGTGTCCTGCGTCACCAAACTAAAAGCAATTCATTACTTTAGGCTTATTGAAGCGCGATTACTACCCGTTGCTACGCAAGTATAAGGTCAAGTAATAAAGTGGAGTATTTTGGACTCCGAGTTATCGAACCCAAGGGAAGGTGTTTACTATATGCTCTAGATTAGCAATTGAACTTAATCTACCTAAGTAACCGGTAAAAATGATTGTATTTTGAAGTGTTGTCACCCTCAAACAAGTGACTAGCAATAGTAATAAAATAACACGAATAAAATGATTTGTAGAAATCAGAGAAGAGAAAGCTAGGCAATCTATAGATCACCTAGGGTATTTTTGACGATTTCGAATTCCATGTTCTAACACAATGAATCTTAGTAACCTATGATGGGTAATGGCGTTGACATTTACCTATTGGTCTCATGTCGTTCTACATAAAGGTAACGATTTGTCCCTCTCAGGCCAAGAATACTACCTATGTGTTCTAGCAGGCCAACAATATTTCAAGGAATAATGTCCTCTCAGACCACCATTCACTAACAACTCATTACTTCCTACTGAATTTACCCTCTCTAGCCATTCGTATTCAACTAACCTCTCAGTCTAGTCAATTAGGAATGATCTTGTTTACTCATCCCAACTAGGGTAGAGTTGTTTTCACACACTCACTAGCTACGTAGTAACTTTGGGTCATGACTCCTAAGTTACTAAGAATTAAGCACAATAAACAAGATATTTACGCTACCAATATCATCATTAAGCCTAGTTCATGATTGAATGAAGAAATAGACAATTTACATCACACATCTTAGCCCTAACTTGTCAATGAAAGAACTCAACATGATGAAAATCAAAACAATCTCCATCAAACCATAATCCTAGCATGAAAGATCATCCAAAATCCGGAAAATATCATCAAAACATAAACCCTAGGCTCTCCATAGATGCCTAGGTATGAGTTTAGCTACTCATAACACAAGTTAACATGGTTCTTGAATAGTTCATACAAGAAAGTAGAGAGAAAAATAGATCAAACGCTATAATCGTGAAGAATGGCGCGATCCGGGCTCCCCTCCTTGCTTGAGATCGTTCCCAATGAAGTCTCCTTGCTCTCCTCCTTATTCTTGGCTATCTGGATGCGTGAATGATGCTTATTTCCGTCCCTAGGTCGTTCTTGAATCATAACCCGCAGAAGTCTTCAGTAATTGCATAAAAGCCTCCTGAAATCTGCTCCTGAATTCAAAAAGCAATATCTTCTTTTTCCGAACTCGGATTTAGGTCCTTGACCTATCGATGGAAAGATATCTGAGTCTAATTTCATATGGCACTGGTATCACCCCAAAATGAGTTGTAGAACTCCGGGTATGATCAAAATAGTGCAGATTGGTCATCCAAGCTCCCCCAATTCGGCTTCTCTTGACTCCACTTGAGCTCCCCATTGTTTATGAAGTTCGTTCCATGCCTCCTATCAACCGATTAGCATCCGTCCCTGCCAAAACAAAATGAACAAACATACCAAGAGATTATATTTGACAAATAACAATAGAATGTGCATGAAAAACGCCCGGACTAACAATATAGCACATGGTAGCAACAAGTGATAAAACGACCTATAATCTCTAACATTAGCCTCAAAACACTCTCGAAATACATATTATCATGTGGTTAATGCTATATAATTATAGCCCCTAAAAGGTGCTATCAAACTCCCCCACACTTACTCTCTTGCTCGTCCCGAGCACAATGAAGCACAAACCTCCCACACTTGAGACATTGCATACATACCCAAAAACCAAACCAATGCATACCCCCCCGCTTTGCATACTTAACTTTCCGCTAGCCAACACGACTCACGACTCAATACACAAAGACACGATTATGAATCTACATGATATGTACAATGCAACTCAAGTATGTGCAATGCAAGGAATTAAATAACATATTTCTTCTTTTTAATAGAGATAGGGCAACCTCTCCATCATTAACCGAAAATCATCAAATCCTCACTAGCTCATTTTGAAATTTCACAACACATAGCAGGAAATAAGATATAGTGATCCTACGCACAAACTCACTAGGGCGTCCCCAAACATCCACCAAATCATACCAAGATACGGCACGTCTTTTGATTCAAAGCGTCTAGGCATTTCAAGTTCCTAAGTAGCCAAGTCATTTTAAGTTTTAGACCCTCTTAGCCGTTATTTCTTTGAATGCAATTTGTCCCATTGCTGGGAGACACAACTCCTATGTAATACGGCTTGACATTAGTTTCCCTCTTAAGCTCTGCGTTGGATTGAATCCAAATTTTCCGTGCACACGGAAGCACATTAGGTTGTCTCTCCTTTAAGCACAATTTTCTTTTATATTTTCATTTTCTTTTATTTCCTCCTCTATTTTTCCAACCGTGCAATAGAACTTAAGAGTGTGGGCTTTTTATGATTTTCTCTTAGAACCGCCTTAAGGGATGGTGGTGTATACTCCCCAACTTCACTTTGGCTAGAGCAGCATACCACATGGAACCGACTCTACACGAAGGTCCACCCCATATTGTAAGAGTCCACAAGTTTCCACTGGAAACGCAATAATCAACCACTCAAACACTCAATCCTCCTAGCACAATAAAGTAATCAAAAGTATGTCGGTAATCTACCTTCACCTTTCCATAGATACCCGGGACATCCTTTTGTGATATTTGTGCACAAAATACTAGAATTAAAGTCTCCCTACTACGGTGTTTCTAACTCTCATGAGACCTATCATTGGATTCTCTTCGGTTTCTAGGTTCTAAGTTTCCCTTTTTCAAAAAAAAAAAAATCAATTTTAAGGATTTTCTTATTTTTAATTTTTTTTAGACACTATATGTAACTGGCCAACTCGATTAAACAACAAAATAAGGTAGGTGGACTCAATCAATAAAAGTGCAACAATATATATACAATGCAAATATTTAAACGTGCACATGCAATCCTATTGGACCAACTCTACATGCATGACAGACTCACTAAACTATATGTAACAAGGCTATGAAATGGCTAACTAGCGGATAGCTAAAACTCCCCCACACTTATGCGCTTCGTTGTCCTGAACGAAAAATAGAGTGAAATCAAGAGGACTCGGCTGCTCAAGCGTAGGGCCGGTGGGTCTAGTCGGAGTGAGTCCGCCCTTCGTCCTCATCTCGGACGTCGGGACTCGACTCTGGGTACACATCGGACTAATAATGAAACAAGCCATCGTAGGTATGTGGGTGCTGCAACTGGACATTGTCCGCCACAGCCAAGTCCCGAATCCAGCCACCCTGCTGGGCAGAGTCATAGCTAAGTGACTCCATCCCTCGGCCCAACTGGCGCTGGCTACTACGGATGTGCTCAAAATGTCTCCTCTCCCTAGCTCTATCCTCATCAGCTTGGAGTCTCTGAGACTCCATCATATGCATGAGCGTCTCAAGCTGTCGCTCCATGTTGGAGCTCGAGCTACTCGCGTGGTCTCCGCTAGGGTGTGTGGGTTCAACAGGAATTTGGTTCTTGAGGGGGTTGGGTATTCTCTCCCAAAGACGTGCTGCATCCTTCCTCTTCTTGTCTCTAGAGATATCGTCATACTCTAGACCACTCAAATTAGCCTTAGCATCTTGTGCTAGCTTTAGGATCAAACAAGTGTGCCCGGGAGATCTACGGTTATAGCGGTCAGTCCTTTCCATAAGAAATTGATAAATGAAGTACAGGACATTGATACGCTTCCCATCCATAAACAGTAAGCCATGGTGCAAAGCTGGAAGGAGTACGTGGGATTAGGAGAAACTCCATAAACCCAGTTCTCAAGAAACTCACACAACCACCTCGCACGTGGAAGCACAAGTTTCCTAGAAAATTTCCACTCAGGTAAAGTGCGTCTCTCAGTCCATCCCGCTCCAGGCACCCCCTCCAAACAAAAGGCACTAACTACTTCAACATCATCCACCCTCCTAAAGGTCTCATGGTAGGCGCAAATCTCATTCTTTAGGGGTTTGAATTTCAGGGCGGCCCCTATAGTCTCGGGCGTGATGACTATATAGGTGCCCCGGCAATACACATGCCTCCGATCCTCACCCTCTCCTTCATCATAGAAACGAGCATTTACCAGAATCTCCCTAGCAAGAGCGGAGCTAGACTTCTTACAAATTTTAAACCACGTATTTAGCCTCTCATTCTTGAAGAGATCCTGAAGCTGTTTTGGCATTTTGTCGCTTTGCGGGAAGGGTTTTTCAGGAGTCCTTACCCTCTTCAGGAATGGGTCAGTGCATTATTCCTTATGGGAATTCGCACTAACAAACCTGAAGCTGCAGAATTTGGTACTGCAGATAGCATGGAGGTCAACATCCTTTGCAGCCCTACCTCTCGTCCCAATCTTAGGAAGTGCAGGCATAACTAATTTCAACTCATAATGAATTGGAGACGGAGGCACCTGACGACAGTTGCCAGATCCGTCTCCCTCATCCACATTCTCCTCCTCACTCAAAACTACATCTTCCTCAGGATTAAAGATGGTGTGATCATCAAAAACTATACCCCATCTCCTCTTAGCACTATTCGATGTAGACATAATGATAGAGAAAATAAAAGACGAGTGCACGTGAGGTTTAGAGTGAACTAAGCAAGTAACCCAAGCCAAGTATGAGCAATTAACAGTTTCAATTCAAATTAATCCCTACGAGTGCGTAAGCAAGGCATTAAAGCGAGAGAAAGATTTCGGTACCTACGGTCCCGGAGTACGGTTCTTACGGGACCGATTTCGCAAAAATCGGTCAAGAGAGGACCAATTTTTCGAAAACTTGAACAATTTGAAGTGAAGCTACCTCCTTGTGCTCCTCGGTGTCCCCGTCGAAAGTCTCTTCTTGAGCTAAGGCCGAATCCCCCTCCAAGTTGATGAATCGGAGAATTTTTGTTCTTGGAGATCTTCCGCTTTGATTTCCCCCACACTCAAACAAAGCCCTATCTTTCAAAAACTCAAGAGTTAATGTTGTTGTTGGGTTTGCAAGGAGCAAAACCCAACAAAATTTTTTGAATTTGGTTGAGTTTTGAAAATTTTGGGTGTATGGATGTATGGGTGTTCTTGAAGGTTTGGGAGGAAGAAGATGAAGAAAAGAGAGGTTTGATCCAAGTTTGGGGTGTTTTTACCCTTTATGGCCGGATATGGCTTTAAACAATCAAGAAATACCAAATGACACTCCCAAAATCGGACAAACCCGCCCGATTTCGGCCCCCATTTCGGCCCGAAATGGGGCCGAAATAACCGTAGCGATTGAAAACAGTGGGCTCTTTTGATTTCGAGCCGAAATCAGTGTATTTCGGCCCCCATTTCGGCCTGAAATGGGTGCCAAAATGCACTGCTTTTCACCCGTTTTGTTTTTGCTCTATATTCTTCATCCGGTACCCGATTCGCGCGATTCTCGAACCGTTGGACTCCACACTCGACGAGGAATCCATGTTTCACCGAAAAATTCCCAAATTTGGGGATTTTTCGTTTCTTACCAAAAATTTTCTCCTTGTTCAAGAATCTCACCTCCTCAAGCTCTTTAACTTTCTCCACTCCGAATTCTGATGCGTGCAACCCCGATACTCCAACTTGCTACCGTGATCCTCATGACTCATTTGCTACTCCTCGATCTCGAGTAGCTTCTTTATCAATTTCCTTGCTCCCAGTAAGCTCGTTTTCCTCGTTTTGCGTGCAAATGGTGCACATACATCAAGAATGGGAATCCGGAGGGTCTTCGATACCTGTGTCATGCACACTTATTGAAAATATTAAAATCGCTCTCTCTCACCCCTCAGAAATCAAGTATGAATATCTAAAGAAATAAAATACAAAAATCAAATAACGACTAACTACATTGGCTTGCCTCCCAATCAGCGCTTGTAATTTAAGGTCAACGGCCCGACCCAGTTACCTCGTAGCCCCTACACAGGTGGCTTGGCACCCCGTTCCATCTCTTCCAGCTTCCTCTGCTGGATCCTCAACACAACACGATAAACTTTGTCTTTTGGAATTGGTGGTTCATCACGAACCACCTCAGAACTCTTGTGCACTGATTACACGGCCACTGGCATCTGTGTCTTCTCTTGAGGCTGCCGTGGAGTCGTCTTAGAAACACAGAAGGTCTCCCATGCGTTATTTATCCTCATGATCAATTCTACGTTCTTAACATCGATGAGAGTCCGACTGGTAGCCAGAAAGGGCCTACCCAGAATGATCGGAACATCTCCCACAGGCATCTCAAGAATAACGAAATCTGCAGGGATAATAGAATTCCCTACCTTTACCAACACGTCTTCCACCACACTGAAGGCTCTCTTGCAAGACTTGTCCGCAAACTGAAGGTTGATCCATGTGGAACGAGCTTCTACTCTTAGCTTCTAAAAGACTGAAAGTGGCATTAAACAGACACTAGCCCCCAAATCACATAGGGCTTTCCCTGTGTAAGCTCTTCCCAAGTTAGCTTCTATCACAAAGCTTCCAGAATCCTTATGTTTATGAGGCAAACCATGCATCACACATGAGCTCACCTGCTCAGTCAAGTCTACAGTCTCAAACTCCAGCAACGCCCTCTTTCCTGAAATTGCATCCTTCATATATTTTGCATATTTAGGCATCATCTTGACTGCCTCAATCAACGGAACATTGATATGCAACTTCGAGAAAAATCGATAAGAATCTCTTGTACTCCTCATAATCATCTTTCTTCTTTATTTCCTTAAGCGGATATGGGAGATTCTTAGATAAAGAGAGTGGTGGTGGTGTTACCTCATCATCAACATGCTAAGTCACGCCCTTTGATTGGGGGATCATGACAGGGGTCTTGTCAAAGACCTCATGCTCCCAAGCTTTCGAAGCTTCAGCTCTGGCGTGGCTCGGATATCGGGGATCATCAAGAACAATCCCGCTACGAGTGGTGATGGCGTTCACCTGGCGCACATTCTCCGTGTCAGATTTCAAGGACCCTGGGGCTCTAGTGGAGAGCTGAGTAGCAATATGTCCTACCTGCACTTCCAGGTTACGAAGTGAGGTCTTGCTGATATGTAAATCTGCAGTCAGTATCTCCACCTGAGACGTGAAAGTATTCACATTCTTGCCCATCTGATACATCATGTTCTTGAGATCTGTCATCTCAGCGTTCTGCCCTGCAGCTGGTGGTGGTGGTGGCGCCCGAACAGCTGGCCTATGCCGAAATCCGGGTGCATATGAAGCTCCAGCCTGATCTCCATACCTAAATCCTAGATGATCTATAGTCCCTGGCCTGTAGTTCCCCTGTTTTCCAGTTGCGCTGTCCCTGTGCCCCCACATAGCTAACATCCTCATTAGCAGCTTGAGTCAAAGCTGCATCAAAATCTGGCTCCTCCACTGCATACACAGTCTTCTTATCCTGATACACATGCTTTGCCATATCTGAAACCATCTTTGTAATCCCATCTTTCCACTCATCGTTCTTTGGCTCGGGCAACTTAGACAACCTCCTAGAGTCATAGAATTGAGCATCCTGTTTCTCTATTTGCTTCATCAAAGCATATGGTCCATCCTTGTCAACCCTGTAAAGAAAGTTACCTCCTGCTTCCCTATTCAATCAATCCTGGTTAGGACGCTCCAATCCGTGATAGAAGACTTGGAGGATCTTGTATTCGCCAAAGTTACGATTCGGACACTTGTGTATCGTCCTCATGAAACGGTCCCATGCTTCTACAACTGTCTCATCAGCATGCTTCTGAAAACCAAGAAACTCTGCCTGTAAGCCAATGACGCGCTGCGCGGGGTAGAATTTGCTCATGAACTCGTCAACACATTGCTCCCATGTGGTAATCGATTCTGGCTCCCTGGACTATAGCCATTTCTCTTCCGCTCCCTTCAGACAGTAAGGAAACAAAATCAGCTTCAATGTCTCTGGGGTCACATTATTGTACTTCACCGTCTTGATATAGGCTTCAAACTTCCCAATGAAGTCATTTGGGTCTTCATCCCTGTTCCCATAGTACTGAAACTGGTTCTACACCGTCGTGATGGTGGAAGGCTTCAAATAGAAGTGCTCAACCTGAATGGTTGGCACTACAATCGCTGGCTTGTGTCCTCTCTGAGTTGACTGAAACTTTTCCACCAATGTTGGCCCTTATTTGTTGTAGGGAATTTGGTTCTGTTGCTCATCAAGTTTCTCCTGAAGTTCAGTCAACTTCTGATTCAGTTGAGCGTTAGTAAATTGCTCACCCATTGTGATCTGTCTTGGGTCTCGTCTCGGAGTTCTGAATAGCTGTTCTGGGTCTTCAAATGGGGGCAGAAGGTCTCTAGAGATCCGGTGCATACACTGAGAACCTGAAAAATAATTCAGAAAACAAATCAGAAATCACAGAAATAATAGACAAAAAGAGAAAGGTAAATTAAACTAATCGCTAAACTAGAATAGTAACCAATGCCTTCCCCGAAAACGGCGCCAAAAACTTGACGCGCGATTACTACGCGTTGCTACGCAAGTATACGGTCAAGTAATAAAGTTGAGTATTTTGGACTCCGAGTTATCGAACCCAAGGGAAGGTGTTTACTATATGCTCTAGATTAGCAATTGAACTTAATCTACCTAAGTAACCGGTAAAAATGATTGTAGTTTGAAGTGTTGTCACCCTCAAACAAGTAACTAGCAATAGTAATGAAATAACACAAATAAAATGATTTGATAGAAATCAGAGAAGAGAAATCTAGGCAAACTATAGATCACCTAGGGTAGTTTTGACGATTCCGGATTTTATGTTCTAACACAATGAATCTTAGTAACCTATGTTCGGTAATGGCGTTGACATTTACATTTCGGTCTCATGTCGTTCTACACAAAGGTAACGATTTGTCCCTCTCAGGCCAAGATTACTACCTATGTGTTCTAGCAGGCCAACTATATTGCAAGGAATAATGTCTTCTCAGACCACCATTCACTAACAACTCATTACTTCCTACTGAATTTACCCTCATCTACCCATTCCTATTCAACTAACCTCTCAGTATAGTCAATTAAGAATGATCTTGTTTACTCATCCCAACTAGGGTAGAGTTGTTTTCACACACTCACTAGCTACGTAGTAATTTTGGGTCATGACTCCTATGTTACTAAGAATTAAGCACAATAAACAAGATATTTAGGCTACCAATATTATAATTAAGCCTAGGTCATGATTGAATGAAGAAATAGACAATTTACATCACACATATTATCCCTAACTTGTCAATGAAAGAACTCAACATGATGAAAATCAAAACAATCTCCATTAAACCATAATCCTAGCATGAAAGATCATCCAAAATCCGGAAAATATCATCAAAACATAAACCCTAGGATCTCCATAGATGCCTAGGTATGAGTTTTTCTACTCATAACGCAAGTTAACATGGTTCTTGAATAGTTCATACAAGAAAGTAGAGAGAAAAATAGATCAAACGCTAAAATCGTGAAGAATGGCGCGATCCGGGCTCTCCTCCTTGCTTGAGATCGTTCCCAATGAAGTATCCTTGCTCTCCTCCTTCTTATTGGCTATCTGGATGCGTGAATGATGCTTATTTCCATCCCTAGGTCGTTCTTGAATCATAACCCGCAGAAGTCTTCAGTAATTGCATAAAAGCCTCCTGAAATCTGCTCCTGAATTCAAAACGCGATATCTTCTTTATCCGAACTCGGATTTAGCTCCGTAACCTATCGATGGAAAGATCTCTAAGTATAAATTCATGTGGAACAGGTCTTACCCCAAAATGAGTTGTAGAACTCCGAATATGATCAAAATAGTGCAGACTGGTCATCCAAGCTCCCCCAATTCGGCTTCTCTTGACTCCACTTGAGCTCCCCATTGTTTCCGAAGTTTGTTCCATGCCTCCTATCAACCGATTAGCATCTGTACCTGCCAAAAAAAAATGAAAAAACATACCAAGCGATTATATTTGACAAATAACAATAAAATATGCATGAAAAACGCCCGGACTAACAATATAGCACATGGTAGCAACAAGTGATAAAACGACCTTCTCTAAAATTAGCCTCAAAACACTCTCCAAATACATATTATCTTGTGGTAAATGCTAAAGAATTATAGCCCCTGAAAGGTGCTATCACTTATTACCACGAGAAGAAGATTTACCTTTGTAGTCTTTGCTACTGGAGGACTTTTATTTATCGCTGCTGAAGTCTTTGTTTCCAAATTTCTTTTTCATCTTGAGAATTCTGGTCAAGGCTTTGGAAATGAGAGAAAAGGTATCTTCATTATCATCGTCGTCCATTTTAAGGATATGAGATGGTTCCTTTTCCTTAGCAGCTTTCCTTGCAAGTCATCAAGTTGAAGAGATCAAAGATCTTGAGCTTCTTCAATGGAAGTAGTCTTTGGTTCCCATTTGGCTTTAGGAAGACTTATCAAGATCTTTCTGACTTTTTTCTTCATTTGAGAAGGATTTCCCTAAGGAATCCAGATTGTGGACAATATCTGTAAACATCTTGAACACGTCTTTGATGGATTCATCTCCATTCATTTTAAATAGTTCATACTGCCTAAGGAATATGTTGATCTCTGTCTACTTGACTTGGCTGGTTCCTTAAAAGTTCACCACCTGTTTGTCCCATATTTCCTTGGCAGTTTTGCATCCTGAAATCCTGTTAAATTCATCTACACTCAAAGCACAATATAAGAGATTCATAGCTCTGTAATTCTTAGATAACTATTCTAATTCAGAAGTAGAAAGTGAATCCTCAGTTTTGGTAGTTCTAGTCCCATATTTGAAGAATGTATGAGGGCCATTATGTATGATATCCCACAACTCTATATCTTGTTCAATGATGAATATTTTCATCAAAGCTCTCCAGTACAAAAAGTTGTCATCACAGAATAAGGGAGGTCTGTTAGCAGCTCTTCCATGAGAGGAACCACCATCGTCTACAAAACTTATGATCAAAAGATTGTTAGATCCATGCAGTGATACAAGCTCTGATACCAATTAAAAGACAGTAATGTAGGTAGTAATACATGATCAATACTTTAGAAGGGAGGGGGGTGAATAGAATATGGCAACTTTTGCCAAAAGAGTCGTTTCAAAGAAATTTGTAGAAAGCAGAAAATATTTCAATGCGTTGAAATGAGTTTAAAATCCTTGGAATCAAAACAGTGAGTGGAAAGGTTTGTTGATAGTTTTCAAGGCTTTGAAATGGGTTTCAAGCCCTTGAACTGAAAACCTATTTTGAGCAGTATATGAACAAGTATAAAAACTAAAATGCATAAGGCAAGAGACACATGATATATAGAGTTCATTCCGCTAGGACCTACGTCTCTACCTCATGGATTAAATCCATGTAAGATTTTCAACTCAATTATTATTAATCAAAAGCTAAGCCCTAGATCTCAAGCATAGAGAAGTTCCTTAATTTGTTACAGCCTGTGTTTTTCTCTAACCCATCTAGTACCTTTTTCTAGCTAACTGATTCAATAAGAATTCTCTTTTGTTCACTTGAAAAACTCACGGGAATAAGATAAGATAAGTAGTATCAAAATGATATATAAATTAAGTACAAAAGAAGAACACTGAGAACAAGTAGAGCAGTTGAATATGCAGTGATCTTCTGATGATTCGATTGAGTGAATTGAATCTCCTTATGTGTTGCTTGTCAATCCTTGAGAGTGTTTGAATTTCTCTGCAAATGTTGTGTACGAATTCTCTCATAAATTCTCTCTCTTAAGCAGCTTGTTTGAAATGCAGATTTATAGGATCTTCTTTAAACTGATTTTCCTAAAATCAAGCAGCATATCTTGACTCTCTAACAGCTCTTCCCACACGGCTAGTTGCTTAGTATGTTCAAATATACTGACTTGATATTTTATCTAAGAGTGTTAGGAATGTCCAGGAATGATTGCACAAGCACATAATTTATCTAAAAACTCTATTTCCTTTCCTGCAAACACACATATTAGGAAATAGTTCCTGCAAAATAGGTAGCTAATTAATCATTCAAAAACTAAGTCAAACAGTGAGATTATGATATTAGTTTGTCTTTCATAATCCCACAGTCAAATATAATAGATTATGAATCAGATTAGAAGGAAAAGCTCCCCCTAAGTTCATATCATAGACTGCAGTATAGTTTCAAGCCTTTGAAAGTTGTTTTAAGGCCTTGAAACAGTGCAGTTTCAAACCTTTGAAACATGCTGATCTTACGATATCCAACTTATAAAATGCTCAAAATGTTACGAGAAACTCCCAAACTTTACATTTAAGCTCATAACTATAGTATTCACGAAGATTTCAATTATCCGGCCAAAAATGCATCCAAATACGTCGAGAATTGCGCAAAACGATAAATATTCAATATAGAATATAACTCCGATCAACGATTTATCAAATACCCCCACACTTACCATTTACGTGTCCAGAGCAAACTCTCATCACCTACATTCACCTGTTTACTAGGCGAATCAAGACACAAATGAATCTTCACAACTCAGGACACGACAACACAGTAAGATGACGGGAATGCAATTTCAACGATGCAATCTTAACTCAACAAGTACTTAGAACACACAAACATATTTTTCATTCTTTTTGTATGATCGGGCAACCTCTCTATCCTTAACCGAAATCCTCAAGCTATCACTCGCCCTCTTTGAAATTCTGACACACATAGCAAGACGTATAATTAAAATGATTCTGTGTGAATGTTCACTAAGGTGTCCGCTCTCCATAATGTCTAAACTCAAGACACGGGTACGTTCAGTGCCTTTAATGGTCAAGTTGGATCAAGCACCACTGTAGTCTTTCTTCGCATAATCATTTGAGGTTTTCAGACCCACTTAGCCTTGATTGCGTTTGAATGCAAGTTGTCCTTGTTAAGGGTTGTGGTATGAGTGGCACACGTTTGAGGTGAAGAATTAAAAAGAGAGATTATGAAGGTATAGGAAAATTTTGAAGAGTTAAAATTTTGTGCATGCAAGTTGTCCCTGTTAAGGGCGGTGGTGTGGGTGGACCACGTTCGAGGTAAAGAATTAAAAAGACAGAATTTGAAGAATATAGATTTTTTTTTTTGGAATAATCGTAAAATAAAAATGAGAGAAAATAAAGGAAGAAATATTATTAAGATATAGTAAAATTTAGGAAGAATCCTAATAGGAAAGGAAAATAATTAAAGGAACACAAATTATTAAGAGACTGGATAATTTTGGAAGAATTCTAATAGTAAAAGGAAATAAATAGATAGATATAAAAATAAAGTAAAAAATAGCAATTAAATGGATGACCAAGAATAAAGGAAAAAATCAAAAAAAAAAAAATGGAAAAAATTAGAGAGTGATTTTTGGTGGAATAAGAAGAAGAATAAGAAAAAGGAAACACCCATTCTCTAATTGACTTAATTTTGACTCATTGAAAATTAAAATAATTTATTTACAAGTAGAAAATTGTTAATATATATTAAATATCTACAGTTGCTAGTCAATAGACAGATAATTATTTACTACTATTAACTTCTCACAAATATGATTTAAATACCAAAAGATATTCATATATACATATATTGGGCAGCACTCTTGTAAGAAATTTAATAATATAGCTCCATACTTTGGGTAACTTACGGAATATCCAATGAACGAATATTTATGAATCTCTACCTCTATCTCTTAAAAATCTATAAAGTGCATAGCACTTTCTCTCTCTACAAATTTTCCTCCCCTCCTCTCCATTTCCATCACCTCCAAACCCTCTGGTCCATCGACTAGTGCATCTCCTGAATGTCCATGCAATGGCCATGTATGTCACATTTTTACCCACATAACCCATTCTTCATAATCTCCCTCATTGACATCTCCACCTATCTCCTGCTAAAACTATTACTACCCTGGTATTATTCTTTCAAAACCATTATGTCCAACTTCCAACACACCATGGCCGCCTTAAATACTCCATCGAACCCCTACAAGCCTCCATACACATTGATTAGTCCTGAACTCGTCCTCCACCCACCTTCTGAAAATAGAAGAGAACCGTAACTATTGGGACATGGCTCTTCTCGAAAACTTCTCGGACCATCGATTCTTCACCGAAGAGGATATTCAACATGAAGTCTCACGTGATTGGGACCTTGCCAGAAAGGTTTGTGTTACCCGACTTGAGGATAACTTCTTCACTTTCCACTTTGATTCCTTGCATGACCGAAATGACATCCTCCTCCAAAGCCCGATTACCATTCAAGGAGCTTTCTTCACCCTCAAGCCATGTGAGCCTAAATTTGCGCTTTGGAGTTACAAATTCGCCCCCGCCCAACTTTGGGTCCACCTCAAGGGCATCACTCTTGACTACATCATCGAGGATGTCGTCAAAAAAAAATCGCAACCATTCCCGGGCCCTTCTCTGAGAAAGAATTCCCTACTGTCAATGGTGGAAGAAGAGGCTCTGTAAGAGCTAAGGTGGAAATCAACCTTACAGACCTCCTCCTTTCCATAACTTCTGTCTGAATACTCAATCAACAAGTTGAGTGGGTACAATTTAGCTATGACAAAGTCTTCAAGTTTTGCTCCAGATACGGCAGAGTTAGACACTCCGAAGGATCCTTTTCCCTGCCTTCTCATCAAACCTCTAAACTTGTCCATCGCCGACTACGCACCGCAGCTAACCACCACCAACTTCGCCTCCTAAACTGGGACAATCACGCCCTTTACACCCGCAAAATCAGAGCTATTCGCAACACCACTCCCAATCGAACCCAAAAGGGTGGGAAGGTCTTGAAAAATTTCCTGCCAAGAGTTTGCTTGGGAAACGATGGCCCATTCGAAACCAAAATCTAGGAATGGCTGGTCAGAACCCTCACCATTGTATTTTACCGGCCATACCCCATCTCTGACTCAGAGGATCTGAGGAAGAGGCTCTAAAGAAGATTCCAACGGCTCCACGGGAGGTGTAAATCTCATCTCAGTCAGCGAAAACCCCACCGAAACAAACCCAGCGGTGGAGGAAGGTTCTTCTCTACCGCAAAACCGCTGGCTGCCTCCATCCCCAACCAGTGTGCATTCACTGTGTTTGAGGTCCTCTCCCTAAATCGAGGTCGAGAACAACGAGAGAGATCCTCCAGCAACTATCAACGTTGGTCAGAACATATCCCTCACACCCCTACGTCGTTCCTCACCTACCTCCCCTGTGATGAAAATGACCCAACAATCTTCAAACCTTGTACCTCTCCCACCTGGGTTTGAGGAACCCACAACCGCTCTTCTTAGCCTATTAACCCCAATACCATCCACTCTCCATCTTTCACGGACCCTCCCAACAATAGCCACCCTTTCCGAAAGCCCAAACATGTCTCTGATCTACTTAACTCAAGCAGCCCAGCCCACAAAACAACTAAGGCTTTCTCCGAGCCCATGGGTTTCTACACCCCTTTGACAGCCCACCTCAAAAAGAAAGGACACTTTGGGTTTGATGATCACTTAAAACCCCAGCTGGAAGCCTCGGATCTTTTGTCCCTCCATGAAAATGAAGGCCTGCCCACCATTCTGGCCCATAAGAAAAAATCCCCATCTGAACCCACCTTACAGCCCAAAAAATGCAGGACATATGCGAAGACCTCACCCCTGCCGATGCTTCCCCTACTAACCACCTCGCCATGGTGGTCTACCAGCCCCTGCCTTGGCCAGCCTCGAGCCATGAAGAAGCACTACGTGGGTGCCCGTATCTCGGTTCCCCCTGCAACCATCATTCGGTTGGACCTTCACGATGCCGAGTCCGGTACGAACTTTTTCACGCTTTCTCTTTATCGGGCCTACTTTCCTGCCATGCTTATTTACACCATACTCCATATTTAGATCCCTTGCATAATGTTCAGTTAATTTATAATGCCCCTTTAAAATTACCCCCCCCCCCTTTTATTTGTGACGCCCGCGACCCTCCCCCCCCCTTCTATTTCGTTTAACCTCCAAAAAGGAAACGGTAACACCAAAAAGTTATGTGCTTGTCCCCTTGGAACAAACAAAAGCTTCTCGAAGCTTCCCACCTAATTCGTTCGGGCCTTAAAGCCCAAGGGCCGCCACCCTTAGGCATCCCCCATAAAAGGAAGTTCCTTGACACCCCGACCTCCCCATTACAGATACTCCCCCACAAGTTTCGCCGGACCGCTGTGATTTTCAGGCCGCAGTCACAGCACCAACAATGATCATCTTCAGCTAGAACTGCAGGGGCCTAGTGTAATACCCTGTATATTTGCCAGGGGTAAATTTTTGAAGTTGGATTAAGTGAGATACGAGTTTAATCGTGAAATTAATGTTGAGAAGTGTGTGTGAGAGTCTAGGTAAGTGTTAGAAATAATGTTTTATCTTTTATATGTTAGCTAGTAATTGGGATTTTCTTATTCCACCCCTCAAATTTTGGCTTCTTTCGTCTCTACCTCAACTATTTATTCATCTCTTGATTATTTAATCTCAAGTACTTATTCGACTATTTTTGTAAACCTCATTAAAATTATAGATTTCTAGTCCATCGATCTATGTATATATCCATATATTCTCTTGCCACATCAACCACATAATCTCCATAAATCTTTATTTGTTCCTATCAATTCTTCACACCTTTTTCTCCTCAAGAACACTCAAAGAAACCCTCTTCTTTTTCCACAAACTCTACTCCCAGTTTTGAAGCTTGATCTCCACAAAACTCCACCAAAACTTCATTTTGTAGCCTTCAAATAATGAAAATCTTGAGTCCAAGCATAGTATGATCATGGAAGGGATTCTTTCCACCATTTTTATTAAGAGTGAAGGTCAATTCCACCCTTTTCTCACCATCCTATTGAATCTTGAGGTAAACTTTTTTCTAGTCTTGAATTCATGCTTGCATGTCCATGTTTAGATTGAATTTGTGAAATTTCATCTTATATTTCTTCATTTCCATGCTTGATTCTTCATTTCCGTGATTAGATCATATGGCTGACTTCAAATATTACACTATTTCATGAAACTCACACTAGAACCCACATGCATGTTGTGAATATCTCCTTCTTTGGATTTGTATCTCAAGAGGGTTTTTATGATTTGAGTCAAGAGCATGTAAAATTCTTATTTATGCCTAAAATGATGTTATTTGGGTGAAAATAAACTCTTCTTAATTAGCATATACTAGTAGTATCATTTTTGTTAATTTTTGAAAAGTTGCATGTTGATAGAATCTGACTGGCTAGTGACAACATGAATTATCCCCGAATTTTGTTTCTGTTGAATTTTCAAATGTTGCATGTTTTAAAACTAGACTAATATAGGGTCATTTTTAGAGAAAAATCAACTCAATATACTTTTGGCTTAGAGAGATAAGCTCATTATAAGTTGCATGTTTTTTGAAACTATGTTCTTGGACCATCTTTGCCATTTTTGTCAAAACCCTATTTTCCGAAAGAAAACAACCCTCGTATTTTTTGTGAAAAAACTAGAAACATAGGGGATTAATTCTGGAGATGATGGGAAATATTTCTCTTTTTCACAGTGGTCGTAATCACCTTTCAAAGTTTAGAATCTCTGCCAAACTCTTCCCAACGCAGCTGTATTTGTTATTTTTGTAACTTGAGCTTTATAATAGCTATGCATGATTTGTTGATGTTTCTGAAAGTAAACACATGTAGGTTGAGTACAAATTAATTTCATAATTTTACGAGATGTTTTGATATGGTAAATAAGGCTCTAAAGTTAGAGCTTCAAACCTGTCCTGAATTGAACTCTCTTATTTTTGAGAAAATATGAGTTCTTGCCTCTCTATGGATTATGTGTGATTTTTTGTGACATTGAACATCAATATATGTTTATTAGTGACATTTAGAATCATGTGCATGTAGAGAATGTGTTCGACACGTGAGTATACCACTTGAAAACGAGTTTATTGGGATAATTGGGGTTGGACCAAGTCTTACGACCTAGCAAGCATCCATATAGGACTAGGGAATTCTTTATGTAGAAGTGACATCGTTGTGACTAGGGATATATGATTTGTAGGTAACGAATTTGTAGACGCGGACTTCATAGGGACTCTTGCGTGACAGTAGTAAACAGATCAAGGTGAGTAGACATGCCAATCGTTGCGTGCCTAGCTTCTTTCGTGTCCAAGAGTGATTTTATTATTTGAATAAAAATATGTTCTTTGATATGCCCGTTTTATTTGAGACTTGAATATGTTTTGAATTAGTTTTTTGAGAATGTCGCGAAAGAAGAATAATACATAAATAACGAAAAGCGGAAAGAGTTGTGCGAGGATCTTTATATTATTGAAAGATTGGTCGGGTTGACTTCGGTCAATCAACCCGTATTATTTTAACCCGGTCGCAACCTGCCGGATCGATCGATGTACTCACCTCTCTGGTCGCAAGAAGTCTTAGGGGGTGCCGACACTTAAGGTCATGGCTGCTGGTGAAAGGATAGATCTTCCCTGTAACTACAAGTTAATAGTATGGTTCTTTGAGGAAAGGATATTTACTTATAAAAGAAAGGGAGAGGTAGTTTGGGAACTGTATTCCCCGTTTGAGATAAAAAGAAAATATGGAAAGAAAGGTAAAAGATGAGAATTTCATGTGTAATGCAAGTGTTTATACTTTATGCCTCAAGAATATGTTTCAGCTACGATCCCTTCTTCTTTATGATTGTTTCAAAAATATTACACACTTCTTCATCTGTTTACAAGCTTGATGTTGCTCACTCGTTATTTTATTGTAGACTTTCGAAACTGCTATTCCTGTTTCCTTCCCACCGCAGGTATAGAAGCTGGAGCTATGGGGAATCTGGGTACGAGACTCACGTAAAGTAATGACATAATTAGTGGCTAGTCTAATTATAACATAGTAGTTTGTAATGACGTGCGCAAGACTTAAAGACTTATGTAATGTTTAATAGTATTGTAATATATGAATGTTAAGCTTATGACTTCCACCAACACTTTTAGCATCGCCCCCTGGGTTTTCCGGTCCGGAACGGAAGGCTTGGGGATCACAGGGTGTTGCACCTAGGCCAATCCCTAAAGATTCACACTCTTGGGGCGTATATCCTTGACAACCGCCCCGGCCTGGTCTTCCTCACGGAGACCACATGTCCCTCTGAAACCACCACCCCCATTCTCTCAAAATGGGTATACAATAACTATATCTGTGTCGAGCCATAATACTCCCGTGAAGGACTCTGTCTTGGATAGAGAAACACCTACACCGTCACCCTTGTTGTGAAACACAAGAACCTTATTCTCACCATGCTCTCGGAGCCTGGCTATCCGACCAGACACCTAGCCTGCATCTACGAATCGCCTTACCTCAGCCAGCGCCAAAGCATGTGGGACTCTCACAACGCTACCTTGGCCACCGTCCAAGTGTAGGGTTTTGATGCAGGTAACGCAGCGGAATAACAATAAATCAATCCTGCTCAAATCCCTCCATGGATCGCAGACAAGCTTTTCATAACATGATAAAAGAAGAGAATTTTGTACCTTAGTTTGTACGAATAATTGTGTCTTCGTCTCTACAAGTATCCACACCTTGGATTAGTATCGGGAATCCTTCTCCATATGTAGTGCTACCATATGAAGAAGGAGGAGGAATCACACAAAATGGAGCACCAAGGTCGCGCGCCTGAGTGGCCGACGACTTGGAGGGGCGGAAGGGGTTGGGGCTTCAGGCACAACTCTTGTCTCTCTCCTTGCTTTGTTACGTTCTCTTAATAATGACACACTTGAGAAAATAACAAGCTAGGTTGCCTTTATATAGTTAATAACTCCTTATAACTACATAATTGCCCCAATACTAATCCTGTTCATACATGGATTACTCCACTTTGCAAATTAGTCCTACTAACTTTGCTTGTTATTGTGTTTAGATCTTTTTAATTAATTAGTCTTAATAATTAATGCCATTTCTAGTTTAATCCATATGGTGTGTGACCCCATACGTTGCTACTTAGTTTGTAGTAACTATTACTAACATAGAGCGGTGTCTAGCAACACATCTATGTCACCCAAGTAATAGAAATAGTCAGTGATCCGACAAACCTCGCGCCCAATGTTACCGTATTGTATTATCCTTTTGTCTCCATATGCGGATTGGACATGAGACATAGTAGTCACACTCGTATATCCAATACATAGTTTCTCGATCCTGGGAATATGCTTATCCGAGCACATAGCATCAATATCTCCATATTGAATTATCTGATTCTGGCCAGACATTCTATAAGCACCAACCCTTGAGTGTCCCGTGGATATATGCTTCCATTATGTGGGAGGGACAAATCCTGTCTACATCACTACCATCTCTCGGCTTACTTCCTATCATGCCCGATAACTAACTTTATAGTTACTTTGTTCAAAGCATGATATTTCACAACTAGAGTATCTAGTAACTTCAGGTCTAAGGATTACAATATCATTAGCACTACGAGAAGCACTTGTGACTTTGACATAATCTAATGTAGCCTTCTCGTTGTGGGTCAATCCAGTGTGCCATTACTCCTAATGCATAACCATGTGTTAGACTTGATATCTCCATATCAATCTACCCACATACTATTCTATAGTGATTGTCCCGTTAATCAATATAATGGACTGGGGATATTTAAGATAAACAACAAATTGTAATCTAATGACTTCATTATATTAAATATATCCACAAATAATAAATCAATATTCTAGCCAAACAATGTTCATACTAAATCGAGATTGCCTCTAGGGAACCTATTCCAAAACTCTCCCACTTGCACTAGAGCTAATCTGGTCATCTCGTATGCCTATAGATATACTATGCCGTTCATGCTTTCGGTGAACTAGTGGCTTCGTGAGTGGATCTGAAAGATTATAATCTATTGAAATATTGCATATCTTCACATCTCCTCGATCGACGATCTCCCAAATGAGATGGAATCTCCTAAGTACATGCTTGGACTTCTGGTGTGACCTGGTTTCCTTGGCTTGTACGACTGCTCCAGTGTTGTCACAATTCAACGCAATGTGATCCACAATGCTAGGAATCACACCAAGCTTAGTGATAAACTTCTTTATCCAAACAGCCTTCTTTGATGTGCCTGCCCCAGCAATGTACTCAGCTTCAGTTGTAGAATTAGCAACCGTCTCTTGCTTGGAACTGTGTGTGTTAGCTTACAACTCCTCCATTTAGGCAAAGCACATAGCCCGACTGCGATCTGTTGTCATCTTTGTTAGCTTGGAAGCTCGCTTCAGTGTAAACAATTACACTGATTTCTTCCTCACCTCAAAATATCAAGAATGCATCATTAGTTCTTCTCAAGTACTTAAGGATTGTCTTGACTGCAATCCAGTGACTCTTACCCGAATTGGACTGATATCTGCTTGCCATACTCAACGCGTATAAAACAGATGGTCTAGTACACAACATGGCGTACATGATGAATCATATGGCCAAAGAATAGGGAACCCTACTCATGCGGTCCATCTCAATCTCATTGGAAGGACAGTCAGCCTTCAAAAGGGTGGGCAATAATCATTTCTTTGGTTCTTGCATGTTGAACCGTTTCAACACTTTGTCTATATATGTACTTTGGCTTAGGCCGAGCAGCTTCCTAGATCTGTCCCTATAGATCTTGATACCAAGTATATAAGTTGCATCCCCTAAGTCCTTCATTGCAAAACACTTTCCTAGCAAATCTTTAACATATTGCAAGGTAGGAATGTCGTTTCCAATGAGTAGTATGTCATCCACATACAAGACTAGAAACACAACAGAACTCCCACTAACCTTATTGTAAAAACAAGGTTCATCTTCGTTCTTGATGATGCCAAAATCGTTAACAAAATGCTTGGTAGGAATGTCGTTTCCAATTAGTAGTATGGATCAAGGAGGTTTCAATATAGAAACGCTGTTTTGACATCCATCTGCCAAATCTCATAGTCGTGATGGGCTGCAATAGCAAGTAGGATTTAGATGGATTCGATCATTGCGACTGGTGAAAAGGTTTCATCATAGGCAACTATATTGCCATCAATGTGGGTCTTCTTCTTGAAGACCCATTTTCACCCTACGGGCCGAGCCCCTTCGGGTGGCTCCACCAAAGTCCATACTTTGTTGGTATACATGGATTCCATTTCGGATCTCATGGCTTCAAGCCACTTCTTTGAGTCTAGCCCTTTCATGGCCTCTCTATAGTTAGTAGGCTCATCATCCATGAGTAGTATGTCACCGAGCTCAGTCACAAGAAGTCCATACCTCTCTGGTTCCTGATGTACCCTAATCGACCTACAGAGTTCTTGTTTTACTTAAACATTTTGCTCCAAAACAATTTGTGGTTCATTCTCATGCTTCATCATATGATCGGTGTTTTGTTTTTCTTGAATTTCTTCAATTTCTACAGTTCTCCCACTGGTTCTTTAGAGACGAAATATCTTTCCATAAACACACAAGTCCGAGCAACAAACATTTTTTTCTCGGTTGGATTGTGGAAATAATATCATTTCGTTTCCTTAGGATATCCCACAAACTTACACTTATCCGCCCTGGGTCCAAGCTTGTCTATTTGTAAACACTTTACATAGACATCGCAACCCCAAATCTTCATAAACGACACTATGGGACACCTCCCTGTGCATATCTCATATGGTGTCTTCATTACCGATTTGCATGGAACACGGTTAATGGTAAAAGTTGCAGTCAATAGAGCATGTCCCCAAAACGATATTGGAAGATCCGTTTGACACATCATAGACCGCACCATGTTCAACAGGGTGCGGTTCCTTCTCTCGAACACGCCATTCAATTGCGGCATTCCGGGTGGAGTGAGTTGGGATACAATCCCACAATCTCTAAGATAGTCGTCAATTTCTTGACTCAAGTATTCTCCTCCACGATCCGATCGTAGCGCCTTGATACTCTTGCCCAGTTGCTTCTTTACTACATTCTTGAATTCTATGAAAAATTCAAAGGATTCGGATTTGGCTTTCATAAGGTATACAAATCCATATATACAGAATTCATCAGTAAATGTAATGAAGTAAAGGTAACCACCTCTGGAAGGCATGGGAAATGGCCCACACACATCAGTATGTATGAGTGCCAATAACTCACTAGTCCGCTCACCTTTCTTATTGAAAGGGGACTTTGTCATTTTTCCTAATAAACAAGACTCACATGTCTCATATGATTCATAATCAAATGAGTCTAGGAATCCATCCTTATTGAGTTTAGAGATGTGTTTCTCGTTTATATGGCCTAAACGACAGTGTCATAGATAAGTAGGATTTGAATCATAGTTTTAACCCTCTTGAACTGGTTATTTTAATCAATGATGTATAATCCATTAGACAAATGCGCACTACAATAGTGCATACTATCAAAATAAATGGAGCAACATTTTTCCTTTACTGAAATAGTGAAACCTTTCTCGGCTAAACAAGAAATAGAAATAATGTTTCTGCTCATAGCACGCACATAATAGCAATTGTCTAATCTAAAATAAGTCCAGAAGGCAAAGATAGCTCATAAACGCACACGATTCATTCAACAACTCTTGCTCCATTCTCAACGTGCAAGTCTATCTCCCCTTTAGACAATCTTCTAATTTTCTTTAAATCCTGCACATTTCGACGAATGTGAGATCCACATCCAGTATACAATACCCAAGATGAAGAGATAGATAAATTGACATCTATAAAAAAAATCTGGTGGTGGTGGAATCATTATTCCAAGCCTTTTATCCTCCATATACTTGGGGAAATTCCTCTTCCAGTGACCGGCCTGACTACAGTATTGACATTCACCCTTAGTTACGCCCCCGGTAGGCTTGAAGGCAGCTTCCTTGGATTTTGCAACATTCTTGCTCTTTCCTTTGGAGTTAGAGGCAAATCGCTTGCCCTTCCTGTTATTGACCATCATTATGCACTTGCCATTGCCTTTAATAATGCTATGTTCAACGATCGTCAACATATTGAGCAGGTCTGGCAGAGGCTTGTTGATCTCATTCTTGTTATAGTTCATGATGAACTGGCTATAACTATCCGGCAACAATTCCAGGACGAGATCAGTGGCCAACTCTTGGCCGAACGGGAAGCCCAAACTCTCGAGATTATCCATGTACCAAATCATGCGGAGTACATGAGGCCCGACTGGGTTCTCCTCTGCAAGACTGAACTTAAACAATGCTTTAGATACTTCATACCTCTCATGCCTTGCCTGCTCTTGGAAGATTTGTCTCAAATGTACGTTCATATCATACGCCTCCATGTTCTCATGTTGCTTCTGAAGCTTAGAGTTCACGATGCAAAGCATGAGACAAGTCACATCATTAGAATCATCCACATATTTCCGATGTGCTCTCTTGGTAGCTAGAACAACATTATCGACTGGTGGTGCTAGAACATGATTCTCCAAGACGTACAATTTCTTTTCTTGCTTAAGAACAATTCTCAAGTTTCTGTACCAGTAAAGAAATTTTTTTCCAGATAACTTTTCCTTCTCAAGGACATATCGTAGGGATGAAGTCGATGTTTGTTGATTGTTTGCCATTGGAATTCTACAAAATGAGAAATATGCAATTTTAGAATTTTGAACAATTAACTACATTTAATAATGGCTAGATTATTAAATATAGCTCCCACTATTTTTCTCAGATTAACAGCCCTCGCCATTAATACGGAAAATATCATATATTCTCTAGTGGGTCCAAGATCCATATTTCACACCTTCTTGAGCTTGCTTTGGCAAGTCACTCAAGAATTAGTTATTTAGGTAGGAACACCTTCTAATTGCATCCTATTCAATTCTTCGTTCAATTAGGTGAATAACCCCTTATTCTTTATCTATCCCATATATAACGCCTAACCTAGTTGCGTCCAACCTCTTACTTCAACAATCACAGATTACTTGCATGTGTCGCCGCATCACACCATGGTGAATTAAAATCTCCTTTCTTTGGCAAGCCCGAATTTTAATAGACCTTGATCATGATGGGTATTTAAGTAAGAGAAGGCAAAACACAATATATCGTTTTAGGGATTTACTTGTCATTATTAATTGTTTTATTGATCCTATCAACAAGATCTACTTAATTGGATGGGGCAATCCCAAAAAAAAGATCAACCTTGTTTGTTATTATTTTGTAACGTTTTGCATGCATCAACCATACACCAAAATAAATAAAAAGACAATAAATAAATAAACATGGCATGGACATGGCCTATAAGACTATTATATTCCCAAGCCAATGAGAATATCTATAAGCCCTAAAGTGACAAGCTCATCTCCATGTGCCTCCACATGGTCGCGTGTCCTAGGCTTGCGAGTCCTCCCCCATCTTTGTGGTTCCTTGATTATTTGGTCTTATTCTCCATGTCTTGACTATCATCTAACTATCTACTACTAGATATCATCAATACTAAATAGAGAGACCTCACAAGCGAGGGAGAAGACGAAGCACAAACCTTAAAACCAATTAATTACATTAATTACAATAAAACCAAACCAAACTACAAACCACAAAAATAAATATCCACAACCTTTGCCATATCCATCCATCATGCCCACATAATACAGTTAAAATCCAACTTTACCGCGCTTGGTCAATTTGAGTTGAATTTGGATTTTCTAGGGTCAAAACGGTTCAAGGAGTCCACCAATATGTTGGCTGAACCCCAAAACGACCGCCCAAGCCGCCAAGGCAGTCGACCCAAGCCCGCAAGGTCAAACCGGCAGCTTGGCCGAACCGTCCAAGCCCTCGGCTTAGATTGGCGCGCAAGGAGGTGTGTCAACCTTTGGCCGAACTCCTAGGGGGTTGTTTCCAAAAACTTTCTCCTTCCTTGTGTGCTTTTTTTCAAATGATGAGAAAACCCCCTTTTACCCCAATTGTGCTCTAACCCTACCATTTCAAAACCCAAGAACTCTCATCATATGTGAACGAAATTCGCCAAATTTTATGCGATATGTAAAATTTTCTCATTCCATATTGAATCATATTCAATTTGCATCATATGCTTAACTTCAGTTTTTTGCTAAAAAGTGTAAATACAGTGGAAAACTGATAAACGGTAACACATAAAATCATACTATACACTACAACCTGGCTCCGATACCACTTTAGGGTTTTGATGCAGGTAATGCAGCGGAATAACAACAGATCAATCCTGCTCAAAGCCCTCCATGGATCGCGTACAAGCTTTTCATGACATGATAAAAAAAAAAAAGAGAATTGTGTACCTTAATTTGTGTGATCACTAAGAAGAGTTGTGTATTTGTCCCTACGAGTATCCACCCCTTATATCAGTAGCTGAAATCCTTCTCCACGTGTAGTTCTAGCAACGGAAGAAGGAGGCAAAATCACACAAAACGGAGCACCAAGGCCGCGCGCCTAGGGAGGCCGACGGCTTGGAGGGGAGGACGGGGTTGGGGCTTCGGCCACAACTCTTGTCACTCTCCTTGCTTTGTTATGTTCTCTCAATAATGACACAATTGAGAAAATAACAAGCTAGGTTGCCTTTATATAGTTAATAACTCCTTATTAACTACATAATTTCCCCAATACTAATCATGTCCATACACGAATTAGTCCACTTTACAAATTAGTCATACTAACTTTGCTTGTGGTTGCGTTCAGATCCTTTTGATTTAATTAGTCCTGCTAATTAATTCCCATGTCCAGTTAAATCCATATGGTCTGTGACCCCACATATTTCTACTTACTTGGTAGTAACTATTACTAACATAGAACGGTGTCTGGCAACACATCTATGTAACCCAACTAATAGAAATAGCCAGTGATCCGACAAATCTTGTGCCCAATGTTACCGTATTGTATTATCCATTTGTCTCAATATCCTGATTGGACACGAGACATAATTCTCACACCCGTATATCCAATTCATAGTTTCTCGATCTTGGGAATATGCTTATCCATGCAGATAACATCAATATCTACATATTGATTTATCTAAGTCTGGCCAGACATTCTATAAGCACCATCCCCTCAAGTGTCCCGTGGATGTTTCTCCCATTATGTGTGAGGAAAAAATCATCTCTACATCACTACCATCTCTCAGCTTGCTTCCTATCATTCCCGATAACTATCTTTATAGTTACCTGGTTAAGGCGCAACATTTGATAACATCAAAGCATGATATTTCACAAGTAGAGTATCTAGTGATTTCAAGTCTAAGGATTACAATACCATTACCACTACGAGAAGAACTTGTGACTTTGACAAAATCTAATGTAGTCTTCTCGTTGTGGGTAAATCCACTATGCCATTACTCCTTATGCATACCCATGTGTTAGACTTGATATAACCATATCAATCTACCCACGTACTAGTCTCTAGTGATTGTCCCGTTAATCAATATAATGGATTAGAGATATTTAAGATAAACAAAAAAGTGTAATCTAAGGACTTCGTTATATTAAATATCTCCAGAACTAATAAATCAATATTCTATCCAAACAATATTCATAGTAAATCTAGATTGCCTCTAGGGAACCTATTCCCACACCAAGGCCGCCTTTCTTGTATAGGTGACTTCAACCAAGTCCTTAGCAGCAATGACAAATGTGGAATCAGGGACGCCTCAATATCAAGAACCAAGTACCTTCTCCACCTCCTCTCAAGCCTCCACTTCTCTGAAATCCCCTACTTCAGAACCCATCTGGCCTGGACCAACAACCGCGAAGGAAGCCATTGCACTTGTGAACGTCTCGACATCGGCTTTTGGAACACTGACTGGACCTCTTCATTCCCCCAAGGCCAACTGATCAACTTATGATAACTCCTACATAAGAGTTATCCTACGTACAATTTACATTGTCAATTATGTTTGTTTTGGTGTAAAGTGATGAGATTTGAGCTAAAAAGAGCAGAAAATGTACGTTTGGATGTTTGTGAGCTTTAAAGTACAATTCGGGCGTTTCTTGCATGATTTTACTTATGATTTGGATAATTTATCACATTTGATCTTTGCGGTAGCTTTTCGTGTTGTTTCTTGACAGAATTTATGCATGCGGGAATCAAGTGGAGAGTAGAAAAAAGCTTCGGAATAGAAGGAAGACGCGGAATTGGCGCGTTTTGGATGTTTCGCCGAAATTGGGCAATAATTGAGAAAAACGAGAAAATCGTCCGATAATGAAGATATTCTCTACATGGTCGAAGTTGATAACTCCAAATAGGAGTTAATTTTTAGCATTGTTTACTACCTATTTGTGGGCATATGGTTGGATTTAGTCGTCTTTTAGAGCGTTTTTGTGAGATTTTAGTGGAAGTTGAGCTTGTCACGAGTGATTGATAATCCGGGCGTTTATCGCATTATTTACATTTATTTTGTCACTTTTGATCGCACGGGTTGTTTTCGTGTTTTTTTTGACAGGACATGGAGCTCATGGATCAAGAAGAGAGGGAAAACGAACTTCGGAACGTAATGCGGAAGCTCGGGAGAGAGAGAAACCGCAAGAAAAGGTGGAAAAGATGGCAAGAGGGGGTTAAAGTGTCATTTTGACAAGTTTGATTAATGACACTTAAGCACCCCCACAAAGGATCATACTTGGTGGTCGTAGGATTTAAGAAGGTCGCGGGATCAGAGATAGGACCTGAAGCTTTTGCAAAGGAGATCACACGACCAGGAGAGTGAGATCGTGCGATCTGAACTCATAATCAGCGTATGCACTGGGAATTAACTGAGGGGTATTAGGGATATTAATTAATAATTTTGTGGATGATTAATTAATATTCCCTAGACCTAAAAGAAGGGAGAGACGTGAAGGAATTGGCAAGGAGCAGGAAGGAAGAAGAACGAGCAACAAGGAAGAAGGATGAGCAAGGAGAGGAAGCCATTGACGAAGGATCTTCAAACCTTGAAGATTATTACGTTTGATTCATCTTCTCACTCTCTTTTGTGGACGATTATGGATACTTTGATTATGTTGAACGTTTTCATGTCTAGCTAAACTTTCTAAGCTAGGCAATTGATGGAGAACTAGGGTTTGCTAGTATTTTTCCGAATTTGAAGACTTGATTCATGCTTTATGCCTAATTCTAGTTTATGTTTCTAGTTATCTTACATATTCTTATGCTTATTCTCTAGTATACTTGGCTTGATCACCCATTGGTGTGCTACTTGTTGAGGAAGGTTCACGAAAGTGAACTATGCGAAACGTTTTGAAGAATATTATAGGTAATCTTGTAGTTCTCTGAGACCGAGAGGAGAAGAGAGCTTGATTAACCATGTGTGGGTTGTTTCTGGTGGAATCGGCTAGGACTTAGTGAAAACGGTGTACCGACAGGACCCGGTAAGCAAGCCTAACGAGCCATCTAGAACGTGAAGGTAGACGGAGGTGGAACGAAAGGACCCGAAGTCAATCGAAACGCAAATTCACATGAGATCGATAGAAGATTGTGATGAGTGTAACCCGGTATAATTAGACATAACTAGAGTGTTTCAAGCATAATCCAGAAATAGCTAAGAACACTAGGGACCATTGATTGCCTAGTTCTTCTCCATAATCGTATTCCATTACAACCATTCTCTTAAATTGAAAAATCATACAAAAATAGTTAACTTAGTTGTTATTTAATTTTAAGTCGCTTGTTTGTGGGCGACGAACATTCAAAATCAAACCACTTCTTACCGGTTACTTAGGTGTCTTCTACTTGATTCTTAATTAGCTAATAATCGTACATTTCCCTTGGGTTCGATATTCGGAGTCGTAATATACTCCACTTACTACTTGACTGTGCGCTTGCGCTTAAACACGTTAGTGATTTGCGTCAAGTTTTTGGCGCCGTTTTCGGGCAATTAAACGGTTTATTAGTTTAGTTAGAAATTAATTTAGGATATCTCTTTTATTTTTGTTTTATTTGCTATTTTGGTTTCTCATTTGTATTTGATTGTGTTTTTCAAGTATTCGGTGTATGCCCATGATCCCTATTGAACTTGTGCCCTCATTTGAACACCCAGAGCAGTTACTCAGATACCAAAGGAGAAGGAAGAAACAGAGCACCATGGGCGAACAATTGACCAACGCGCAACTTAATCAGCGGGTGGAAGAGCTGATTAAGCAGCTAAATGATCACAACGCCTAGACACCGTACAACAAGTCTGGGCAGGCTATTGTGGAGAAATTCCAGTCGTCCACTTATGGACATAATCCGGAAATTGTAGTGCTAGATATACAGGCCGAGCACTTTGATCTCAAGCCTGCAACAATTCAGACGGTGACCAACCAGTTTCAGTTCTATGGGAATAGGGATGAAGACCCCAATGACTTTATTGGGAGGTTCAACGCGTACATAAAGACTGTCAAGTACAAGAACGTGTTCCCAGAAGTGTTGAAGCTCATTCTTTTCCCTACTGTTTGAAGGGTGCAGCTCAGAAGTAGCTTGAGTCAAGGGCACCTGATTCGATCACTACATGGAATTAGTGTGTGGATGAGTTTATGGACAAGTTTTACCCAGTTCAGCAGGTAATTGAGCTACAAGGCGATATTCTAGGCTTTCGGAAACAGGCCGATGAAACCGTGGTTGATGCATGGGACCGTTTTACGCACTTGATCAGGAAGTGCCCTAATCATGATTTTGGGGACTACAAAATTTTGCAGGTCTTCGACCATGGTCTAGACCGTCATAATCAGGAGCTAGTTAACTGAGAAGCTGGGGTAAATTTTATATACTCCGTTGACAAAGAAGGAGCTTATGCGCTCATGAAGCAACTTGCTAAGCAGGATTTATAATTTTATGACTCCAGAAGATTATCGGCATTGCCTGAATCTAAGGATGATGAGTGGAAGAATGGGATCAGCAAGATGGTGTCTGACTTAGCCAAGCATATTTATCAAGACAAGAAGACAGTTGCAAGTGTAGAGGAGCCAGAATATGAGTCAGCCTTGACCTAGATAGCAAGCGATGATGTGAACTATGTGGCGGCACAAGGACAGCGGAAAAATTGGAATCAGCAGAACTATAGACCAGACACAAGAGATCATCCAGGCTTCAGGTATGGAGATCAGTCAGGAGCATCATATGCCCCGGGGTTTTAGCACAGGCCACCAATTTCGTAGGATCCACCAGCAGCTGCTGTAGCACCAAATCCGGAGATTTCTGAACTAACCAAGGAATTGACATAGCTGAGTAACAACATGAATGCTATGACTACCAACGTGAAAAATATGTCTACACAGGTTACTGCTGTATCGTCTGATTTACAGGCCACGAAGACTTCTCTTCATTCACTTGAGGTTCAGGTTGGGCAAATTGCTACTCAGCTATCTGCAAGAGCTCCAGTTTCATTTCATTTCAACACTGAAGAGAATCCTCGTCAAGTCAATGTGATCACTACTCGAAGCGGAGTTGCTTTGAAAGATCCTCCATATCCCACACATGCTAGAGCTGATGCTTCTAAGGCTAAAGAGCATGAGATTTTTGATAGAGACACTAATATCGTGATCCCCCAATCAAAGGGCGCGACGGATGAGGAGGCGAAAAAAGATGAGGATGAGGTACGTGTTGATACTACTATATTTTCTAAGGCAGTCCCATATCCTTTGAGAACGCGAAAGAGGGATGATTCTAAGGATTTTCAGAGATTTCTCGGTATATTCAAGAAAATTGAGATTAACATTCCTTTTTTTGAAGCCATATCTAAGATGCCTACATACGCTAAGTTCCTCAAAGATATCCTTTCAGGAAAGAGGCGCATGAGTGATTTTGCACAGGTTAACTTGACAGCTGAAACTTCCGCATGCGTCACGAATGGACTGCCCAAGAAAAAGAAAGACCCTGGGAGCTTTGTGATACCAGTTACTCTTGGAGATTCTCTCACCATGACTGCTCTATGTGATTTGGGGGCAAGCATCAATTTGATGCCCTTGTCCGTATTCAGGAAACTAGGTGTGGGGGAGCCTCGTCTTACTCGAGTTACCTTGTAGATGGCAGATAGATCTATTCGTAGAGAATATGGGGTAATCGAGGACATTTTGGTTAAATTTAGCACTCTCATCTTTCCTACTGATTTCGGCATCCTAGACATGGAGGTTGGTGAAGTACCTCTAATTCTTGGAACACCATTCCTCGCTACAGGAGAGGCTATTATCCATGTCAAAAGTGGGAAACTCTCTATGAAGATTAATGATGATAAAGTGGTCGTTGATGTGTTTAAGGCAATGAAAATGCCTTCTTGTTATAATTATGAAGTTTGATTTCGCATAGAGGTTTTTGATGATGATATGGGAGATGAGGAAGCTGAATTGATGTGGGAGGAAATAGATGGCATGTACAAGAATGAAGATCCGAGTTCCCCCATGGAAGTTAGCCCTTGTTCCTTCACTCAAGTCACCACCCGTGCTTGAGTTGAAGCCATTGCCGAGCCATATCAGGTATGCATTTCTTGGTATTGATAACACGTTGCCCGTAATCGTTTCTTTTGTATTATCTCAGGAACAGGAGGAGCAGCTGTTGGATGTACTAAGGAAGCATAAAGCAGCAATTAGATGGACAATTGCCGATATTAAGGGGATCAGCCCCGCGTATTGCCAGCACAAGATTAGGGTGGAAGAAGGCAACAAACCAGTGATCCAGGCACAACGGAGGTTGAATCTGCACATGAAAGAGGTGGTGCGAAAAGAGATCATTGACGCGAATTCTTAACGCGCTTAAACGCAAGTATACGGTCAAGTAGTAAGTGGAGTATTTTACGACTCCGAATATCGAACCAAAGGGAAATAGACGATTATTAGCTAATTAAGAATTAAATTTATGATACCTAAGTAACCGGTAAAAAGTGTTTGATTTGGAGGTTCGTCACCCACAAACAAGTGACTTAAATTTAAAGAACAACTAAACTTACTGTTTTTGTATGATTTTTCACTTTAAAGAATGACTGTAATTTGATACGATTATGGAGAAGAACTAGGCAATCAATGGTCCCTAGGGTTCTTAGAAATTTCTGGATTACGCTTGAAACACTCTAGTTATGTCTAATTATACCGGGTTACACTCATCACACTCTTCTGTCTATCTCATGTGAATTTGCGTTTCAATTGACTTTGGGTCCTTTCGGTCCACCTCCGTCTACCTTCACGTTCTAGTTGGCTCGTTAGGCTCGCTCACCGGGTCCTGTCGGTCCACCGTTTTCACTAAGTCCTAGCCAATTCCAACCGAAACAACCCCCACTTGGTTAATCAAGTGCTTATCTCCTCTCAGTCTCAAAGAACTACAAGACTACTCACTATGTTCTTTAACGCGTCTTGATTAGTTCACTTTCGTGCAACTATCTCAACAAATAGTACCCTACGGGTGATCAAGCCAAGAATACTAAAAATAAAGCACAAGAACATAAGAGCTAACTAGAACATATATTAGATTGAAGCATAAACGTGAATCAAGTCATCAATCCGGAAAAATACTAATCAAAACCCTAGTTCTCCATCAATTGTCTAGCTTAGAGAGTTTAGCTAGACATGAAATAGTTTAACAAAGTCAAAATATCCATAATCATAGAAGAGAGATGAAGAAGATGATATCAAACGCTAAAATCGTCAAAGGTTGAAGATCCTTCGTCAATGGCGCTCCTCCTTGCTTCGTTTGTCTCTCTCTCCTTGCTTGTTGCCTCCTCTTTCACGTCTCTCCTCTTTTTAGATCTAGGGCAACTTAATTAATCATCCAAGTATTAATTAATATCCCCAATACCCCACAGTTAATGCTCCCGTACGTGCGCTGCCTCTTGGTTCAGATCGCACGATCATCTTAAATCAAGTCATGTGATCTCCTTTGCAAAAAGCTCCAAGTCCTATAGCTGATCCTGTGATCTCCTTAGTTCCTGCGATCACCAAGTCTGCTCCTTTGTGGGGTGCTAAAGTGTCATTAATCAAACTTGTTAAAATGACACTTTCACACCCTCTTTCCATCTTTTCCACATTTTCTTGCAATTTCTCTCTCTCCCGAGCTTTCGCATAAGTTCCGAAGTTCGCTTTCCCTCTCCTCTTGATCCGTGCTCCATGTCCTGTCGAACACAACACAAAAACAACCCGTGCGATCAAAAGTGACAAAATAAATGTAAATAATGTGAAAAACACCCGGATTATCAATCACCCACGACAAGCTCAACTTTAACAAAAATCTCACAAAAACGCTCTACAAGACGACTAAATCCAACCATATGACCACAAATAGATAGTAAAAAATGCCAAACATTAACTCCTATTCGGAGTTATCAATCATGAAGTGGCTAAAGGCCGGCATTATATTCCCTATCTCAGACAGCACTTGGACTAGCCCGGTCCAGTGTGTGCCTAAGAAAGGAAGGATCACTGTGGTGGAGAACGACAAGCATGAGCAGATTGCTCAACGGACAGTTACTGGCTGGCTTGTGTGCATGGATTACAAGAAGCTTAATGAAGCCACGCTCAAGGATCACTTTCCTTTACCATTTATTGATCAAATGCTTGATAGGTTGGCCCACCACGAGTACTACTGCTTTTTGGATGGATATTCAAGCTACAATCAAATAGCCATTGCTCCAGAAGACCAGGAGAAGACCACCTTTACATGTCCCTATGGAACTTTTGGGTTCCGCCTTATGCCATTTGGACTATGTAATGCACCGGCTACTTTTCATCGGTGTATGATGGCTATTTTATCATATGTGATTGAGAAGAAATTGGAGGTCTTCATGGATGATTTCTCCCTATTTGGTGACAGTTTTGAGGACTGTCTACATCATCTTGGTCGAGTCTTGGTTCGTTGTGAAGACACCAATCTTGTGCTGAATTGGGAGAAATGCCACTTCATGGTCACTGAGGGGATTGTTCTTGGATATAAAATTTCACGCAAGGGTTTGGAAGTTGATCAAGCAAAGGTAGAGACAATCAAGCAACTCCATTATCCGACTTCATGGGGTCATAAGCTTCTTGGGACATGCAGGTTTCTATCGCAGATTTATTAAAGACTTCTCGAAGATTTGCAAGCCCATGTGTGAATTGCTTGGGAATGATGTACCATTTGTGTTTGATGAAGCATGCAAGAAAGCCTTTGACTTTTTGAAGGAACAACTCACCTCAGCCTCGATCATTACAACTCCGGATTGGAGTTTACCATTTGAGCTCATGTGCGACACCAGCGATTTCTCCATTGGAGCAGTGTTGGGGCAGCGGAAAGAAAAGGTATGCCATGTTATCTATTATGCAAGTAGAGTTCTTAATGAGGCTCAACTGAATTATGGCACTACTGAGAAGGAGCTGTTGGCTGTGATTTTTGCTCTTGATAAATTTCGACCTTATCTTGTTGGATCGAAGGTGGTAATTTTTACAGATCACTCAGCACTGAAGTATTTGCTTGATAAGAAGGACGCCAAACCGAGATTGTTGCGGTGGGTCCTTTTGATGCAAGAATTTGATGTAGAGATCCGCGATAAGAAGGGTGTTGAGAATGTGGTAGCGGACCACCTCTCAAGACTTGAGAATGGCGTGGAAGAGAAAGTGCCTATTCAAGAGAACTTTCCCAATGAGTTTGATTTCTTTGGGGGATACTGAGCCATGGTATTGGGCGATTGTCAGCAATCAAACCAATGGGGAGATCCCTAAGGAGTGGACAGTGCAACAGAGGAAGAGGTTCTTATATGAGGTGAGACATTACTTTTGGGAGGACCCATATTTGTTCAAGATGGGGGCCGATAATATCATCATGAAATGTGTGCCTACGCATGAGATTTATGATGTGATCAAGCAGTGTCATGCCGCGCCGAGTGGAGGTCATTTCAGCGGTCCACGCACCGCCATGAAGGTATTACAATCTGGTTTTTTCTGGCCAACTATTTTTAAAGATTGTCATGACTGGGTTGCAGGGTGTGATAGCTGCCAGAGAATAGGTAACATCTCCAAGCGAGATGATATGCCAATGTCTGAATGGCTTGAGGTGGAGCCGTTTGATGTATGGGGCATAGACTTCATGGGACCGTTTCCAGCTTCATATGGTAATCTCTACATCCTACTTGCTGTTGATTATGTGAGAAAGTGGGTGGAAGCAATTTCTTGTCCCAAGAATGATGCAGCCACAGTAGAAAAGTTCTAGAAGAAGCACATCTTCACTCGGTTTGGCACACCAAGGGCAATGGTGAGCGATGAAGGGTCACACTTCATAAACCGAGTATTTGCCAGAGTTTTGAAGTCATACGAGGTGTCTATCCATAAGGTTTCCATACTTATCACCCCCAAACTAACGGGCAAGCCGAAGGGTAAACAGGGAGATCAAAGGGATTTTGCAGAAAACTGTCAATGCCGGGCGCAAGGATTGGTCTGTGAAACTTGATGATGCATTGTGGGCATACCGTATAGCATAGAAGACACTGTTGAATATGTCACCATTTCAGCTGATATATGGTAAGGCATGCCACCTCCCTGTTGAGTTAGAGCACAAGGTGTATTGGGCTATCATGCGGTTGAACATGGACCCCGAGGTGGAGGGGCAAGCACGGAAACTGAAACTGCTTGAACTTGAAGAATGGAGATTCCAGGAATATGACAGCTCCAAGCTTTACAAGGAGAAGACCAAGAGATGGCATGTTAGCCGTCTCAAGCCGAAGGAACTCCGTGTGGGACAACTAGTCTTGCTATTCAATTCCCGCATGAAGCTCTTTCCAGGAAAACTACGTTCGAGATGGTCCGGGCCGTTCCGGATCCACCAGATTTATCCTTGGGGTGGGTTGATTGATTTACTTTGGAGGGCGTGCCACGGACTTACTTTCATCTTTCGGTGTTGCGGAGGATAGGATGGGTAGTGGCACGCATTCACATTACATATTCGGCTATTGTGAGAGAGATTGAGCTTCATTTAGTGTGGGGGATTGGTGATTACTTCACAGAGTTCGACATCTACTTTAGTTTCATCCCCTCCAGATTTTACGAGATTCTAGACTACTCGGATTTACGTTTTTAGTGATATATTGTTTTGTATTGTAAAAAATAAGAAAAAAAAGAAAGAGAGATTTGCTTGTTTTAGTTTCAGTTTTTTTCATGTAGTTGAGTTGTTTCGTCGAATAAAAATCTGAGTAGTAGCTTTGATCACTTGTGCTTCTTCACGATTTTGGCCGCGAGAACGGCGTTACACCAGTGGTGAGGGAATCGAGGGCCGGAGTTGTGAGATTTGGGCTTGGTATTCATTCATCGTGGTGAGGGAGTGTGAGAATGGGGTTCTTGGTGAGATTTGTCACGACAAGTAGAACCGCGCTTCTAAAAATCCTATCCTACCGTCCCTAAGCTTTCAACCGAATAAACCCATTGAGATTAAAAGCTCCAATGGTGCACTAGGCTAGGCTAGGATGTCTCTATCATGTTCGGCGCGCGCGAGAGGTTAGTCACTTGTAGAGAGAGACGTTAAACTTTCTATGCTCTCTAAGGGGATTTCAAGTTGAGAAATGTAAGTCTCACTCGGTTTGCGCATATTTACGTTGCGTGTTTTGCGATTTGAGAGTCTGAGAGCTTGGTGGACACGCCCGTTTGAATGATTTGAGATTGTCCGATCTCACCCAAAAAGATAAAAAGAAAAAAAAATATTAGAAAAAAAATGTGATGTTTATGTATAATCGTGTTTATTTATAATCGAGTCGTATCTTGCATTTGCATCATATTGTTGCATTGTTGAGTCATATTTTATTACTGAGTCGGCTAGTAAGGATATGTATGTGACGGTGAATTGAATGAAGTATGCAAGGTTGTGGTTGTGGTCGGCTTGGTTGGTGGTGAACATGGATTCGGGTTTGTGTATTGTCTTGCGATTTTGCTCGGGACGCGCAAAAAGGTAGTGTGGGGGATTTGATAACTCCGAATAGGAGTTAATTTTTGGCATTGTTTACTACCTATCTGTGGGCATATGGTTGGATTTAGTTGTCTTTTAGAGCGTTTTTGTGAGATTTTTGTGAAAGTTGAGCTTGTCGCGAGTGATTGATAATCCAGGTGTTTTTTGCATTATTTACATTTATTTTGTCACTTTTGATCGCACGGGTTGTTTTCGTGTTGTGTTTGACAGGACATAGAGCTCATGGATCAAGAGGAGAGGGAAAACGAACTTCGGAACGTAATGCGGAAGCTCGGGAGAAAGAGAATTCGCAAGAAAAGGTGGAAAAGATGGAAAGAGGGGGTTAAAGTGTCATTTTGACAAGTTTGATTAATGACACTTTAGCACCCCACAAAGGATCAGACTTGGTGGTCGTAGGATTTAAGAAGGTCGCAAGATCAGAGATAGGACCTGAAGCTTTTGCAAAGGGGATCACACGACCAGGAGAGTGAGATCGTGCGATCTGAACTCATAATCAGCGTATGCACGGGGAATTAACTGAGGGTATTAAGGATATTTATTAATACTTTTGTGGATGATTAATTAATGTGCCCTAGACCTAAAAGAAGGGAGAGACGTAAAGGAAGAGGCAAGGAGCAAGAAGGAAGAAGAACGAGCAACAAGGAAGAAGGAGGAGCAAAGAGAGGAAGCCATTGACGAAGGATCTTCAACCCTTGAAGATTATTACGTTTGATTCATCTTCTCACTCTCTTTTGTGGACGATTATGGATACTTTGATTATGTTGAACGTTTTCATGTCTAGCTAAACTTTCTAAGCTAGGCAATTGATGGAGAACTAGGGTTTGCTAGTATTTTTCCGGATTTGAAGACTTGATTCATGCTTTATGCCTAATTCTAGTTGATGTTTCTAGTTATCTTACATATTTTATGCTTATTCTCTAGTATACTTGGCTTGATCACCCATTGGTGTGCTACTTGTTGAGGAAGTTGCACAAAAGTGAACTATCTGAAACGTGTTGAAGAATATTGTAGGTAATCTTGTAGTTCTCTGAGACCGAGAGGAGAAGAGAGCTTGATTAACCGTGTGTGGGTTGTTTCGGGTGGAATCGGCTAGGACTTAGTGAAAACGGTGGACCGACAGGACCCGGTAAGCAAGCCTAACGAGCAAACTAGAACGTGAAGGTAGACGGAGGTGGAATGAAAGGACCCGAAGTCAATCGAAACGCAAATTCACATGAGATCGGTAGAAGAGTGTGATGAGTGTAACCCGGTATAATTAGACATAACTAGAGTGCTTCAAGCGTAATCCAGAAATAGCTAAGAACCCTAGGGACCATTGATTGCCTAGTTCTTCTCCATAATCGTATTCCATTACAACCATTCTCTTAAATTGAAAAATCATACAAAAAGAGTTAACTTAGTTGTTATTTAATTTTAAGTCGCTTGTTTGTGGGCGACGAACATTCAAAATCAAACCACTTCTTACCGGTTACTCAGGTGTCTTCTACTTGATTTTTAATTAGCTAATAATTGTATATTTCCCTTGGATTCGATATTCGGAGTCGTAAAATACTCCACTTACTACTTAACAGTGCGCTTGCGTTTAAACGCGTCAGTAATTCGCGTCAGAAGTCTACGTCGCGAAAGGATTTTATAGGTGCAAAAATCACGTTTATCGAAGTTTGGTATCAAAATTTGGGTCCTTATTTGCTTTTCAAAAAGCTTAGTTACTTTTCCAAGATATTTTGAGGATTTTGAGGTAGTGCGACTTGGTGGAAAATCAAATACCACTCCGTCCCGTCTCTTTGTTCCCAATTTTATTTTTGTCACTATTCACTGGGTCACTTTGACCCGGTGATTTGAATAGCAAATCGATGTAATTTTTGATAATTTTTTCATAGTATTGTAGGGTAAAAGTTGTTCTATAATATGGTGAAAGAATTATCAAAAAATCGTATTATTTTGTTATCCAAATCACCCGGTCAAAGTGACCCAGATACGAGTCAAAAAAGTCAAATGGGAACAAAGAGACGGGACGGAGTGATAAGACCTAAAACCTCCATCTCAGACCATCAATTACTTGCAACAATCTCTAACAGCCTTCACCTTCTCCGATTCCTACTCAATTCACCATAACCATCTCCATTTCCACCAGAAACTCCCCATTCGTCCTCATCAGTACCTCCAATTCACCATCACCAATTCTCCTACCGAATTTTCCCACCTACTGAACCTAACACTCCCTCATCTATACAAACCTATAACCAATCTGCCAACCATTTCCAACACCCAGCAACACACCATCAGACTCCACATAACAGCTCTTTACCTCCATTACTTCACCACCATTACAGTCAACCTTCACCAACTAATCACCTATACAACCTAACTAATGATTTGAATCCAACCATTTTAATGGACCTAACACCCCATCTAAACCTACTGTTACCTCCTACACACCACTGTGACTAATTCCGAACAACCTTCCACCATTCAATCGACCAAGACCACCTTAAATCCACCACCAGCACTACCTCCTAACACCAAAACAGCTGCAAAAAACAAAGCCACGACCAGTACACACCCTTCCAATAATCACAGACCTCCGTTGATTTAAACCCAAACCAAACCCGTCAAAAACCAGCAGCCAGTTAACCTCTTTACCAATTTCATCTCCATAATGACCAATTTCACCATTCTGCAATCTCCTTCACCAACTATGCCACCATTAATTAAACCCACCTGTAACTCAATGCCTTCACAACCAGATCACAACAGACCACCAACATCGCCATAACCATCCTTCAAACACACCACAGTACACCTAACAAATTTCCTCCAACCAGCCACATACAACCGACTGACCAATTGCTCAGCCACCATCTTCAACCAATTCAACCACCGCTTCCCTTTCCTCACAACAGACAGGCCGCAAGAACCCAGAAACAAACCCATACCACTTCAACCTCCCCTGCGAATCACCATTGATCAACCACCTCCATTAATTTCGACCACAACAACGGCCCAACCAACACCGTAACCACTTCCATCATCGGACCAATTAAAACCACCTGCAGATCATCGGAACAGAGAAGAAGTAGAAGAAGGAAACAGAGCACAATCAGATCGCAGGAAGTGTGCAGGTCCAAGGGTGTTCGTAGGAAGGATCGAGTTGTTTGTGCAAACACCAATCTTTAGAAAAAATCCAAGAATGGCAAAAACTCTTCGTCGAATCAAGCTCTGTCGCATTGTACGAAGTCCTTCGTACGAAGAGTGTAGCTTCTTCGAGGGAACAGAGCTCTCCAGGCGGCAGAGTGTAATTTGGGGCTTTTGTGTAATTAGTCTAAACTTGTTATAACTCGTTAGGAAACCTATATAAGGCTCTAAACGTGATTTACTAAAGGTATATAGCATGCATGTATTCTTGGAACTTGGAGATCGTTTGGAGCGTGGAGAAACACTCGTTTGGATTATTTTCTCTTATCTTTCTCTAGCTTTTATTACATGATCATAAAACTTGTTATTTTGATCATGTCGTATCGTAGCTAAACACTTTATTCGGGATATCTCGTAGGTAATTAGCGTTTGAACACCGTGTTTGGTGATTTATTAATTGTGTTTCATGCTTTTAGCTTAATTGAATGTGTTCTTCTAAGCTATGCTTGATTTATGTACTTTACACTATCGTTTCTATTGTTTGACGTCACAATAGGATGATCATAGGTATAGGATGTTTAGCGAATCAATATTTGTGACGCGCCTAAATTACGCGTACTGTGCAAGTATATAGTCAAGTAATATAATGGAGTATTTGGGACTCCGAGTTATCGAACCCAATGGAAGGTGTTTACTATTATAAAATTCAACAATTAAATCTAATTCACTAAGTAACTGGTAAAAAGGATTTATGATTTTAAGAATTGATCATGAGGACCAATGACGTGTGGGGACTTACCTTGGGCTCCTGATATGCAACTTTCTCTATGGATTCTTATGTGCTCAAATTTGATGGGACACTGTTGCGTTGGTTCTTCAAATTACATTGGTTATTCCTCGACCTCGAGTAACCTCTCTTGTTGCCCATTTTACTTGTAGCTTCAAGCTGTTTCCTTCGTTTTGCGTGCCATCATGTAGCACGTGCATCAAGAAGGGAAATTTGGAGCGGTCGTCTGTCCTGCACAATCGCTGGAAATATTAAAACCTCTCTCTCTCTCTATATATATGTATATATGTATGTATATATCTCTATCTCTCTCTCTTTCTCTCTCGCCCCTCACAATACATGTATGGATATCAAATAAGAAAAAACAACTAATTCCCAATCCTAAATTGGTTTACCTCCCAATAAGCGCTTGTAATTTAAGGTCGACATACCGAACCTATTACCTCATTCCTGTAAAAAGGTGGCTTGGCACCACATTTCTTCTTGTCCAGCTTTCTATGCTGGATCCTCCGAACAAATCTATGAACTCTGGATTTTGACTCTGGTGGATCAGCACTAACCACCTTTGAAATGTCGTGCACTGATTGCACGGCCACTGGAATCTGTGATTGTTTCCCCTGGGGCTGATGTCGACTCGTATTGGAATCCCGGAAAGTCCCAACACGTCATTGATCCTCATGATCAATTCTCCATTTTCCACATCGATGAGTTTCCGACCGATAGCCAGAAAGTGCCTACCAAGAATGATTGCAACATCTTCCACTAGTATCTCTAGGATAGCAAAGTCGGTAGGGATAATAGAATTCCCTACCTTCACGAATATATCCTCCCACCACTCCACAAGCTTTCTTAGAAGACTTATCTACAAACTGCAGATTGATCCAGGTAAAGCGAGCTTCTACACCTAGCTTACGAAAAACTTACAGTGGCATCAAATTGACACTATCCCCCATATCACATGGGTCTTGTCCAGTGTAGGCTCCTCCAAAGTTAGCTTCTATCACAAAGCTTCCCGGATATTTCTCTTTTTGAGGCAAGCCGTGCAAAACACACGAGCTCACCTGCTCTTTTAGGTCCACAATTTTGAAGTCTTTCACTGTCCTTTTCCCTGAAACTACATCTCTCATATACTTAGCATATTTTGGCATCATCTTAACTGCCTCAATCAATGGCACATTTATGTGCAACTTGGAGAAAATGAGCAAGAAACGCATATACTCCTCAGAGTCATCTTTCTTCTTTCTAGCCTTCAAAGGATATGGAAGATCCTTAAAAAAGAATGTGGTGGTATTTCCTCATCATCAATCTGTTGAGTCATGACCTTTCATAGGGGGATCATGAAAGGGGTTTTCTCAGCGTCAAAGACCTCATGCTCCCTTTCCTTCGATGGGGATCATTAAGAACAATCCCATTACGAGTGGTAATAGCATTCATATGGTGCACGTTTACTGTATCAGATGGCAAAGACCCTGGTGCTCTAGCAGAGAGCTGAGTGGCTATCTGTCCTACCTATACTTCCAAGTTACGAAGTAAGGTATTTGTGATATGCAAGTCAGCCGTCAATGTATCCACTTAAGAGGTGAAAGAATTTACATTCTTGCCCATCTGAAACATCATGTTCTTGAGATCTACCATCTCAGCATTCTGGCCAGCTGCTGGTGGTGGCACCTGAGTAACAGGTGCAGAAAGCCTGTGCTGAAATCCAGGTACATATAAAGCTCCGACCTGATCCCCATACCTGAATCTTGGATGATCTCTGGTCCCTGTTCTGTAGTTCCCGTGATTCCAGTTCTCACGCTGCCTTTGTGCCCCCACATAGGTGATATTTTCATTTTCAGCTTGAGTCAATGATGAACCAAACTTCGAATCCTCTACGGCAACCACGGTCTTCTTGTCTTCATATACGTGCTTTGCCAAGTCATTCACAATCTTTGTGATCCCATATTTCCACTCATCACTCTTTGATTCAGGCGAATTTGAGAACCTTCTAGAGTCATAGAACTAAGCATCATGTTTGGCAATCTGCTTCATCAATGCATAAGCTCCCTCCTTATCAACTCTATAAAGGAAGTTTCCACCCCCTTCTCTATTCTGAAGATCTTGGTTAGGACGCTCTAGGCCATGATAGAAGACCTTTAGAATCTTAAAGTCACGAAAGTTATGATTAGGACACTTGCATATCATCCTCATAAATCGGTGCCATGCATCCACCACAGTCTCATTACCATGTTGCTGAAAGCCTGGAATTTCTTCTGTAAGTCAATTACTTGTTGAGAAGGGTAGAATTTTCTCATGAACTCGTCCACACATTGCTCCCATGTAGTGATCGATTCTAGCTCTCCGGACTCTAGCCATTTCTCTGAAGCACCCTTCAGACAGTTGGAAAAAATGACCGAATTCAATGTTTCAGTTGTCACATTCTTGTACTTCACAGTTTTGATGTAAACATCAAATTTCCCAATGAAGTCATTTGGGTCTTCATCTAAATTCCCATGGTACTGAAACTAAATCTGCACTGTCGTGATGGTGGCAGGCTTCAAGTCATATTGTTTGACCTGAATAGTTGGCAGTACAATTGCCGGCTTGTGTCCCCTCTGAGACGACTGCAAGTTCTCAACCAATGCCAAGCATGACTTATCGTATGGCATCTGGTTGTTGCGCGCATCTAAGCGCTTGTATAGCTCAGTCAACCGCTGAGTAATTTGAGCATTTGTCAGTTTCTCACCCATTGCGTTTTGTCTTTGATTCCTTCTTGGATTTCTAAGCAACTGCTCCAGATTCTTGAGTGGGGGCACAAGTTCTCTAGAGTCCATGTGCATGAACTGACAACCTGAAAACAATTAAAACACAATCACAAATTACATAAATAATAAACCAAAAAAATAAAAAGAACAAATAAAACTAATTGCTGAACTAAGAATAGAAACTGTAACCTTCCCCGGCAACAGCGCCAAAAACTTGACGCGCCAAATTACGCGTACTGCGCAAGTATACGGTCAAGTAATACAATGGAGTATTTGGTACTCCGAGTTATCGAACCCAAGGGAAGGTGTTTACTATTCTAAATTCAACAATTAAATATAATTCACTAAGTAATCGGTAAAAAGGATAGATGATTTTAATGGTTGTCACCCTCAATCAAGTGACCAATATTTAAAATTAATATCGTAAACGAAATATTGAAATGTATCAAGATGGATAAAACAAGGGAATCTATAGATCACCTATGGAGGTTGATGGTTCCGGGTTCATTCTTCTAACACGATAATTCTAACGTCTAGCTAAGATGGGTAATAGCACTAAAAATCACCTCTCAGTCTCTTGTTGTTCTACACACTGGTATCATCTTTTCCTCTCAAGCCACTCTGGCTACCGACCTGTTATAGTAGGCTCACGATAGTGCACGGAAACGGTGTCTTTCGGTCCACCACTACACGAAACTATCACTATATCCTTCCGAATCTACCCTCTTCTAGCCACTCCTACGCAAATCTCCTCATGATCTCATTGATTCAGGAATGCAATTGTAAACTCATCGTAACTAGGGTAGAGTTCCTCTCACATACTTACTAGCTAAGTAACAAGTTTGGGTCATGACTCCTCCCTTGCTAAGAATTAAGCATAGCATACAATTGATTAGCTAACATGAATTATCATTCATTTTTGACTAGACATATGAAATAAAATGACAAGCAATAATCTTACATCTTAACTCCAACGTGTTAAAGAAATAGTTCAACAAGATTAACCAAAGAGTTCTTCATTCATAATCAAATCCTAAGCGTGAAAGTCATATAAATCCGGCAAACCAATCAAACCATAAAACCTAGGCTCTCCATAGATGCCTAGGTATGTGTTTAGCCACTCATAACTGAAATAAACATTTTATAATATTCCATACAACAAAAGAAGGAAGAAAATAGGTTTAAACGCATCCTAGCTCGTCTCCTTGCTACTTGATGCTCTCCAAGTCTTCTCCTTAGCTCTCCAACTTATTCTCTGCTCTTTTTTGCCTTCATTTGTTTCCTACGTCGAAGTATTGAATACCAACTCTTGATATTTAAAAAATAACCCCAGAATTCTGCACCAGCTCCAGACCATTTCGTGTGAAATATCCGACCATTTTGTGCGAAATAATTTCCTTTGAAATGCTTTTCTATTCATGCGGAATGCTCTACATAATTGTTCTTGAATCTTCAACTCTTGGTTCCCAAGCTCGTTCCTTGCGCTTCCTAGATTCCGAAGCTCACGTCCCTGATCCAATACGCTCCTTAAGTTCTATTTCCTGTCAGAGACAACAAACACTATACCAAGCGATTAAATCCATCAATTAATCATAAATAAAACATATAAGACGTGCCCGGATTTGAATTAAGCATATGATGCGGCAAGTGATAAACATGTTTTCTTTCATCAACATCAGGCTCCGAACTCTCCCAAAAACCTATCAAATATGAGGTATATGCTAAGTAACTATAGCTCCTAACATGCTATATCAATTCGCTACCTGGAAACATGAATCTTGCACTCGTTGTCTCTAGGATAGAGGAATCAATCTAGTTAACTAGAACTAACAGTTTATCACAAGGACATAATGCGTATTTAAACTTGCGTAGGCTAGAGGAATCAGTTACGTGAAGTTAAATATAGACTTTTGTTGAGTAATCTTCAAAGTAATGTTGCTCGTTTAGCTAAGAAGAAGATATTTGTGTTGCATGAATGAAAATCATTAACAGTGAGAAATCCCTAGTGAGTGAAAAGAGATATCCTGAACTTTGTCATCTTTAAGTACTTTTGTAATAATTCTTTATTAGTAGTGAGATCATTCAACTGATTAAATGAGATAGTTCTCCTTTACTTTGGTAGAATTAGAAAACAAACACAACGTGCTTTGCTCACATAAGAAGTAATAACTAATTTACAAAGAAGTCTCTTGGAATTCGACAACTCGTATACTTATTTATTACTTCACACGACAACCGTACACTTGCAGTAGGAACGTGTCAACATCCCCATCCTAGCCTCGGATCATGGAACCATGATCCTCAAAACCACGATCCAATCCACTAGAAAGAACGTTTCGTGTTCAATAGCTATTGGACCAAACTCGACTTCTGCAAATCGATCATAGCCTCATCTTGGAGCACCCCTACCTTCAAATTACCACTTTACCAAGCCCAATCTAAATGGAATGCCACTCCTGTGGTGATAACTCCTTAGTTGGAGTCATTTTTTTCATGTGAAATATTGATATTTGTGTGCGTTTCGGTGCAAAGTGATGAGATTAAGGCCAATAATTGTGAAGAATGAGCTTGTGGTGATTTATTGCTAGTCCGACAATTTCTATGTGTTTTTAGATGTTATTTTTCAAATATATTCGCTTGGTATGGTTTTTCATGTTGTGACAGGAACAGATGCTAAATGATGGCTAAGAGGCTTAAAACGAACTTCGGAAACAAAGCAAGCTCAAGAGGAAGCAAGAGAAACAAAGTGGGAGGAGCAAAAGTGACCAATCTGCACTATTTCGAGAGTATCTTGATTTCCACAATGAACTTTGGAGTGAGACCAGTGTCAAATGAAATTAGAATCAAAGAGCTTTCCAACGATAGGTCACACAGCTAAAACGGAGATTGGACAAGAAAGTTATGGTCTGTCGGAAAAGCTGAATATATGAGCTCATATCCAGGGGTTTTCGTGCAAACACTTACCATGTTTGCTAAACGATGGCTAGGAGGCATAAAACGAACTTCGGAAACAAAGCAAGCTCAAGAGGAAGCAAGAGAAGCAAAGTGGGAGGATCAAAGGTCACCAATCTACACTATTTCGAGAGTATCTTGAGTTCCACAATGAACTTTGGAGTGTGACCAGTGTAAAATGAAATTAGACTCAAAGAGCTTTCCAACGATCGGTCACGCAGCTAAAACGGAGATTGGAAGAGAAAGTTATGGTCCGTCGAAGAAGCTGAAAATTTGAGCTCATATCCAGGGGTGTTCGTGCGAACACTTATTGTGTTCGTGCCAACATAAATGTTGAACAATATCTGAAAATTGGTAGGAACAACCAAATTTTCTCGTGTGAACAAGTGTTCGTATGAATACTTTTGTGTTAGTGCGAACAGAGCACAAAACTCAAAATTTCGGGGCTGTTTTGTAATATTTCGAAAGCTAGATGTTTGTGGGACTTGTTTAGACCTGGTAGTCCGTGTTTTGGCATTATTCTACCTAGGTTTGAAGGCAAGGATGGTCTCTTGGAGCTTGGAACTCTTGTTTGATTTCTCTCTTCTTCTTCTCTTTAGTTATTGATTTATGAGCACAAAAAGTTGTATTCTGATCATGTGTAATCGTTGCTAAGCTTCTATTCGGGATACCTAGTAGGGAACTAGGGTTTGAACACCATGTGTTGGTCGTTAATATATTTTGTTTCATGCTTTGTGCTTTATTGAACGAGTTTTACTTATTCGTGTGCGATTTATGAGCTTTACACTTCTTTCGTATTGTTAGACGTAGCAATAGGATTGAATTGGGTTATGAGCAATAGAGGAATCAATATTCGTAACCGGAACTTGAATCGTGTAATAGCTATTATTGGGTTGAGGGATCTTGCTAGTTGGCTAAGAACTAAAAGTTAACAACAAGAACGTAATGTGGATTTAAACTTGAGTAGGTTAGAGGAATCAGGTACAAGATTTTGAATGCAAGCGTTGGTTGAGGAATCTTCAACGTAATTGTGCTCGTTTGGCTAAGTAAACTAAATTCTTCTAAAACATAAATCTCGAGCGGTGTAAAATCCCTAGTGAACTCGTAGATATATCCTCACTTTTACACTAGTTAAGTAACTCATAAAAAGCATTCTTTGTTAATCGTGAAGTAATTCACCTGAATAATTGAGATATTTGTTTCTTTTGTTTCTGTAGAATTAGAAACAACAATCAAACTGCTAGCCTGCATAAGGTGTAGACTTAATAACTAGTTTTCACGAAGTCCTTCGGGTTCGACAACCCAGATTACCGGATTATTACTGCACCAACAACTATGCACTTGCAGTTGGAGCGTGTCAAGTCTTTGGCGTCGTTGTCATGGACTTCGGCTAAACTAGTTATAACTCTTAACCTTGGGGATTTTTATTTTATGTTTATATTTGTTACTCACCTACGTTCTAGTTGCATCTGTTCTTTCAGATGATTCTTTTGGTGCATGACCCGTTCTCAAGACGAGCCATTGTACCCACCTCTTGATAATCTATAGACACTGTTGCGTATAGACTTGAGGAAGACTGCTCCAATGGGTGACCAACATGGAGCATAGATAGAGAGACTCTGCAAGCTTGCAGAAGATGCAGAGACCTCCAGAGTCGCTACTGAGGCCAGAGTGGCCAATACATTGTGGGAAACTGAGTTGCTCAAAGCTCAGCTAGCTGCTGCGCAGACAGTAGTAGCCAACCCTCTGATACCTCCAATTCCACCTAATGGAGGCAATGGGCAAGGTACTGTTGTTCAAAGGAACAATGTGGCGCATGAGGAGCGTCCGATGGTTGATTATTACAGATCCACTATAGCAGGGTACCCGCATACCATCGTTCGACCTACTACTAACGCTTCTCACTTTGAGCGTTAGCAGATGATTGACATGGTGTGTACAGAGAGCTTGTTCACAGGATATCCAGGGGATAATCCTAATGCTCACTTGCTGAATTTCGAGCAAATCACCTCAACATGGTATAATCGGAGCGTTCCAGATGAAACAGTGAAGTTGATGCTGTTTCCATTATATTTATCTGGAAAAGCTAAAACTTTGCTCCTAGATTTACCAGCTGGTTTGATTACTACATGGGATGAATGTTGTAAAGAGTTTTTGAGGAAGTATCTACCGCCATCCAAAGTTTCTCAGTTAAAGGATGACATCAAGAATTTTACTCAGCAAGAGGATGATTCTCCGGAAGATACATGGAGGAAATTCAACCAACTGCTGCGCATATGCCCTAATCATGGGGAGAAATGGTATGAACTCTTTCACTATTTTTATAATGCTCTGGATGATTTAACTTAAAATGAGTTGGATCTATTAGCCAGAGAAAATTTTATGGGCATGGGAGAACAGAGGTCTCAAGAGTTGCTTAACAATGTAGCAAATCGCGAGACTACAAGATCTGACACTCGGAGATTGACAAAATCCGATGGAGATCCTGCTTTGGCTGCTCGAATGGAATCAATGGAGCGAAAATTTTGCTATGATGACTACTATTTTTTACCGCATGAATCCAACTGCACAGGTGAAGTCTGTAGGGGATCAATTTGCATATGAGAACCAGGGATATGGCCAGTGCATCGAGGATGTGAATTACATGGGACCTCCTAGACAGCAAGCTTGGGGGTATCAGAACAACAATCACAATCAGCCTAATTGGTATGTTCAACAATCTAATTTGTCCTATCCAGCTCAAAATCGTGCCCCTCAGCAACAACAACAGGATCCGTACTTATACAGCCTTCTGGAAAAGATAAATGAGAAGCTTGTTTCTATTGAAGCTATTGTGAAGAGCCATGAGACAGAGATTGGGAACCTTTCCAATCAGGCTACTGAATTCCCACTTGACATGTTTCCTGCTAATACCATTTTTCCTATTGAGCAACTCAAAGCTATTACTAATCGCAGTGGCACTACTACTCAGGATCCTCCATATCCTAGCCATGCGAGAGCCGAAGCTACTAAAGCTACAGAAAGAGATTTGGGTGCAGAGGTACCCAAAGTCGTGAGTTCCCAATCAGAGGAAAAGGTTGAAAAGAAAGAAGAGCCCAAGAACACTTTAAATCCGTCTAAGTACGTGCCAGATGTGCCATATCCGGCAGTAATAAAGAGGGCTGATGAGGAACACTTTGGTAGGTTTATGGATATATTCAAGCAATTGCACATAAACATTCCTCTTGTGGAAGCACTTGCTCATATTCCCAAGTATATGAAGTTTCTGAAAGAGACTTTATGGGAAAAGAAGAGCATAGACCCTTATTCCATGGTGAAGCTGACAAAGACATGTAGTACAGTAATACAGCGAGACATTCCCAAGATGAGAGATCCGGGCAGTGTCATCTTAGGCTGCACTCTTGGAGGTGGATACCACACGCATGGGCTCTGTGATTTGGGCGCGAGTATTAATCTCATGTCATTATCCCTATTCCAAATATTGGGTATTGCTGCGCCAACCCCAATAAAGATGGGTCTGCAATTGGCAAAAATTTCTATTGTTACAGCAAATGGGGTGATTGAGAACTTACTTGTCAAAGAGGGCGTATATGTCTTTCCATCTGACTTTGTAATAGTGGATATCAAGGAGGATTGCGATGTGCTACTAATCTTTGGACGACCGCTTTAAAGACAATGCACACAAATGTGGATCTGGAGACACAGAAAATGACTATCAAAGATCTAGATTCATCACTAGTGTTCAAATTGAAAGTGTGTAATGTAGACTAAATACAGGACCTAAATACTCTAGAAGGGGGGTTGAATAGAGTATGGAAACTTTTTGCAAAACTCAAAGTTTAAAAGAAAGACTTAGTGTGAAACTCAAATCTCAAGGCCTTGAGATTTTAGTAAACTGTCTGAAACTTACAAAGGCTAAATAGTAACCTTCAAGGCCTTGAACTGTAAACAATCCTAAACAGATTTTTTACCCTAGTTTGATTTGAGTTGTGTGCAGCAGATAATAATCAAACTGTGAAGTAAATAACACAAAGCAATTTACATATTTCAGTCCCAATGGACCTAATCTCTGCCTGAGGGATCTAATCCCACCAGTATTGGGCAAACACTTCTTATTACTCACACAGAAACAGCCCTAGATCTTCAAGCCTAAGTGATTTTCCTTACACCTATACAGCTTGTGGTTCCAAACCTATCTAGTTCCAGCTACTAACTGTTGAGCTAACAAGAACCTCTTGTTGTTCACTTGAACAACCAACCACTAGGTTAATTGAGGTTTAAGAGAATCTAAAGATACACATATAGAAGTACAAGTGAAGAACACAGTATGAAGATAAGCTGTTGAAGCCTGGATGTGTTCTTCTGGAAAACTGGATTGATTTGATCTTCAGGAATCTGGAACGAAGCTTGAATAATTGTGTGTTTGAATGAATGATCCCCCACGATTTTTTCACACCTCTCTGAGTATTCTTCAAGTCTCTATTCTCTTCAAAATTCAAACCAGTCTCTTTCATCCACAGCTGCAACTGATTGAGAGATTTTAGGATCTCAGTTCCTACAAATCCTCTTTCTGTTTTCAACTGAAATTCAAACAGCTTCAAGTGGATATCCGTTGGAGTTTGTTGAGATTGCTCCTGCACGTTTAACAACCCTGCAACAGCATTGAAACACAGCAACAACAAAATCCAAAAAAATAACAGTGCTATGACTATTTGGTTATCCAGTTTCTGATAAAACTGTTTAACAGACTAGAACAATAACCTGTATATCTTCTAAAACATATGAATCATGAAAAAACAAGTTTAAGACACTTAGAGGTGAGTAAATAATCACAATACTAAGAATCACAACCTGCAAGAAAGAATCAACTAAGTTCTGTAAAAACTGTCAGCAGCTCAAGGCACATCTCAAGGCCTTGGAGCTCTGAACCTGCTTCACAGAATTTCAAAGTTAAACCCAGATAACTTTGATTCTTCATGTTCGGATCATCTGCAATTGTGTTAGATATATAAATAGTGTAATCCATAAGTATATGCAGTAAACCACTGATTTGTATAATCAGATATCAATCTGCAACACAGAATTGTTAGAACATATAGCAGAATAGAATAACTCTCAAGGCTTTGAAGTTCAGTCAATATCTCAAGGCCTTGGGATAACTGAGATGCTTTGCTGCTTATGTCTTAGTCTTTGTCTTTCATCACTCAAACCAATTACCAACCAAAACACATTCAGGGGTCTTTGACTCAACAATCTCTCCCTTGATGAAAGACAAAACCTACAGTCTTGTATAGATATTCCTGCCACTCATATTCAAAATTAGATAACCACAATTTGCAGATACAATATACAATAATGCCAAACAGATAACCAGTAACGATAAAAATTACAAATTACCACATAAATATAAACACACAACTGATTAGACCACAAAACAAAACTAGGCATTATTATTATTTCAAACACTGCAAACACAAACACAGAAGAACCACATAAATTCTCCCCCTTTTTGACTTCCATCAAATAAGGTTGAATAAATGTTGGATCATTACTCAGAGTCTAAAAATAAACTTAAAACAAAAAATTTAGCTAAAAAGTCAAGGCCTTGAGAACAGAAAAGATAGAAGAGAAAGAGATAGAGGGTCAAGGCTTTGGCAATCTCTGATCTTCACTTCTTCTTTGATGTCTGGCCTTTCTCTCAGCCTTCTCCAATTTCTTCTTCACTTGCAGCATCTTCAGCAGACTGATTACCTTCTTGTTCAACTTCCACTTCAGCAACCACTTCTTGGATTATCTCATCCACTTTCTTCTTAGTCTGTACTGAATCTACCTCTGTAGCTGCATCAACACATGTGTCTTCACCAGCATCTTCTTCATCAGTTTGTTCATACAAATATTTCGAAGTTAGCACCAATGGGATTGGCTTCTTCTTTTTTCTTTAGAAAATCTCCCAGCTTTTCTTCTGAATCCACACTCGTGTCATGACTAGTAGCAGAAGGTATCTTCTCCAGATTCAAGCCCTTGATGACAACATCAAGCTTTCCATTCATAACATTCATCAAGCCCTTGAACTGGTTGAATTCAGTTGACAGGTCAAATAACCTTTGTCTGAGATCTTCAATCTCAACCTGCTGATCTTCTAACTTCTCAACCAGCAGAGAGTAATCCTCATTGGCTTGTCCTTTACCCGATGTAGTTCCCTTAGGCTTCACAAACTCCTTCTCAGCAAGTTCTTCCTTTGACAAATCAGAATAAAACTTCCAATGCCCTTTCCCAGTCTGAACTACTCCAATCCTCTGAAGTGGAGTCTCATCTATCAACCCAAAACCTCCAGTAATCTTTTCTCTCCTTTCACAGGTACATCAAAATATTCAAAGAAAAGAGGTAACAGGTTGGCATATGGAAGAAGATGGTTTCTAGTCCTGGTTGCACAATAAATCATATGCTCCATAACAACTGTTGGCAAATCTATCTCAAACCCTTGAGATATCAGATACATCAAAATTAGAACCTTATCAGTTACTAACTCCTTTGAGTTCTATCTAGGAACTACACTCCTCATCAGAGTTGTAAACAAGATTTTGGCTTCACAGTTGAGCACAGAGTGTGTCAACTGATTTGGACCAGAGGGAACACCTTCAATAAAAAACATCTCCTTTTCCTTATCCAGACACTCCTTCCTATCAGGATAATATCCAACATTGTATTTTCTAGGAATGCCCAAGACTTTGGCAAAAGTCCTATGATCTAACCTCAAATCCACACCAGCCACTTTTGAAGTTAAGACCATTTTATCATCACCTTCAGAAACCAATTTCAGATAAAATAATCTAGTTAACCTAGGATATGCCTTTGAACTAGGATTTAACACCTTCCAAACAGCAGTTTCTCTTAACTTTCTCATGCAGTCTATGTCCAATTTATCCAATAATTCATCAGAAATCATGCTACAGAAAGCTACCTTAGATGAAGCATACCCTTGCATCCAAACATTTCTAACCTCAGAACTAACAAACCATTCTGTAGGAAGTACATTCTTACCTTGATATCCTTTCTTAGTTGCAGCAGCAACCTTCTTAACCCTAGTTTTCTTCTCTGAGGGTTTGGTCTTTTCTTGTCCTCCTTCAGTTGTTTCTTCTGGCTTTCCTGAGTTGATTTCCCTTTTTCCTCTTCACCAGTCTTTTTCTTTTCTCCTCCTTTCTTCTTCTCTAACCTAGGTTGATCACCACCCTGTGTCTCTTGTTGTGGATCAACACTTGAGCCTTCATCTCCCTTCTCTGTTATGAACTTCTTTGCAAGAGGGGTATCCTCGTGCAAACTTTGAGTGTTTTCTGAATCTGAATCAGAAATCACTATCTTCTCCTTCTTATTTGCTCTCTTCTTGGATCTGCCAGAGGGCTTTCCGTGTTGCTGAATTCTGGCTGATTTGCGCTCCATTTTAGGGTTTAGGGTTTTGAGAAGAGAATGTGATTGAGAGGAATTGATTGAGAGAGAATAGAGTCGCATAAAATTCAAAGAGAATGAGAAGAAAAAGCCCTGACTTTCAGCTTAAGTAGGTTGAAAAGGATGAGTCATAAAAGGACTCTGCTATATCAACATGCAAAATAGGATCTTGAAAAATATTTTTGGGATATTTTAGAAAATTCTCTGAGTAATTCAAATATTATACAGTTATCTAAAAAGATAAGATATAATATTTGATGATCCATTTTAAAAAATATAAATACATATATTATCAAGACATGGAGAACAGTCTCAAGGCCTTGAGGTTTTCTGCAGTTTGAGAAACTTCAAAGCTTTGAGTTATACTTTCAAAGCTTCAGAAAGTATAATCTCAAGGCTTTGAGATTCCAGCACATAAACACATATAAGTACTAATACTGCCCCTAAACCAATGCATCCTTGTTTAACATCCCCAATTCAAGCCTTAGAGATGAAAACCTATCATCTGGCAAAGGTTTAGTGAAAATATCAGCAATCTGCATTGAAGTAGAGATAAAAATTAAAACAACATCACCTTGTTCTGCATTATCTCTAAGGAAATGATGTCTTACATCTATGTGTTTTGTCTTTGAGTGCTGAACTGGATTCTTAGAGATTGAAATAGCACTTGTGTTTTCACAATGAATAGGAACATTTCTGAAGTTATAGCCAAGATCTCTAAGTTGCTGAGCAATCCATAACACTTGTGAACAGCAAGCATCAGCTGCAATATATTCAGCTTCTGTAGTTGATAATGCTACGGAATTTTTCTTTTTGGAATGCCAACTGATCAATGAAGAATTAAGAAATTGACAGCATCCAGAAGTACTTTTCATGTCTACTTTGTATCCTGCAAAATCTGCATCTGAATAGCCACTCAACATAAAATTAGATCTTCTTGGATACCAAAGCCCTAAGTCTCTGGTTCCATTCAAATATCTAAAAATTCTTTTAACTGCAGTTAAATGACTTTCCTTAGGATCTGCTTGAAATCTAGCACACATACAGACACTGAACATAATATCAGGTTTGCTAGTAGTTAAATACAATGGTGATCCAATCATACCTCTGTATTCCTTGTGATTCACACTCTTACCATTCGAATCTTTGTCTAAAGAGAGTGATGAACTCATAGGGGTCATAAGCACCTTGGACTGTGAAATATTGTACTTATTCAATAAGTCCTTGGTATATTTTCCTTGATGCACAAAAATTCCTTTCTTCATTTGTATTATATGAAGTCCAAGAAAGAAATTCAGTTCACCCATAAGGCTCATCTCAAACTCCCTGTACATCAGACTAGAAAACTCTTTTGAAAGAGCATCATTAGTAGCACCAAATAATATATCATCTACATAAATCTGAACTACTAACAGATCACTTTGTTGGTGTTTAATGAAAAGAGTTTTGTCAACTAAGCCTCTTTTGAAATTGTTTTCAAGTAGAAATTTTGAAAGTCTGTCATACCAAGCCCTTGGAGCTTGTTTTAAACCATAGAGAGCTTTATCCAGTTTATAAACATGATCAGGAAAATTTTCATCTTCAAAACCAGGAGGTTGTGCTACAAAAACATCTTCTTGTAAATATCCATTCAGAAAAGCACATTTAACATCCATTTGATAAAGCTTTATGTGATTGTGAGATGCAAATTCAAGAAGTATTCTAATAGCTTCTAACCTGGCAACAGGAGCAAAAGTCTCCTCATAATCTATACCTTCTTCCTGATTATATCCTTGAGCTACCAGTCTGGCTTTATTTCTTACTACTTTTCCATTCTCATCAAGCTTGTTTCTGAATACCCATCTGGTTCCAATAATTGATTTCTCTTTAGGTCTGGGAACCAGATTCCAAACCTTGTTCATTTCAAACTCATTCAGCTCACTTTGCATTGCAATGATCCATTCTGAATCTTCTAGAGCTTCCTTGGTATTCTTAGGCTCAATCAAAGATACAAATGCACTAAAAGCACACAAGTTCTTTAACTGTCCTCTTAATGTTATCAGCTGGATGGTCTACAAGGTAATTAAACTTCTTTCTTGGTACCCAGGAGTATTCTCCTTCAAGGCTTTTAGTTCTTGAAACAGTAGAGGGAGCATCATAGAAAGTTTCAGCTTCTGTCTCAAGGCTTTGAGATTTTGGTTCAGCAGGAGGTTCAAGGCCTTGAGATTCTGCTGATTGATTATGCACATTAGTTTTGCCTTTGTCTTCTTTCACAACATCATCATCTGATTCATGCTTGTTCAAATCTAGATCTGCAAAACTTTCACTCAGAGAATCCTTAGTACTTTCATCAAAAATTACATGAATGCTCTCTTCCACAATCTTGGTTTTTCTTTATAAACTCTATAAGCTTTGCTAGTTTGAGAATATCCAAGAAATACACCTTCATCACTTCTAGCATCAAACTTACCAAGATTGTCTCTACCATTATTATGCACAAAACAGATACAACCAAAGGATTTGAAATAAGAAACAGTAGGCTTTCTACCTTTAAACAGTTCATAGGGGGTCTTTTTCAAAATAGGTCTAATGAAGCAACTATTCAGCACATAATTGGCAGTGTTAACAGCTTCTGCCCATAAAAACTTTGGCAGATTACTTTCAAGAAGCATGGTTCTGGACATATCCTCAAGTGTCCTATTTTTCCTTTCAACTACCCCATTTTGCTGTGGAGTTCTAGGTGCAGAAAAGTTGTGTGAAATGCCATGCTTTACATAAAACAAATTAAAGTCAAGTTGATCAAACTCCCTACCATGATCACTTCTAATGGATTCAACAAGTAAATTTTTCAAAGTTTGAAGCTTTTTGCATAGTCTAGAAAATTTAGATAAAGCTTCAGTTTTGTCTCTAATGAATATCACCCAAGTAAACCTAGATTAATCATCAATTATAACAAGCATATACCTCTTACCTTTTGGAGTCTGAACTCTCATAGGACCACACAAGTCCATATGAAGCAATTCTAAGGGTCTAGGAGTACTTACAAAGTTCTTTGGCTTGAATGAGCTTCTGGTCTGTTTACCTTGTACACATGCCTTACAAACCTCATCATCTGAAAATTTCTGTGATGGTAAACCTCTTACCAATTCTTTTGAGATGAGTTTATTCAAAGTATGTATACTAATATGCCCAAGCTTTCTGTGCCAAAGCTTTGAATCTTCCTTCAAGGCCTTGAGGCATTTTAGCTTGTCACCTGCAACACTGTTAGTATTCATAGCATATAGATTATATGATCTAGGAGCAGTGAGTATGCAATCACCAGATTTCTCATCTTGCACCACACATTTGTCCTTGTCAAATATAGATTTATAACCTTTATCACATAAGTGAGAGATACTAAGCAAATTATACTTTAGTCCATCTACCAGATAAACATCAGATATAGAATTTGTAGAACCATTACCAATACTACCTATACCAATGATATTGCATTTTGCTTTGTCACCAAGTGTGATTGTTCCTCCAGATTTTTCTGTAAGTTCAGTAAAGAAAGACTTCTTTCCACTCATATGTCTGGAACATCCACTGTCTAAAATCCATTTCTGATCTTTCAAGGCCTTGGTGACATCCTGCAAAAACAAATCATTGCCTCAACAGGCTGTTAGACCAAGTGCAGAACTTTGAGTCATACTCAGAATCAGCCATATTTGATGGCCTAATTCCTTTTGGAACCCAAATCTGCCTAACCTGTCCCTTAAGCTGATAAGGATAAGTATTCCTCATAATATGAGGTTCTGATCTTCTGAAGGGACAAGTTAATTTGACATGACCAATTTTTCCACAGTAATGACATTTTGGAGAATGTCTGCTACCAGATTTGACAAAAGTAGTTTGGCCTTTCTTTGGAAATTTTGGATTATAGCCAATCCCACATTTATGCATTGATTTCAGGATTCCTCCAAGTATGAGATTCAGATTATGTTCTGAGCCTGTAAACCTAGCTAGACCCTTCTTGGACTCTTGAAGTTTCTCAGTCAAAGAGCAGATATGTTTTTCTAAATTCTCAGAATGAGTCTTTAGATCAGCATATCTTTCAGTTAAAAGAGTGTTTTGATCAACAACCTCTTTTACCTGTGCCTTCAAGACTTTGAACCTGCTGTCCAAGGCCTTGAAGTCTTTTTCCAGCTTTGTCTTAGAAACTTCAACAGTTTTGTTTGAAAACACTAGGTCCAGGTTTTCTTTTACCTGCTCATGAATCTTAATCTTTAAAGCAGAAATCTCATTTCTATAAATTTCTCATTTAAAAACATAATTTTGGGAATTTCAGGAAGTACATCAGAAGGACTAGCAAGTAAATTTTTTACCATGTCTTCAATATGTCTGTCTGATGAATTTTCCTCATCATGCTTTTCCATGAAGCATAGGTTAGCTTGCTCTTCTTCTGTGTCTGAGTCACTTGATGAATCAGAATCACTCCAAGAAGCCATCATGGCTTTCTTCCTTCTGTTGTCACTTTCTTTCTTCTGAAAGTTCCTGTTCTTCTTCTTTTGTGGGCAGTCCCTTACTAAATGATCAGCATCACCACACTCAAAACAATTCATTACTTTAGTTTTATGTGACTGTGACAAAGATTTACCTTTGTAATCCTTGCTGCCTGAGGTTCTTGATCTCTCTCTGTTGTAATCCCTGTTACGAGAGTTTCTTTTCTTTTTGAGAATCCTGGTCAAGGCCTTGGAGATCAATGCTAAAGCCTCTTTATCATCAGGCTCATCCTCAGTCTCAAGGCTTTGAGACTTTTCACTGTCTTTTGCCTTAAGTGATAGGTTCCTGATATTTTCACTCAAATCACCTTCCACATCCATCATAGACATTTCATGAGTGAGCAGCTTTCCTTGTACAGTAAAACCTCTATAAATTAATAATGTTGGGACCGGGGTATTTTATTAATTTAGCGAGATATTATTATATCGATAAATTAATAATTTATTAATTTAAAGAGATTGTACGTATGATCTATAAATTTGTAAGTCCAATGTACTAGTTACGATGTATATTAGTTAAAAACAAACCAGTTTTATCCTTACTAAATGGATCTGAATCACTTCCTAGATTATCCTGGTGAAAGTAATGAATATAACGAGGTTCAAAGCATTGAATAAATTGTGGCGGATAAACTATTCAAAATTTGATCCATGACGATGTCGAGGATGATTTGATAGCACTGGAACCGGTCACTCGGAAAGAAGCATTGCAAGCAACAACAACTCTTCACAACTTGCAATACGAGAAGACAAAGCCTCAACTCTTAAGTTCAATGAGGAGATTTAAATATGAACTCAGGATAGATCTGAAGTTCAAAAAAAAATAAGTGACTATATATTCATTTCTCACTAGCCAATATTAGAATTTGGAATATTTTAGTAATTATTAATTTATAGTTTCCCCGGGACCAATATATACACACTGGGAATTCAAAAATTGTATTATCTTATTATTTTATCGATTGAAGTCCAATTTTGTACTGGTCCCAAAGTGGGACTGGACAAATAATTAATTTTACCTAAGTTATTAATTTACCGAGTATTAATTTATAGAGGTTTTACTGTAGATCATCTAGCTGAAGAAGACTTAAGTCATGAGCTTCCTCAATGGCTGTTGTCTTTGGCTCCCACTTGGCTTTTGGCAAGCTTCTCAGAATCTTTCTGACCTTCTCTTCATTTGAGAACTTCTTTCCCAATGACTCCAGATTGTTCACCACATCAGTGAATCTTTTGAACATCTCCTTGATGGTCTCATCTGAATTCATCTTGAACAACTCATATTGCCTCAAAACTAATTTGATTTTTGTCTGCTTAACCTGGCTGGTTCCTTCATATGTCACCACCAGTTTATCCCATACTTATTTGGCACTCTTACAGTTTGACACTCTGTTGAACTCATCTTCATTTAGAGCACAGTATAACAGACTCATAGCCTTGTAATTTTTTTATACCTTTTCCAGTTCAGTGACTGAAAAATTTTCCTCAGACTTGATACATCTGACTCCATCAATTGTAGTGTAGTACTCATGAAGACCATTCTGAACTATTGACCATAGTTCCATGTCTTGATCAATGGTGAACATCTTCATCAATGCCTTCCAGTGCATGAAGTTATCACCACAGAACAATAGAGGTCTGTTGGCTGCCCTTCCTTGTGAGAATCCACAATCTCCTACATTACTCATAGTCACCAGATTGTTAGATCTAAAAACAGTGACACAAGCTCTGATACCAATTGAAAGTGTGTAATGTAGACTAAATACAGGACCTAATTACTCTAGAAGGGGGGGGGGGGGTTGAATAGAGTATGGAAACTTTTTGCAAAACTCAAAGTTTAACAGAAAGACTTAGTGTGAAACTCAAATCTCAAGGCCGTGAGATTTTAGTAAACTGTCTGAAACTTACAAAGGCTAAATAGTAAGCTTCAAGGCCTTGAACTGTAAAAAATCCTAAACAGATTTTTAACCCTAGTTTGATTTGAGTTGTGTGCAGCATATAATAATCAAACTGTAAAGTAAAGAACACAAAGCAATTTACAGAGTTCAGTCCCAATGGACCTAATCTCTGCCTGAGGGATCTAATCCCACCAGTATTGGGCAAACACTTCTTATTACTCACACAGAAATAGCCCTAGATCTTCAAGCCTAAGTGATTTTCCTTACACCTATACAGCTTGTGATTCCAAACCTATCTAGTTCCAGCTACTAACTGTTGAGCTAACAAGAACCTCTTGTTGTTCACTTGAACAACCAACCACTAGGTTAAGTGAGGTTTAAGATAATCTAAAGATACACAGATAGAAATACAAGTGAAGAACACGGTATGAAGATAAGCTGTTGAAGCCTGGATGTGTTTTTCTAGAAAACTAGATTGATTTGATCTTCAGGAATCTGGAATGAAGCTTGAATAATTGTGTGTTTGAATGAATGATCTCCCACGATTTTGTTACACCTCTATGAGTATTCTGCAAGCCTCTATTCTCTTCAAAATTCATACCAGTCTCTTTTATCCACAGCAGCAACTGACTGAGAGATTTTAGGATCTCAGTTCCTACAAATCCTCTTTCTGTTTTCAACTGAAATTCAAACAGCTTAAAGTGGATATCCGTTGGAGTTTGTTGAGATTGCTCCTGCACGTTTAACAACCATGCAACAGCATTGAAACACAGCAACAACAAAATCCAGAAAAATAACAGTGCTATGACTGTTTGATTATCCAGTTTCTGATAAAACTGTTTGACAGACTAGAACAATAACCTGTATATTTTCTAAAAGATATGAATCATGAAAAAACAAGTTTAGGACACTTAGAGGTGAGTAAATAATCACAATACTAAGAATCACAACCTGCAAGAAAGAATCAACTAAGTTCTGTAAAAAATGTCAGCAGCTCAAGGCACATCTCAAGGCCTTGGAGCTCTGAACCTACTTCACAGAATCTCAAAGTTAATTCCAGATAACTTCGATTCTTCCTGTTCTGATCATCTGCAATTGTGTTTGATATATAAATAGTGTAATCCATAAGTATATGCAGTAAACCACTGATTTGTATAATCAGATATCCAATCTGCAACACAGAATTGTTAGAACATATAGTAGAATAGAATAACTCTCAAGGCTTTGAAGTTCAGTCAATATCTCAAGGCCTTGGGATAACTGAGATGCTTTGATGCTTATGTCTTAGTCTTTGACTTTCATCACTCAAACCAATTACAACCAAAACACATTCAGGGGTCTTTGACTCAACACAAAGAATTCCATTCGGGCAAGGGGAAGAATAAATTGGCAATGACCAAATTTAGAGAGAAAGGAGTGGATCCTACTCCTGGGTTGTCTATAGTTTTGAAACCTGGTCCACTAGAATTAGAGGAGAAGGAAAACGTGGGGAGTGCACATGATGTAGTGCACAAGATCAAGAGCAAGAAATTGAAGGAGGTGCCAGGTCGTGCTAGACCTCCTTAACATATCTGAGTTAACTAGGTCGGGTCGTTGACCTTAAATTACAGGGCGCTTTTTGGGAGGCAATCCAACGTATTTTCTGCTTAATTTTGGGAGTGCGTTTTTAATATATTTGTGTTTTGTTTTAATATTTGTTTAGAGAGATGAGAGAGATGGATTGACGTTTTTTTCCTAGTGATATATTTGAGCAGGTTATGGGAGTGTCTACCCCGGTGTGCCATGGCACATGTGACCTTCATGGGGACTCGTGCATGCGAGTTAGGGATTTTCCAAAACACAACTTTTGGAAGAGGAAAGCAGTCTACCCCAGTGTGCGAGACCACACTGACTATATAGGAGCCCAGAGGCACCACTAGTGCTTGGGGATTGCTTAGAGTGGATTTCGTCCCCGCCCTTGAGGCGGTTGTGAGTATTTCTTCCTTTAGCTAAAACTATGTGTTTCTTTTATTTAGTATATGTCATGCTCCATCTCATCTACTGGCCTACGCATCTGATTGCTGAGTCCTATGTTTAATCTCTAAATTCATTGAGGACAACGAAGCATTCAGTGTGGGGGTGGTTTATCTGTTTTCTAGCCAAATGTGTCTGCATAGCCAGTTACATGTAGAATGTTTAGATTGTATAATTTTTACAGTTGTGGTTTCAGTTATGTTTTTACTTATATTGTCGTATTGTATAGAGTAGATTTAAATATTATTTTTTAAATATTGAGTCTACCCACCAAAAATTAAAATTTTGTAGAGTCAATTTTTTTTCGTGTCTAGCGTTGCATATAGAGTTAGTATCTTATGGCGAAAAAATGAGAAAATATAACATTCACAAGAAGTAGAAAATTTTGAAAATTTGAGAATAGGGCAATTGAAGATCTTGAAACTGAAGAGAGCTTAGTGAATGATTCCTTTTGAGTAGAAAGTGTCGTAGTAGGACAAATTCATTACTTTTAAAATTCTGTGTAGGGGTTTCACTAAAGCTCACGGGAATTTTTGGAAGTTGTGGAAAGAATGACACAGTAGGGCATACCTAAGTTTCCAATAGTGTGCTAATTAGTTTGGATTTCAAAGTAGCTTAATATCAACTTGTGGTCTCTTTTTGATCTGGGGTGGACCTTCGTGTAGAGTTAGTTTCATGTGGTACGGTTGCCTCAGACTATTTGAATTCGGGGGGAGTAAGCCACCATCCCTTACGGTGGTCACAAGAGTTAACCGAAAAAGCCTACAGTCTGCAGCTCACGTTTGAAAAAACAGAGGAGATATGTGCTTCAAAAAAAATAAGAGAAAGAGAGTGATCAAGAATAAGGAGAACAACCCAATGTTGAGCTAGAGAGGAAACCTAGAGTCAAGCCTTATTTCACAGGAATTGTGACTCCCTTCACCGGGACAATTTGCATTCAAACGCAATAAAGGCTAAGAGGGTCTGAAAACCTCAAATGATTTGGCGAAGAAAGGCTACAGTGAAATTTTATCTGAGTTAGACCCAATGAAGCTTAGGACGTGATTGTGTCTTGGTTTGAATTGGTGGAAGAAAGGGGACGCCTTAGTGAACGTTTGCATAGAATCATTTTTGTTTCAAATTCTTGCTACGTGTATGAGAATTTCAAAAAGGATTAGTGAAAGCTTGATGATTTTCAGTTTATGAGAAGGAGATTGCCTGTTCTTGTCACAAAGAAAGAATTGGATGTTTTGTGTTTTAAACACTTGTTTTAAGATCGAGTCTAGATTTGCATTTCATCGTCTTGCTGCATTGTTTCTGTTGAGAGTCGTGTTTGAGTCGTTTGTGTCTTGTCGGCTAGTAAACAGATGAACGCAGTAGATGAGACTTTGCTCGGGACGCATAAATGGCAAGTGTGGGGGTATTTTATAACTCCTTAGTTAGAGTCATTTTTCATATGTAAAACATTGCTATTTGTGTGCGTTTCGGTGCAAAGTGATGAGATTCTGGCCAATTCTTGTGAAGAATGAGCTTGTTGTGATTTATTGCTAGTCCGGGCGTTTCTATGCGTTTTTAGATATTGTTTTTCAAATATTGTCACTGTATGGTTTTTCATGTTTTCTTGACAGGAACGGATGCTAAACGATGGCTAGGAGTAATGAAACGAACTTTGGAAACAAAGGAAGCTCAAGAAGAAGCAAGAGGAAGCAAAGTGGGAGGCGAAAAAGTGACCAATCTGCACTATTTCGAGAGTATATTGAGTTCTACAATGGATTTTGGTGTGATACTAATTTCATATGAAAGTAGACTCAAAGAGCTTTCCAACGATAGGTCACGGAGCTCAAACGGATATCGGAAGAGAAATTTATGGTCCGTCGAAGAGGCTGAAAATCTGAGCTCATCTCCAAGCGTGTTCGTGCGAACACATATTGTGTTCGTGCGAACTGAAATGTTGAAAAATCTATGAAAATTGGTAGGAACAACCAATAGTTGCTCGTGTGAACAAGTGTTCGTACGAACCCTTTTGTGTTCGTGCAAACAGAGCACAAAACTCTGAATTTCTGGTTTGTTTTGTAATATTGCGAAAGCTAGACGCTTGAGGGGCTTGTTTAGACCTAATAGTACATGTTTTGGCATTATTCTACCAACATATGAAGGAAAGGGGAAGTCTCTTGGAGCATGGAACTCTCGTTTGATTTCTCTTCTTCTTCTCTTTAATTTTTGATTTATGATCATAAAACGTTGTATTGTGATCATGTGTAATCGTAGCTAAGCTTATATTCGGGATACCTCGTAGGGAACTAGGGTTTGAACACCATGTTTTGGTGGTTTATGGATTTGATTTCATGCTTTGTTCTTAATTGAATGAGTTTTACTTAGTCATGTGCGACTTATGAGCTTTACACTTCTTTCGTATTGTTAGATGTAGCAATAGGATTGAATTGGGTAATGAGCATTAAAGGAATCAATATTCGTAACCGAAACTTGAATCGTGCACTAGCTATAACTAGGGTTGAGGAATCTTGCTAGTTTTCTAAGAACTAAAAGTACACAACAAGAATGTAATGTGGATTTAAACACGAGTAGGCTAGAGGAATCAGCTACAAGAGTTTGACTGCAAGCATTGGTTGAGGAATCTTCAACTTAATTGTGCTCGTTTGGCCAAGTAAAATACATTCGTGTTGCTAAAACATAAATCCCAAGAGGTGTAAAATCCCTATTGAAACATTAGAGATATCCTGACTTGTCCCCTCGTTAAGTAACTCATAAAAATCATTCTTTGTTAATCGTGAAGTAATTCACCTGATTAATTGAGATATTTGTTTCTTTTGTTTCAGTAGAATTAGAAACAACAATCAAATTGCTAGCAAGCATAATATTTAGACTTAATAACTAGTTTGCACGAAGTCCTTTGGGTTAGACAACCCGGATTACCAGATTATTACTGCACCGACAACTATGCACTTGCAGTTGGAGCGTGTCATGTGGCACTTCCCAAATAGAGTCAGCATGGAATCACCCCCCCCCCCCCCCCTCAAAAAGGAAATCCACAACCTCCAACACCACCTGCACCAATTCCACTCTAACAGTCGAGCCAAGGATTTTGCACCCTCATTAGCCAATACCCGGCTCCTCCTTGAACAACTCCTCCTCAGGGAAGAAGGGTATTGGGCCAACATGTCCAAGATCAGATGGCTCCACAAGGAGGACCGAAACACGAAAGTTTTTCATACGCTCTTCAAGATCAAGCAAGCCTCCTCCAAGATCAACATGCTCAAAGACAAAAGAAGGATAGACCCACACCTCTGAGGCTAATATTGCATGCACTCTTGTCTCATACTTTGAAGACCTTTTCAAATCCTCTGAACCCAACCCCAATCTCCAAACCTAGCCCGAATGGAACCATTTCCAGGCAACCCTCTCATTCGACCAATTGGACCGGTTAAACAAACCTTTCTCAGCAGCAGAGACCAAGGAAACAGCTTTTGAGCTTGGAGTCCACAAAGCCCCATGCCCTGACTATATGACTGCCCTTTTCTTCCAAGAATTCTGGAATATCGTCGGCCATTCCATCACCAGGGCCACCCTACTATTCCTTCTCTTGGGGTTCATGCTCTGTGAGCTTAACCTCATCCATATTATCCTCATTCCCAAGAAACTGGGAGCCCACACACCCTCTTAATTCAGATCCATCCGCCTATGCAACAATCTATATAAGATCATCTCTAAGACCCTTGCCAATCGCCTCAAACCCATCCTTAACGGACTCGTCAGCCCTAACCAAAACGCCTTCGTCTCTGGCCTCCAAATTATTAATAGTTTGATCATTGCCAATGAACTCTTTCACTTCATCAAAACACACGGAGCGAGGGAGAACCACCTTGCAGCCCTTAACATGGCCATGATTAAAGCCATTGATTGGGTAGACTAGACCTTCCTCACCACGCTCCTTCAGAGGATAAACTTCCCTCCTCACTGGGTCACCCTCCTAACACAGTGCTTCACCGGAACCTACGTGGTCGTCCTCCTTAATGGAACACCAACAAGACTCTTTTACCTTGGAAGAGACCTCCGCCAAGGCGACCCCCTCTCGCCCTACCTTTTCATCCTTTACCTCGAAGCCCTCTCTCAAAACCTCCATGCCTTAGTAACCAAATCATATGGCCTTGCATCAAAATTTAGCCATTCGCCCCCTCCACATCTCACCTCTTATTCGCTAACGACTGTCTTATCTTCTTCAAAGCCACTGGACCCAGCCGTCGAGCCCTGTCAACCACTACTCGAAGCTTTTGTGAAGTCTCAGAGCAATCCATTAACAGGGAGAAAACCTTCGTAGTTCTCACCCCCAATGCCTCCCTTCGCTCTATTCAAACCATCTCATGTCACCTCCCATACCCTCTCACCGACAACCCCACCCGATACCTAGGCCTTCCAACCAACCTCGGCCCTCCAAGAAGTCTTTCTTCAGCTTCGTCACCGACCAAGTCACCACAAGAACCAATGGATGGCAAGGAAAATGGCTCAACGGTGCTGGTTGCCTAACCCTCGCCAAATCACTCCTCCATACCCTTCCCATCTATGCAACCTCTATTTCCAAACTCCCCATTTCAGTTTGCGACCGCAACTCCGTCAACATCCGGAAATTCTGGTGGAATCCCAACTCCCCAAATCCCCTCCACCTAGAAAACAAAAACCTCCTAGCCAAGCCCAAATATCAGGGCGGTTTAGGTTTCCCTGACCTCCGAGCCACAAAAATATCCCTTCTAGCTAAGAATAGTTGACGTAGCCTCACCCAATCGCACCTCCTGCTCTCTTGTACCCTCACTGCAAAGTAGTGCCACAGATAGAACCTCCTTCACACAAAACCTCAAACAACATGCCTCATGGACAACCACAAACAACATCCTCTACGCACGTGAACTCCTCGAAGAAGGTCTCCGATGGCATTTCAGTAACGGGGAATCAATCATGGTTTTCTCAAATCGCTGGATCCGTACCCTGAAACACACCCCCCCCCCTCCTTTGAAGCCTTCCTTGGATACAACCCCTCTCCTCCCTCAGAGTCTCCAATCTCATCACACATAATGGCCATTGCCGTTCCTGAATGTCCAAGCCCTCACAACCCACATCCCCCTCTTCCTCCTCCCTCTAATCCTTTCTATCAAGCTCCACAACCCACACATCCTTGACAAACTATTCTCGCCATTCACTAAGACGGAGCCTACTCTACCAAATTTGGCCGAGACTCCTTGCGGACACTCACTCAAACTGTCTCGACCCGCTTCCCTTATCAAATCTCCTGTTCGAGAAAATAGCGGAAACCAATGGAAAGCCCTATGTGTAATACCCCGTATTTTTGCTGGGAGTTATTTTGTAATTTCGATAAAACAAATACTTGAGTTTAAAAAAAAATGATAATAGTACTATTTCAAATTTACTCTTGACGTGTTTCCTTTAATTTTGTAAAAGTGCATTTTGACATTTAAGGACATAATTGTTTATTGGGAGTTAAATTATAATTTTATTTTAGTGTAAAACTTATCTTTTATGTGCTAGATAGTAAATGAAAATTTCATTTTTACCCCTCTTGTTTGTGTTATCTTAAACTTACATCAATTTCTAGTATTTTCATGGAAACCTCATTTTCTTGTTATTGCAATTCCTAGCCCAATAAACTTGATGGGAGGATTATAATTTATCCAAGTCCCTTACCCACTATCTAAGTCAACAATAGTAATATAATGTATGTGATTATACACACACTATACTCATCTCCATCACAATCAATTCACACCCATCATTCCACAACTCCCACACAACCTCTCACTCTCTATGCTTCATCATCCTCTCTCCTTCTTCACTCTTTTCTCCATTGAAGAACACTAAATTAGCTCTATTCTCTCTCCAAAACCTCCATTCCCGGATTGGAGTTTTTACCTCACAAAAACACCTCCAAAACTTCATTTTTCACCTTCAAATTCATGAAAAACTCAAGCCCAAGGTCACACTATGCATGGGGGAGCCATTTCCTTCACATTCTTCATGATTTAATCTCTTTAAGGCCTTGTAAGAATCCCATATCTCATTTTATTTGTGTATTTTGATTTAGTGTAATCATCATGATAGAAAATTTCTTGATCTTTGTTTGCATATGTGTTTTGGGTCTTGAATTGTTAATTTTTAGCATGAATTTCTCAAATGATTCTTCAAATACTTGATGTGAATCTCTTATTGCATGTCTAATTGTTAGTATCAATGTATATATCAAGTTATTTTAAGTTGCATGTATCATAGGATTGTTTTGATCATGTTTTGAGTGTTCTTGGCAAAATTGCATGTTGTACAATCTGACCAGTTTGTCAAAAACGTAGTATAACTTCAACTTTTATCTCTGTAAAATTTTCAAATCTTACATTTTATAAAAATAGACTCAGAGGGGGTCATTTTGAGAAACAAATTAACTCCATATCTATTTTGGTTAGGGAGATATGCTCATTTTAATTTGCATGTTTTCTGAAAATCTGTTTCTGGACCAATATTTCCATTTTTATTAAAACCCTTATTTCCAGTAACTTATAGCACCCAATCTTTCTTGTGATGAAACCAGACACATAGGGGATTCGTTCTCGAGAAGATGAGCAGTTTTCCTATTCTCCAAGTAGTAGTAATTTCTCTTCAAAGTTGAAACTTTCTGCCAAACGTGTCTCTGCACAACATTGTTTGTTTATTTTATAACTTGAGTTTTATAAGAGCTATACCTGATTTTCTTTTTTTTTCTGAAAGTAGACAAATGTATGTTCATCATAAATTAATTTCAAAATTTAGGAGATGTTTTGATATAATAAATGTGGCTCTAAAGTCAGAGCTACAATTCTGTCCAGAATTGTAGCTTCACATATTTTAGAAAACTTGAAATTTTGAATTTCTAAATGCTTTGTTGGACTTATCTTGATATGTGAGCATCATTATATGTGCATTAGTGACACTTAGAATGATATTAATGTAGAGCTTGTATCCGACACATGAATTGCCACTTGAAACCGGTTTATTAGAATAATTTGGGATGGACTTAGTACCCGACCTAGACAATCATCCATGCATTAGTTTGTTTGGAAGTAGCATCATTGTGACTAGAGACTTGTAAATTGTAGGCGACTGATTCGTATACATAGGCTACTTCAACTACCCGTGAAGATTGTGAATCGCTATCTCGGTGTAAGGTGAGATTACATGCTTAGCCTCGTGTGCCTTGCTTCCTTCGTGTCAAAACATGATTTTATGTCTTGTCTCAAACTGTACTTGTGAGTTTCATGCTTAGCCTTGTGTGCCTAGATTCTTTCGTGTCGTGATATGATTTTATGTCTTGTCTCAAAATGTGTTTTTGATTCACATACTTTACTTGAGTTGTTTACGTTTCGAAACGATCACTTAGAAAAATAATAATTCGTTAATAACGTAAAGTGGAATGTCGCACGTACCGTTATTATTTGGGAGGTCATTCGTTGACCGTTACTACTTGGGAGGTCCTTTGTTGACCGTTACTATTTGGGAGGTCCTTTGTTGACCGTTAACATTAGGGAGGTTCTTTGTTGACCGTTAACATTTTGGAGGTCCTTTGTTGACCATTATTCGGTTACAGTGCGTAATAACTGGCTCCTTTGATTCTATATTTGGAAATCGGCACTTATGAATGATTTAAATTGAAAATTTTCAAATCTTTGGTTATTGTCATTCGTAAATCAGTTAACTCTATCGTTTATGACGCTGCAAACTCTGATCTTGCTTTACTCATACTCTGTCAATTTTACTTTATTTAACTTGTGTCCTAGAAGTTTATGTTCTCTTCCCTGTTTTTACATGCTAAGGTGTATCTCGCTCAGTATTTTTGCTGACTTTCAAAAACTGCGGTTCTTGTTGTTTTCTTCCCACCGCAGGTCTAGGAGCTGGGGAATTATAGAATAGAAGGGGCGCGAGATTCACTTAGAATATGAACGCCACCATTAGTTGATATAGAAATGTTAGATAATTATTGTGTAATAGTAATCAGCTAGTGTGTAAGACTTAAAGTTTAATATAGTCATTTAATGTCATAAATATGTGTTGTGGATTATAGTGTTTTTGATCTCCGTCAATTCTATTAAGCATCGCCCTCCCGGTCTCGTCACGAGCCGGATAAAAGGGGGTTGTTGCAGGTGGTATTAGAGCAGTTCTTTCCACTATGGGATTAAAACCTGTAGGGTAACCTAAAATGAACATAGGGCAAGATAAAATACAAAAAGCCGGGTATTTCGGGAGTTGTCGTTTACTTCCTCTTGCATGATGGATTGCTTTGTGTTATTTGATATAATCATGTTTCGTGTTGGTTTCCTATTACTATCTCAGACGTATGGTTGCTCTTTATAAATGTTAATCTTGTTTTTATGTGTCTCGACGAGACATCCTATGTGGTTGTTGGCATTGTATGCTTATTAGTAGTGAAATATTCATTATATTTGTATGTGCGTGACGATAATGACAATATAGGAAACCCATTGAGACTTTAGTGACCCGTCCAAGCTTCAATACGAAGCTTTTTCTAAGGGGGGGAAGAATGTAATACCCCGTATCTTTGCTGGGAGTTATTTTATAATTTCGATAAAACAAATACTTGAGTTTAAAAAAAATGATAATAGTACTATTTCAAATTTACTCTTGACGTGTTTCCTTTAATTTTGTAAAAGTGCATTTTGACATTTAAGGACATAATAGTTTATTTGGAGTTAAATTATAATTTTATTTTAGTGTAAAACTTATCTTTTATGTGCTAGATGGTAAATGAAAATTTCATTTTTACCCCTCTTGTTTGTGTTATCTTAAACTTACATCAATTTCTAGTATTTTCATGGCAACCCTCATTTTCTTGTTATTGCAATTTCTAGCCAAATAAACTTGTTGGGAGGATTATAATTTATCCAAGTCCCTTACCCACTGTCTAAGTCAACAATAGTAATATAATGTATGTGATTATACACACACATACACACTATACTCATCTCCATCACAATCAATTCACACCCATCATTCCACAACTCCCACACAACCTCTCACTCTCTATGCTTCATCATCATCTCTTCTTCTTCACTCTTTTCTCCATTGGAGAACACTAAAGTAGCTCCATTCTCTCTCCAAAACCTCCATTCCCGGATTGGAGTTTTTACCTCACAAAAACACCTCCAAAACTTCAGTTTTCACCTTCAAATTCATGAAAAACTCAAGACCAAGGTCACACTATGCATGGGGGGAGCCATTTCCTTCACATTCTTCATGATTTAAGCTCTTTAAGGCCTTGTAAGAATCCCATATCTCTTTTGATTTGTGTATTTTGATTTAGTGTAATCATCATGATAGAAAATTTATTGATCTTTGTTTGCATGTGTGTTTTGGGTCTTGAATTGTTAATTTTTAGCATGAATTTCTCATATGATTCTTCAAATACTTGATGTGAATCTCTTATTGCATGTCTAATTGGTAGTATCTATGTATATATAAATTTATTTTAAGTTGCATGTATCATAGGATTGTTTTGATCATGTTTTGAGTGTTCTTGGCAAAATTGCATGTTGTACAATCCGACCAGTTTGTCAAAAACGTAGTATAACTTCAACTTTTTTCTCTGTAAAATTTTCAAATCTTACATTTTATAAAACTAGACTCATAGGGGGTCATTTTGAGAAAAAAATCAACTCCATAGCTATTTTGATTAGGGAGATATGCTCATTTTAATTTGCATGTTTTCTGAAAATCTGTTTCTGGACCAATATTTCCGTTTTTATTAAAACCCTTATTTCCAGTAACTTATAGCACCCAATCTTTCTTGTGATGAAACCAGACACATAGGGGATTCATTCTGGACCATTAGTTGATATAGAAATGTTAGATAATTATTGTGTAATAGTAATCAGCTAGTGTGTAAGACTTAAAGTTTAATATAGTTATTTAATGTTATAAATATGTGTTGTGGATTATAGTGTTTTTGATCTCCGCCAATTCTATTAAGCATCGCCCTCCCGGTCTCGTCACGAGCCGGATAAAAGGGGGTTGTTGCACTATGGAGCCTCCCCTACCTGAGAAAATCAAATTTTTCCTTTGGAAAACCCTCCCAAACACCCTCCCCACGAGGTCGCTCATCTCCTCACGCCATAGCCACACTTCCCCATTTTGCAAATCCTACCCCTCGATCAACGAAACCCCCCCCCAACGATATCTCTCCTTGCTGCCCGAAGGCTGTTAACAACTGGACTCGATCCATTTTCAAATCCCAAATCCTAAATACTCATCCAACATTGGCCGCAAAGCTTGTCTTAACCACTCGCTCACCACACTTAAGAGGAGCCCCAAGAACCTCTTTGCCTTTACGTCCATCCTATCGAGCCTCTAGAACATTATAGAAAAACGGAGACATTCCAGGATGTCACAGTCAGCACTGCACAAATCACGTCGGACGTCGTGGCTGCAGCCCTCAACTTCCATGCAGTCGCTATGGAACAACAAAAAATTCGCCACCAGCAACACTCTAACACAAATTTTGCGCGCGCCCCCTTCCAAGGCGGCCAAAGACCCACCAAAGAGACCACCAGTGCCATGCAGCACATCACAATCCAAACTGACGGAGCTTCGAGCCCAGCTACAGGTTCGGCAGGCATAGTTTTGCCGCTTTTGTAAGGGACGAAAAAAAACTACACAAACAAGCGAAGAACCTATGCCCACTCAGCCCTCCACGTTGAAACCCTTCCTCTTCTTCATGCTTATTCCTGATGCCTCTTAGCTAACCATAATACTGTATGCTTTCTGACTAATTGCATTAATCTCATTTCGCAGCGGCATGACCATGCTACAGGGTCTTTTAAGGACTCTGCCACCAGTCTTGCCACTAATGAGCATCTTCATCGCCTAATTTCATGCACCTCGACGAAAGTCTCCACGACATCGGTCTTCGATGCTCATGACCATGCCAAATCAGCCCAAGAAGACGCTCATTTTTTCCTTTAAACGTGAGAGCCCTCCTTTATATTATTGTAGGTTTATTTACCTTGTTATGTATTTTGTGGGGATATGTCCCCTTGAACTCCCCCTGTAATGAACATTTTATTCTATTTAAACTTTTGTTTCCATTGTAAGCAAATGAACTGATATTCCCTATGTAGGGTGAACTTTTAATTGTACAACACCTATGTGAGTTGATTTGATATTGGGACTTGCCTCCTATTGGAGAAGTAGTGAGTTTTTCTATCAAGAGATCTATGACGAGATTATGTGTGTGTTTTTATGCTACCAGTCAATTCACCATTTGTTAGGTACAACACATATGACATGGTAGCATAGAAGCATATCGAAATTTCTCTTGCTGTATGAGTAGTAACCTTCAGATTTATGTTGCACATTTATGTTTTAAGTGATATTAGTATATTATAAGTATGTGAGTTAAGATTAATATTTTATTAAGTATTCTGGAATTTAACGAAAATGTTTTAATAATGTTATGTTTCTGCCAACTTGTTAGTTAGTATTAAATTCATAGTTTGCACCAAAACTTATTGTAATTTTATTGTTTTCAAATCTTATGTTGTTATGAAACAACCTCTCCATGATTGGATTTTTGGCTGCTAGTCTCTTTCTCTGCTGGCATGGATGGATATGATCCATCTTGCACAAGTCCAAGTTCCTCCTTCTTCCTACGATTGCTAGCACCATTGGAGACGAAGACCGGTTAAGGTCTATTCGTGTGGATACCGTAGAGACAAAGATGCTATTCTTTGTATGTGATTGTCCTAGCCTGGTATGGCTGAGGTAACCTTTCTTCCTTCATCATGTTATGATGCTTCACCTGTGATCCTTGGAGGGGTTTGAGCATGATTAAATTTTGTTATCTCGCTGCGTAACCTGCATCAAAACCCTACATTTGTATCCGAGCCACAGGTCGTAGAGCATAACATGATATTATGTGTTACTGTTTTCAGTTTTACACCGTATATGTTGTTTTACGCAAAACCTGAAATTAATAAGCATATTAGATGCATATTGAATATGATTCAACCAAACAAGATCTAGTTTTACATGGGATATAGGAATTAGTGAGTCTGAATCACATATGATGTGATAAATTGGGTTCTTAAAAATAAGGGCTCTTGGGCACATAATTGAAAAAGGGGTTTTCCAAGTTATGGAAACAAAGTTATGGAAACAACCAAACTTGGGCAACAAGGAAGGAAGGGAAAGGAAGCTAGGGCCGAAACCCTGGCCGCCGCCCCTCTCTCTTCCTTGCGCGCCAAGCGAGGCCGAGGCCACCTAGGGCAGCCTCCCTAAGGCGCACGGTTGGACCGTGCGACCTAGGTCCGGGCCGGGCCGGTGGCGTGCGACGGTCCATGGGGTTCGGCCAAGGTTTTGGTTGGACCTCTTGGACCGTTTTGACCCTAATTACCTAATTTCAACTAAAATTAAACAAGCTCGTTAAGAATTAGTTTTAACTGTATTATGTGCTTTGTTGCATGGTGGATGGATATGGCCTAGGTTGTGGATGTTTACTTTATGGTTTGGTTTACGGCCTGTGAGCTGATCAAATTAATGTAATAGTTAATTAGGTTTTACGGCCTGCAAGCTGATCATCTTCTCAACATGTGAGTTTTTATTTATTTATTTAATTTAGATGCTAGCTAGAATTATATAATTAGATAATAGCCAAGAGCATGGAGAAGAAGACCATAGAACCAAGAAGCCACAAAGACGATGGAGGACTTGCACACCTAGGACGCGCAGCTATGGTGGAAGCACATGGAGATTAGCTTGTCACTTTAGGGCACATATATATTATCATTTGCTTGGTAATATCTTAGTCTTAGGGGCCATATTCATGCCACGTTAATTTTATCTTTGTGGATGTTTATTATTTATGTCTTGTTATTTTTTTGGTGTATGTTTGATGCATGCAAAACGTAACAAGATAATAATAAACAAGACTGGTCTTTTATTGTGGATTTCCCAATCCAAATAAATTAAGTAATGACACTAAAATTCCTCCAAGGAAATATTACGTTTTTGGCCTTCTCTTACTCATAACACCCTTCATGATCAGGGTTCATTAAATTCGGGCTTGCCAAAGCAAGGAGATTTTAATTTACCATGGTGTGATGTGGCGGCACAAGCAAGTAATGTGTGGTTGTAAAAGTAAGAGGTTAAATGAAACAACCCGAAATTTAAATATATATTTTAGGAACAAATATGTATGTTTATAGCAATATTGACTATAAACTGACATCTATATTTAATATTTCGTGGTACCATTGCTAGGTGACTATGTCATAATAAAATTAGAATAGAGTATGTACCACATAGACACGTATATATACATATATATCACACTTATATTTAATAGTGTGTATATCACTATAGTGTCACATATACTACGTGGTGACTTTTATCACGACATACCTATAATATTGACGTGGCTATCACACCGATTATTTTTATGAAATCCACAAGATATCTTTCTCACAAAAACTTCAGCCACAATCAAATGGTGAGACGGCAATCATCTCCGTAAAAATTGGATCATGCCTTTGGTACAAACAAATGAAGCACTATTCTCTTATCTTCTCCATTATTGTTCCTACGTATTCATCTTCTTCATCTTGTTCATGCTTCTTCTATTTTCCCTCTATAAATAGCCACCTCCCGTAGCTCCATTTCACCACACCAACATAGCTACAACCCCTCTCACTTTCATAATCAGCTCATCGTCCTTGCCATCTCCACCACAACCAACACCACCATAGTTCATCGCCGGAAAACTCCATAACCACCAACTCAAGCTCTCTTTCTCTCATCTCAAACCAACACGAGAACCATACCCACCACCCCTAAAGTCACACACACACTCCCTTATATTCATAGCATCTTTTAGCAGCAAAGAACCGGCCAAAACAACCACCCGAAGCAGCCCCAACAGCCGCAACAAGCAGCAACCCGCAACAGTAGCAGCGACTGCTGGAGAGCGGCTTGTTCTTGCTGTATCTCCTCCGTTGCAACTCGGAATTGGCCCAAATTTTAACCACAACTTCCTCAACTTGTCCTCTACAACTTTAGTTCTTTGTCCCCGACCAAACGGAGTCAAAACAGAGCCCGAATTCACCCCGCACTGAAACTGCTTTAGCCGAACAGCACCAGTGGGCAGCGGTGTTGTTCTTTCTTGTTCTCTTCCATTTTAGCTCCAAAACGACCTCCGTTTTCTCCTACATATCCCTCTACTTGTTATCTATAACTTTCGTTCTTTAACCACGTTCAAAAGAGGCCAAAACGGATCCCGAATCGTTGCCCAACTTGAACTACACTTGCAACGTCAAGTAGCTACCTTCATCACCAACTCCGCCAACGACCACCACTTGGGACACGGCTGCTACCGTCCACTCCGTGACACTCCAAGGACTTACTTAACACCATTCTCGAAAGCCGAAGAGGTTCAAACAGCCCGCGCTAGGCCACCGCTCATTTCATCGGAAACTCGGTATAACTTCATTTTCCCGCGTCGCATTTTACATTTTCTTGCATATTCGTACTCTCACACCTCCCGGAAGTCATTCATGTTGAACTAGTTGAAAACGGAACGTTAGAAATGCATATAACAATTATTCTTCAAATGGGGGTTATAAATGTATTTTCTAGAACTAGCAACAACTCATGTTTTTGAGAATTAGACAAGTCTAGGGGGAGGTAAGTGTACAACTACATTTCTAGCTATCCTACATTATAAATACCTAAGTATTAATTTTATGTTAGTGTAGTAAATAATGATTAGTAGTTAGTAAATAAATATCATTGTGAGTAGGATGAAGATTAGTAAATTAATATTAATATTAGTTAATATTAGATTTGATAAATTAATATAGTGTTTTTATAAATAAATTTTGGTTAGTCGTTTTGACAAATAAACAATATCTTAGTACTTGATTAAGGGACATCCTTAAAATTCGACTAGGTCATCACCGAGTAATTAACTAGAATCAACCCGCTTGACATATAGGACACTTGCATATTAAGCGATTAATTATTAATTAGGATTTATCCTTATTTGTAGACACCGAGTTCATAGACGAAGGCTACGTCGGCTACATCTAAACTACCGTCGGAACTTGTAGGTGAGTTCGTAGGCTCAACCCTTACTCTTCAAAACGCGTGTTCAACTATAATGTCTCTTTTTGCCTTGACTTGAGCTTTAAGTATTTTGAACGCATTTCTTAAGCTTACTCAATACTTGTGTTTGCTAAACATGTCATTGTGTTAATTGAACTCCTTACTTTCACATGTTGGAATTCAATATTTTGAGAACTTGTCACTCGAGAAGAAGTGATTTCCACTACTTGATGATATTTTAGAAATGATAATAATAAGACTTTTCAGAATGTTTAAGCTACTAATCACGTAAAGTGGAAACATGAACTCTCGGGGACTTGATATGGATTGACCAAGCAATGCTTGGGACTTGATATGAATTGACCAAGCAAAGCTTGGGACTTGATATGGTTTGACCAAGCAAAGCTTGGGACTTGAGTCGAAGGTGGCTCTATGGTTTCCCCTGGGGCGCATTAGCACAGGGTAAGGCTCTAGTACTACTCTCTTGGGACAACAGTTTCCCTCGTAGGGGGTGTCGACACTTAAGGTCTAGATGCTGAGGTGAGATTGGTTCGGACGAGCGGATTATTTCGCCGTTCACACTGGATATGATTATTGGTACTGGATCTCCCCGATTAAAGAACTAAACTGATTTTTGGAATCAACGAACATGTCATAACTTATTTTAATACTTACATGTGTCTCACTCTGATTTACGCGTTGCGATGCGTTCTCATTCAGTTTTTACTGACTTTTACTGTGGTGTCCTTGTTTTGTAAAACCACCACAGGAGAGGCCTACGTTGGAAATGGGGACGTCGCATACTAGTGGAAGTATCATCTCGCTTGAATAAAGTAGTAATTTCATTATTCCGCTGTTTGTAATATAATGGTTTGTAATAACTCTGAACAAGGCTTGTGAACTTTTGATGTAATAAAGTGTGTTTTGTGAATCCGAAGCAAAGATCCTTTCTCCTGATCATGGTAGTTAATTCTCCATGAGAAGGGCACGCCCGGAATTTCATTAATGAAAATTTGGGGGTGTTACAGTTGGTATCAGAGCATATTCGGATTCAAAGTTTAATGCACCCTAATTAAAGTAGAAATCGATTTCCGAAAATGAAACTCAATATTTTTTTTCAAAAATGGACTAGGGCAAGATAAAACCTGAATTAAAACAAGTTAAGTCGTGGGGTAAAGGGGTTAGTGTGAAAAGCATGCGCTTGTTCTTACGATTAGAGGCATATCTTCAAGTATATATTGTGCTATATATGATCTCTTTGTGTGTTCATACTGTTTGAACTTGTGTAGTTTTGATAATCTTGTGATTCAAGACTTTCTTATCTAAATTTTGTTGGATCATTGCAAAGACAAGAAAAAAAAATACTTTTATTCATAAGGGAGAAAATGTAGGAAATAGTTACATCACTGGTACTTCATCCTTTCATACATTGCCGTTTCCTGCTTTTCCCTATGGTACACTACCAACATAAGGACGAATCCAAACAACCAAACCAAAAGAAAGGGGAGAAAAGGCTGATTGATGAAGGAGAGGCTGAGTCGCGCAAAGAGGACTATCACGTACACGGCTATGATTAGTGTGATAATAGCCATAACACTCTCCGAAGACATTTCTAAATATGTTTGAGGTATGAAAGTAGTATGTTATGGAGCTTCTATTTATAGAAACCTCAAGAGCATCAAATTTACGTTTCTAACCTCCCTACTAGCCGTTACACGGATAGGACAAGGGGTAAAAGTGACTTTTGGCCATTTCTAGCCGTTGGAGGGACGGCTGACCGTTGGAGATTGAGGCAAAAAAAATGTGTTTTTCTTTTCTCAATTACAGCCGTTGAGAGGGGTACTTAGGTCATTTGGGAATATATATATTTTTCGGATAACCTTGCTTATGACTAATAATTCATTACTTCCTCAATAATGGGAAAAATACATAGTTAAGACCATTACACTTAGAGACGCATGAGACAAAAGGTACAACCCATAATACAGCCATTACACTGATTGACTAGGAACGAGCATTTTGTGACCCTTCATTAGGAGTCTCTCTTCTACGAGGACCTAACTCTAGAATAGCAGGACGAGCTTTCCGAAAAAGCCACTCAATAACTTGTGTATCATTGCGAAACCCGAGAAGTCGCTCCAAATTCCCTAGGTGACGGTGAATCCCCTCTGAGATAAGGATCGAGCATGCACGAGCAAGAGGGCGTGACTGATCCACTGGTCGAGATGCTGGAGTTGAAGATGCCCTCATAACCGAAAGAGGGGTTGACGACAGCACTGGGACACCGCAAAGCCAAGGATAAGGACCCGATGAATCTTGATGGAAAGATGGAACACCGGGAGTAACTTCTGGCTCCGAAATTATAAGCCCAGGTTCAGGCTCGGGTACAGACACCGAGGGGCTTGGGGGAGCCAAGGACCATGAGGACGGAGAAGGAGGAGGAGTCTTTGTAGGAGACTCAGACATGGAAACTACTAATGGTTTGTAGTGACTTAGAAAACGAGTTCAAGAAAGAGTGTGATACCTTTACCCGAAATAAAAGTCTAATATAGGCGATGAGTAGAACTGTTAAGGGGACAATACCCGCGAACTAAGAAGAGTGCATTGAAAGCTTGTCTCCTTAATTCAACACCACTGAAACTTCTCGACTAAGAATGTCTGACCACCGACCTAGATTGACTGCACCCCAGGAAACACATACGGAACTTCTTTGACGATGTGGCGACTGTAACCCTTAATTATCACTGTAGACGTATATCGCCATTAGCCTTCCTTGAGGCGACTAATCTAACTGCGTTATTATAGTAGGAACGCAAAAATGTCGGCAGCAAGGAGGAGCGCCCAAATGGAGGAACTACTCATCAACGTTACCGAACTCATTACGCGAAGGGAACAAAGGGATCAAATGGAACATGTCGGGACAAACTGGGCTAAGAGAGTCGACGAGAGACACCCTGACTTCTACCTTGGGCAAGAGGACCCAGTGATCATTGAGAATTGGATTCGTAAAATGGACAAAATTCTGATCTCTGTCGGTTGCCCACCCGACCAAAAGGTGAATGTGACAGCATTCTACCTCCATGACGAGGCCGATAACTGGTGGACTGTCAACAAGGACGCATTGCAGGCCAATGGGAACCTTAACTGGGAAGCATTTCAGGATGCACTGAGGGAACGCTTCTATCCCCACCATGTTAAGAACAAGAAGTATGAGGAGTTTCTAGCCCTGAAACAAGGCAACATGACAATGTCGGAATACTACAACAAGTTCACAGAACTGTCACGCTTTGCCGGGCCACTGGTAACCACGGAGGACTTGAGGATCAGACGCTTCACAAAAGGGCTTCGCTATAGCATCCAGAGGGACGTATTTGCTGCTAGGAGTGCGAACATAAGAGAAGCGTACGAGGTAGCAGCTACCACCGGAGAAATTGAGGAGATGCAAGGGAATCGAGCAAACAAGAGGAAGGAGGAAGAAGGGAACAACTCTAAGGAACCCAACCATGCTAACAAGAGGTTCAAGTCTAACGCAATCGAGGGGTACCGTGGAATGAACCGCAATAACTTCGGGAACCACCACACTGACATCAACGGGCGAGCTCGTCACTACAATTGCAAACAGTGTGGTAGGGACCACCCCGGAGTTGATTGTGAAAGAAAGACAGTGGAATGTTTCTACTGTAGGAAGCGTGGTCACCGAGCGTTCGAGTGTAACGCGAAAAAGGCTGATATCCAGAATGGCAGGACCGGAGGGAACGGATACCCAAGACAGAACCAGGGAAACCCTCGCCCAAACTACCAAAATGGGAATCAATTCCAAGCCAACCACAACCAATACGGAGGAGGAAACCGTAACAATAACCAATTTGGCGGAAACAATCGTGGGAACTACAACAATCAGGCAGGCAGACCCCAAGGGAACAACTACAATGCACCTGCAGGAAGCAACAACCGAAATGCGCAACCTACTGTAAATGGAACTAACAACCAAGGAAATGGAAACCAGAGGAGCGCCGGACAAATCTATGCCATGAACCAGGCGGAAGCAAACACTGCGACAAACGTGGTTACTGGTACATTCGTAGTCCACAACACTCCTGCTTACGTACTCTTTGATAGTGGGGCATCCTATTCTTTCATATCGTCATCTTTTGCTAGAAAACTAGGACTTCAACCCTCTCATATGAACCGTGTGTCTATAGCTACACCTGCAAAACGGGTAGTAAACTGTGATTCCATCTTTAGGGGAGTAGTCATAACCATCCAAGAATGTGAGATACCCACTGACTTAATCCTCTTTGACCTAGAAAACCTAGATGTTATTCTAGGAATGGACTGTCTAGGAAAGCACCATGCTCATATTGATTGTCGTAACCAAAAGGTAAGCCTAAGAGGACCAAAGGGTAAGAGAATCTCTCACATAGGAATCACCGAGAAACCCAATGTCAAAATTGTGTCTGCACTTTCCGTAGTCAAAGCCATGAGTAAGGGACACCAAGCCTATCTCTGTTCTGTCCGAGATGATAGTATGGGGACGATGAAACTTGAGGACATCCCAATTGTTAATGAGTTTCCCGATGTATTTCCCGACGAAATCCCCGGAATGCCACCTAAAAGAGCCGTGGAGTTTACCATTGACCTTGTGCCAGGGACAGGACCGATCTGCAAAGCACCTTACAGAATGGCACCAGTAGAGCTGGAAGAGTTGAAGGAGCAACTAAGGGAATTGTTGGATAAGGGGTAAATCAAACCAAGTGTTTCACCATGGGGAGCACCTGTCTTGTTTGTTAAGAAGAAGGACGGTAGTTTGAGACTGTTCATTGATTACAGGGAGCTTAATAATGTGACTGTCAAAAATCGATACCCACTCCCGAGGATAGATGACCTCTTTGACCAGCTACAAGGAGCCGATACCTTTTCCAAGATCGACTTAAGATCAGGTTATCACCAGTTAAGGGTAGCCGAGAAGGACATCCCTAAGACTGCCTTTAGGACCAGGTATGGGCATTATGAGTTCACTGTTATGCCTTTTGGTCTAACCAATGCACCTGTTGTATTCATGGACGTGATGAACCGGGTAATGAAACCTTACTTAGACCACTTTGTGGTAGTGTTCATTGACGACATTTTGGTTTACTCTAAGGGGAAGGAAGAACACGAAGAACACCTTAGAGCTGTTTTGCAAACCCTGAGGCAAGAACAGTTGTATGCTAAGTTTTCCAAGTGTGAATTTTGGCTGGATAGGGTACCTTTCTTGGGACACATAATATCTAAGGAGGGTATTTCCGTAGACCCAGGAAAGATAACCGCGGTTAGGGACTGGCCAAGACCCAAGAGTGCAACAGATATCCGTAGTTTCTTGGGACTAGCAGGTTATTACCGAAGATTCGTGAAGGACTTTTCCAAAATAGCCAGACCTTTGACCAATCTAATGAAGAAAACCACCAAATACCATTGGGATGAGAAATGTGAAGAAGCCTTCCAAACCCTGAAGGAAAAGCTAAATACAGCACCTATTCTAACCCTACCATCTGAGTCGAGGGAGTTTGAGGTCTATAGTGATGCTTCAAAGCACGGGTTAGGATGTGTGCTAATGCAAGATGGGAAGGTGATTGCATATGCTTCACGACAGCTAAAATCTTATGAGGAGAATTACCCAACTCATGACCTAGAGCTAGCCGCAATTGTCCACGCCTTGAAAATTTGGAGACACCACCTTTATGGTGCAACCTGTAAGATTTTCACCGACCACAAAAGCCTTAAGTATTTGTTCACCCAAAAGGATTTGAACATGAGGCAAAGAATATGGTTGGATTTGATCAAGGACTACGATCTTCAAATCCAATACCATGAAGGTAAGGAAAATGTAGTCGCCGACGCATTAAGCCGGAAGACAAGCCATACCATCAATGCTTTGAGGAGTTTACCAAAGGAGTTGCGAGCTGATATTCAAAAGTTGGGGATTGAATTCCGTCAGCAGGAGGCAAGGGAAGACGTGCTATATAATTTGGTAGCCACACTAGACATCTTTGAGGAGATCAGAAAGGGAAAACCCGGAGACGTGAAACTTGAAAGAATCAGGAAGAAAATCGAGGTTGGTGCAACCAAGGACTTCCGAATACACGACGATGGGAGCATAAGGTACAAGGAGAGGTGGTGTGTGCCCCAAAAGTGTAAGGAGGTCAAGGAACGGTTAATGAGAGAAGCACACAACACGCCATACTCCGTACATCCAGGAGGAGATAAGTTGTATAAGGACTTGAAGAAGCAGTTCTGGTGGCCAAGAATGAAGAACGAGGTTGCAGAATTTGTAGCCCGATGTCTCACGTTCCAAAAGGTGAAGTTCGAACACAAGAGGAAAGGAGGTTTGGTGCAACCTTTGGAAGTACCCATGTGGAAATGGGATTCCATATCTATGGAATTTGTGACTGCTTTGCCAGTGACAAAGAATGGTTTAAATCAGATTTGGGTTGTAGTTGACCGATTGACGAAGACTGCAAGATTCATCCCAATGAAGGACACTTGGGATATGGAGCAACGAGCAGACGCGTACATCAAGAATATCGTTAGATACCATGGTGTACCAAAGGACATCGTGTCTGACCGAGACCCAAACTTTCTCTCACATTTCTGGCAAGCATTACAGAAAGCCTTAGGCACTCAGCTGAAGTTCAGCACCGCTTTCCACCCGGCTACTGATGGACAGACAAAACGAACCATACAAACACTGGAGGATATGTTGCGAGCATGTGTCATGGACTTCCAAGGTTCTTGGGTAGACCGGTTACCATTGATAGAGTTCTCGTACAACAATAGTTACCACGCAAGTATAGGGATGGCACCCTATGAGGCACTATATGGGCGGAAATGTAGGACACCCTTGTGCTGGAATGACATCAGCGAGACACTAGTTTTGGGACCACTAATGATTGAGGAAATGGTGAGTCAGGTCAGAATCATTCAGCAAAGGATGAAAGCGGCCCAGGATCGACAGAAGTCTTATGCAGACCAGAAACGAAGACCCGTGGAGTTCAAGGTTGGAGACAAAGTGTTCCTGAAGGTATCACCAACCAAGGGAGTTTCTCGTTTCAATCAGAAGGGAAAACTCAGTCCCAAGTTCATCGGTCCCTACGAAGTCCAGGATAGGATAGGAGAAGTAGCCTACCGTTTAGATCTTCCTTCTAATCTGGGTCGAGTCCATAACGTCTTTCACGTGTCTCAACTTAAGAGGTACATTCCAGACCCATCACATATCTTAGATCCCGAACCCTTAGAATTGGACCCTATTCCTACGGACGAAGAACACCCTGTCAAAATCCTAGACACCAAGACTAGAAAGACTCGTACCACGTCAACCACGTTGGTCAAAGTGTTATGGAACAGTCACCTGACGGAGAACGTCACATGGGAAGCTGAAGCTGACATGAAACAACGATATCCCCACTTGTTTGAACAGGTATAAACTCGAGTGACGAGGACGTCACTCCTTTAAGGGGGAGGAGACCTTCACACTTTTAGTTACACTTTTACTCATCATATTTTACTCGCTACATAGTTAATACATGAGATTACGCACTTTGCATAGTACAGTCATGAGATATTACTTTTGCGCTTCGAGGACGAAGCTTGATCTTAAGGAGGGAAGGATGAAACAACCCGAAATTTAAATATATATTTTAGGAACAAATATGTATGTTTATAGCAATATTGACTATAAACTGACATCTATATTTAATATTTTGTGGTACCATTGCTAGGTGACTATGTCATAATAAAATTAGAATAGAGTATGTACCACATAGACACGTATATATACATATATATCACACTTATATTTAATAGTGTGTATATCACTATAGTGTCACATATACTACGTGGTGAATTTTATCACGACATACCTATAATATTGACGTGGCTATCACACCGATTATTTTTATGAAATCCACAATATATCTTTCTCACAAAAACTTCAGCCACAATCAAATGGTGAGACGGCAATCATCTCCGTAAAAATTGGATCATGCCTTTGGTACAAACAAATGAAGCACTATTCTCTTATCTTATCCATTATTGTTCCTACGTATTCATCTTCTTCATCTTGTTCATGCTTCTTCTCTTTTCCCTCTATAAATAGCCACCTCCCGTAGCTCCATTTCACCACACCAACATAGCTACAACCCCTCTCACTTTCATAATCAGCTCATCGTCCTTGCCATCTCCACCACAACCAACACCACCATAGTTCATCGCCGGAAAACTCCATAACCACCAACTCAAGCTCTCTCTCTCTCATCTCAAACCAACACGAGAACCATACCCACCACCCCTCAAGTCACACACTCACTCCCTGATATTTATAGCATCTTTTAGCAGCAAAGAACCGGCCAAAACAACCACCCGAAGCAGCCCCAACAGCCGCAACAAGCAGCAACCCGCAACAGTAGCAGCGACTGCTGGACAGCGGCTTGTTCTTGCTGTATCTCCTTCGTTACAACTCGGAATTGGCCCAAATTTTAACCACAACTTCCTCAACTTGTCCTGTACAACTTTCGTTATTTGGCCCCGACCAAACGGAGTCAAAACAGAGCCCGAATTCACCCCGCACTGAAACTGCTTTAGCCGAACAGCACCAGTGGGCAGCGGTGTTGTTCTTTCTTGTTCTCTTCCATTTTAGCTCCAAAACGACCTCCGTTTTCTCCTACATATCCCTATACTTGTTATCTATAACTTTCATTCTTTAACCACGTTCAAAAGAGGCCAAAACGGATCCTGAATCGTTGCCCAACTTGAACTACACTTGCAACGTCAAGTAGCTACCTTCATCACCAACTCCGCCAACGACCACCACTTGGGACACGGCTGCTACCGTCCACTCCGTGACACTCCAAGGACTTACTTAACACCATTCTCGAAATCCGAAGAGGTTCAAACAGCCCGCGCTAGGCCACCGCTCATTTCATCGGAAACTCGGTATAACTTCATTTTCCCGCGTCGCATTTTACATGTTCTTGCATATTCGTACTCTCACACCTCCCGGAAGTCATTCATGTTGAACTAGTTGAAAACGGAACGTTAGAAATGCATATAACAATTATTCTTCAAATGGGGGTTATAAATGTATTTTCTAGAACTAGCAACAACTCATGTTTTTGAGAATTAGACAAGTCTAGGGGGAGGTAAGTGTACAACTACATTTCTAGCTATCCTACATTATAAATACCTAAGTATTAATTTTATGTTAGTGTAGTAAATAATGATTAGTAGTTAGTAAATAAATATCATTGTGAGTAGGATGAAGATTAGTAAATTAATATTAATATTAGTTAATATTAGATTTGATAAATTAATATAGTGTTTTTATAAATAAATTTTGGTTAGTCGTTTTGACAAATAAAAAATATCTTAGTACTTGATTAAGGGACATCCTTAAAATTCGATTAGGTCATCACCGAGTAATTAACTAGAATCAACCCGCTTGACATATAGGACACTTGCATATTAAGCGATTAATTATTAATTAGGATTTATCCTTATTTGTAGACACCGAGTTCATAGACGAAGGCTACGTCGGCTACATCTAAACTACCGTCGGAACTTGTAGGTGAGTTCGTAGGCTCAACCCTTACTCTTCAAAACGCGTGTTCAACTATAATGTCTCTTTTTGCCTTGACTTGAGCTTTAAGTATTTTGAACGCATTTCTTAAGCTTACTCAATACTTGTGTTTGCTAAACATGTCATTGTGTTAATTGAACTCCTTACTTTCACATGTTGAAATTCAATATTTTGAGAACTTGTCACTCGAGAAGAAGTGATTTCCACTACTTGATGATATTTTAGAAATGATAATAATAAGACTTTTCAGAATGTTTAAGCTACTAATCACGTAAAGTGGAAACATGAACTCTCGAGGACTTGATATGGATTGACCAAGCAAAGCTTGGGACTTGATATGAATTGACTAAGCAAAGCTTGGGACTTGATATGGTTTGACCAAGCAAAGCTTGGGACTTGAGTCGAAGGTGGCTCTATGGTTTCCCCTGGGGCGCATTAGCACAGGGTAAGGCTCTAGTACTACTCTCTTGGGACAACAGTTTCCCTCGTAGGGGGTGTCGACACTTAAGGTCTAGATGCTGAGGTGAGATTGGTTCGGACGAGCGGATTATTTCGCCGTTCACACTGGATATGATTATTGGTACTGGATCTCCCCGATTAAAGAACTAAACTGATTTTTGGAATCAACGAACATGTCATAACTTATTTTAATACTTACATGTGTGTCACTCTGATTTACGCGTTGTGATGCGTTCTCATTCAGTTTTTACTGACTTTTACTGTGGTGTCCTTGTTTTGTAAAACCACCACAGGAGAGGCCTACGTTGGGAATGGGGACGTCGCATACTAGTGAAAGTATCACCTCGCTTGAATAAAGTAGTAATTTCATTATTCCGCTGTTTGTAATATAACGGTTTGTAATAACTCTGAACAAGGCTTGTGAACTTTTTATGTAATAAAGTGTGTTTTGTGAATCCGAAGCAAAGATCCTTTCTCCTGATCATGGTAGTTAATTCTCCATGAGAAGGGCACGCCCGAAATTTCAGTAATGAAAATTTGGGGGTGTTACAGTAAAGGTAACTAATTAGTTTCAATTGGATTGACGACTTAGAGGCATGGCAATTGGGATTATATGTGAGATAGATAAATAAGGAGTTATTTGCGCGGTTGCACCAAGAGTTGCATATGGATGCAATTGAAAGGAGTTCCTACCTAAATAACCAATTCTTGGGTGACGTGCCAAAGCAGGCTCAAGATAAGGTGAAATATGGATCTTGGCCCATTAGAAAGTATATGATATTTCCGCATTAATGGTGATGGCTATTAATCGGTGAAAAACAGTGGGAGCTATATTTAATAATTTAAGTCATTGTTAAATACAGTTCAAACGTCACAATATGTTGCGTAATCCTTTTGTGTTCAATACCTATGGCATTAAACAAACAAACTCGACTTTATTGCTATGTCTTTAGGAAGGACATATTTTCTGGAATCTGTTTTATAAACTGGTATAAAATTGAGAATTGTTCTCAAATAAAAGGAAAATTCTGTATATCCTTGAGCATAAAGTTTTCTTCCACCAACTACACAAACACACTAAAACCTAATGGAAGGAACATCGAATAACGGATCTTTGGATGTGACTTGCCTCATGTTAGCTACCATGAACTCTGAGCTTTTGAAGCAAGATGAGAACATGGAGGTGTATGATATGATCATACATTTAAACAAGTTCTTTCCAAGAGTCGGCTATACATGAAATGTTTGAAGAGTTACTACATTTGCGTTTTTACCTTCTCTTGCTTAGCACTCGTCATGATCAAGATGTAATCAAGCTCGGACTTGCCAAAGCAAGGGACTTGATTCATCAAGATGTGACGTGACGGCACAAGCTAGTAATGTGTGATTGCTAAAGCAAGAGATCAAATGCAACTAAGTTATTTCAATGAAGATTGAAATCTTGGTAGATGGGAGTTATCTATGAGATAGATAAAGAATAAGGAGTTATTCTCCCAATTGGACAAAGAATTGCATTGAATGCAATTAGAGTTTTGTTCAGAGGCGATTTACTCAATATGATTAAGAATCGCTAAACAAAGTGCTAGCCAAAAGGGCGGTGTAGTGGAAGAGGACTTCCCAAAGTACATGGAAGGAAAAAGGGAATTATGAATTCCAAGTTAGGTATCTTTGTTATAAAAGGCCAATGTGTTTATCTCATCATCGTAGGTATATGATACTAGATGAGGATCTCACATTTATAGAAATGTGCATGATCTCAAGAGATGTAGACAATTGGAAGAGATACACCTGCACGTGGGGAAATGAGGCAAGGGTTGCTAAATAAGCTGTAAGAAATTATCTCTACCTTTTGGACTGATCCATGAATTAGACAAGTACGATTATGTCCCTGCTATGAGTAGGAACATTATCACAATTTCTTATTTGGACAAGAAAGGATTTTCCTATTAAAAATAATGGACAAATGTTGTTCCATTTATTTTAATAAAATGCATTATTGTAATGCGAATTTGTATAATGGATTGTAGATCCTTAATCATGATAATTTCATCACAACATTAAAGATATCACTTTGGCATTGTGGTTTAGGCCACGTGAATGAGAACGCATTTCTAGACTCCATATGGATGGATTTCTGGACTCATTTGATTATGAATCATATTAGACATGTGATACTTGTTTATTAGGCAAAGATATGATCTTTTTGACTCATACATACCGATGTATGTGAACCACTAAGCACAAGTGCTAGAGATGGTTTTCGGTACTTCATCATATTTACTTATTGAGTAGATATGGATTTGGATCTTATGAAGAACAAATCAGAATCCTTTGAAAAGATCAAGGAATTCAGGAATGAAGTAGAGAACTAGCTTGGCAAGAGTATCAAGACTCTATGATTAGATCGTGGATGAAGATGCTTAAGTCAAGAGTTTGACAAGTATCTGAAAGAGTGTTGGATATGATCCAAACTCACTCCATCTAGAACACCATTATGGAATGGCGTGTCTAAGGGGAGAAATCGGACCTTGTTGGACACGGTTCGGTTATGATATGTCAAACAGAATTTCAAATTTACTTTTGGGGCTATGCTTTACTTATGGCAATTTCGCCCTTAACCTTGTTCCATCAAAATCAGTTATGAAATACTCCATATGTGATATGGACTGGGAGGTGTCCTAGTATTTCATTAATATTTGGGATTGCGAATTTTATGTAAAGTGTTTACAAATAAACTTGGACCCAATTCGGATAAATATATTTTGTTGAATATTGGAAAGAATATTATTTATACAATCCAATCAAGGACAAAGTGTTTGTTGCTCGAACCGCTGTGTTTCTAGAAAGAGAGTCTCTAAGAGAAACAGCGGGAGGATAGTAGAACTTGAAGGAGTTCAAGAACAACAACAACACATTAATCCTTTGATGGAACATGAGAAGATCACAAGGCGTTGTGGAGCAACCTACTCAAGTAGCACAAGAACCTTGTAGGTCAGGAAGGATATGTCAAGGAGATATAGTAATATGGATTTCTCATAACCATGTGATATATTGCTCATGAATAAGAGCCCGCAATATATGAGGTGGCCACAAGTGGGCCAAACTCTCATAAATGGTTTGGAGCCATGAGGTCTGAATGAAATCCATGTATACCAACAAAGTATGGGATTTGTTGGAACCACCTAAAGGGTATGACCCAGAGGGTGCAAGTGGGGTTTAAGGAACACTAACATGGATGGTAATAGGATTACTTTTAAGGGACAATTGGTGTCTAAAGGTTTCCTGCGAGTTCATAGTATAGACTATGACGAAACTTTTTCCTGGTTGCGATGCTTGAATCCATTCGTATCTTGCTTGTAGGAATCTATCTATGGATAGAATCAAGCTTCTTGGAGTTGTAATATTTGATTCAATGATGAAATCAATACGGTTTGGTTCCATCAAGAATGAATATGAAGCTTGCATTTACAATTTCTGGTCTTGTATGTGGTTGACATACGATTGATTGGGAATGATGTCCTTACTTCTAATCTAGTAAAGATTGGCTAGGGAATCAATTTTCAATGAAGTGAATTAGGCGAAACAACCTATAAATATCTATGGAGATAGATCAAGAAATTTGATCGGCTTAGTTCAAAGTACATATAATGTTAAAGGTGTTGAAATGGTTCAACGTTCAAGAATATGGATTCGTACCTATGTAACATGGGATTAGTCTTTGGAAGACTAATTGTCTTTCCAATCAATTCAGAAAGGACCGTCTGAATAAGATTCATAGGATACGCCATGTTATGTGCTAGGGCCAGACATGTCATTTGAAATGACATGATGATACCAATCATATCCAGATGAGAGTCATTGGAAATTGATCAAGAAAAATCCTTATGTACTTGAGAAGAATTAAGGATGAATTCTTGATATATGGAGGATTGAAATGGTTCACTGTAAGGAGTTACAATGATGCGAACTTCCAATCCAACAAGAATGATTCCAGAACATAGTCAAGTTTTGTGTTTTTCCTTAGTTGAGGTCTGTGAGCTGGAAAGGTTCCAGGCAAGATTCAGTTGCCGATTCTATCACAGAGGACTGAGTGTGTTGTTGCATTAAATTCAAATACTCAGAATATTCGATCTCATTCAATTGTCGATAGAGGAGATGTGAATATTTTCAAAGTACCAGTGAATGTCTCTGTTACCTCTTGCACAGCGAAAGCGTGAGGGGGCGCAATAGGTCAATAGGAATATTATGCACCAGATTGACTCTAGTGCAAGTGGGAGACTGTTGGTATTTTGCCCTAGTGTCAATCAATTTGTCGTGACATTTGATGGACTTACTATTCATTATGTTATCGATATGGAGATATGCTAACATGAATGAAGTCCTTAGAATATAAATGTTATATTCATAAATATTCCTAGTCGAGTACTACAGTAAATAGGACGACTGTATTGCATCGAGACTAGTATATGGGTAGATTGATATGAGGATATCAGGTCTAACACTTGGGTATGTTGGGTTTTGATGCATGTTACGCAGCGGAATAACAAAAGTTAATCCTTCTCAAATCCCACCAAGGATCACAAGAAAGCCATCATAATATGATAAGGGCATAAAATATATGTACCTTAGTTTGGAAGATCACACGAAGAATAGTGTCTTCGTATCTATGAATTTCCACACCCTGGATTCTTGTCCTTCTCACCGCGATGTGCTAGCAATGGAAGAATGAGGAACGGATCACGCAAAACGAGGTACCAAGGTCGTGCCTTGGAGGTCAACGACTTGGAGGGGCTGACGGGTGAGAGGCTCGGCCTCTGGCTCTGTCTCTCTCTCTCCTTGCTTTGTTATGTGATAACGCCCAATTAGGGGTTATCTTTTAGCCTGATTTCACGAGTATTTGTGCCGGAATTAGCGGTTTTTGCCGGAAAATGCCTTAGAATGCCCCGGGAATCTAGAACGAGACGTTTATGTGTACTTGCTGGATTTCTGCTTATTCCTGCTTATTTCTTGCTAAATTTGGATATGATCGGGGGTTTTCGTTCGTGTTGCCTTTTCAGGAACAGGTTCGGGAGGTGCATCGGGAAGCGTGCCGGGACCAAGCCGGGACCGTCTCGGGAAACGTGCACAAGACCGGGACACGACGGAAACACGGAAAAGCAGAAGTACACCAAAGAGGCAAGCCGGGAGCATCAGGAAGAGGAGTGGGACCCAGGGGACCAGTCCTGGCCCACCAGAGGACCAAGTGGGCCCCACCTAGCCCACGGCCTGCGTATATACGCAGGCCCTGCGTATATACGCAGCCCCTGCGTATATACTCTGGCAGTGGGGTGGTGGGGGGATCTTGGTTGGGCCCTGGTTGCGTATATACGCAACCCCTGCGTATATACGCAGCCAGTTTTGACTTTTGGTCAAAGACGGTGGACCGATGGCATATTCCGTAATTTCGAGTACAAGCGTTTTCAGGAAACAGCACTATTTAAAGACTCGTCCAGACTCGTTTTGAGGGATCACGGAGACACAGCACAATTCACAGCACAACCGAAGGACAAGTCGGAGCATTCACGGAGAGCACGAAAGCGCGATTCGAGATTCGAAGACTTAGTTTGATTTCGTTCTCTCTCTTTATATTCAGAAGCTGCGTTTTGTATTATGTCTAGTCGTAGCTAAACTTTTCACCTAGGTTCTCGGTGAACCTAGGGTTTCGGACCCAGATTTTATGATTACTACGTTTATGGATTCATGATGATTGTCTTAATTCAGCAAGTTGTATCTGTTATTCTGGTTTGATTATTATCGTATATGCATGATAGGATTGATCACCCAGGATTGCTATAGACCCGAGCTTGTAGGTGAAAACGTCAAGTTAGGGTTAGGAAGAAAAACCGGAATTTAGTACCTTACCCTGATAGACCGACCAGAGAAAGGGAGATAGGGCTAGCACCGAAAAACGTGAGACCAACTGTTAGAGAATTTGACCCGGGCCATTCGGACAGGTTAGAAACCCTAACAGGATTAGACCGAGACTGCAGACTTGGGCAGCTTAACAAGAATCCGAAAGTCTGCAGGATCGGGATTACGTGTGGAAGCTGAAAAGTCACTGCACAACTGGTACGTTGCACAGATATCGAAACTGCTGAGTGTTTTCATAATCAAACATAAAACTGAAATCTGTAGAAACCCTAGGGGATCCTGGAGCCTAGTCTTCATCTATTATCGTTACAACAAAAATCAGCTTATTTCAGAAAACGTCACAAAAATATTTACAGTTTTAAATTCTGTTTTTAGTTTAGTCAATATAATCACAACCTACTCCTCCTGGTTACTACTCTTGGAAAACCGAAACTGACAACGTGAATAACCCGAAACAGTCCTCGTGGGAACGATAATCCGAGTCTAATTGCACCCGGTACTACAAGATTCGTACACTTGCGATAGCACGTTAGTTTGCGCATCAAGTTTTTGGCGCCGTTGCCGGGGACTTTTAGGGTCTATTTAGTAGTCAGAATTAGTTTTCTGAGTTTTTATTTATTTTCAGTTTCGTTATTTTTCTTTTTATCTCACTGCGTTTTCGAATCTGCGTTTTCAGGACTGTTTAGTTGATGCCCAGATTGCCTCGCGATTTGGTGACACCGCTCGACAACCCGGAAAAGCTGTATACCGAACAGAACCGCAGAAACCGAGAAAGCAGGATGGCAACCAACGAGAGAGATCCACCCGAGAACACCGCAGCCGGTGGTCAGGAACGAGAGACACGTACCCCAGCCCAGATGGCTAGGTACATTGAGGAGCTTGTCACAGCGGGACTTGCTGCCCGAAGCAACCAGAGAACATATAACCGATCTGGGAAGGCGTTGGTGGAAAATTTTGAGGTCCCCACCGGGGGGCATGAGCGAGCCATTGTGGTGCCCGAGATCACCGCAGAGCACTTTGACATCAAACCATCCACCATCCAGACGGTACAAACTCTCTTCCCGTTTCATGGCAGGGCCGACGAAGACCCGAACGATTTCATCGGGAAATTCGAAGATTACTGCAACAAGGTCAGATACAAGGGAGTAGAAGCAGAGGCGCTCATGTTGATCTTATTTCCGTACTGTCTTTATGGAGTAGCCAAGGACTGGCTTGAATCCCGACCACCCCGATCCATCACCACATGGGAGGAGTGTGTCACGGATTTTCTGGCTAGCTTCTATCCCGCCTCCCGAGTCATACAGTTACAGAGTGAGATACTGTCATTCAGACAGAAGATGGGGGAGACGGTAGTGGACGCATGGGACAGGCTCATGAGATTGGTCAAACGGTGCCCGAACCACGGTTTTGGAGACGCAAAAATCCTGCAGGTTTTCTACCATGCACTAGACAGGGAGAACGCCGACAGGATTGACAGAGAGGCCGGGGGAAACTTCTTGTATCACGTGGACAAAGAAGGTGCGTATGACCTGATGAAGCAGTTGGCCAAGCAGGACACCCGACTGTTTGACGATCGCAGGATGGCGGCCAGAGCCGAACCTGCAGAAGATGACCGGATAGACAATCTGGCCAAGATCGTTCACGACTTGGTCAAGAAAGTCTACTCGGATAAGAAGACTGTTGCAGCAGTCGAGGAACCGGATCTGGACACAGCCATTGAGGAGCTAAGGACTGAAGATACCAACTACGTACAGCAGCAGTGGGACCCGAGCCGGTACCGACCGGGCACGAGAGACCATCCCGGGTTTCGGTACGGAAACCCGAACGCAGCAGTTTATGCACCGGGGTTCCAGCACAGGCCACCAGCTCAGCAGGCTGCCCCGGCCCAGCAGGCTCAGACAGTCCCGTCAGCACAGCAGTACGACGCTCAGATGAAAGAAATCAAGTCCATGTTCCAGACAATGGAGTCCCGGTTCAAGCACATGGACACCTTGACGGAAGATATGCAGACAACCAAAACGTCACTGCGCGCTTTGGAAGTACACGTGGGGCAGTTAGCACAGCAGCTAACAGAGAGACAGCCAGGAAACCTACCCTCGAACACAGTAAACAATCCACGGGCTCAGATCAATGCTATCTCCACTCGAAGTGGATTGGCACTGCAGGATCCACCGTATCCCAGCCATGCGCGTGCAGAAAATTCAAAAGAAGTGGGACGCAACTTGTCAGGTCAGGATAACAGCACAGTCGATCGCCCCCAGCCGAAGGGCTCGGTTGAGCAGGATGCAGTGCAGAACGAGACAGGTGCAGAAACTGTACCCGTCTCCAAGGAGGTCCCATACCCCTTGCGAACACGAAAGAGGGATGACAGCAAGGACTACGCCAGGTTTCTCGAGATGTTCAAGCAGCTGCAGATTAACATACCTTTTGCTGAGGCTTTGGCTAAGATGCCCACTTATGCCAAATTCCTCAAGGACATCTTGTATGGGAGGAGGCGAATGAGCGATTTCGAGACCATAAACCTGACGGCAGAAGTGAGCAATTGTGTGAAGAATGGGCTACCGAGGAAGAGAAAGGATCCTGGCAGTTTCGTCATACCGGTCACCCTAGGTAACGCGTACACAGGAAAGGCTCTGTGTGACCTAGGGGCCAGCATCAACCTGATGCCATTAACGATTTTCAAGAGTTTGAAAGTCGGTGAACCCCGACCCACCAGAATCATGCTGCAGATGGCAGACAGGTCCGTAAAACGGGCCTACGGAGTTATCGAGGACATTCTGGTCAAGGTCGGCGAGCTTATTTTTCCGGCAGATTTCGTCATCCTGGACATGGAGGCAGGGGAGGTACCGCTCATACTTGGCAGGCCGTTTTTGGCCACGGGCGAAGCAATGATAAACTGCAAGAGCGGGGAGCTGACCATGCAGATTAACGAGGAAAAAGTGAAATTCAACGTTTTCAAAAATCTGCAACTGCCAAACTACTACGACCACGAGGACATCTTCGCTATCGATGTGGTGGACGAAGGCTGGGAAAACGAGGAGATGGACCAATTGTGGGAAGAGATTGACAGCATGTACGGGGAAGAAAAGGAGAAGACTCGGTGCGAGCACGCCATGAGAGCCGAGGACTGGACCACTTTGCACCGGGACGAAGACGGCGGGCAAAAGATGATTCTAGTCCCGTCACTCAAGGAGCCACCCGCACTGGAGCTGAAACCGCTCCCGAGCCATCTCAGGTATGCTTATATTGGTGAAAATAGTACTCTGCCCGTAATTGTTTCGTCTCGTTTATCTCAGGAACAGGAGCAGAAACTGCTGGAAGTATTGCGAGAGCATAAGGAAGCAATCGCCTGGACGATTGCAGATATCAAGGGGATCAGCCCCTCCTACTGCATGCACAAGATCCGAATTGAAGAAGGCAAGAAACCGGTGATTCAGCCCCAGCGGAGACTGAACCCGAACATGAAGGACGTTGTGCGAAAAGAGGTCATGAAGTGGCTGGAAGCGGGAATCATCTACCCCATATCGGACAGCACGTGGATCAGTCCGGTCCAGTGCGTGCCCAAGAAGGGGGGTATTACGGTGGTGCAGAATAACGATCAGGAGCAGATTGCGCAGCGCACCGTTACGGGCTGGCGGATCTGCATGGACTATCGGAGGCTAAACGATGCAACATTAAAGGACCACTTCCCGCTACCATTCATGGACCAGATGCTGGACCGGCTCGCTCATCATGCCTACTACTGTTTTCTGGACGGGTATTCCGGGTACAACCATATTTGCATAGCCCCGGAGGATCAGGAAAAGACGACGTTTACCTGCCCGTACGGTACGTTCGCGTTTCGGCGCATGCCGTTCGGGCTGTGTAACGCCCCAGCCACGTTTCAGAGATGTATGATGGCAATTTTTTCCGACATGATCGAGAAAAATCTGGAGGTCTTCATGGACGACTTTTCACTCTTCGGGGACAGTTTCGATGACTGCTTGTTCCATTTGGGCCAGGTTCTGATCCGATGCAAGAAGGCAAATTTGGTGCTCAATTGGGAAAAGTGTCACTTTATGGTCACCGAGGGGATCGTGCTGGGTCACAGAATTTCCAGCAAGGGACTCGAGGTAGACAGGGCTAAGATCGAGGTGATAAAACAGCTTCCATACCCGACGAACGTAAAGGCGATCAAAAGTTTTCTGGGACATGCAGGATTTTACCGAAGATTCATCAAGGACTTTTCCAAGATCACAAAGCCACTTTGCGCGTTACTCGGAAAAGACGTACCCTTTGATTTCGATGCAGCATGTCGGCAAGCTTTTGACCACTTGAAAGAGAAGCTGACCACAGCCCCGGTCATAACCACGCCAGATTGGTCACTCCCGTTTGAGCTGATGTGTGATGCCAGTGACTACGCAGTCGGGGCAGTTTTGGGACAGCGGAAAGATAAGGTATGCCATGTCATTTATTATGCGAGTCGGGTACTCAACGATGCCCAGCTCAACTATGGCACGACAGAAAAGGAACTGCTGGCCGTGGTGTACGCCCTGGATAAATTCAGGCCTTATCTGGTCGGGTCAAAAGTTATTGTTTTTACCGACCATAGTGCTCTGAAATACCTGCTGGACAAGAAGGACGCAAAACCGAGACTGTTGAGGTGGGTACTACTGATGCAGGAATTTGATGTGGAAATCCGGGACAAGAAGGGAGTTGAGAACGTGGTAGCGGATCACCTATCCAGACTTGAGAACGTGAAGGTGGACCCGGTACCGATCAAGGAAAACTTCCCGGACGAGCACATCATGGCAGTCAAGATCGGGAGACCATGGTACTATGCCATCGCCAACTATTTGGTAACTGGCACGCTTCCCGAGGATCTCACCCCGTCGCAGCGGAAAAAGTTCATTGCCGAAAGTCGACAGTATTTCTGGGACGACCCGTACTTGTTCAAACAGGGGGCCGACAACATCCTGAGAAGGTGTATCCCGACCCACGAGGCCTGGAACGTGATCCGACACTGCCACTCATCACAGTGTGGGGGTCATTTTGGGGGAACGCGAACAGCGCATAAAATACTGCAGTCTGGGTTTTTCTGGCCGACAATCTTCAAAGACTGTCACGACTATGTGCAGGGATGCGATAGGTGCCAGAGGACAGGAAACACGTCACACCGGGACGAGATGCCGATGACCGTGTGGCAGGAGGTAGAACCATTTGATGTCTGGGGGATTGACTTCATGGGTCCGTTCCCGTCTTCGATGGGGAATCTTTACATTCTGCTGGCAGTAGATTATGTGACAAAGTGGATCGAGGCGATCGCGTGTCAGAAAAACGATGCAGCTACCGTTGAGCGTTTTCTGAAACGCAACGTTTTCACTCGTTTCGGGACTCCCAGGGCAATGATCAGCGACGAGGGTTCTCACTTCATCAATCGAGTTTTTGCGAAAGTTCTGAAACAATACGGCGTGTCAGTTCATAAAGTCTCATTACCGTACCATCCGCAGACGAACGGGCAAGCCGAGGTATCAAATCGAGAGATCAAGAGCATACTCGAGAAAACAGTTAATCTCGGCCGGAAGGATTGGTCCGTCAGACTAGACGATGCGCTTTGGGCCTACAGGACAGCTTTCAAAACACCGCTGGGAATGTCACCGTACCAGCTCGTTTTTGGGAAAGCGTGCCACTTACCGGTGGAACTGGAGCACAAGGCGTATTGGGCCATCAAACTGCTGAACTTGGACCAGAACCTAGCAGGGGATAAGAGGAAGATGGCACTGCTGGAATTAGAGGAATTCCGCAGAACGGCTTTCGAGAGCGCCAAAATTTACAAAGAGAAGACAAAGAAGTGGCATGATCACCGTATCACGCCAAAGCAGTTTAACGAAGGCGACAAAGTGCTTCTCTACAATACCCGGATGCGGTTCTTTCCGGGGAAGCTGAGGTCTCGTTGGTCGGGACCGTTCATCATCAAACAGATTTTTGCCTGGGGGGCATTCGAGCTGGAAAATCCAAAAGACAACTCCAGTTTCAGGGTGAACGGGAATCGGATCAAGCCGTATCTCGAGACCGCCGAAGTCGTCAAAATAGACCCGGTCTATTTTGATGACCCGTAAGAGGTAACAAGGTCGGGCCGTCGACCGTAAATCACAAGGCGCTGTTTGGGAGGCAACCCAAAATTTATCGTTTATTTATTTAGTCTTATTAGTTATTACGTTAGTATGTCAGTTCTGAATTTTCGAGAGAGGCGAGATGAGCGGGTTTTTAACGTTGAATTTGAAAGTGTGCAGAGATAGAATCATCCAAAACAGCCAAGATCAGGAAAGCAGGGGGAGAGAGAAACTTTGAAAAAAAAAAAAAAAAAAAAAAAATTGGATTTTTGCCCTCGGGCTGCGTATATACGCAGCCCCTGCGTATATACGCAACGCGTGGGGCAAAGATGCAATTTTTTTTTCGTTTTTTGGTTGATTTCTGGTTGGGTATATACGCGGTACTGCGTATATACGTAAACAGGAAAGAAAAGAAAAAAAAAAAAAAAAAAAATTGAAATTTTTTCAAAACCCCAAGGGCATTTTGGTCATTTTGCACTTTTTAGGGTTTAAATGAGAAAAGGGGCCGGCCACTCCATTGTTGGCACCTCTCTTTCTCTCTCTACCTCCATTTGCTCTCACTTGAAGAACAAAGATTTTGCCTCGGACCTCCAAATCAAATTCCGGGCACATTTCTGGAATCCCCTCGTCGCAAGGAGCAAGATTCATCCATCAAAATCCGAAAACAAGTGAAAATCGAGAGGGCAAGTTCCATCAAAAAGTGAGGTGTTCTTGAAGAAAAGTGCAGATTCGAAGGTGTTAGAGCAACAAATAGCAAAATCCGTAGAAGGGAACGTGAACGAGGAGATCGAGGGCTTCGATTTGGTGGGCTCGGAATTCAATTCCGGGCAGTTGACTTTTCCGGCGACTTTTCCGTCGACCACCGGCGGTTTTCCGGCGACTTTCCGGGCAGAATCTCCGGTCTTCACCCCTGTTTAGGGAAGGTCGAAAATCTCATCCCTCGCTTTATTTTCCGTTTTGGCACGGCCCGTAGCCGGGCCCGTTATTTTTCGGTAATTTTTGCATTTGGAGCGGCACTTGCCGTGTGGACCTCTGGTAGATCTTAGGTGGATTACCTATTGCGACACACTATTTTTGTGCACGTTTCACGTTTTGCTCTATTTCCGAGTCGGCACGTTTTTCGAGATTTTAGGCTGTTATGGAGTTTCATGTGCCCATTTTAGACCATAACCGAGATGACATCCCTACGGACTATGAGGCGGAAGAGCTTACCCCTTTGCTATTTGACAGTTTTAGGTTCGTCAGCCATCATGCCCAATATTACTTTATGACCGCGACCAAAATGAGTCATAGCATTCCCATAGATTACCAGTTTGCTATCGACCATACTTACATGCCGCCAGAGATGGCCGCCTATGCGAGTCGACCGGACATTTTCGGGACGTCCCTAGCGGGGTTCCCGGACTTGTCCGATACTGACTTGGTGCGTGAGTTCTACGCGAACCTCATGCACAGGGGGGAGGGGGAAGCCAATGGGGATGTCCGTTGGGTCTATATGAGGCGTACGTTTATATTGCTCACGGCGGATACCATCCGCCAAGCGTATCAGATTCCGATGCGCCACATCTCGTGCGCATATGCCGAGTGTGCTGATTACCCGCCGAGCGATGCTGAGCTTTTGCGGGTTGTGACTGGGGGGCACCCGGGTGCCCATTTCGAGAGAGAGGGGCCAGGCGAGATAGGCAAGAAATTGCATTCTCGTTTTGTTGCCGGCCCGCCACGGTGGTGGGCCGAGTGGGTAGTGAACAGGGTTGTAGGTATTAAACACTTCACCTACCTTGACTTCGAGTACGTACTCTTAGTCTATTGCCTTGTGCTGGGACGAGATGTGGACATTCCTCGTCGGATTTGGGTGTATATGATGGAGCGGAACTGCACCGGTAGCAAGAAGGGATTGGGGTACGCCAACCTCATTGCCAAACTTGCTCGGGATTACGAGGTTCCGATGGATGATTTACAGGGTGACCTAGAGCCTCCTTTGCTACGGCCTTATAGGAAGCTTATTACTCGTCACCCGGGCCCGCCTCCGCCGGTCGTTGACCTCGATGAGGATGACGATTTTATGGAGGAGGACCCGGCTCCTGCACCTGCCCCTGCCCCTGCCCCTAGGAGACGTTCGACTCAGGAGCGACCAGTCAGTCGCCAGGCACCGGCCGGACTTCGGCGATGCCGTACTTCTCGAGAGAGTGAGCGCCCCGAGTCGAGTAGGCAGGGGACTGAGAGGAATGCCCAGCCTCAGCCTGCCCATCAGAGAGAGCAGCCGGCCCCACGGGCCAATCCGGCCCCACGAGCTAGACCGGCCCCGCCCCGTAGACTGCCCCGTGTGGATGAGAGATTTGAGGGCTGTCGGGGTGGACGCAAGTCCATTGGAGAGAAGGTGTTAGAGGGGGTGGGCAAGATCTGGAGAGCGGTGACGCATGTCCGCCGGACTCAGCGGAAGGTCACCAAGGACACCCAGGCTGCCCTAGCGAGTATTCGAGAGGAGCAGCGGGATGCGGCTCGGCACGCAGGCCGAGACCCGCCACTCCCGCTGTATTCCCCACCCACCTACTCCAGTAGCTTTACCGAGGGATGGTCGGATGACGGGGACTCTAGCGAGTACACGTCTGCTCCGCCACCCCCGACCCAGCCACCACCACCGGCTCAGCCATCACCGCCACCTGCCAGACAGGAGAGACGGCAGCCTGGGACACGATCCCGGCAGCCTACGGGTCGTCAGGCTGGGACCCGTACCCGACAGACTGGGACCCGTACCCAGCAGACTGGGGCCCGTTCTCACCAGCAGTCCAGTGGCAGGACGACTTTGCGGTCCCAGCCACCTAGCAGTTGGACTGGGTCCGAGTCGCAGTCCTCGGATTACCGGCCCCGTACACGGGCACGCCAGCCGGTATTTAGGACTGATTCAGAGAGCAGCTCACCGGGTAGCATTTCCGGTACGTCCGAGACCGGGTCAGACCCGACATTTTTTCCGGACGAGTGAGTGCCATGAGGGCATGCCACCTCTTAGTGGGGGGTGGTAGTCGTGTCTGCATTAACCCGGTCTACACGTTTTTTCGTATTTATTTTTATTTTTATTTTTATTTTTGAGTCTGCATATTTTCGTTATTTGAGTCAACCCACCATAATCATTCTAGCCATGCATTGTATATAATTTAAAAAAAAAATTGAAAAATTAAAAATTTTTTATGCTGCTGGTTGGGTATATACGCAGGACCTGCGTATATACGCAAACAGCAAGTATAAATTATTTTTCAAAAAAAAAAAAAGAAAGTTTAAAATCAGAAAATTTTGAGAAAGGGCAATCGAGATAACGAAAACAGTGAAGAAATTGAGTTTGAATCCTTTGAAAGAAAAGAAAACTTGCACCGAGGTATAGTAGATAGGTGAGAGCTAGTGACCTTTGGAATCCGCAAGTAGTTATCAACTGAGCGAAAAATCCGACTAGTTGCTACACCGCCGTCACATAGGTAGTCGACAACCCGCCCACGGGCGCCGTCACGGTCATCGCATTTTTCGGTGGAGTGACTGGCTATCAAGGGACCTCACGTCCTGTTTCTTACCCCTAGGTCCAACTAGTCAACCCGTTTGAAGCCGTTTACCCTCTTTCTTCATAGCCACTTTAGCCTAGGCAGCCTTCTTTGAGACCTCATCAGTCGATAGTTGGCTATTCTACGTGTTATGACGGAGGGAGTGAGTAGGGGCAGGTTTTAGATAGGGGAGCTTCATGAGATATCAGTTTTGGACAGTTTCGGTTTTGACACGTTTTTCGAGGGAAGGACAGGGTGAGTGAGAGGCGACAATGCATTAATTTGCGGAGGTGGATCACTTCACTACATAGTGACCACAGGAGGAGTTAGTCGCGTGCGAGCATCTTTTCGAACAAACTGGGGTTCCGGGGGGTTGTAGGGTGAATTGGTGGTTGTGCCGTTTTTCTACATCTTTGGTGATGAGGAAGTTCGGTAGGACTGCACAGCATTATTTCGACTACAGGATCAGCGCTTCAGGATTAGTGTGGGGGTACTTCACATGAGGACATTTTATGTACCCCACCACAGAGAATTATTTTCACTCACTCAGCTTTAGCCAGTTTTCGTATTGTTGATATTCGTGTGAGTTTGTATGTATAGTTGTGTTATAAAAAAAAAATATATATATATATATATATATATATATATATAAAAAATAGAAAAAAAAGAAGAAAAAAAAAAGAAAAAGAAAAGAAAAATTATTATGATCTAGTTTTTAGTTTGTTTTTGTGTTTTTGTTGTTTAAATAAAAAGCTGAGTGAGTGGCACAATTTTCGAGACGTTTTGCACCGCTTCACATTTGTGGCCGCGAGCACGGCGAAGACACACCGGGGGACAGGAGAATTGGGAAAGCAGGAACTTAGGTGTTTCGGGCAGTTTTTCGGGATCTCGGTGAGGGGTGTGAGTTTGGTAAATTGTGAGAATGTCATAACATGTGGGATTAGGCCGTACCTTGATACATATATCTATCCTACCTGATTAGACATAGATCCTTTCGGAAATAGCTCGGATGGTAAGTTAGCTAGGGATTTGCTCAGTTTGATAACCAAAGTAATAGTACTTCGGTCCAGTGCTTAAATCCACCATATAAATCTGTTCAGACTTACCGATCGCTTGCAGGGAAGTAAATTCTGAAAAGGATGAGATCACGAGGACACACTGTTTATGTTTTTGAGGTTGCCCGATCTCGCCAAAAATATTTTTGTCACTAGTCTGTTTTGAGTCGTTTGAGTCTGTGTATACTCTATCTGAGTCAGTTTTTCTATCGAGTCGTCCGGTTGAAAGGTTCGGGTCGAAAGTGTATGCAACGGTAGGGTATGTGCAGAGTCGGTCACGAGGACAGAATTGCAGGCTAGAGTTGGCAGGATTGCTCGGGACGAGCAATGTTTAGTGCGGGGGTATTTGATAACGCCCAATTAGGGGTTATCTTTTAGCCTGATTTCACGAGTATTTGTGCCGGAATTAGCGGTTTTTGCCGGAAAATGCCTTAGAATGCCCCGGGAATCTAGAACGAGACGTTTATGTGTACTTGCTGGATTTCTGCTTATTCCTGCTTATTTCTTGCTATATTTGGATATGATCGCGGGTTTTCGTTCGTGTTGCCTTTTCAGGAACAGGTTCGGGAGGTGCATCGGGAAGCGTGCCGGGACCAAGCCGGGACCGTCTCGGGAAACGTGCACAAGACCGGGACACGACGGAAACACGGAAAAGCAGAAGTACACCAAAGAGGCAAGCCGGGAGCATCAGGAAGAGGAGTGGGACCCAGGGGACCAGTCCTGGCCCACCAGAGGACCAAGTGGGCCCCACCTAGCCCACGGCCTGCGTATATACGCAGGCCCTGCGTATATACGCAGCCCCTGCGTATATACGCAGGCAGTGGGGTGGTGGGGGGATCTTGGTTGGGCCCTGGTTGCGTATATACGCAACCCCTGCGTATATACGCAGCCAGTTTTGACTTTTGGTCAAAGACGGTGGACCGATGGCATATTCCGTAATTTCGAGTACAAGCGTTTTCAGGAAACAGCACTATTTAAAGACTCGTCCAGACTCGTTTTGAGGGATCACGGAGACACAGCACAATTCACAGCACAACCGAAGGACAAGTCGGAGCATTCACGGAGAGCACGAAAGCGCGATTCGAGATTCGAAGACTTAGTTTGATTTCGTTCTCTCTCTTTATATTCAGAAACTGCGTTTTGTATTATGTCTAGTCGTAGCTAAACTTTTCACCTAGGTTCTCGGTGAACCTAGGGTTTCGGACCCAGATTTTATGATTACTACGTTTATGGATTCATGATGATTGTCTTAATTCAGCAAGTTGTATCTGTTATTCTGGTTTGATTATTATCGTATATGCATGATAGGATTGATCACCCAGGATTGCTATAGACCCGAGCTTGTAGGTGAAAACGTCAAGTTAGGGTTAGGAAGAAAAACCGGAATTTAGTACCTTACCCTGATAGACCGACCAGAGAAAGGGAGATAGGGCTAGCACCGAAAAACGTGAGACCAACTGTTAGAGAATTTGACCCGGGCCATTCGGACAGGTTAGAAACCCTAATAGGATTAGACCGAGACTGCAGACTTAGGCAGCTTAACAAGAATCCGAAAGTCTGCAGGATCGGGATTACGTGTGGAAGCTGAAAAGTCACGGCACAACTGATACGTTGCACAGATATCGAAACTGCTGAGTGTTTTCATAATCAAACGTAAAACTGAAATCTGTAGAAACCCTAGGGGATCCTGGAGCCTAGTCTTCATCTATTATCGTTACAACAAAAATCAGCTTATTTCAGAAAACGTCACAAAAATATTTACAGTTTTAAATTCTGTTTTTAGTTTAGTCAATATAATCACAACCTACTCCTCCTGGTTACTACTCTTGGAAAACCGAAACTGACAACGTGAATAACCCGAAACAGTCCTCGTGGGAACGATAATCCGAGTCTAATTGCACCCGGTACTACAAGATTCGTACACTTGCGATAGCACGTTAGTTTGCGCATCATTATGTTCTCTCAAATAATGACTTGTGTTGAGAATTAACAAGCTAGAGTTCCTTTACAGAGTAATAACTCTTTATTAACTACATAAAGGCCTCAATACTAGTCATGTCCTTACATGGATTATTCCACTTTCAAGTTAGTCCTAATAAGTTTGTTTGTGGTTGCATTATGATCCTTTTATTAATTATTCCAACAAATTAATACATATATCGAATTTAATCCACCCGGTGTGTGACCCCATAGGTTTCTACTTAGCTGGTAGTAACTACTTACTAACATGGAGCGGTGTCTAGCAACACATCCATGCCACCCAACTAATATAAATAAGTCAGTGATCCCGACAAACCTTGTGCCCAACGTTCATGTATTGAGTCATCCCTTTGTCTCCATATCAGGATTTGACACGAGACATAATAGTCACACTGGTATATCCAATCCATAGTTTTCTCGATCCTGGGAATATGCTTATGCGTGCAGATAACATCTCTCTATATTGATTTATCTGAGTCTGGCCAGACATTCAATAAGCACCATCCCTCGAGTGGCCCATGGATATTTTCTCCCATTATGTGGGAGGGACAAATCCTCTCTATGTCACTACGATCTCTAAGCTTGCTTCCCATCATGCCTGATAACTATCTTTATAGTTACCCGATTAAGGCGCAACGTTTGATAATATCAAAGCATGATATTCCACAACTAGAGTATCTAGTGACTTCAAGTCTAAGGATTACAATATCATTAGCACTACGAGAAGCGATTGTGACTTTGACATAATCTAATGCATCCTTCTCGTCGTGGGTCAATCCAGTATGCCATTACCCCTAATGCATACCCATGTGTTAGACTTGATATCTCCATATCAATTAACACATACTACCTCCGTTTCGTCTGTTTCGTCTGCGTTTGACTTTTTAACCCGTAACTGAGTCACTTTGACTTGGTGATTTAGGTACCAAAACGATGTAATTTTTTAACAATTTTTTCATGGTATTCAAGAATAAACTTTCCTCTATAACACCATGCAAAGATTACCAAATTCTTGTATCGTTTTGCTAATCAAATCACCGGATGAAAGTAACCCAGTGAATAGTGACAAAAAGTGAAGTAGGCTGAAACAGGCGAAACAGAGGTAGTACTAGTCTATAGTTGATCGTCCTATTAATCAATATAATAGACTAGGGATATTTAAGATAAACAACACGTTGTATCTAAGGACTTCATTATATTAAATATCACAATAAATAATAAATGAATGTTCTAGCCAAAACATCGCTCATACTAAATATAGATTGCCTCTAGGGAACCTATTCCAACAGGGTACACATTAGGAGTAATGGCGTACTAGATTTCCCCACCATGAGAAGGCGATATGGGAGTTATGTGAATGTCACCAGCTCTTCTCATAGTGACAATGGTGTTGTAATCCTTACACTTGAAGTCACTAGATACTCTAGTTGTGAATTATCATGTTTTGATATCGTCAAACGTTACACCGTAACTAGGTAACTATAAAGGCTTTAATCAGACATGATATGAAGCAAGCTGAGAGATGGTAGTGATGTAGAGAGGATTTGTCCCTCCCACATAACAAGGGTAAATATCCATGGCCACTCGATGAGTGAGACTTAGGGAAATGCATGGTCATGCTCCAATAAATCAATATAAGATATTGATGTTATTTGTTTATCTAAGTCTACTCACAGATCGAGAAACTATGGATTGGATATATAAGTGTGACACTCCATGTCTTGTGTCCAATCGGGATAGATGAGACACAGGGATTATACAACACGGTACCATTGGTCACAGAGGTTAGTCAGATCACTGACATTCCTATTACTTGGGTAGCATTGATGTATTGCTAGATACCGCTCAATGTTTATAATAATTATTATTACTGTCAACGTAATTAGGAACCTACATGGTCACACACAATAACAGATCAAGCTAGGATTATTTCTAATTAGTTGGACGAAATAGAAACAATGAGTTAATTGGACTAAAGTGTAAATTGTGCACATTAGTTGGACTAAAGAGCAATTGTGGGATAGAATGTAACTAGTCCCACATTGTTAGATTTACGGGCAAAACTGAATTTCTCTAACTATAAATAGGATATATAGGCTATGAGAATTAAGGCTTAATTAATTCTTACACCACACAGTACACTAGAGAGAAAATAGGAAGAGTGAAAAGGAGTTTTCACTCCTAGGGTTTGGCCAAGAGAAGGTGCCGCCCCCTCCTTGACGCCGACGGCATGGTGGTGCCGCCCTATGGGGCTCACGGCCAAGTGTTGGCCGCCAGTCTCTTTCTCTACTACCATGGATGGATATGATCCATCCTGCACAAATCCAAGTTCCTCCTTCTTCCCACGATTGCTTGTACCATTGGAGAAGAATCCATGTTGAGGTCTATCCGTGTGGATAAGGTAGAGACAAAGATGCTATTCTTTGTATGTGATCGTCCTATCCTGGTATGGATGAGGTAACATTTCTTCCTTCATCATGTTATGATGCTTCACCTGTGATCCTTGGAGGGGTTTGAGCAGGATTAAGTTTTGTTATTCCGCTGCGTAACCTGCATCAAAACCCTACAAGTTAACCCATTTTAGTTTTCGAAACCTACGGAGGGGCGTAGATGTAACTCACTGATCTAGTTGAGCTTACCCTTTTAATTTATTATTTTTTTCTAGTTTAAGGACACGTAAGAAACAAGAAGTAGCAAGGATGTTAAGTTCATATGTGTTGACTTATTGGTTTCATGACGCTTGTGTGCTCCTATGTTGCATGTATGGTAGACGATTTGGAACTATTGTGGAACAGATGTTAATCATTGCTTTTAGAATGTAAGAGTTTTGTAATTATGTATATAAGATTTTGTATGAGCCATTGTATGATACATAGAATCTTTCTCGAGTTATGCCTTGTTTACGTTATGGATCGAGAGGGCTAAATTATATTAATTTCCAAGTTAAAAATTTATTTATTTGAGCATCATTCCATTTATGTTACAAGTTAATTTTTTTTTCATGAAAAGCCCAAGTGAGTTTGTCAATTACGCTTCCGCAAAGCTTTTCGAATAAAATTTTAGTCACAACTTTTAAATTAAATTGTTTAGCCTCTCGCCGAGTCAAGGCCTCGACGGCATGTCGCACCATTCTCCCATTAATTTAACATTTCTCGTCGCCTAATAGGGTCGACAGATGGTATCAAAGCATTAGGTTATAAGTACCTAAGATTAGTAAACCTATGAACTCATTATGTGCTTACTTATGTGAAAGTTTATGTGTATGTATGTTGTGTGTACGATTCTATACTATGTTAGTATAACGCAAATATTTATAAGGCCTAAGACAGTAATTTAGATCACATGATTATATGGATTTTTATGTGACACATGTACCTTAGTGCTTCTTCAAATGATTTTGTGAACTAAGTGTAAGCTGTTGTGCACGATCATGGTTGAAGTTAAAATGATCATTTATGATATATGAGCATGAATTATGTGGGTGATTCAAAATTATATTTCTACCTTTAATTAGTCATGCATGAGACAATGAATTAACGGCGGCTATAAATCCACATGAGGATACGAGTAAATTTTCAACATGTCTCATATCAACAAGAAAAAAATTTGTACATGCTAAGGATTAATAGATGAGTATAGTTTCATTATTAAATTTTTTTGGACATTTGCCTCTATGTAAAGTGTGTTTATGTGATCCATATGCTATCATTGCGCATCTTTCATGTATGCAGGGTGTTATATGGGCAAATACATGTACATGTTATGTGAGATTCATGGAAACTAAGTATGCTATGTGTCTTGATTATGCATGATGTTTATAAAAAATTCAACAATTAGGAAAGCATAACATGCATTGAACTATGTTAGTGGTTGTTTTAGTTGGAATGTTTATATGCGGTGAGTGGAAATTTCATGATCAAAATTAGGTAGTGAGAAATATGTTTGTTATTTTATGTCATGACACGTTAAGTTATGTCCAAGTTATGTGCTTGAATTATATTTTTATTTGTACTAATTGAGCATATAAATTATGTGATGTATTATGTGTAAATTATGCATGTCATGTATGTTTTTGTGTGTGATAAGTTATTCCTGTAACATGTATGTTATTAAGTAAATTAATTATAATATGAGCATGTCAAAATTTTCAAATCGATGTGAGAATGTCAAGTATTTGGGCCGCTACGTGTGCAAGTTGGATGACCAGCTGTATCATTACGATGATATAAGTTGTTCCCGCTATGACATATGGTCGAGCTGGGACGTCTGACACAACTACGAGCTTGCTGGAGCGGTACATAGTGTGAAGACATGATTTATTTTTGCCTCTCGTAAGAGTGAAAGACAGAACCTCAGAAATAATTAATAGCTTGTCGGTGCAATACAAAGTGTGACGACACTGCGTATTAGGGGTGAACACGGACCGGTTTGGACCGGTTTTGTCCAAAACTTTGACCCGACCCAATAGGTTCGGGTTGGAGAATGTTAAACCCAAACCTCCCAATTGTTTGTGAAACCAAAACCGAACATGAACTATCGATCCGGACCGATTCGGACCGGTTAAGCAGGTTGGAAAATAGTGAAATTTTATTTGAAAACATGTTTCAATTTTGTTAATTTTTTTTTTTTTTTTTTTGAGAAAAGTTTTGTTAATTTGTTTTTGCAATATGTGTATATATAAAATTTGTGGCGGAAATATAAGGTAATTTTCAATAGAAGACGAATAGCTTGAAGAAAACCAATTATAATGATAGGTGGACTTGTAAATTTATCTTCTAAACCATGTACTTCAATAAAATTTGTAACTTTTATGTGTAGAAGTTTTAGTCAGACCGGACCGGTTTTAAGCGGTTTCTCCAACTCCGAAACCATGATCGATCGAACTTCATTCAGGTTGGCGAATTTATAATCGTAACCAATCAAGTAGAACGGTTTATGCTAATTTCGGGCCGGTTTCATGCTAGGCCATTCGGGGTGGCGGGTTGGGGCAGGTTTTGCTCGTAAGCATGAAAGGCTTGATGTATGCGCCAGCCCGAGTTAAATGGTAAGGTAATCTATAATGTTAAGTTGGGCATTGATTTCATATTATTAGGGATCTTATATGATTTCATTCATGTTAGAAATGCGTTAAGCGAGTTCGATGACGAACCCTTTATAAGGTGTGTAGAATGTAGTAACCCTCATATTTATGTTGCACGTCTGTGTTTTAATTGATATAGTATCATCCAAGTATGTGTATTAATATTAATATTTCATTTAGTATGCTATCATTTAAATAAAATGTTTTAAGAACGTTATGTTTGTGCCAACTTGTTAGTTAGTATTAAATTCATAGTTTGCCCCAAAACTTATTGTAGATGTGTATTGTTTTCCAAACTTTATGTTTTTATGTATCAACCTCTCCATGATTAGATTTTTTCATCATGAACCACAAACCATGTGAGGCTTCCTATATGTGGCATATTTCATGTTCCTAGCTCCTCTAACTTCTCCACTTGTCACTTCCCTCCATCCACTTGTTACTCCCTTCCATACACATGTCATTTCCCACTTTCCACTCCATCTCTATCTAGTGATATGGAAATGTCTTCTTCTTCTTCTTCCTCAATACTGTTTTGTTCTTGATCCCCCAAAAACCGGGTCCAAACATCAAGCTTTTGATGTTCCAAGTTATGGAAACTGTAATTTCAACCTGTTTCAAAGGCTTGAAAAGGCTTTAAGGATTTGAAACTGTTTTCAATTGTTTGAAACATACAGTGCAGTATACAGCATGAACTTAGGGGGAGCTTATGTTCATGATCTGGTTCACAAACCCATATGCTTGATTATATGTATTTTGATGATGGAAGACAAATTATTTTGATGCTTTAAACTGTTGTTAATTCATCTATTTGAACAAGTTTTTTTGCAGGGAAAATTTATTACCAATTTTGCAGGGTCAATTGTCTAAACTGTGTTCTTGTAGAAAAGGAAACTGGATTGATAGATTGGTTCTGTACTTATGCAAACATGTCTGGACCTTCCAAAAAAACTCGGCTACAAGATCAAGTTAATATCCTTGAAGATATTGAGCAACCAGCCGTCGGGAAGAGCTGTTAGACAAGTCAAGATTTGCAGCTATTTTCAAAAAAAGTTTGTTATGAGAAGATCTTGAAGATCTGCTATTAAAATAAGCTGCATAAGAGGGAATGACAGGAGATTTTCAACAGAGACACGAACATAGAGACTCGAAACATTCTCAGGATTGACAAGCAACACAGAAGGAGATTCATTGCACTCAATCCATTCCTCAGGGGATCACTGCGCACTCAACTGCTTCATCAGTTCTCATTTTTCTTCTTCCTGATCTATATTTGTATATAATTTAGATTATACTTGCTACATCTTATTCTTGTGAGTTTTTAAAGTGAACAATAGAGAATTCTTATTGAATCTTTTAGCTAGAGAAGGTACTAGATAGGTTAGTGATAACCACATGCTGTAACAGAGTTAGGGAACTCTCTGTGCTTGATATCTAGAGCTTAGCTTTTGATTAATAATAATTGAGTTGAAAATCCTCCAGGGATCAAATCCCTGAGGTAGAGACGTAGGTCCAAGTGGACTGAACTCTTAAATCTTGGTGTCTTCTTTCATTTATTTTGCTGTTCTATACTTAGCCCATCTGCAGCACAAAACAAGTTTTCAGTTCAAGGGTTTGAAAGGATTTTCAAGTCCTTGAAAACTCTCAGTTTTTTCTTTGTTATATGTTTTGATTCCAAGGACTTGAAACTTATTTCAAGGCCTTTAAATACTCACTGCTTTCTATAAACTTCTTTGAAACCACTATTTTAGCACGAGTTGCAAGAAGTTGCACATACTCTATTGAACCCCCCCCCCTTAGAGTATTGATCCTGCTTTACTACCTACATGAATGTCTTTCCATTGGTATCATAGCTTGTATCACTACATAGATTTGACCATTAGGTGATAATGTGTACTATATGTGATGGTGGTTTCTCTCGGGGAAGAGCTGCTAACAGACCTCCTCTATTCTATGGTGACAACTTTGTGCAATGGAAAGCCCTAATGAAAATGTTCAGCATTGATCAAGATATGGAGTTGTGGGCTATCATTGAGAATGGTACTCACACATTCTACACAGAGAAAGATGGGATTAGAACTCCCAAGACAGAGGATTCACTTTCTGCCTCTGACTTAGAACAATATTCAAAAAATTACAGAGCCATGAATCTCTTATATTGTGTTTTGAGTGCAGATGAATTCAACGGGATTTTAGGCTGCAAGACTGCTAAAGAAATATGGGACAAATTGGTAGTAACCTCTGAAAGAACCAGTCAAGTCAAGCAGACAAAGATCAACATATTTCTTAAATAGTATGAGCTGTTTGAAATTAATGGAGAAGAGACCATCAAGGACATTTTCAAGAGGTTCACTGACATTGTTAACAATCGTGACTCATTGGCAAAATCTTTTTCCAATGAAGAGAAAGTCAGAAAGATTTTGAGAAGCCTTCCTAAAGACAAATGGGAACAAAAAACTACTCCTATTGAAGAGGCTCAAGATCTATCATCACTTCAACTTGATGACTTGCAGGGAAAGATGCTCACACATGAAATTTCCATGAATGAAGTTGATGGAGAACTGCCAAAAAATGTCAAGAATCTAGCCCTTAAGGCTAAGGAGAATATACCATCTCAATGCCTTGAAAATATAGAAGATGATGATGAAGATCCCTTTGCTCTAATTTCCAAAGCCTTGACTAGAATTCTCAAGATGAGGAAGAACTATGGAAATAAAAACTTCATCAGGGATGAACACAAATCCTCCATTAGGAAAGACTGTCCATTAGTAAAACTTCTTCCCATGGTAATAAGTATGAAGTAATGAATTGCTTTGAGTGTGGTGATGCAGGACATCTGATTAAAGACTGTCCACACAAGAAAAGAAAACACTTTCAGAAGAAAGACCATGACAAGAGAAAGGGGGTTGTGATAGCATCTTGGAGCTATCATATTCCTCAAGTGATTCTGAATCTGAAGAAGAGCATGCCAACCTCAGCCTTATGTCCAAGCTTATGATGAATGTTTTGAAAAGAACACTGAGGTAATGGTAAATTTTTTGATTTCAAAACCAATAGATCTCCTCTCTGAATACCTTAAAACAATGCTTTTAAATGAAGAGGACCATCGGAAAGAAATCAGGACTTTACAAGAAAAGATTCATGAGCAAGAAAAAGATAACTTGCAACTTGTTGTCAAGAACCTATCTCTCAAGGCCAAGGAGAATATGTCATATCAAAGCCTTGAAAGTGAAGAAGATGATGATGAAGATCCATTTGCTTTAATTTCCAAAGCCTTGACAAGAATTCTCAAGATGAAGAAGAACTTTAGAAACAAAGACTTCATCAGGGATAAAAACAAACCCTCCAGTGTAAAGACTACAAAGGTGAATCTTCTTCCAATGGTAATAAGCCTAAAGTAATGAATTTCTTTGAGTGTGGTGATGCAAGACATTTGATTAGAGACTGTCCACACAAGAAAAGCAAAAACTTTCAGAAAAAAGACCATGACAGGAGAAAGAGCGCTATGATAGCATCTTAGAGTGACTCAGACTCCTCAAGTGATTCTGAATCTGAAGAAGAAGAGGCCAACCTCTGTCTTATGGCCAAGCATGATGTTCTGGAAAGAACATTGAGGTAATGGTAAACTGTTTGATTTGAAAACCTACAGATGTCCTCTCTGATTATCTTAGAAAAATGATTTTAAATGAAGATGACTATCTGAACGAAATCAGGAACTTAAAGGAAAAGGTTCATGAGCAAGCAAAAGAGAATTTGCATCTTGTTTGTCATGATTATAATCTTGAAATTTCGCAGAAGAAATCTGACAGGGATTTCAAGGCCTTGGAAACTAATTTCAAAGCCTAGAAAACTCAAGTCAAGGAAGTAGTCACTGGGAACTCGCTTTTGAGTGACAGTAATGTTTCTCTAAAACATCAGTCTAATGAATTAAAGGAACAAAGGACTACTCTAGCTAAGAAAATTCAAGAATCCAAGGAAATTATTACCAAACTTGATGGCTTAGAACACAATCTAAACCTGATTCTTGGAGGAAGCTTAACGTCTGTTCACAAAACTGGTATTGGTTATAATCCAAATTTTCCTAGAAAGAACATTACCAGAATTCTGAAGGTTGGAAGCAAAACTTCTCCGAAGTGCCATTACTGCAACAGAATTGGTCATGTTAAGATGACTTGTCATTTTAGAAGAAGAGACCCTCACATAATGAGGAACACTTTTCCAGTTCAACTTGAAGGACAAGTTATACAGATTTGGGTTCCTAAATAGGTTATACACCTAACATGGTTTATCCTGAATATGAATCTAAATTCCACACTTGGTCTAACAGTTGGGTAAGACAGTGAATGATGTTTGCAGGTTTTCACCAAGATCAAAGAACATAAATGGTTTATGGATCATGGTTGCTCCAGACATATGAGTGGCAAGAGATCTTTATTCTCAAAATTAAAAGAGCAATCTGAAGGATCAATCACACTTGGTGACAAAGGAAAATGCAACATATTTGGTATTGGTAAAGTTGGTACAGATTCTGAAAATTCTATTTCTAATGTTCATTTAGTTTATGGCTTGAAATTTAATTTGCTTAGTGTATCTCAGTTATGTGACAATGGTATAAAAGTCATTTTAGACAAATAGAAATGTGTGATGAAAAATGAGAAATCTAGAGTTTGCATGCTCAATGCCTCAAGGTCAAACAATGTTTATACTTTGCACACTAACAAATTTGCAGGAGAAAGTCTGAAGTGTCTCAAGGCCTTGAAAGAGGATTCAAAGATTTGGCACACAAATCTTGGAGACATTAGATTTCACACTTTGAACAAGTTAGTTGCTAAATACCTAGTAAGAGGTATACCTCCTATCAAGTTCAAGGATGAAGAGGTATGCAAAGCCTACGCTCAAGTTAAACAGACAAGAAGTTCATTCAAGCCAAAGAACTTTGTATGTACTACTAGACCCATTGAATTACTGCATATGGATCTCTGTGGTCCAATGAGAACTCCAACTCCAAAGGGTAAGAAGTACATGTTAATCATTGTATATGATTTTTCTAGATTTACTTGGGTGATGTTTCTTAGAGACAAATTTGAAGCTCTTTCTGAATTTTTAAAGCTTTGTAAAGAACTTCAAACTTTGAAAAACCTGTCTATTGCTTCTATTAGAAGTGACCATGGTAGAGAATTTGATCAACTTGAGTTTGATTTATTTTGCGCTAAGCATGGCATCTCTCACAACTTATCTTCTCCTAGAACTCCTCAACACAATGGTGTTGTTGAAAGAAAGAACATGAATCATGAAGACATGTCATGGACAATGCTTCCAGAGAACAAGTTGCCAAAATCATTCTGGGAAGAAGCTGTCAACACTGCCAACTATATAGTTAACAGGTGCTTGATTAGGCCTATCTTGAAGAAGAATCCATATGAGCTTTTCCAAGGAAGAAAACCAAGCATCTCTTACTTCAGACCTTTTGGTTGCACTTGTTATGTTCACAACAATGGTAAGGACATTCTTGGTAAGTTTGATGTCAGAAGTGATGAAGGTATTTTTCTTGGTTATTCTTTGACTAGAAAGCTTACAGAATCTATAAAAAAGAACCAAGATTGTTTAAGAAAGCATTCATGTTATTTTTTATGAAAGCTATGATGGTTCTTTGAGTGAAAGTTTTAAACAAGGGCGAGTCAGAAGATGAAGCTGAGCCTTCAAATGGTTCCAAGGAAAGCTTGCAAAAAAGAAGAGTTTTCAAGGCCTTGAAAATGAGTATCAAAGCCTTGAAAAAGAAGCTCAGGAGAATCAAAGTGAACAAGTTACTACTTCAAGTTCTCGAAGACCTGAGAAGCTTCCTGGAGAAACTGAACCATGGACACCAATGAAGAGATTCAAATATCTTTCATCTCATCTAACTGACAACATTATATCTGATCCATCCACTGGTACACAAAAAAATATCACAATTGAAGAACCTATGTGCTATCAATGTTTTTGTCTCTCTTATGGATCCTAAGAATGTAAAAGAAGCATTACCAGAAGAATACTGGATCATTTCAATACAAAGTGAACTCAATGAATTTGAGAGGAACAAGATATGGAATCTGGTTCCACCTCCTAAAGATCAGTTTGTCATTGGTACCAAATGGGTCTTCATAAACAAGTTAGATGAAAATGGTAAGGTAATCAGAAACAAAGCAAGACTGGTAGCTCGAGGCTACAGTCAGGAAGAAGTTATGCTTTATGAGGAGACTTTTGCTCCTGTTGCAATATTAGATGCAATTAGAATGTTACTTGCATTTGCATCTCACAAAAATATGAAACTTTTTCAAATGGATGTGAAATGTGCTTTTCGAAATGGATACTTGCAAGAAGAAGTCTATGTTGCTCAACCCCCTGCTTTTGAAAATGATGAGTTTCCAAACTATGTTTATAAACTTGACAAAGCTCTTTATGGTTTGAAACAAGCTCCAAGGGCTTGGTATGAAAGAATGTCAAAGTTTCTACTTGAAAATGATTTCAAAAGAGGATTAGTAGATAGAACCCTTTTCATAAAGACTCGTGAGAAAGATATTCTAGCAGTTCAAGTATATGTTGATGATATTCTATTTGGAGCTACTAATAATTCTCTTTGCAAGGATTTCTCAAGTCTTATGAGCAGGCAATTTGAAAAGATTTTGATGGAAGATATCAACTTCTTTCTTGGACTTCATATACATCAAATGAAGAGAGAAATCTTTCTGCATCAGAACAAATACACCGAGGACTTGTTAAACATGTACAATATGTCTCACTCCAAGGCGGCAAAAACCACTATGAGCTCCTCACTATCATTAGACAAAGATAAAAATGGTAAGGATGTGAATGTGAAAGAATACAGAGGTATGATTGGATCTTTTCTATATCTCACTGCAAGAAGACAACTTATCATGTTTTGTGTATGTTTATGTGCTAGATTTCAAGTTGATCCTAAAGAATCACACTTGGTTGTTGTCAAAGGAATATTCAGATATCTCAATGGTACCATAGACTTAGGGATTTGGTATCATAAACAAGCGAATTTTTCTTTTTATGGCTATTCAGATGCTAACTTTGCAGGCTACAAAGTGGATAGAAAAAGCACACCAGGGTGTTGCCAATTTCTTGGGACATCACTGACAGCTGGCATTCAAAGAAACAAAATTTTGTAGCCTTATCAACAGCAGAGGCTGAATACATATTAGCTGGTGCTTGCTGTTCACAAGTGTTATGGATACCTCAGCAAATTGAGAAATCTTGGATTTGATTTCAGAGATATTTCTATCAAATGTGACAACACCAGTGCAATATCAAATACAAATAATCCAATTTAGTATTCAAGGACCAAACACATAGATGTTAGACATCACTTCATCTGAGATCGTGCTGAGAAAGGTGATGTTACTCTTGAATTTGTGTCTACTAACATGCAATTGGCCGATATTTTCACTAAACCACTGCCAGAGGATAGATTCTCAGCCTTGAGATTAGAATTGGGCATGCTAAATAAAGAAGCATTGGTTTACGGGGAAAATCGGGTAAATTACAGGTGAGTATTATTTGGTTCAAATTTTTAAACTGATTTCAAAGCCTTGGAAATCTTTTCAAAGCCTTGATTTTTATCTGATTCAGTTGTTTAGCTTTTCAAGGACTTGAAATCCTTTCCACAGCCTTGAAAATAAATTTGTATGTTGTTTAGTCAATAATCTGCATCTTTCAATGTTGGGTGTTATCTCTGTAGATAATTGCTCAAAATTGTTTTTACTTTTAAAATTAATTTCTTTTCAAAATCAGTAATATATGATGTCCTTTCCACGTCACACACACACACAATTTTGAATATAACTGATTCTGCACATCTTTAAAGATCTGGAAATATTATGTTTCCTTTTCAAACTCAAACTCTTCAGTATTTATCTCTTTTCTCCTCTCCATCTTTTTCGTACTACTCCTACTTCTCTCTTCTAGACTCTGAAACCCTAACGAGCACGAGGAGAACTTCTCATATAATAAAGATGGCTGGAGGTTCAAAGAAAGTTTCTGAAAAGAAGAGGAATACTGCAGATGAAGAGGTTCAAAATCTCAGTGATGATTCAAGTTCCAGAACCACAAGTGCATAAAAGGCCCCTTCTCCTCCAAAGAAGAAGATCAAGAAGGATCATACTCCAACTTCTTGCAAGAAGAAAAAAAACAGATTAGTCTACTCCATAGAAACAACCAGAAGAACAGTTTTCCAGTCCTAAGAAGGTCAAGAAGCCTACAAAAGCAGAAAAGGAAAATGGAAAGCCATAGAGGAAGAACACAAGAAAAGAACTGCAGATCTATTCAGAGAAGCAACAGTCCCTTGGTAAGAAATCAAGAATTAACAGCAAGTGTTTTTGTTTCTAATGTTGCTAGAGGACAATGGTTAGATGGTTTTGCTTATACATCAGTAGCCATGGTTAGTGTTAACATTTTGAGAACCATGAAACTGGAGTGTATTAAGAGGTTGAAGAAAATCTCCCTTTGAAAAGTCTTAAACTCTCCGCAAGTTTCATACGCTATGCTAACCAGGCTTTTCTATCTGAACATGAAGCAAATTAAGACTGTAAGTTTGGTGATTCAATCCAAAGTGGCTGGTGTTAACATGGAGTTAGATCACTCATAATTTGCCAATGTTTTAGGCTGGCCCAAGAGGTACAACACAGACAACTATCCCAACAAGAGTGAAGCCTTGAAACTGGCTAGGTAAGAATTCTTTTTACCCAATGTCTCTACCTCCTCTAAAAAGTTGACACACTCTGTGCTAATTGTTGAAGCCAAAGTCCTATTTACAATCTTGATGAGGTGTGTAGTGCCTAAGGAGAATTCCAAAGAGTTGCTGACTAACAAGGTGTTGTACTTGATGTATTTGATCATGCATGAGTATGAGATTGATCTTCCTTCAATTGTGATGGAACATATGCTTTACTCCCAGACAAAGGAAAGAACAGCACCCTTTACCTTATGCCAACCTAATTTATGCCTTCTTTCAACACCTTGAGATTCCAAATGACAGAGAAGAAACTGTTACCACTGGTTTTGGTATGCTTGCTGAGAAAAACTTTGAGAGGATTGGAATTATGAAAACCAGTGAGGGTAATTGGAAGTTGTACTCATATATGTATGAGGAAGAACTGCAATCTAAGAAATTTCCAAAGCCCAAGGCCTTGACCTCTCCTTCAAACCTCCCTCTGAATCTCAAGACCTTTCCATGGTATTTCAAAGACTTGATGTTTAGGAGAAGGATGTGGTTGAATTGAATGAAAATCAACATGAGTTTGGCACTGAGTTCAAGCAAGTTAGGCATATGGTTGAAAGCATTTTCAAAAGCATCAATGTGCTCCATATGGAAGAAGAAGTCTCTCAGGCTGCAGAGGGATCCAAGAAGGCTGGTTGAATCAAGGATTTGTTTGGTGACCATACTACTCAGGATGAGGCTGCAGGGGTGGTGGACAAAGGGAAACAAGTAGTTAAGAACAAGGTGATGAAGAACATGAACAAGATGATGCTGAAAGTCCAGTCTCAAGAATGTTTCTCAAAGATCTTAAGAAGAAGAAACAGAAGGCACCCATTCCAGAGTTAGTGACTGAGCCAAATCTTTTTGATGATCAGGTGATTGGTGATACTGGTGATAAAGCTGCTCAAGAAGAGGAAAAAGAAGGATGATAAGGATGATGAAGAAGACAGTGGTGAAGCAGAGCCAAAGGGAGATGGAGACTCAACCCCTAATTCTTGCCTCTTTTGTCTATCTTTTTCAAGGCCTTGAACTCCTTTTCAGAGTCTTGAAAAAATCTATTTTGAAAAAATCTGCTTTTCAAACCTCTATTGTTTTGCATTTAATTTCCAAACTCTAATCCAACATTTTCTCAATCTTTTTTTGATGAAAGTCAAAAAGGCAGAGAAAAACCCAGATTTATTTGTTGCTTTTTAGACTAGCTTAGAGATCTGGTTTCAGGAGGAATTGCAGCTTAATAAGTTGGATTATTTGGATATTTTGTGTTACAGTTTATCTTCATGATTACTCTGCTATGCTCTATCGAATATTTTTTGCAGAGAGTCAGACCTTAAAAAGATTGTGGTTTTGTCTTTCATCAAGGGGAGATTTTAATTTCAACCTGTTTCAAAGGCTTGAAACAGACAAGCTGTTTCAAATCTCGAAACTGTTTTCAAAGGTTTGAAACATACAGTGCAGTATAAAGCATGAATTTAGGAGGAGCTTATGTTCCTGATCTGATTCCCAAACCCCTATGCTTGGTTATATGTATTTTGATGATGAAAAAAAATAATTTTGATGCTCTAAACTGTTGTTAATTAATCTGTTAGAACATGTTTTTTTGCACGAAAAAGTTATTACCTATTTTGCAGGGGTCAATTGCCTAAACTGTGTTCTTGCAGAAAAGGAAACTGGATTGGTAGATTGATTATGTGCTTATGCAAACATGTCTGGACCTTCCTAACAAACTCGGCTACAAGATCAAGTCAATACCCTTGAAGATATTGAGCAACTAGCCATCGAGAAGAGTTGTTAGACAAGTCAAGATTTGCAGCAATTTTTTAGGAAAGTTTGTTATGAAAAGATCTTGAATATCTGCTATTCGAACAAGTTGCATAAGAGGGAATGACAGAAGATTTTCAACGGATAAACAAACACAGAGACTCGAAACATTCTCAGTATTGACATGAAACATGGAAGGATATTCATTTCACACAATTCATTCCTGAAAAGATCACTGCACACTCAACTACTTCATCAGTTCTCAGTGTTCTTCTTTCTGATCTATATTTGTATATCATATAGATAATATTTGCTACATATTATTCTCGTGAGTTTTCAAAGTGAACAATAGAGAATTCTTGTTGAATCAGTTAGCTAGAGCAGGTACTATATAGGTTAGTGAGAACCACTAGCTGTAATAGAGTAAGGGAACTCTATGTGGACTGAAAATCCTGCAGGGATCAAATTCCTGAGATAGAGATGAAGGTCCAAGTGGACTGAAACTCTATAAATCTCTGTGTATCTTGCATTTATTTTGTTGTTCTATACTTAGCCTATCTGCAGAACAAAACAGGTTTTCAGTTCAAGGGTTTGAAAGGCTTTTCAAAGCCTTGAAAACTCTCAGCTTTTTCTTTGCTATCGGCTTTGATTACAAGGACTTGAAACTTATTTTAAGGCCTTGAAATACTCGCTCCTTTTGATAAAATTCTTTGAAAACACTCTTTTATCACAAGTTACACAAAGTTTCCATACTCTATTCAACCCCCCCCCCTTCTAGAGCATTGATCATGCTTTACTACCTACATTACTATCTTTCATAAACTCATGTTGGGTGCTAGTATATCAAATGGATAGCAATTTTTGAGCATCTTCTTCAATTTTGAATCCCCCAGGAGCCATTATTCATCACTAATCCATATGCCTTCTCAAGAACTTCATGAAAATGAGTAGTAAATTCTACATATTTTTATCTACATCATGATTTTGTTCATTAACTCCTCATTCTTGTGATTTCATGGAAAAAATTTAGTTGTATGTTAGTAATTCATCATTTTTACGACAAAATTTTAGCATTGATCATCTCTTTTGTATGAGGGCATGGTGGATTTATGGTTGCATGTTCTTGATTCATCACCTTCTTCATGATCTAGACACATGCATGTAAAAAAATGAGTTTTTTTAGTTTACGTATATGGTTTAGATCTTTTGATAGTCTAATTTCATATCTTGGTGGAGTATCTCTTGCATGCAACAAGTTTTTCAATTGTAGAAAACCTTAAAGTTCATGATTTGAGTCTATTTTCACGAAATTGAGAAAAATACTTAAAATTTTAGAAAGTAGTGAAAAATATGTGGTTTGTGTATTTTCACATGCAAATCATTTAGTAAAATCCTTAGAGTCATTGTACTTATATTTAATTTTTGATCGGCCAAAATATGGGGCTGTTTTGCGATCTGTCCAACCCGAGATTAGAGAAGTTTTTCATCGATTTTATGTATTTATTCTTGTCCATGTCTTACCAAATGTATTTATTATTTTTCACGTCTTTACTAAATTTGGATATGTTGTTCTCAGGGGTGTTATCTACCTACAGTTAAAAATTTCATAATTTTTTGATTTTATATGTGTTGACTTGTCGGCTTCATGATGCTTGTGTGCTCCCATGTTGCATGTATGCTAGACGACTTGAAACTAATGTGGAACATATGTTGGTGATTGCTTTTAGAATGTAAGAGTTGTGTAATTATGTATATAAAAGTTTTTATGAGCCATTGTATGATACTTAGAATCTTTCCCAAGTTATGCTCTGTTCAAGTTATGAGTCGAGAGGCTAAATGATATTTATTTCCAAGTTCAACCTTGATTTATTTTAGATCATTCCATTTATGTTACAAGTTAATTTTGGTTTTCATGACGAACCCAACTGAATTTGTCAATTACGATTCCGCAAAGCTTTTCGAATAAAATTTTAGTCACGACTTTTAAAATTAACTTGTTTATCTTCTTGACGAGTCAACGCCTCACTGGCATGTCGCGCCCTCCTCCCGCCAATATAAAGTTTGATCGTCGCCTAATCGGTATCTTCGGAAGGGAGATGTGACAGTAGGTATGCCAAATAAGTTGGAGGCACTAAGGGGCATAAGGGAAAGTTTCCTTAACCCAAAAGGTTGGACGAACTAGTTTCGTAAATTTCAATCCAGTTGTGTCTCGCTTTATTACCCCATCATCTTAAATTTTATTTTGTGAATGCTTATTCTCATAAGTTCTCTAACATTTGAAAATGACAAAGAAACCCACATATATAAGTACAAAATCTCACAAATTTTTATTGCACTACGATGGTCTCAAACTTGTCTTGTGCCTCCCTCGCCTTATCTGTCTATGCAACTCTATACACAAACTAAAAATTCAGACTTCACAAATTTACCAACTTCCTTACCATTACCAAGAAGAATAATCACCAAAAACAAGTCTAATATGGATTATAAGATCCAAACTACTCCCTTCTTCTACTGGAAGCTCCCTAGAATCAACAAGTAAGAGCAGTGCCGAAGAAACAAAATGATTGATCTTCTTTAAAAATATTATAATCCTTATTAATAGTAACGACCAATTTGTGAATGTTTCTATTTTTGAAATAAATGATTTTACTGTTATTCAGATAATACTTTTGAATTTTAGAAATTAAGGGGCTATGTTTTGTCTTTGTTGGAGTTTGGAAGTCTTGGTTCTTGAGTATAAAAATTGGGTGAGGCATATTGTGTTTATAAATGTGAATCATATTACCAAAACACTTGTTTTTTTATTTGTTCTGGGCCGGTTTTTTGTTAAGGAAAAAGAATATAATAGAGCGGAAACTCGGTCAGTTACAGCTGGAGGGTTCATCAGACCCAATGTCCCTGTTAATTGCATTTACTAACCATTCTGAACCTTCTCGATTCCACTCCATTTCAATCAGCATTTCCCTATCATGTTGTGCTAACGCATGTGCTGCCTTGTTTCTCTCTCTCCTCTCAAATTTGATTTTTAGATCTGCAAATCCGTGTGTCGTTTTCGCCATTTCTGCTCCCAGATCATCAACATCTGACAGATCTTAGATGATTTGTCCATTGAAAGAACTATGAATCTCGTCTACTATGATTTTTGTGTCTCCTTCCAAGTAAAGATTTTGGAACTCCGTCTCAATTGAGAATTTCATTTCCGATGTTGAATTAAGTTTTGGATTTCTTTTTAGTGAAATTCAAAATATTTATTTTTTATTGTTGAGAAAAGATTTCAAGTGGATTTGGTGGAGATCACTTATATTTTGGTTAGAAGTTGGACACTTCTCATCTTCATATGAATTTTCAGCTCCACCATTGGGTCAAAATCGTCCTAGCAGCACACCCATAATTGTGAATACCGTTCTGTGCCGGTCCGGAACGGCCGGAACCTTCAGTTTTGAAGGCAAAACGGAATAGATCTCCTACCAATTCGTACCAGTGTATATGTCGGTCCGTTCAGGAGTGTTCCATCAAAATCCGGCTTGGATCGGGAACGTTCCGTGTGCATTTTGAAAATATTATTAAAGTGTTGTTCCTGTGATTCGAACCTGTGACTAACCCACGAATTATTGATGGAACAAACGACTAGGCCAAAGACTTGTTCATATATCTGATCATGTTTTACTAACTTGTACTCTTTAGTTGCATTATTTATTTTATTGATATCTTGACATTTTGAACTCAAATACTACTAATTAAAGCAAGTAATCAATTTTTGTGTTAAAAAACTCAAAATGTAATTATAATAAATCTCATGAGTATAATTGTATGTGTATTGTTTTTACCAAATTTTAAATTTGAAAATCACTTACTTTTTATAGAAGTTTCTTTTCTTATGAGAAGATTTTTTCTAGAAGTTTCAAATCACATATAGATAAAATAATAATTTTATTGTAATCTGTATAATGTGAAAATAGATGAGAATGTCAATAAACATTGAAAAAATTGCATTTTGATGTTGCTATGGGGAATTTTATATATTATATATGTTATATATATATAGTAAAAAAGTGTGGTAAATCCGGAAGGGATCGTCGTTCCTTCCGGATCCGGGATTGTTCCGTTCCCAAGAGTAAAACGGAACGGGAACCGAACGATATTCACAACTACGAGCCCACCATAAACTTTCAAATGAGAAAAGACGCATCCTCAATAACTAAAGAATCGGGCCCAGCCCACTTTACTAGGCGATCCATTTATGGATTTAGCAAATTGATGTTAAAACAACGTTTATGTATGAAAAATGTTTGAATAGATGCCTTAGAGGCAATCTTATTTAGTATGAACATTTTTTTAGGTAGGATATTCATTTTATTATTTATGGAGATATTTAATATAATGAAGTCCTTAGATTACAAATGTGTTGTTTGTCTTAAATATCCCTAGTCGATTATACTGATTTATAGGACAATCAACTATAGACTAGTATGTGGATAGATTGATATGCAAATATCAAGTCTAGCACATGTGTATGAATTAGGAGTAATGTCATACTGGATTGACCCACAACGAGAAGGTTGCATACAAGTTATGTAAAGTCACACGTGCTTCTCGTAGTGACAGTGATATTGTGATACTTAGACTTGAAGTCACTAGATCCTCTAGTTGTGGAATTGTGTTTTGATATCGTCAAACGCTACATTGTAACTGGGTAGTAATAAAGGCGCATATCGGACACATTAGGAAGCAAGCTTAGGGTGCATTTGGTAGAGTGGTTTTTTGTGGGTTTTTTTGGTTTATGGTTTAAAAACCAAATGGATTGTCGAAAGTGTTTGTTTGTAGTGGTTTAAGAACCCGTTTTTAATCTAGTTTTGTTGTCATTTTGTCTTGGTGAAAAACCCGTTTTTTTGTGGTTTTTCTTTTTGTTTATTTCCATGACACACAAATACGATATTACCCTCACTTTTTAAACGTATTAAAATGAAAATATCTTCTCAATTGGTAGCTCTCAGACTTCTTAACCATCAATGTAATTAAAAGGTTGCATGAGTTTTTTCCTATATTTTTGGCATAAATAGTTTTTTTCCACAAAACTCAATTCTTGCATATTTCAGATGATACATTTTATGTAAAATGTTCTTATTATTTAGGATCAACAATTTTTGTGGTGTTCTTTCCTTACTTGTTTTTTTTTTTTTTTTTTTTTTTGTTATTCGTTACTCAACGTGACATCGAGTTTGAACGAAATTTGAAGAAATCGATAACTTTCTGTTGAACTTAAGTATGTTAATTTTTTGGATGTCACACAACTATTGATTTGTTCTTCAATTTGTTACTTAAATGAAAACGTTGAAGCTCATGAAATCGTGAACTTTTTTACATTGCATTTGTTCCTGTTGAATCTGTAAAAGAAAAATAAGCGGAGGGTATCTTTGTAATTTAATCTACATCAATCTAGTTTAAAAATTAGTACCAAGCAAATTTCTTCAGTTTCCAAACACATTGGTTTAAACAGAATCTCTAAAAAAACCCAAAAATAAATAAATAAATAAAAAAAATCCACCACAATCTAAAAACTAGATTTTCCACCAGAAACCATTCTACCAAACTCACCCTTAGAGATGGTAGTGAGGTAGATAGAAATTATCTCTCCCACATAACGGGAGAAAATATCCGCGACCACTCGAGGGGTAGTGCTTGTAGAATGTCTGGGCAGACTCAAATAAATCAATATGGGATATTGATGTTATCTACATGGATAAGACTATTCCCAGGATCGAGAAACTTTGGATTGGATATACGAGTGTGACTTGTATGTCTCTTGCACAATCCCGATATAGAGACAAAGGGATGAGACAATATAGTCACAAGATTTGTTGAATTACTGACTATTTATATTAGTTGGGTGGCATGGATGTTTTGCTAGACACCGCTCCATGTTAGTAATCGTTACTACCAACTAAGTACGAACCTATGGGGTCACGCGCCATATGGATTAAACTAGACTTGGGAATTAATTAATATGATTAAAAATTAAAAGGATCAATACGCAACCACTTGCAAACTTAGTAGGACTAATTTGCAAGATGAACTAATCCATGTAAGGACATGATTAGGAGAGGGGCTAATATGTAGTTAACAAGGAGTTGTTGGACTATATAAAGGGACCCCTAGCTTATTTTTCTTACTAATGCTCATATCCTACATTGAGTAAGAGAGAACAAAGCAAGGAGAGAGAACAACACTAGAGGGCCGAACCCCCTAGTGTCGTCCACTACCCCGTCGGCCACCAAAGAGAGGTGCGGCCTCTTCCCTTCGTTCGTTTGCGTGATTATTCTTCCTCCTTCAATCCATTGCAAGCACATCGGATTGAAAGGACTCTAGACTTGATCATAGGAGTGGACTATCCGTAGAGACATTAACACTATCTCACGTGTGAAGTCATCCAAGGAGACAAACAAGGTATTTGATACTACATCCTTTATTATCGATGTCTAGTCTTGTGATCCTTGGAGGGTCTTGTGCGAATCTTTATTTTGTTTTATTCCGCTGCGTAATCTGTTACAAAAACCTACAGAAACCTCCTTGAGGATGTGTACATGACACAACCAAAGGGTTCTTAGGATCAGAGCATGCCGACAAAGTGTGTAAGTTTCAACAATCCATTTATGGATTGAAGCAAAGCTTCTAGGAGTTGGAATCTACGTTTTGATGATGCAGTCAAAGAGTTTGTCTTTATCAAGAACGAAGATGAACCTCGTGTCTACAAGAAGGTTAGTGGAGCTCTGTTGTATTTCTGGTCTTGTTTGTGGATGGCATACTACTCATTGGAAACGATGTTCCTACCTTGCAATTTGTTAAAGATTGGATAGGGAATCGCTTTTCGATAAAATACTTAGGGGAAGCAGCTTATATACTTGGTATCAAGATCTATAGGGATAGATCAAGGAAGTTTATCGGCTTAAGTCAAAGTACATATATAGACCAGATGTTGAAACAGTTCAACATGCAAGAATCAAAGAAAGGATTCTTTCCCATGTCGCATGGAGTCACCCCTACGAAGGCTGACTCTCCTTCCAATCAGATTGAGAACGACCGCATGAGTAAGATACCAGACTCTCCTTCCAATCAGATTGAGAACGACCACATGAGTAAGATTCCATACGTGTCGGCTATTGGATCTATCATGCACGCCTTGTTACGTACTAGACCAGATATGTCATACGCTTTGAGTATGACAAGCAGAAACCAGTCCAATCCAGGCGAGAGGCACTGAATTGTGACACGATTTCTCACGTGTTACCGCAAGTGCACGGTTCAAGTAATATAGGGTTGGTATTTCAACCCCGAGTTATCGATCCCACGAGGACAGTGTTACTGCTTAATCAGAAACTAGGCTTAAAGAGTAAAAACATAAAAAGTAAAAGGGGGAATTTCTAGTTGATTTATCTAAACTAAGTACTGAACATAAAAACAGCATTAAACAGTATTTTCGGTAATTTTCTGGAAATATATTGAAGTAGGAAACTGATAAATTAAAGATCTAGGCTCCAGGATCCCCTAGGGTTACTATTCAGCTTTTCCAGTTTTTCTCAATTCAGAAACACACAGCAGTTTAGTTTATGCCAGCATACCATTGATACAATCTCCTCTCGGTCTCAAGTACCTGTCACTCTCCTTCAGATTTCGGGTCCTCTCGGTCCACCTAGATCTGCAGGTTTGTTCTAAATCTGCTAGGGTTACAGGTTCTCCTCTCGGTCTCCCCCTAAACGTCTAGTAGTTGGTCTAATGCTTCTGGGCTAGCCCCCTGATTCTCTTCACCTCTCGGTCCATCAAGGCAGAGTACTAAACCTGTCTTCTCTTCCTAACTCTCACTGGCCACTCTAGCGCACCAGATCCTGTCTGTAGCAATCTAGGTTCGCGACTCCGTTCATGCATAAATAGTAAAAACCAAAGACAGAATAATAAACAAAACTTCTACTGTATTAAGATTTAAACAATCATGAATTTGAAGTCGAGATAAACTAAGTTGCTGAAATCATAAACCCGAGGTTCACCGAGAACCTAGGTAAAAAGTCTAGCTAATAAAAACTAACATAAGAAGAGAAGAGAATCAAACAGGTGACAGAAATCTGGCAATTTCCGGGACTGTTCCGATGCTCCTGCTTCTGCTGTGTCTGACTCTGATTCTGTGTATTCTGTGTATCCTGTGTTGTATATGTTATATCCTGAAACTGCTGGGCGGAGCTGCTTTATATACTGCTGAAGTTTCCATAGTCCTGTGCTGAAATTCCTGTTCTGTCCTCAATTCTGGCCGCCTTTGACTTTTCTGACGAAGTTTGACTTTTTCCACCGTCTTCAGAAAATTCTGGAAATCTTGACGTGCGTTTGAACGCACATTCTTAGAGTTGACGTTTTGACTTTGACTTCCGTTGACTTTTTGGGTGTGCGTTTGAACGCACATACTTGGTCTTCTGCTTGACTTCTGCCTGATTCTTACCTTTCTGAAATTTGAAGTTTCCTGCGTTTGAACGCAGGATGTGCGTTTGAACGCACAACACTTAGTCATTTTCTGGCCAGTTTTCCCTGTCTTCTGCTGCTACACTGTGCTGTGCGTTTGAACGCACAATGTGCGTCTGAACGCACATACTTAGCCAATTTTCTGCACTTTCTTGCGTTTAGCCAATTTTCGCCCTTTTTCGGCCTCCGGGACTTACTTTTTGCGTTTGGCCACCAATCTTGCATGCGGACATAAGTTGTTTTTGACTTTGGGGCTGCGTTTGAACGCACATGTGCGTCTGAACGCACATCAGCGACAGCTCCAACTTCAAAATGTCGTAACTTCTTCGTACGATCTCCGATTTGGCTCCGTGACCTATCGTTGGAAATCTCTTGAAGTCTACTTTCATTTGCCACTGGTCTCACTCCAAAATTCATTATAGAACTCAAGATATGGTCAAAACAGTGGAGACTGGTCATTCTAGCTTCTCCAACTTTGCGTCTCTTTACTCCGCTTTAGCTCCCGTTGCTTCCGAAGTTCGTTTCATGCCTCAAATCAACCACTAAGCATCCGTTCCTGTCACGACAACATGAATAACCATACCAAGCGATTATATATGTCATTTAATATCAATTTATGCACGAAAACGCCCGGATTTCTCAATTAAGCTCAAACTTATCTTTTTCATACTACGGAGGCTTTGTCGGCTAAAACGTGCTCAATCTTATGGAAACTCAAATTAATAAATTCTAATATAATCTCTCAGACAACTAATAAATGGGATTTATCAAATACCCTCGCACTGAACTTTGCTCGCCCCGAGCAAACTTCAGCTGTATACTACCACTGCATACTATCCCGAACCAATCCAGAGCGTTGTAACTGCATTTATTTAAAAACAGTACAAATACTATAAAAACAGTTTAACTTTTTGGTGAGACTGGGAAATTTATTCAACTCAAACTGGACATCATCAATCTCTCATATTCCCCTAAACTTTTGAAACTGCAGTAATCGGAAGAACTCGCGGCCAGCCTAGGTTAGGAACAAGCACGAACACTACTTACTTCTGCTTTGGCACGCAAACCGAACATATCCCTAACGCACACCTTCCGTGCTTTTACTTTGGATGTAATGTAAATCTGTCGGCTTTGGGATGGTAGGATAAGTCATTTAGAAGGGAACTCCTAAACGTCACAGCACACTCACAAGTACCCAAATCTCACACTCCCTCACCAAGAAGACAGAAACTGACCCAAATCACCTAAGATTCTAGACACTCAATTTCCTTAATCTTGGTGTAAATGCCCTTATCGCGGCCACAACTGTGAAAGAATGCGAACTATTTATAAAATTTCCCTGGCCTGGAGTTTTGAAATAAAAATCAAGTAAGCACCCTGAAACTCTGCCTTTGTTGTTTTTTTTTTCTTTCCTTTTTCTTTTTTTTCTTCTTTTTTTTCCGATTTCTTTTTTTTTCAATGTGGGGCAACACATAAATAACAATAATATAAACCAGGCCAGTTCTGCAATAAACCAAAAATGTGAGGTAGCAGAAAAATACTGTAAATAAAATCTGAAACGACCACCCCCACACTGATCCAAACCATGTAGTCAATCTCTAAAATAATCGCGCTTTTCTAATCGAACCTCCTCACTCCAAGGTTGTCTAACTAGTACAGCGCGTCCTCCAAATAACCCTGTCAACCCAAGTCCCCCATGTCGTGCGGAAAATGTCACGCACTACGGCTCTCCTCTTGTGCTCACGGTGTAATGTCATGAGTCACCGTCACACCGAAGTGTGCTGCCGTCACTATCTCACCCTTACACACCCTCAGATATAACGATGAAGCTCATCCACTATCAAATATAACAAATCTGTTCTACCCCATAAAATCCTCCAACTCAACTCCCTCGTGCCATGACGCATAGGAAAGGTGAAAATACTAACAATGATGCGAGTATCAAAAAACGGCTTCCTAGGTCAAAAAGGGTACCAAGAAAAGGGATAACGGATCAATGGGGCTCACTAGTGGACCTAAGGTGCGAGACAGGACGTGAGGTCCCCTATGGCCTATCACTCCACCAAATGATGTGGTGACCGTGAAGGCGGGTTGACGACTACCTGGTGACGGTGGTCTGGCAGCTAGTAGGATACATAGCTCGGGAGACAGCTACTTGCATTTTCTGAAGTGCATTGGCTCTATAAATCCCCTAGACAGATTCTCGCAGCTCTTCCTCACTTCAGTTCATCAATTTTCGGGAAATTTTCTATCATTAAGCTCTCTCCAGTTTTAAGCTAAATATGTTGCCCATTCTCAAAATTTTAAATTTTTTAATTCTTTCAGTATAATAAAACTAATGCAGTTACAACGCCACCACCCCCACACTGGATGGTGCCATGCCCTCATGGTACTAATCATCAGGCACATAATCTGGATTGGATGAGCTGGCGTGCCTCATCTACTGGGATCGGGACGACCTAATGCTAGACCGACCGACTGACTTATGGCCTGATAGAGCCACTGGCTTGCTGGCTCGAGACTGGCTGTCAATCGACCAGCTGATAGTATACTCAGAAAAATAAAGCGAGAGATAGAAATTGAACCTGTGTACCCGAAGTCAGTTCGTACAGGTGCTGACTTTTCTGCAGATTCCGGCAGAGAAGGACCGTTGGCCGGTCGCCGGAAAATTTCTCAACGGAAGCTGCCAACCTCCCGGGCTCTGTTGCGCTCTTCAAGTGTGCAATCCCCAAGCACCATCGTGTGTGACAATGTGCTCCCATATGGTCGAGTGTATTTTCGTACACCGGGGTCGATTGCTCCGTTTTTGCTGAAAATTGTTCCTGAAAAATCCCCAACTCATACGAGTCCCTTTGAAGGTCGAGTGCATCCTGTGCATCGGGGTCGATTCTTCAGGATTTTTTCAATCTGCCTTTTTCTGGCAGGCTGCCACTGAACGTCAGTCTGCATCTGGATGCTGACAGCGAGCCAATTTCTGTACTTCAGCTTCCTGTAACCTGTTTCCTGAAACTTTCTGCATCTAAACATTAGCTCACCCTCATCTCTCCTCTCAGAATTTATTAAACAGTAAATAATTTAATAATTGAAACCAACTCCTAGGTTGGGTTACCTCCCAACAAGTGCTTGTAATTTAAGGTTGACGGCCCGACCCTGGTACCTCAACATTTGAGAAATTTGGAGGCTTCTTTATCTCTCCACTTCTTCTTCTTCCACCATCTCTTCTCATTTGAGAAATTTGGAGACGTCAAGTGTGTAGCCCAAAGGTTCAGGAAAACCATGTAGATGATGAGCAAAGCGGGTAGAGATAAATGAATGGGTAGAACCAGAATCAATAAGAGCAAGGGCAGGAGTTGAACTAATCAAAAAGGTACCTGCCACCACTGATGCTGATGCTTGGACATCTCCTGGGACAAGTGCAAAAGCTCTCGCTTGGCGGTTTGGGTTAGGTTGATGGACAGAGACACTCGCCCCTTGGCTTCCTCCAGTCCTTTGGCTGTTCCTAGGACACTCTCTAGCATAGTGACCAAGTTGCTTGCAGTTATAACACGCTCCATTGAAATCACCACATGGCCAACCCATATGGTACCTCCCGCACTTGGTGCATGCCTTGTTGCCATTACTCGCATTACCAGTTTTCCCACTTCCGCTCTGACCAGAATTACCACTCCTAGTGGGACCAAACCTCTTAAATGTGTTTGAGTTTCTTGGGCCTAAACTATTTTCATTCCTCGAACTACTGGTACCCCCTTTAGTCTTACTTCTTCTAGTGTCCCTCTGCTTGATGGCCTCCATGATACCCTTCTCTGCTAAAGTAGCTCGCTCCACAAGTATGTCATAGTCGTTGATTCCCAATAACTCGATCCTAGTTCGAATTCCGGGACGCAACCCTGCTTCAAATTTCCTAGCCCTCCTTTCCTCGGTATCCACCACATGAGGTGCATGACGAGAGAGCTCATTGAACTTAGCTTCATACTCAGCCACTGACATGTTCCCCTGAATAAGGTTCATGAACTCAATAGCTTTAGCATTCTTCAACGCCTGAGGGAAGTACTTCTTATTAAAAACCTCAACAAACTTTTCCCACGTGTCAATCACCTCGCGCTCTTTCACGACTATCCACCAACGATAAGAATTATCATCCAAGGCATAAGTGGCAAACTCGACCTTTTGCATCTCAGTACAGTGCAGCCTCTCCAAGTGCTTTTCCATTGACAATAACCAGTTTTCAGCTTCCACTGGGTCATTGGTTCCCTTGAAAACCCTAGGCTTGAGTGCTCTAAAATTATCAATTGTCACATTCTGGTTTCCCCTTGCCATCGCTCTAGCCATTTCCTCCATGGCTCTATCCAGCCCAGCCATCTCATAAGGATTGGCGCCATCTCTAGCATCAGTAGAATCAGATGCAGACGCATGGGAAGTCCCTGCCGCCGCATGCTGCGAGTTGTGGGTTGAATGACTGCTACTCATTTTCTATATATAAGAAGAACACCCATTAAATGCATAACGAACCCACCGTGCTCTTCGCACTATAAATACTACAACTTAAGCAAGTACTAAGTATTACTATCTAGTAGACTTACACATAAGGGTCATCCTACTGACCATCCTATAAGGTTTCTATACAAACCTATGCTCTGATACCAACCATGTGGCACCCCGCTCCCGCGACCCCGATTAATAACATAATTAAACGGGAACGAGGCGTCACACGCCACCAAGGCATTCTCGCACCATGAGGATGGAAGTGAAAACAGTTTGGATTCCAATTTTATCGGATATGTAGTGCGGAAGCTTATGAAAAAGGGGTCTTATATTTAAAAACAATTTATTTTCAAAACTCGTCTTGTATAAAAAGGAAATAGAGTTTGAGAATTTCGTAAATAACACTTTTATCCATCCTCAATGGTACTCAATGATCTCAGAGTCAAGTCATTCAAGGTTCAGTCACGGTTACACATATACCATTCATAAAAGGGTCACAAAACAACTCCATAAGTTGAGTTAACAAACCACGGGATATCCCCTCATTGGGTAACACATTCCCGTTACCAAAAGATAACCATACATGGTCTCCAACAAGTGCAAGCTAGATCCCAAAGAGTTACATACCGACAGACACCAAGTACTACATTATATACATGAGACAAGATTCTTAGACAACTTCAGCACAAAAGCATAAATTATCCACAACATGAAATGGCATAAGCAACTAAGCAGCTTGATTACTTGGCTCGGTCCTCTCCTTTGAACCTGAAATATCGGTCATTTAAAAACCGGCCAGACTGCGAAGTCTGGTGAGCACGTACTTACCCCTTTGTTAGGTTTGGAAATATACAATATATATACTAGTTTCAAATGCCATGGTCAAGTTTTTCAAAACATGCTTGCTTCACAGTTCATACATAGATAAAGAGTAATATAAACAACATAATTCAAGCAAGCATTCAAGTAAGTAAACATGTAGAGCATTTACTTTTAAACACTTGGGTCTTCGGTCCCTCCACAACACCACTTTGAGCCCTCGGCTCCTTTCATTCAAAACTTTGGCCATTTAAAATCTCATTTGTGACACTAAGCCATAAATATGGCGAGTCCGCGTAGAATCGCTACCTCGGACAAAACATAGTCGACAAGTCATGACAACGCACGTGTTAATGGCTCATCCCATATTATATCCCTGGGACAGGGTATCGACCTCCGGTCTATGTCCCCGCGCCGGGAGGGTACTGTCCGGTGTATATCCCCCACCGTTAGGGTACTGTACCGGTGTATATCCCCCGACCGTTAGGGTACTGTCCAACAGTGTCATTTAGGCAACCATCTTGGCCAAACATTTATGAAACATACCATGGACTTCCAGTTTAGCAAATAACATTTATAAACATGCTTTAAAATATGGGCTATATCTCCAATCAAAAGATGCAAATCACCACATTATCAAAAACATATTCCACCATTCACAGGTATCACAACATCCACCTCATAGCCCATAAACAATTAATATATGAAAATAGCACTACCAAAGGGTTGGGTAAGTACTCACCTCGAGTCCTAGCTTATAAAATCCTTACTAGCGACCGATACGGGAATCTAAGAGCAAAGCTAAGAAAGAGGCTCTACAAATAGCAATTCAACACGTCAGGACAACCCAACATCAATTCAACTGATTCCTAGTGGCTATATTTTACTAATAAGATTCATAAGATGCCCCGTACTATGATTATGATGTCCCCCTAACTTGAATGAACGAAGGAATAATGTTCTCTAAAGTAGCATATGCCACTCGGCGAGAAACGGACTTTTCAGATTTGACACACTTTACAAAAACTGGAATTCTGAATGATATAAAACATATTTTGGCATGAATCCAACTGTAAATGAAACTAGACACATAGAGCTTCGAATCGGTATAAGATAGAGCAAATTACAAGCTCGTATGAGTGAGTAATGACTCTACAAAGTTGAGTGATAGAATCTGCCCGAACCTAGTTCCAGCCCAGACACAGTTTACAAGAATTCGCATTACAGAAAATATATGATGAATTTGGGCATGAAACCAGTTGGAGATAAAATTAGACACACAGGGCTTCGAAACGATATAAGGTAGAGCAGCATACGAGTTTTTATGAGTGAGATGTGGCCTATCTAAGTCAGGTCACAAAATCTGACAGAAAACAGAGTATCAAAACGAGACCACTTCCTTTAAATCACAAGATTCTCAAGTGAATGTGTGAAAGAACTGTTGGAATAGATGCCCTAGAGGCAATCTAGTTTAGTATGAATTTGTATATGGCTAGAAAAATTCATTTATTATTTATTGGATATTTAATATAATGAAGTCCTTAGATTCACAATCGTGTTGTTTATCTTAAATATCCCTAGTCAAGTATAATGATTAATGGGACAATCATCTATAGACTAGTATGGGGTTGGATTGATATGGAGATATCACGATCCAACACATAGGTGTGCATTACGGAATGTTGCACTGGATTGACCCATCACCGAGAAGGCTACATACATGTTATGTTGAGTCACAAGTGCTTCTCGGGTACAATGGTATTGTCATCCTTAGACTTGAAGTCACTAGATATTCTAGTTGTGGATCATTGTGATCTTGGTAGCGTTAAACGCTACACCGTGACTGGGTAGTTATAAAGGCGTGTACTGGATACAATGAGAAGCAAGCTTAGAGATCGTAGTGGACGTAGAGAGGATTTGCCCCTCCCACATAACAGGAGCAAATATCCAAGGCCACTCGAAGGATAGTGCTTATAGAATGTCTGGCCAGACTCAAATAAATCAATATATGGGATATTGATGTTATTTGCACGAATAAGGCTATTCCATGGATCGAGAAAACTATGGATTGGATATACGAGTGTGACTTGTATGTCTCGTGTCCAATCCGGATATGGAGGCAAAGGGATGAGACAATTACTTGTACAAGGTTGTCTAGATGACTATTCTATTAGTTGGCTAGAATGGATGTTTTGCTAGAAACCGCTCCATATTAGCAAAGAGTTGCTACCAACTAAATAGAACCTATGGGGTCACAGGCTATATAGAGTTGTACTAGATTTGGGAATTAATCAATTGGATTAATTAATTAGAAGGATCACTTTGCAAACCCTTGCAAAGTTAGTAGGGACTAATTTGCAAGGAAGGGACTAAATTGAATTCTAGTAGGACTAGAATAAGTCCTTTAGGTAGTTAACAAGGAGTTGTTGGACTATATAAAGGACCCTCCTTCCTTCCTTCCTCATAACTTATGCTCTAGAGAGAACATAACAAGAGTGGGAGAGAACAAAGGAGAGAGAGCAAGCAACAAAGGAGGCCGACGCCCCCCTTGCCGCCGCCCTCGTCCCCGTCGGCCAAAAAGAGGGCCGAGCCCCTTCTTTTTGTCTCGTTTTGCGTGATTCCTTCACCCTCCTCTCATTCCGGGCTAGCACCAAGGAGATTGGAGATCTAGGATCAACTCTAGGCGTGGATCAACTATAGAGAACGTGACACTATTCGCGTTTGAAGTCATCAAGGAGAACCCAAATGTGTGTTTATGATTTCTTACCTTCCCTATCGTTATGCATCTAGACTTGTGATCCTTGGAGGGTTTTGCATGGTTGTTTGTTTGATTATGCTTCCGTTTGCGCGATCCATGAATCAAAACCCTACAGTGGTATCAGAGCCACAGGTCATAGAGCATAAACGTAGTTTATGTGTTACATTCTTGTTGTTTTACACCTAAATTTGTTGTTTATCGCGTAAAACAAGACAAATCAAGCATGGGATGCAATTTGTCAACAATTAATCATAACAAGACCCAATTTTTGCATTGGATGCATGAATTGGTGAGTTTGAGAAATTTTAGGATCTTAGATCTAGGTTTTGGGCATCCTTGGGGAAGAAGGAGTTCTCCCAAAACAAGGAAACAACCAAACTTGGGCTCCAAGCAAGGAGGTTGTTTTGGAAACAACCTCCATAAGGAGGTTCGGCCCCCTAGGGAACCGCCCCCCTTGCTTGCCGCCCAAGATTGGCGCCCTAAGGGGCCGGGCGGCCCTAACCCGCGGGCCTAGCTTGCGGGTTTTGGGCCGGGCCGGCCCTAGGGCCTTATGGTTCACTTTGTTTGGGCCCGGGCAATTGGATTGTTGGGCCCATGGACCGTTTTAACCCTAGAAATCCTAAAATCAATTAAAATTGACCAAGCGCGTTAAAATTGGATTTTAACTGTTTATGTGCAAGTCGCATGGTGATTGGATATGGCCTTAGGATGTGGTTTGATGTGGATGTTTAATTTTGTGGTTTGGTTTTACGGCCTGCGAGCTGATCAATTAATTGTAATAATTAATTAGAGTTTTATGGCCAGCGTGCCATTTTTTTTCTCAACTTGTGAGATTTATTTTATTTAGTATAGATATTAGCTAGTGCTAGATAATGTAGATTGTTAGCCAAGATTGGAGAAAAGAAGCCCAAAGCCAAAGGAGCCACAAAAGATGGAGCATGGAGCATGGAGCATCCCACAAGACTATGAAGGATGGACCAAAAGATCAAGACGCATGGAGATGTGTTTGCTTAGGGTTCATAGATAATTCCATTGGCTTGGAATTATCTTAGTCTAGAAAAGGCCATATCCACATCACGTTTAATTTCTGTTTTGTGGTTGTTTATTTATTTTCTTATTATTTGTGTGGTTGATGTATGGATGATGCATGCAATTAGGATAATAAGATAATTAGACAATCCGGATCTATTATTTGGAGTTGTGCCCAAACTCAAATAGATAGATTAGTTGATATTGATCAACAAAATAATTAAAATTGAAAAATCCCTCAAATTTTAAATATTCTGTTCTTGCCTTCTCGTTATTTAAACACTCATTATCATCATTATTTATCAAATTCGTGCGTGCCAAAGCATGGCGACTTGGTTCATAATGATGGAATGCGATGGCACGTAACAATGTGCAATTGTTTAGATAAGAGGTTGAACACAACTAGGCTATTAATTTGATTAAGAAACCTAGAGGCAATCAATTGGGATTATCCATATGGATGGATAAATAAGGAGTTATTTGCCCGGTTGAACCAAGAGTTGCATATGGGATGCAATTGGAATTGTTCTTACCTAGAAGTAGTCAAATTATGGGTGACTTGCCAAAGCAAGCTCATAAGGCGATGAAAAGATGGATCTTGGCCCACTAGAAAATATAATGATATTTTCCGCATTAATATCTTGAGGATTATTAATCCGTAGAAAAATAGTGGGAGCTATATTTAATAAACTAGCCATTATTAAATATAGTCAAAAATTCACAAATACTAAAACTTGCGTATTTTCCTTTTGTAGAATTCCAAATGGCAAACAACTCATCGAGTTCACAACATTCCCTACGATCTGTCCTTGAGAAGGACAAGCTCTCTGGAACCAACTTTCTTGATTGGTACAGAAACTTGAGAATTGTTCTCAAGCAAGAGAAGAAACTGTACGCAATAGAGGAGCATGTTCCAGAAGGTCCAGAGAACCAGACACCTGTTGCCTTAAAGGCGTATCAAAAGCGTGTTGATGACGCTAATGATGCGGCATGCCTAATGCTTTGCACCATGACCTCTGAGCTTCAGAAGCAACATGAGAACATGAATGCTGTCGATATGATCGAACATCTAAAGCAGCTCTTCCAAGAGCAGGCGAGGGTAGAGAGGTATGAGGTCTCAAAGGCACTGTTCAAATGTCATCTGGCAGAAGGGAACCCGGTGGGACCCCATGTACTCCGAATGATCGGGTACTTGGAGAATCTCGCCCCGCTTGGGTTCCCGGTCGGCCAAGAGTTGGCAACCGATCTCGTGTTGCAATCGTTGCCTGAAAGTTATGGACAGTTCATTATGAACTATAACATGAACGAGATCGTTAAACCACTGCCAGATTTACTCAACATGTTGAGGACGGCTGAACAGAGCATCAACAAGGGTAAGGGCAAGGCCATTATGATGGTGCATAAAGGAAAGGGCAAAAGGTTTGCCTCTTCCTCCAAGGGCAAAGGCAAGTCAGTTGCCAAGACCAAGGAACAAGCCCTTAAGCCTGTTGGTGGCATTGCCAAGGTCGTGACTAAGGGTGAATGTCACTACTGCAGTCAACCTGGACACTGGAAGAGGAACTGCCCAAAATATCTGGAGGACAAGAGGCTTGGAATAGTGATTCCACCACCACCAGGTATTTTTGTTGTAGATGTCAATTTAACTGTCTCTACATCATGGGTATTAGATACTGGATGTGGATCTCATATTTGTCGAAATATGCAGGATCTAAAGAGAAGTAAAAGATTGGCTAAAGGGGAGGTAGATCTGCGCGTTGGGAATGGAGCAAAGGTTGCTGCGTTGGCCATAGGCGTGTGCGAGCTATCTCTGCCTTCAGGATTAGTTTTAGAATTAAATAATTGCTATTTTGTGCCTGCTATGAGCAGAAACATTATTTCTATTTCTTGTTTGGACAAGGAATGTTTTATTATTTCAATAAAGAACAATTGTTGTTCCTTTTATTTGAATAATATTCACTATTTTGGTGCGCAATTATTTAATGGACTTTATGTCCTTGATCTAAGCAATCCTGTCTACAACATTAATACCAAGCGGATTAAAATAAATGATTTAAATCCTGCTTATTTATGGCATTGTCGTTTAGGCCACATAAATGAGAAACGTGTATCTAGACTCCATAAGGATGGATTACTAGACTCATTTGATTTTGAATCATATGAGACATGTGAGGCTTGTTTATTGGGAAAAATGACAAAGTCCCCTTTCAATAAGAAAGGTGAGAGGACTAGTGAGCAATTGACGCTCATACATAACGATGTGTGTGGGCCATTTGCCACGCCAGCCAGGGGTGGTTACGTCTACTTCATTACATTTACTGATGATTACAGTAGATATGGATTTGTGTACCTTATGAGGGCAAAATCCGAATCCTTAGAAGTGTTCAAAGAATTCAAGAATGAAGTAGAGAAGCAACTTGGCAAAAGTATCAAGGCTCTACGATCGGATCGTGGAGGAGAATACTTGAGCCAAGAGTTTGACGACTATCTTAGAGAGTGTGGGATCGTGTCCCAACTCACTCCACCCGGAACGCCACAATGGAATGGCGTGTCCGAGAGGAGGAATCGAACCCTATTGGATATGGTTCGGTCTATGATGTGTCAAACCGATCTTCCATTATCATTTTGGGGCTACGCTCTATTAAGTGCAGCTTTCACCATTAACCGTGTTCCATCTAAATCAGTCATGAAAACACCATATGAGATGTGGAGTGGGAGGCGTCCCACACTGTCGTTCATGAGGATTTGGGGCTGCGATGTCTATGTAAAACGTTTACAATCAGACAAGCTAGGGCCTAAATCAGATAAGTGTAAATTTGTGGGGTACCCTAAGGAAACTAAGGGATACTACTTCTACAATCCAACCGAGAACAAAGTGTTTGTTGCTCGGACCGGCATGTTTCTAGAAAGAGAGTTTTTCTCTAAAGAAGCAAGTAGGAGGAATGTAGAACTTGAAGAAGTTCAAGAACCACAAATCACTGAACCGATTATGGAACATGAACAGGAATCACAAGCAGTTGTGGAGCCACCTGTTCAGGTAACACAAGAGCTTCGTAGATCTAGTAGAGTGCGCCAGGAACCCGAGAGGTACGGACTTCTCGTAACTGATTCCGGTGACACGATGCTCATAGATGATGAGCCTACTACCTATGAGGAGGCCATGAGTGGCCCAGACTCGCAGAAGTGGCTTGAAGCCATGAGATCCGAGATGGAATCCATGTATACCAACAAAGTATGGACTTTGGTGGAACCACCTGATGGGGCGCGGTCCATAGGGTGCAAGTGGGTCTTCAAGAAGAAGATCGACATGGATGGTAATGTGATTACCTATAAGGGCCGACTGGTGGCTAAAGGATTCAGACAGATTCATGGTAGTGACTATGATGAAACCTTTTCACCAGTCGCTATGACCAAATCCATCCGAATCCTACTTGCAATTGCAGCATACTACGACTATGAGATTTGGCAGATGGATGTCAAAACAGCATTCCTTTATGGGAATCTCCTCGAGGACGTGTATATGATACAGCCGGAGGGTTTTGAGGATCCAAAGCAAGCCAACAAAGTCTGTAAGCTGCAACGATCCATTTATGGATTGAAGCAAGCTTCTAGGAGTTGGAATCGACGTTTTGATGAAGTGGTCAAAGAGTTTGGCTTCATCAGAAACGAAGATGAGTCTTGTGTCTACAAGAAGGTTAGTGGGAGCTCTGTAGCTTTTCTGGTCTTGTATGTGGATGACATACTACTCATTGGAAACGACATTCCTATGCTGCAATCTGTAAAAGATTGGCTAGGAAAGTGTTTCTCAATGAAGGACTTAGGGAAAGCAGCCTATATACTCGGTATAAAGATCTATAGAGATAGATCTAAGAGGTTGCTAGGCCTAAGTCAAAGTACGTATATTGACAAGGTGTTGAAACGGTTCAACATGAAAGATTCCAAGAAGGGATTCTTGCCCATGTCACATGGAATCACTCTTTCGAAGAGTGGTTGTCCTTCCAATGAGATTGAGAAGGAACGCATGAGTAGGATTCCCTATGCCTCGGCCATAGGATCTATCATGTACGCCATGTTATGTACTAGACCAGATGTGTCATATGCCTTGAGTATGACAAGCAGATACCAATCCAATCCGGGTGAGAGTCACTGGATTGCAGTCAAGAACATCCCAAAGTACTTGAGAAGAACTAAGGATGCTTTCTTGATGTTTGGCGGTGAGGAAGAGTTGCGTGTAAGGGGTTACACTGATGCAAGCTTCCAAACCGATAGAGATGACTTTAGATCACAGTCGGGATATGTGTTTTGCCTGAATGGAGCAGCGGTGAGCTGGAAGAGTTCCAAGCAAGAGACGCTGGCTGATTCTACAACAGAGGCTGAGTACATTGCTGCAAATGGCGCAGCAAAGGAGGCTGTTTGGATCAGAAAGTTTGTTTCTGAACTTGGTGTGGTCCCTAGCATTGCGGATCCAGTGGAGTTGTTCTGTGACAACACTGGGGCGATCGCGCAATCGAAGGAACCCAGATCGCACCAGAAGTCCAAGCATGTGCTCAGGAAGTTTCATCTGATTCGAGATATTATCGATAGAGGAGACGTTCGGATATGCAAGATTCCTACAGATGATAATCTGTCAGACCCGCTTACAAAGCCTCTCACGCAGTGGAAGCATGAAGGGCACACTAGGAGTATGGGCATACGAGATGCGCCAGATTGGCTCTAGTGCAAGTGGGAGACTGTTGGAATAGATGCCCTAGAGGCAATCTAGTTTAGTATGAATTTGTATATGGCTAGAAAAATTCATTTATTTTTTATTGGATATTTAATATAATGAAGTCCTTAGATTCACAATCGTGTTGTTTATCTTAAATATCCCTAGTCAAGTATAATGATTAATGGGACAATCATCTATAGACTAGTATGGGGTTGGATTGATATGGAGATATCACGATCCAACACATAGGTGTGCATTACGGAATGTTGCACTGGATTGACCCATCACCGAGAAGGCTACATACATGTTATGTTGAGTCACAAGTGCTTCTCGGGTACAATGGTATTGTCATCCTTAGACTTGAAGTCACTAGATATTCTAGTTGTGGATCATTGTGATCTTGGTAGCGTTAAACGCTACACCGTGACTGGGTAGTTATGAAGGCGTGTACTGGATACAATGAGAAGCAAGCTTAGAGATCGTAGTGGACGTAGAGAGGATTTGCCCCTCCCACATAACAGGAGCAAATATCCAAGGCCACTCGAAGGATAGTGCTTATAGAATGTCTGGCCAGACTCAAATAAATCAATATATGGGATATTGATGTTATTTGCACGAATAAGGCTATTCCATGGATCGAGAAAACTATGGATTGGATATACGAGTGTGACTTGTATGTCTCGTGTCCAATCCGGATATGGAGGCAAAGGGATGAGACAATTAATTGTACAAGGTTGCCTAGATGACTATTCTATTAGTTGGCTAGAATGGATGTTTTGCTAGAAACCGCTCCATATTAGCAAAGAGTTGCTACCAACTAGATAGAACCTATGGGGTCACACGCTATATAGAGTTGTACTAGATTTGGGAATTAATTAATTGGATTAATTAATTAGAAGGATCCCTTTGCAAACCCTTGCAAAGTTAGTAGGGACTAATTTGCAAGGAAGGGACTAAATTGAATTCTAGTAGGACTAGAATAAGTCCTTTAGGTAGTTAACAAGGAGTTGTTGGACTATATAAAGGACCCTCCTTCCTTCCTTCCTCATAACTTATGCTCTAGAGAGAACATAACAAGAGTGGGAGAGAACAAAGGAGAGAGAGCAAGCAACAAAGGAGGCCGACGCCCCCTTGCCGCCGCCCTCGTCCCCGTCGGCCAAAAAGAGGGCTGAGCCCCTTCTTTTTGTCTCGTTTTGCGTGATTCCTTCACCCTCCTCTCATTCCGGGCTAGCACCAAGGAGATTGGAGATCTAGGATCAACTCTAGGCGTGGATCAACTATAGAGAACGTGACACTATTCGCGTTTGAAGTCATCAAGAAGAACCCAAAGGTGTGTTTATGATTTCTTACCTTCACTATCGTTATGCATCTAGACTTGTGATCCTTGGAGGGTTTTGCATGGTTGTTTGTTTGATTATGCTTCCGTTTGCGCGATCCATGAATCAAAACCCTACAAGAACTTCATTGATGATCAAATAAGATATGAAAGAGACACATGCAATTCCAAATACAGCACATAGGCTTCAAGAATGAGCAAAAACACATGACTTGAATAGATGAGAAGTATGAAATAGGGAGATCAAGAACAACTCTCATCTTTTAGGACACAACCTTTCTTCTAAAACTTCATCCATGAGGATGAACCCATAAATCCACAAGAAGATGCAAAAATAGACACATGCAAGGAAATTTTCAGATGTTCTACCATGGAAAAGGACATTAGAACCAAGAATATGCAAAAGTCAAAGATTATATCAAGGATTTACCTCAAGATCAAGATTGGTGAGCAAAAGAGTGATTGTGAGTTCAAATCCTTGGGTAGAATGAAGAAAGAACTCTCCACCAAGGTTGTATCTAGCTTGGAGATGAATTTTCCATACTTTGGATGCTAGAATATGAAGTTTTGATGGTGTTTTGTGGAGGTCTTAGCACAAAAACGGGCTGAAGTTCTTTTGAGAGGAAATAGAACTTCTAGTGAGTTAGAGAGAGATAATGGGTGTGAGAAAATGATGAGGATGGGTACATTAGTCACACTACACATATTTGCAAGGAGTGCACTAGTATAATCTAACTAGGCACAAATAACACAACAAAAGATGACACACTTAACTAGCTCCAAATGATTTATATATGAGGAGTAATATTGGAAAAAGACTCTAGGGTTGATAGATATCCAACTCCCATAAGTTTTACACCCATAGAATAGCAAAACACCAAGTTTTGGCCATGCTTTGGTGGCTCCCTTTCTCAAATCCGGGAATGTACTAGAAAGTTTTGGTTCAATGAACAAGATGGCTTGGGAAGTGTAAAATTGATACAAATCTATGGTATGCAAGGCAAGTAGTCATGATGGGTCATTAGCATGCCTAATAATAGGTAATTATGGGTCTACTTCCCCCACTACACTAGGTGTACATGCAAGATGAACAATACGATAACAATACTCTTCCACATACAAGAAATACGTATATACCAAAAGCGCACTTCATACTTCTTCACACTTCATAGCAAATAAGAATTGGTCAATATTGAAACTATAGGGGACTAATATGAAATTCCATGTCCCAAATTAATTAGCCAAAAAAATCATATTATGAGGTCATAAACCAACTCCAAATAATGCTTAAATGGGTTTAATTATGCGGGATGTCACAGCCTGATTCCTTCTTCAACGTTGCTAGCACAAGGTGTGCAGAAGAACCCAGTTCTCAACCCGCAAGGTGTAGATAGCGGTAGAGACGAGGACCCTATTCTTCGTTGTGATGACACGAACCTACAAGGTACACATTATTTGCTTTTATCACGTTATGAGAGCTTAACCTCCGATTCATGGAGGTTATTAGAAAATTTTAATTGTATTTCTGCTGCGTATCCTGCATAAAATCCCACATTTACTATTATAAGATAAATACTTTTGCATTTTAGAAATTGAGGGACTATGTTTCTGAGCTTGATATATGAAATAACGACTTCACAAAGTTACCCACTTGCTAGTCATTTGCGAGAAAAATAAATCTCCATATCGATGTCTAATATGGATTATAAGATCCGAACCACTCCCTTCTTCTAGTTGTAGCTCCCTGGAATCAATGTAAGTGCAGTGCCCAAGAACATAAAATGATTGATGTTTTCTGCAAATCTGTTATAATCTTTATGAATAATAACGACTAATTTGAGAAGATTGATATCTGAGATAAATGATGTTACTGTTATACAATAAATACTTGGGTAAAAGACAAAAACCACCCCTTGAGTATGGGGTATATGCAAAAAAACCCCTCATGTTCGGGGATATACAAAGACCACCCCTGTCTCCGTTAGCATGTAACGGCAAACTAACAGAAGTGAAAAAAGACAAAAATACCCTTCGGATTAAAACAAATTACACCACATAAAGCCCCATTATTCTTCAACTCCACTCATTTGTAACCCTAAATCTCTCCCCCTTCCCCTTGCCTTCCTCTCTTCTACCCACACAACCCATTTCCACAACAACCATTACTACCACCTCTGCTTTGAGCACCGCCCGGAGAAAGGAAGATTGAGAGAGAGAGTGAAGTCTTCAGCGAGAGAGAGAACTAACCCATCTCTCTCAACCATTATGGGTTTCTTGCCGCCGCCGCCGCGCTGGGTTGAGAAAGGAAGATTCAGATTGGAACTAACCCATCTCTCTCCGATTGGGAAACGAAGAACAAGAACCAAAACAGGGGAGATCGGTTCGATCTTAGCAACCAAAGCCGACGAGAGGTAAAGGTCAAACTTTTGTGGGAGTAGTTTCGGGTTTGCTAAGATCTGTACGATTGGGTGATGTTGGCGGTGATTTCGGCGGCGGCTGTGGCAGATCGTGGGACAGAGAGGACGAGTACGGCGAAAGAACGACAACCCCGGCCTCCTGGCGGTGTTGGCGGACGACGGTTGTGGTGTTGGCGGTTCTCTCTTCTTCGATGATTCGCCGAAACAATCATCGGACCACGATTGGGACGACTGTACGAGTGTGATTTAGATTCTGCGAAAGGTGATTTCTGGGTTTGGTTTCTCAATCGGAGAGTAAGAGGCGAGGGTTCGGGGTTGGCGACGAAGCCTCTGGTTCGGGCTTCTTCGGATCTTCTGCTCGGCTTGAGCAGAGGACGACGGTGGTGAGGGGTTCAGAGAGAGGTTGGGCTTTGGTGGTGGCAGTTTGATGGTCGGACGGGGATGCTGGTGCTGCTGCGGTGGTCGGCAATTGGGGGAGACGGGAGGGGTGATGTGAGTGAGAAATTGGGAGTGAGAGATGGCTTGTCAGGGTTCATAACCCATACCCAATTGAAATTGACATGCTTCAATCTCAGTGATGGAGAAGTGGGTTGTAACAGAGGGGAAGGTGAGAAGATGATAGTGGTAACAGTGAGAGACCATGGCCTTGATTTCCGGGTTTTGTTACCAAGTTTACGAATCTGTTTGAGTTTGATTTAGTTGCTGGGAATTAGACTGTTGTGTTGTGTTGTGTTGTGTTGTGTGGTGTGGTGTGGCGGTGGTGGCGGTGGTGTTGCGGTGGTGTGGCGGTGGTGGCGGTGGTGTTGCGGTGGTTGTCAAGAACATCAACAACATACACACAAAAAATACAGTTAGGGGCAAAATGGTCATAAAAAAGACAGATCACACCCCTATACTAATTGATTGTAACAGAAGGGTGTTTTTCGTCTAACGTCCATCTACTGACAGGGGTGGTTTTTGTCTCGACAGGGGTGGTCTTTGTATATCCCCGAACACGAGGGGTGTTTTTGTATATACCCCATACTCAAGGGGTGGTTTTTGTCTTTTACCCTAAATACTTTTGAATTTTAGAAATTGAGGGAGTATGTTTTGTCTTTGTTGGAATTCAGAAGTCTCGGTTCTTGATTATCGAAATTGGGTGTACTTGTGTTGTGTTTATATATGTGAATCATAAGATCACCACACTTGTTTTTATTAGTTTTATATCGTGTTAGTTTTGAAGAAAAAAGATATAACAAAACGGATACTCAGTCTGTTACAGCTGGAGGTTCATCAGAACCGACGTCTATATTAAATGCATTTACTAACCAATCTAGACCTTCCTTATTCCACTACATTTCAATCGCGATTTCTTTAGCATGTTCTGCTAACACATGTGTTGCCTTATTTATATCTCTCTCCTCCAAAATCTGATTTAGATCTGCACATATGTGAGTCGTCTTCGCCATTTATGCTACCAGATCACCAAACCTCTGACAGATCTTGGATGATTTGTCCATCGAAAGCACTCCGAATCTGCTCTACTACAATTTTTGCGTCTCCTTCCAAGCGAAGCTTTTGGAGTCCCCTCCCAAATTGAGGGACTTTATTTTTTCTTTGTTGGAATTCGAAAGTCTTGATGCTTGAGTATCGAAATTGGGTACTGTGTCTGTATATGTGAATCACAAGACCATCACACTTGTTTTTACTTGTTCAAGACGATTGTTGAAGTTAGTTTTGGATTTCTTTCTAGTGAGATTTGAAATAGTTTTTTTTTTTTTTTTTTTTTTTTTTTTTTTTTTTTTGATAATGTTGAGGAAAGATTTGAAGGGGACTTGGTGGAGATGACTTATATTTTGGTGAGAAGTTGGACATTTGTCATACCACTGTCCCAGCTATTTCTTTCTAATTTGACTTTTGTCACTATTTACTGGATCACTTTGACCCGGTAATTTGAATAGCAAACCGATGTAATTTTTTGATAATTTTTTCATGGTGTTGTAGTGTAAAAGGTGCTCTATAATATGGTGAAAAATTATCAAAAATCGTATTATTTTGCTATCCAAATCACCCGGTCAAAGTCAGATGGGAAGAAAGAGCTGGGACGGCCTGGTATGAATTTTCAGCTCCACCATCGGGTCAAAATCGTCCTAGCCGCCCACCATAAACTCTCAAATCAGAAAAGACAGATCCTCAATTACTAAAGAATCGGGCCCAGCCCACTTTACTAGGCGCTAGCGGTCCAGCCAGCCCCCTCTCAAAATGAGAAGCCCTAATTCCCCTCGCCTTAATGAAACGAGATTTGGCGTTACTGCAGATTTCACCCACCTTTACCCCTTCCATTTATTCCCCCTCTCGCAATTCTCGTAACGGCGCAAATTTGGCGGTAAAATTAGCCTAACCCCCATGACGTGGCGACCCCTGATTCGCCCTAATGTATGTATGGTGCGCATCGCATACCATGCCATGTCATGATATGCTGGTTTTTTCCCGCGCGACCGCACGGAGGGATTAATTAAATAAAGAAAAAATAAATAAATAAAAAAGAGAAGAACAGATAGAGAGAGAGAAAGAGGAGAGAGAAGAAGAACAAGAAGAAGGAAGAAGAAGAAGGGTTTATCTCTGCGCCTGATTCAATCCCGTTTCTTTTCTTTTGTACTTTCTTTTACTAAAGGTGAGCTTCGATTGAGCTAAAGAAATACCCTAATTCTGCAATTAATTCGATCTCCAACCCCTGAGCTTGTGGAGTAAAGCTAGGGTTTTTATTGTTTTTTAAATTTGCTGGATCTGGGAAATTAATGCCCCGAATCAGAGATCCGTTGATGAAACGGTTCTGATTGTGGTTACGAATTCTGCAGAGCCCACCATGGAAGGTACCAAGCCTTCAGCTCCGGCGGACAATTCGCGTCCTGACGATTCTGGAGCTTCTATTGAAGCTCGATTTGCCAAATTTTGCCAGGTGATCTCTCGTTTCTGTTATATAATTTGTGGTAATTTCGTTATTTTTTCTTCTTCGGTGATGGATTTCGTCCTTCCGGTTTACAGAGTGGAATCAGCTTACAGGAAAGCACTTATGGGGAAGCCTTGAAGCTGTTCAGGGAAAGCAAACACCTTCTATCCACAAATTTGTCTGGTATTGGGACTGGAACGGTACGGCCTCTGAACTCTTTTCTTGTTTCTTGTGATTTTTTTCTTTTCTTCTTTCTCTTGTGTATCGCTTAACAAATGGTTTGTGGCCGCAGCCGGAGGAAGTAGAACGGTACTGGTTTGCGTTTGTTTTGTATTCGGTGAAAAGATTGAGAAAGGATAAACCTGATGATGCTAGTCAGGAAACTGGGGAAGCTGGATTCACCTTATGCCAGATACTGAGAGCTGCAAAGCTCAAGTAAGTTCTTTTTTTTTTATTGCATTTTGATATGTTGGGTTTCTTCAAGAGACTGTGTTTTCAATTCCGCTCATACTTTGTTTGCAGCATCGTGGATTTCTTCAAAGAGATTCCTCAGTTTATTGTTAAGGCTGGCCCAATATTATGTAACCAGTTTGGTGCAGATTGGGAGAAGAGACTTGAGGTACCGTTGTTATCAATTTCCGTTTTAGCGACCCTGGTGTTCTTAATTTTTCTTGGCACATTTTTTTTTGGCCTTGAACTGCTGGTGATATTTGTTCTTCTCTTATCAGGCAAAAGAGTTGCAGGCTAATTTTGTGCATTTAAGCCTTTTAAGCAAGTAAGTTTTTCACTCTTTAGCTCCCGTTTTCATGATGTTTGAATGAATGTTATTTTGATTAGGCCTGTCTTTCCAGTGTATGATTTCTTTATTTGCTCTATCTCTCTGTGTTTACTGCGCTCATCGTGTACTTGCATAAGTGTGTTCAAACCACTCTGAGCTTACTTGCTTTAACATGAAGTGTAGCTTGAGAGATTGCAAATGAATCGGAAACTTTCGCTGGTGAAGATTATGATTAGTTAACTAGTGCGGTAATTTGTAATACTTGCAAAATGTTATGAAGGTACAAGAATTTGAAAACTAGTCGCGTTGGCGATAAATAGGTCGTCGTGCTACTGTTGCAGCATTTTAGGGGTTGCTGTTTGTGCTTGTTGAAATGATTGCAGAGTAGCGAAGAAGCATTCTACTCATAAATGATTATAGCTAGTCTCTTTTTATAACAATGATGTTCCTGAAGGACAATTCAAAGTAATTTGGGTAGGATATCTATGGTGGTTTTGTGGCATGTGAAGCCCTTAAAAAGCTGGTCTGACATTTATCGCGGAGTTGATATAGGTTTATGCAAGAAATTTTAACTATAACAACTGTTTATGATTTGCTGTGCTAAGGTTAAGAATAGTGTGTGCCGTGAAGTCACATGGTCACAGGATGTGCAACTTGTAAATTACCGACTAGATCCACTTCTGAAATAGAAAATTGGTGAATTGGAAAATTAACTAGCTACCATAGGAAGTTTTTAATTCATTTGTACTTTTTAGTATCAAAGACAAAAGGTTGTGACAGATATGGAAATACTTTTCAAACATTGGCTGTAAGATTTCATGGAAGTATGCATTTAGTTAAAGAATCGTTACTCTCAGTTCTACCTGTACTTCAATGGTTTTCAGTTCTCATATCAATTCATGTGGAGGGTTTACATTTTGTTAACATTAGATCTCTAAAAAGATTATGAACCTATGTTACTCAAGACCTTTTTATGTAGTTGTTTCTTACAGTTCAACTAAATAGTTCATTTTCCTGTAAAAAGAACTGTTTCTTCTTGAAGTGGGGCAGTAAACAATGCTTGTAGCCATGAATGAAAAGATGGGCGATGCTCCATGTGAATTCAGGTGTTTAGACTATACAACTACTGAGCTATACTGTTTGCCGCTACCATAGCATGTATGGTGGCTTAAATATAGATTAACGTATTCCTGTAACTGCAAGAAGGCACGTGCGACGATATATAAGATCCGAGTTATTTTTATTGGCACTAATGTTACAGGTGTTACTAGATTTCCTTACATTTGAACTTAAACTAGCGGTTAACATGTCTTATTATCTTTTCTGATTTTTGTCGCGTTATACATTATTAACAATAATGTGTTATGGTGGAAAGGTTCTACAAACGTGTATTTGGCGAATTGTTCTTGAAAAGTGATGGGCATGTTGACGAAAATTTTGCTGTTGCTGATGCTACGGGATCTGTGTCGGACTTCTATCGATTTGGATGGCTGCTGTTTCTAGCTCTTCGTAACCATTCGTTCAGCAGCTTTAAGGATATAGTGACATGTACTAAGGGCCTGGTCGCTATTTTGGTAATTTGCGCTCCTTCATATCTTCATTTTTTTCATAAGTGCCTTCACATTTTCATTGAATTGGCTATTACATCTATTGTGACAATTCATTGTTGTTGTCTTTAACATGACTAAGGTGTCATGAGTTCACCTGAATAACACTTCGTGATACTATGGCAGGCTATCTTGGTTGTTCATGTGCCCGTTCGCTTCAGAAAATTCACCATCAATGATTCTCCACTATTTGGTAGTCATTCTCTCTAGCTGCTGGTTCATTTGATTCACATAACTTTTTTTTTTCTTTGTCGTTTTGGAGACGAAAGTAGAGTAGTCATTAAGCTCGCTGAATGATTATTTTACAGAAAAGAAAGATGGTAAAGTTGTGGACCTGCTTGGATCACTTTGCAAAACTCATGAGACCTCAGTAGATGAGGTGAGAGAAACAATGAAGATGGCCAACGGTTTAATAGCTGACATTTTAAAGAAACATCCACGCCCTGCATGTGAAAGCAGAACTGAAAGTCTGAAGGACATAGACACAGGTTGAATTGATTAGTCTACCATAATTGGCTAGTTAACTGGACTATACTTCTAATTAATTCATTTTAATTGAGACTTCTGTTGTTTTCTTGGCGCAGATGGTTTAATCTGGTTTGAAGACCTGATGGTCAAAGGATCTCTGACCTCGAGTTTAGATATGCTAGAAAAGGATTATGCTGATGCTACTCATAGCAAGGGTGAACTAGATGAGAGGGTATTTGTTAATGAGGAAGATAGCTTGCTTGGTTCAGGGAGCTTGTCTGGTGGTGCCATGAATATGAATGGGACTAAGGTTTGTGGAAGCCTGTATTTGCGCACTTTTTAACTTCAATAAATATAGTTTTTTTTTTTTTTTTAATTCTTTCTGTCTTTTTCTTATGTTGTAGAGAAAATTCGATTCAATGTCATCTCCAGCGAAGACAATTACCAGTCCTCTGTCTCCCTATTCATCTCCATCTACATCTCATGCAAGTACTTTCCGTTATGGTAATAACTCAAGAATGAGTGCCACTCCAGTAACCACTGCAATGACAACCGCAAAGTGGCTTCGAACGGTCATATCTCCACTTCCACCGAAACCTTCACCGGAGCTAGAGCGTTTCCTTTCATCATGTGATAGGGATGTGACAAGTGATGTTGTACGTAGGGCCAACATAATATTGGAAGCAATATTCCCAAGTAATGGTTTGGGTGAGCGATGTGTAACCACTAATCTTCAATGTACAAGTTTGATGGACAGTTTATGGGCTGAACAACGAAGACTTGAAGCAGTCAAGTTATATTATAGGGTTTTGCAAACCATGTGCACATCAGAATCCCAGGTGCTGAATGCTAGCAATTTATCGTCTTTATTGACGAATGAGAGGTTTCACAGATGCATGCTTGCGTGTTCAGCTGAATTAGTTCTCGCCACCCATAAGACTGTAACTATGTTATTTCCTGCTGTCTTAGAGAGAACTGGAATTACAGCTTTTGATCTCAGTAAAGTCATAGAAAGTTTTATTAGACACGAGGACTCCCTCCCCAGAGAATTGCGACGACATTTGAACTCACTCGAAGAACGTCTTCTGGAGAGCATGGTATGGGAGAAAGGCTCCTCTATGTACAATTCTCTGGCAGTTGCAAGACCAGGCCATGCGGCAGAGATAAATCGCCTAGGATTGCTGGCAGAGCCTATGCCGTCTTTGGATGCAGTTGCCTTGCACACAAGCATTTCGTATGGAAGCTCCCAATGTGTGCCATCTTTACAGAAAACTGAAGCTTCACCAGGTATTAATTGAATATTACCCTTTGAAGTAAGGACATATCTATCATTCATATATGTGGGAAACCAGGAAATTAGGTGCTATTACATGTGTTCTTATCTTTAGAGAATTATGATGTCTAGAATTAGGTTTCGGTGTTGAACGCATATTCTGCGTCCCATGGTTGGACGAAATTCAAATATTTCCAAATAATGTTGAAGTTAATGTATAAGATTAAGATACTTTTGTTAATTATCATGAACAGCTCTTTTCAGGAATAAACCAAGCCACACAGATCTTAACCATTAACATTGACATACCCCAAACTATGGGTGGCAAGAAAGTTACAGTTTCCCACCAGCTCATTCTGTATACACTAACCTGATTATATCTAGTTTGTTCTTAGAACAGGTTTTGAATTCTATTGTCTAAAGTTTTATTGTTCTTAGTGGGAAAATGTGTACAATACAAATAGACAAAGATGTTTTTAATGGTTGACTGTTGTTTATCTGGAAACCAGCCTGTCTCTTTATTGTACGTCCCGTTCCTTAGCTTCTGTTCATGATGGAATAAACATAAGAGATATGTTATACTTTCCAGGTCAGAATGGAGATATGCGATCACCAAAGCGAGTTTGCACAGAGTATAGAAGCGTGTTGGTTGAGCGTAATCCTTTCTCATCCCCAGTGAAGGACCGACTTCAAGCTCTCAATAACCTCAAATCGAAGTTAACTCCAGCTCTGCAGTCTGCATTTGCCAGGTAGTGTTCTTAAACAGTAGGGGATGGGAAGTACTGTATCTTATAGATAATAATATCAATCTACTGCATTCATTCTCTAACTGGAATCGGTAATTGGATTTTTTTGCAGTCCTACTCGGCCCAATCCCGGAGCTGGAGGAGAGTTATGTGCAGAAACTGCAATTAACATATGCTTTGGGAAGGTATTTCTTATCCTCCTTTGATGAGATAATTTAGTAAAATTTGTTTCCTTTTTGATCAAAATACATCTTTTGATGGTTGTTCCGTTTAAGCAATCCTACCCGTAAAGTTTTAACTGATGTTAAATGACATGTCAACAAAGTAAGTCGATCAAACTGTTGCATTGTTTTCTCCAGGTCTTGACTTTTGTGGTTTCCAGTGCAATAAATTAATTGTCATTTGTTTTTTGGACTGAATGAGACGATTTGTGGATCTTAACTAGTCTGTTTTGTAATGTGCATGAACCATTTTGCTGCGTTAGTGGATCTGCCTATTGCCATCTTATTAAGTAGCAGTATCTGCTTTATTAACCTGTTGAAACAAAAAAATGAAACAAAGAGACAAGATACAGGTAAGAATTAAGTTTATTGATGGATATACTGGAGTATGACTGTCATTGTAGTTGTTTTAGGGTTCGACCAACAGGGTTAGTTATACTCAAGATAGTAAAGGCTAGTAGAAATCTGTGGGAGTTGGAAAATTCTGTACAATGATTACTCAGTACTGCAATGCTTAGAGAGGAAAATTATTAACTTCTCCTTTGTCATGATAAGCATCAAAGAATTGGACAACACAACCAAAGTTAACATTGCTGAGGTAGAATCATAAAATGTCATCCAGATCTTAGTTTATCCTTTAGCTTCTATATATATTCTAAAGTGCCCTTCAAAGAAACCAAGTGTTAGAAAGCAGAATCTTATTGTTAATTGCACCCCATCTTCGTTTTTACCTATTGATCGATGGGAAATTTCGGGTATTATGACAGTGATCTAGGAATGGACTCCTTTTATTGGAACAAACCAAAATCAGCATGATAGGACCGGTTCAGTGGAGTTAAGTGAAAAAAGATGATACTAGAGAGAAAAGAAAGAGAGAAAAGGAAAGTAAAGGATACATCGATTGTAACAATTTATGGTTCCGCTCAAGGAATGAGGAAAAAAAAAATAGAACTTCACCGTTAAGTTGAATTAGTTTAAGATGAATTAGTTTAACTTCACCGTTAAACTACAGATTACTGTTTTATAAGTTAACATAATTCAAACTTTTTGGCATTGTAGATTATAAAGTTGGCTGCTGTCAGAATCAATGGGATGATTGAAAGGCTACAGCTTTCTCAGCAGATAAGGGAGAATGTCTATTGCCTTTTTCAAAAGATCCTGAATCAAAAAACACCTCTTTTCTTCAATCGTCATATCGACCAGATCATCCTCTGCTGTTTTTATGGAGTCGCCAAGGTTTGTTTCTAGAATGGATTTGAAGTTATCAGTTACTGATTAAGGATTCTTACTGGGTTGATCTTTTATTTCTCTTTCCTCAGATATCTCATCTCAGCCTGACTTTCAAGGAAATCATCTTTAACTATAGGAAGCAACCACAGTGCAAACCTCAAGTTTTCCGCAGTGTGTTTGTTGATCGGTTATCTTCAAACCGCCATGGGGTGTGTTGCCTGCTTTTCTCTCTTTTGAATGTCAGTATGCTAGCTTAAGAATCTGAACTTTCATTTTGTTTTGTGGCAGAAAACTGGACAGGAGCATGTTGATATTATAGCTTTTTACAATGAGTTATTTATTCCTGCTGTGAAGCCACTACTAGTGGAGCTTGCCCCTGTTGGAGCAGTTCAGAAAACCAACCGAAATTCAGAATCTAATAATAACACGCATAGTATGTTCCTCCTTTTTTATTTTTTTTATGTACAATTTGTACTTGTCTTTTATTTTTTAATCCTTGAGCATCCTTCTGATGTTCTCTGTCCTGATTTGCATATTTTATCTCTCTTTGTAGGTCCAGGCCCTGAATCACCTAGAGTATCACCTTTCCCGAGTCTTCCAGATATGTCTCCAAAAAAAGTATCAGCGGTGCACAATGTCTATGTTTCTCCATTGCGGTCTTCAAAGGTAGTTTTACTTCTCAATTCCGATGAATTTATTAGTCGTGATTTTTTATCATAATCTCTAATTAATGCCTCAGTAAAGAGTTAATGAATCTTCTGACTCATTGATGTGCCATATTCTTACTGTTTAATTCGTTAATTAACTTTTTTTGCTGCCCTCTGTGAAGTTGTATTTCCTAATCATGTGGTACCTGTTCTCGGTTCCATATGAAGGTTTCCTCTTAAATATCCAATTGAATTTAAAAACGTCCATTTTTTGTACTTGTTTCTGGAAACTTGCCATAATCTTACTGCAATGAATGGCTTCCTCCATGACTTGAGGGAAAGAAGGATAAGAGGGAGTTTTCAGTTGGGTATGTTAACCACAAATTTATAGGTTGTATAAAATGTTAGGCCTGCTAGCTTTTTCAGTACAGCAAAATGATTGTTTGGGATGTGCTTTTAGACAAGAATGCGAAAGCTATTACCAAATTTAAGCACAAGTATTTCAACCACGTAGCACCGTAGCTGTACCTACACTAGTGGATTAGCCCGTGACTAAAGCCACTAGTTGAAATGACATGATACAAATTGAGTATATATTGTCATAGGTTTTTAAACCCGGACAAGATATTTGAACCGGTGAAGGGACTGCGTGGTCGGATCGCTGGTTCAACTGTAACTATATATGTATACCTTTCATGAAATGTATATTGGTATTTTGTGAAATAAAAATTGATTAAAATGACAATCCTACAAGGTTAATTATTATATTAGATAGTTGTGAAGACCACTATGATAAGTTAAATAGGGAGGAAAACATTAGAAAATTATATGGAAGTATATGATACCTTCTCAGTTCAACAACAAGTTTTGCAAGTATATTAAATGTTTCACTCTATGTGGATGTGGCTGGTATCCTGGTGGTTAAGCTATGTTTTGCAAGCTTTGTCTGCCTAGTTTCGAGTCTTTGCGGCAGCAAGTTTCAGTAACTTATAAATTGAACCCGTGCCTGGTTAACCGGTTTACCCATCCAGCTGGCCAGTCCGACCTAGTATTGAAAAATTGTGGTTATGTTATATAATAAAAGAATTTGGGAGATGATAGAACGATTGGTGAGTTGAGCATACAGAGTTAGCTAAGGAAAATGATTTAAAATAAAGTTCAAGAGAATGAGGTGTGTGCGGTCTTTAAAATGTACTCAGGTTCTTTTTGTGCGCGGAATGGGATCCAGAACACTGTACGTGGTCTGGTATGAATGCGGTTTGCCGGGGGTAGGTCTCTTCGGTTCGAAACTACTCATGTTAGCATTTCCTAGTAAATACCAGTTTGTTATCTGGTAAAACTTTGTAGGGACTTACATCTGAAGAAAGAATTTGACCTAAGGACGTGAATTCCTTTTGGACAAAAACACAAGGATGTGAATTACTTAATTAAATTATTTAATATTAAAATATTTAGGTCTATGTGTAAAAACTTAAGGGTTCGCTAGAATTAACGATCTGGTTCGTGAACGACCCCTGATTGGGTCACGTGATCTGGATCGGAGATCGCACGCTGTTAAGCGTTTCTGGTCTGGTTAAAAGAATTGATGATCCTACTGTTGAAAACTAACATATCTAACAAAAGTGAGTTACAAAGCTATTGGTGGGAGCATCTAATGTTCCTTAACTTTCAATCGCGAGCTGATATTTTCTCTGTATGTTTTCTCTCCGGTCAAATTAAAGGATAAATACAATTAATATTCTTATTAGGTATATACTCTATTTTGGAAAATTGCAAACACATCTGTACAATTTATGCCAAGCAATTGTTTATAATAGATATTTAAGTTTCTATGGGCTCATCTTGTGTGAAGACAAGGGATCAAATCTATTCTGAATGCACTCCACATCAGCTTTTGTAATGTAGACCCTGGCTGACAACCAGAGAACTTTTAGTTTCTGAAGATTTTAAAACGGCAATGAAGGTTGTATTGGCTGATTTCTATTGTCAATCTCAAGGCTTGTTTCTTGTTGTTCTCTTACAGAACCTGCCTGCTGAGTGAAGTTCAACCCTCCATGAGATATTTTAGTTCTGCTATTCATTCACTATAGATGGTTTTTACTTAGTGACTTTCAACTGACACAACTCTATATACTTCATGTCCAACTGGTCTGATATTCTTCTATTATGCATACAGATGGATGCTTTAATTTCAAATGGCTCGAAAAGCTATTACGCTTGTGTTGGGGAGAGCACTCATGCTTACCAAAGTCCTTCTAAAGATCTGACAGCCATCAATAACCGCTTGAACGGGTATGTATAATACTACTGGTGACATTCTTTTACGCAGGAATTGCAGTGAGCATCAATGTCTGAGACAATGATGTTTTTATTTTATTTTTGTCAGGACCCGGAAATTACGAGGCACACTGAACTTTGATGATCCCGATGTTGGATTGGTCAGTGACTCGTTGGTAGCGAATAGCCTCTACCTTCAGAATGGAAGTTGTGGATCCTCATCAGGTGCCCCTGTGAAAACCGAGAAGCCAGAGCCAGACTCCTAAGTTTTTATTCGCTAATTAAATGTAAATCTTAGTTTCCTTTTTCATGATATTTGATCCATCCTCAATAGACACGGGGTGCTGTTTGAGCGGTGGGTTATTATGTAGAATAGCCGCCACTAACCCCAGTAGTCTTCCTCCATGTGTGGGGAAGCGCAAAATGTCGTCGATGTGTAGATTATAGGGCTCTGAATGAATGAAAGAATTTGGGTAAATCTTTTATGTTTTAAATAAATCATTGCTCTGTAGTCTAGTTCATTGTTCATTGATTATCAATGTATTGTGTACTAATAATCACGCGTGTGATAGCTTATTCCATTACTTTCCTTGACGCTAATAACTCTTTTGTGGATCGCATGAAATTGGGTCTGGAGTCGCTGCCTTGTAAAGGTTGGTTTTGTTAGGGACAGTTTCAATTTGTAATTTGCTCGATAACGTCACTCGCGTTCATCTTAAATTTTCTCGAAATTGCACTTGCTTCCTACACATGGCAGTACAAGAAGGCAGAACCCTGAGTTTTTTCTAACATCGAATTAGAACTTCCATTAACGGGCTAAGGAATTACAATTAAATCTTCTCAAATTTGCACTTGTTTTACACATGGCAGTCCAAGTAGGCAGAGCCCTGAGGTTTTCCTCGTCTCAAATAAGAACTTCCATTAACATTCTTTTTTCCAGGTTACACTTGCTTCATACACATGGCAGTAGAAGTGGGCAGGACCCTGAGTTTTTTCATATATCAAATAAAAACTTCCATTATCGGGACACATGGCAGTAGAAATGGGCAGAACCCCGAGTTTTTTCACATCTCAAATAAGAACTTATATTAACGGGCAATTGAAAGTACGATGACATCCACTAAAGGTCGTGAGGAAAACACTGAGATTTCGCGAAACTCTAAGGCCAACTCCCCCGTTGCAAATTTCGCTTCATACACATGGAAGTATTTTTTTTTTTTTTTTTTTTTCAAAATAAGGGTTTTTAAACCTTAAAACACACTCTCCCAAACAAACCAAAAAATATATAACAAATTAGGCCGATCTTCTCCCATGAGCTAAAACTATAAATCAAATTAGAGGGGTGTGGTTATCGAGATTCTAAAATGCCTTTTGAAATGTAAGATTGTTCTGACTTCAAACATTAAATTGAATCTAGTGTGAAAGTTTTTGATAAAACGTTATAGAGAAAAATTTAAGAATTTTTTGAAATCAATCATTTAATATTGCATACTTGAGAATAACTCCAGCCCGCAGGACACTACTACCAAGCTAACATTAACAAAGTTGGATGAAAAATTGCATGAGTTTTATCATACTTCATATTTTTTTTGGAGATCCTCATTAAATTATTCTTAATAATTTCTATTTTTCACAATAACCTTCTATATTACGGCGAACCTGTTTACATTTGTGAGGTTCAAAATTTGTTGGAACACTCTAAAATGGTAGTCTCGTGCCTTAATTCTCAAAGCTCTTTTTAATGGAAAATGTGGTGTGTCTCTAAAAAAAGGTGTCTATGGTGCCGGGGGAGGGGGTGTAAATAAAAAAGTAGTGAGCTAGCATAAACAAGAGGAAACCTATACGAAAATTAATGACTATGTGACTGATTCGAGAAGGTCATCACTCAAGGCAGTAAAACATCAAAGAAAACGGATAAAAGCGTAAATAATCTGCTTCATAAATTATCAAAATTACAGACAGCGGATAAAGAAGCAGAGAAACTGATAACATACTTAAACAGTAGACAAAATACACTAAGTACAGATAATTTTGTTAAAGAACTTAACAAAACATGAACAACATTAATCTAGATCTTGAAATAACTCAAACTCAACTATCCTCAACATCCCTGAAAGAGTATGTGTCACTGTTCAGTGAGACTAGTTGTAGTTGAAATTGGGAATAATTGTTTATTGCTTGAGATAGGGCTTGTGATTGTGATTTCGATTGGCCGACATCTTGACCAGAAACATCAACTGGAGGATTAGGGCATGTATTTCGATTGTGTCCATATTGTTGACATCTCCCGCACTTCTTTCAAATATTTTTGAAGCTCCCTTTGGGTTTTGTGTCCCTTTTGGATGGAGGCCTTACATGAGCGTACTCTTCCAAGTAGACATTAATCCAAGGTTGTTCATTTTCTTGCTTCAAAATAATGTTCTTAAGACATCTTATTATGAAGTCAACATTTTCTCCCCAATACTCGTAAGTCTCTTATGATGTTCCACCCAAGTCACTAATCAAGTTTATCCTACCCTTCATGCAACCTCAACGATCGGTTTTTTTATTGTTTGTTTCTGGATCCTTCATGCAAGGATCATTCTTGTAGAAGTCAAGTCCCTATCCGTCTTGTGTCATCGTTTCGCTAACAACCTTTTCCGAATAAATTGAACTCCTTTATGGAAGAGCACAAAAATAATATGGCCACAAACCATCTGAGATGACTCAAACCTCATCATGTACAGAGGAGTATGCTATTATCTCGTTGACAAAGAATGTGTGCTGACACTGTATAAGTCAGACATATATTTCATTTAACAAGCCTGACAAAAGCATCGAACATTAAGATTACTAAACAAATACTGGAAATTATTGAACAATAAATAAAATGGGCAGCAGACATTTCAATTGTAATAAAGGATATGACCCTAAAACACCCATAACACTATTTAAATAAATAACAATAAATGGTGTAATGTATGAACTTACCAAAGATTCCCTTTCCTTCTCCCTTGTAACATAGATTACATCGATTTGATAGTCATGTAGTTGTTGAATGTCAATAGCTTTGTAATGACTTTCCTTCATTTCTTCCTCCTTGAAATTCATATACAGAGCCCTTGTGTAGAATATTGCTGCATGCTCTTTTAGTTCTGTTGGGAATCATTCAAAGATAGCATTCGAGCGAAGCGACGGAGCAACGACCAAGTGAGGAAGCAAGAAAGAAGCAGCAAAGTACAGGGTTTATGTCTGTTCGTGCGGACACCAAAAGTGTTTGTACGGACATGTTCTTGCGAACACTTCGGGTGTTCGTACGAACACACTGGGTATGGGGTGGTTTCATTATTTCCTTGTTTATTTTGGAATGGTTTATCCGTTTCTTTAGGCTTAAGTCGGTATTCTAGCGTATCTAAAGGGCTAGTTTCGTGGCTTTTCAGTAGTGTGGTTGCAATCATGTTGTTTCTCTCTAAAAAATCGGGTTTTCGGTTCTTGGATGTAGCTAGTTTTAAAACTAGTGAACCACATTAAATTTTGTGTCTGGTTCTTCATTTCTTTTCATCGTTCTTTCTTGATACTCAGGTCATCCGCAACGTTACAAAAAACTGGTATCAGAGCCTGGTTAGGGTTTCAAGAGGAACAACACCAGGTTCTTCTATGAAGATTGAGAAGTTCAATTGTAATCCTTCGGTGTTTATTAAAGTACTACTTATAGTATATTGCATATCATTCATGACCTTAGGTTTGCATTTCGTAGTTGTACCATTGAGGGGAGGTTCATACCTTATTGTGGTTAAAGTTTAGTTTAAACTTCAAGGACGAGTTCTCGTTAAGGAGGTAGGTTTTAGTTTAAACTTCGAGGACGAAGTTCTCTTTAAGGAGGGAAGGATGAAATACCCCGTTTTGTGACTATGGGTATTTTGTGATATTATTATAAGTGTTGGGAAATTAATTTAATTGTATAGAGTTAAATATAGTTGTTACGAGAGTTTGGGGGATCTTTGTGACTTTAATCCAAGGTTTTAGTGTCTTTTACTTGAGTCTGGGGGTGGTAGTTGTCTTTTGACAAAACAAAGGGGGAAAAAGTGTCTTTTGACCTAACTTTTCTTCCTGCGTAAAGTTTCCTAATTCAAGAGGGTTTCCTACTTATGAAGTTGATTTTTTTCCAACTCTCATAAAACCCTCACTCTCCCTATTTCTCTCTATCTCTCTCACGTCTCTCCCTCTCTCACCCAACCCTCTCTCTCTCACTCTCTCTCTCGTCTCTCTCTTGTGGCCGACGGCACAACCACCGCCACCGCAGCCGTCTCTCTCTCTCTCTCTCCCCTTGAGGTAATCTCTCTTTCTCTCTCTCTCTCTCTCTCTCTTCCCGTCTGGCCTCCATGGCGGAGGGTTAGAGCTAGTTTTGTTTCTTCTTTTCTTTTCTCTTGTTGATCTCTTGTTCTTATGATCACTTGTTCATGATTCATGTATGTTGCATGTAATCTTTAATTTTCAGTTTGATATTGTTAGGATCAGTGTTCATGGATTTGTAGGATTGATGATCAAGTTTTAGGTTTTATCATGTTTATGGTTTATGGGAAAAACCCTAGTTTGGAGGAGAAGTTTGATTAAGCGATTTGGGTGTTTGAATGATCATAGTATGTGGGTAACAATCTAATTTGATGTGGGAATCATGTTATATTAGGTTTAGTATGAATATAGGATGAACTAGATGCTTGGGGGAAAGTTTCATGAAAATTGATAATTCCTGTATGGGTATTTGAGTGAAATTGGAAACTTGAAACTAGTGTAACTTTTGATTCAGGAATCGAAATTAAGATCCGTCTGAGGCTAAACTTATTATTTCGAATGTTTTGAATCCAATGGAACTGTTTTTGAGCCACGATCTGTTTGGGAAACTGGAGTAATAAATTGGTGGAGTTATGATAGGCTATGTATGCTTTAGGTTAGAGGATTTTGAAGCAAAATTTTGGGTTTTGTTTTGAAGTATGAATTAAGTGGGATGTTAAGATGATGTTAGAATCCTAAACCATTGACTATCATATACATGTAGCTAGTATATCAAGTGTATTGCTAGAATATTTGTTTAATTAGAATATTGTTACGTGTAGGTGACGAGTTCGTCGACGACGAGTACGTAGAGTACGTTGATTGATTGCTATAGTTGGATTTTTACTTTGAGGTAAGTAAACATGCCAAGCCTAGTGTGCCTATATCTTTCGTGTCAAATGAATACTTTGATTTGATACGTCTCAAAATGTGTTTACGTGCTACATGACTTGAAATACATGATTTCTACTTGTTAAATGGTTTTGCTGAAAACATCACCATGATATTAATGAACTATAACGTTAAGTGGAAGAAGTTGTGCAGGGCCATTATTATTATTATTATTATTATTATTATTATTATTATTATTATTATTATTATTATTATTATTATTATTATTATTATTATTATTATTATTATTATTATTATTATTATTATTATTATTATTATTATTATTATTATTATTATTATTATTATTATTATTATTATTATTATTATTATTATTATTATTATTATTATCTTTGGGCGGTGTTGGCCGCGGCCCCGTCCCTTTTTGATCCGGTTGCAAGTCCCCGGATAGCGGCATGTACTCACTCCTCTGGCCGACGTAGTCTTAGGGGGGTGTCGACACTTAAGGTCATGGAAGCTGTGGTTTATTTGAGTTCCCCCGTCACAACGAATTAATAATGATGGATTTTGGTTTTTGTTAATGGAAAAGAGTTCATGATGGATTTTGGATTTCCTAATGATTATGAAATTGGGAACTCTTATGTTTTATACAAGAGTCAACTTTATTACCGCCGTGTTTGAGAAAAACTCTTACTTACAAATGAGAATTTGTTTTATGGCTATGCCATCACTGTTTTACATGTTTGGGTGTTTATGTACCAGTATTTCATGCTTATTTTGTACTGTGGTGTTTCTTTTTAATTCCGCACCACAGGTTTAGAGGATGGTTATCTGGCATAGAAGGGGAATATCATCATATGGATCACTAGTATTTTATTTGGAATTTGAACTCTTTAGTATTTTAAACACTTTAGGTTGTTTATGCCCGGTTTGAGGCTAGAATGTTTGGATTGTAATAATGGATAGTTTCAATTGGTTTTAATTATTATTGTGGATGTTTTTGCTTGAGAACCATGTTATAAAATCTCATTGTATCCGGGCTCCTCCCGGGTATAGAGTGACATCCCCGGGTCTCCGGCTTGGGCCATTTGGGGGTGTTACAGGTGGTATCAGAGCTGGCATTCCAAAAAGGAAATCGAAACTTGTTAGGGTAACTAAAATGAATATAGGAAAAATAACTAAAATTTGACAAGCCGTGGGAATTTGGATAGTATGGATAGGACCATTGTATGTGTAAGTGTTTAGAAAATAGGATAGAAATCAAGTATTTCCACCCACCCATTCCTAACTAAGAGATCGGATTGTTGAGGCGTTTCATTGGAGTTCAGATTGGAAGCCTACTTTTAAGGCATGTTGTTGGGAAATTTCTTCAAGAGTCTTGTGACTATCAATTTGGAGTCTTGGGAATAATTATTGGTTGCGAAGAGTAGTTATTTTTTGTTACGATATATGCCTTGTGAAATTAGAGATTTATTAAGTTGTTTCCTTTTGTAGATGGCTAGAACTAAGCATACAGCAAGGAAGCGTGTGTTGCCAGTTGAGAAGCACCCTGTTGTGACACGTTGGGTCGAAGGTGAAGACTTTCCAGATTTTCGTGACCGTGTGGTTCAGTATTGTGAGGATAGATTCCATGCCTTAGATTTTCCTCGGTATAGGAATTCAGATTTTCAGGCTTACTGTATGGTGAAGGCATTACCTATGAGACCCATGTTTGGGAAAATTATTACAAAGTATAGCAACATCATGTGTATGTTCAATCGTCTGAATGATAGGGATTATCGTTGCCAAGGTGAATGGACGGTAAGTGCAGATTTTATATGCAAGATGTTGATGGAGACTCATCTTAAGTGGCAAAGTTTTACAGTTAATGAGATAGAGTCCAGTGATGAAGAATACGTGATCTACATAAGCTGTAGTGATGAAAAAGAGGTGATCATTATAGACTCTAGTGATGATGAGAAAGTCAAAGGGGATCCAATGGAAGATGTCGATGAATACCCCGAGATTGAGGAAGATCCCATGGAGTATAAAGAAAGTGAAGAAGACCCGAGTGAAGGTGAAGAGCACGAGTATGATGCTGATGAAGAAGAAGAGTTGGATGAAAGCGATGAGGGCGAGGATTAAGCTTGTTAGAACTCTTTAGATTTCCTAGACTTGATGCTTTTTGATTTTTATTATTGGTTTGAATAAGGCTATGATGCCAAGCAATACTTTGAAGTTTTTAGGACGATTTTTGAATAGCCACTTTTGGGCTAGAGTTAAATTTTTAGCGTTTTGCTTTAAAAGGATGAATAATGTTTATGTTTTGAGGACCCGATTTGGGGAGTTTAATAAATTTAGGTTTCTGAATTTTGGAGTATGATTTGATAGATTAAGGTTGTGTTATGTTTTGTTATCATTGATTAAGTGCTTAGAAAGTGTTCATGGGGTTAGGACGCGAAAACTTTGATTTTTGGTGTTGTTGATTCTGCGCAGCAGTGATTTTTTGTTGTAGCAGACGTATTTAATTTTGTAGTTATTTTTCCCTGAATTTTTCCCTGGAATTAGACATACCCAGGTATCTCCCATAAAATTTCAGCCCTATATGAGTTCTGGAGAATTAGTTACGAATTTTCAAAGTTGGTGGTTCAGTAGCAGATTTGCAAAGTGACTAGCTGTAGAATTTTTGATGTTTACCTATCTTCCAATTGTTTTTTTGATCTCAAATTTTTATGGAAGCTATTAGACACGTTTGGATAACTCTGGGAGAAAGCCTAGCTCTTTTTGATAATTTTAAAGTCAGTTTATGACGTTTCAAAGTCCGAGTTTATATTCTGGTCGCCTGTGACAGCAGCTGTATTGATCTTTAAATAGCTTGAGTTCTATGTACTATTTTGATTTGATTCTTCTCGATTATGAAATTAGACTTAGATAGATGTTGCACACCAAAATTCATAATTTTTGCTTGTCCGATTGATCCTTTTTCCAATTTTTGAAGAAGAAGAAAAGCTGAGACGTGATCAGCCTATGTGGAAATACATGTATAATTGATTTAAATGATGATCAGTGTGTGACCTTACTTGTTTAATTGTTCACTGCATGCCATATATGCATGATTGTTTGTACTTATTGATACTTTATAAGTAATACAATAGGCTATAGTGTAGGGATTATGACTGATAGACCACATCAATACTACACCAGGAGAAATCACCAAGTACTAATGGCAGCACCAAATGACAACAACAACAACATGGAGCAGTTCTTTGCGCAATTTGCACAAATGGTGCAGAACGCAAATCAGAGAGAGCATAATAACACTAATTGGGCAAAGAAAGTGGCTGACATGAAGCCAGGGAACTTTACTGGAAATGAGGATCCTGTTGAGCTTGAAAACTGGATCGACGAGATGGATAAGGTCCTACAGCTAGTTCAGTGCCCCGAGAACCGCAAGGTTGTTTGCGCCGCATTCTACCTGAAGAACGAAGCTAATATATGGTGGAGGAGCACACGTCAGAACTTTTTGGATCAACCCAATTTCAATTGGGAGGCTCTTCAAACTGCACTACGCACTCGCTTTTATCCGGACCATGTACAGGATCAAAAGTACATAGACTTCGTGAATCTGACACAAGGGAACGGTTCCGTGACTGAGTACTTCAAGAAGTTCATGGAGCTATCCCGATTTGCAGGTCAGCTGATGCCTGACGAGGCGACTAAGGTTAGGAAGTTCATGTCTGGTCTCGAACTTCATCTGCAGAAAGACTTGATGTGCAGGACGTACGATACTCTTCAGGAAGCTTATGATAGAGCTGCAGCCGTTTGGCGCATTCAAGAGGCACAAGATGAGAAGCGTGGAAAGCGCAAGATTGAGAGCGCTATGGGCTATGGAAACAATCAGAGTAGGCTGTGGAAACAATCAGAGTAGGATTAACCAAGGTAGTCAGGACAAGAGGTTTAAGCCCAACCATGGAGGAAGTAACCAGGGTCAGTACCATGGTAACAAGAAGAATAATGGAGATGATCAAGCTTCTCGCCGTTATATCTGCAAGAAGTGTTAACAGAATCATCCAGGAAAAGACTGTCAAGGAAACCTTGTCACTTGCTACCTCTGTGGCAAGAGGGGTCATCGTTCGTTTGAGTGTCGATCGAAACCAAATTGAAATCAACAAGGGAACCAAGGAGGAAATTACCAATGGAATCGATAGTTCAACAACAACAATAAGGGCGGAAACCGGAACTATGGGAACTACAACAACCAGAACAATGGAGGAAACAATTATGGCAGGCAGCAGGCGAACAACCAGGGTAATGGAAGGAACAATGGAGTTAAGAACGGGAATAGGAACAACAACGCTCCAGCTAACGCCAACACCAATGGGACTGGTAAGACAGGAACTACCACACATAACAGGAATGTTGCAAGGATCGCTGTTATGAGCAGGACTGAAGCGGAAGCAGCAAACGGAGTAGTCACTGGTACATTTCTTGTTCATGATCAACCAGCATTTACTCTATTTGATTCCGGAGCATCGTATTCATTTATTTCATCATCATTTGTGGAAAAATTGATTCTCAATAAGCCGTCTATACTATCCATCCCCGTAGCTACCTCAACCGGTCACGTAACAGTATGTGACGCCATTTTTGAAGGAGTAGAAGTTAAGATTTCGGCCATTATCTTACCAGCCAACCTGATACAGTTTGATCTTGGAGAAATAGATGTTATATTGGGAATGGATTGGCTGGGCAAATATCGAGCAGTTATAGACTGTCACGATCAGAAGATCAGGCTTAAAGGTCCAAAAGGAGAAAAGGTTTCTTACCGTGGTATCACAAAGGAACCGTGTATCCGACTAGTGTCAACTTTGACCATAGTCAATTAAGTGGAGAAAGGGAATAGTGCTTATTTGTGTTATGTTCAAGACATTTCTAAGAAGGAGAACGTGCTAGAAGAGATACCAATAGTTAGGTACTTTCCCGATGTGTTCCCGGATGAGATTCCAGGAATGCCACCTAGAAGGGAGATTGAATTCACTATGGACTTAGCACCTGGAACAGCTCCAATCTCAAAGGCACCGTACAGAATGGCACCAGTAGAGTTGAAAGAACTAAAGGATCAGTTGCAAGAGTTAGTTCAAAAGGGTTACATAAGGCCGAGTGTTTCCCCTTGGGGAGCACAGGTATTGTTTGTGAAGAAGAAAGACAGAAGCTTGAGGTTGTGCATTGACTATAGAGAGTTGAATAGCGCAACAATCAAGAACAAATACCCTTTACCCCGAATTGACGACTTGTTCGATCAGTTGCAAGGGGCGAGCGTTTTATCAAAGATAGACTTGAGATCAGGGTATTACCAACTTCGGGTAGCCGAGAAGGACATCCCGAAGACAGCCTTTAGAACGAGGTATTGACACTATGAGTTTACTGTTATGCCTTTCGGTCTAACCAATGCACCAGCGGTATTTATGGATCTCATGAATCGTGTTATGAGGACGTTTCAGGATCGTTTCATGGTCGTCTTTATTTAGGACATCCTCGTTTACTCAAAGAGAGAGGAAGAACTTAAAGAACATCTCAAGGAAGTGTTATAAACTTTGAGACATGAGAAGTTGTATGCTAAGCTCTCGAAGTGTGAGTTTTGGCTAAAAACATGTTCCATTTTTGGGTCACATAATCTCAAAGGAAGGAATATCCGTGGATCCAGGAAAGATTTCAGCAGTGAAAGATTGGCCAACTCCGAAGAATGTGTCCGAAGTAAGAAGTTTTCTGGGATTAGAAGGATATTACAGGCGTTTCGTGAAAGATTTCTCGAAGTTTGCTAGACCGCTGACTACGCTAACCAAGAAGACGGTAAGGTATAAGTGGGGCGAAGATTGTGAAGAAGCATTCCAGACATTGAAGGAAAAGTTGACTACAGCACCTGTGTTATCTTTACCCAATGATTCTGGCGAGTTTGATATTTACAGTGATGCGTCGAAGAAGGGTTTAGGATGCGTGCTTATGCAAGAAAGGAGAGTTATTTCCTATGCTTCAAGACAACTGAAAACTCATGAAGAGAACTATGTTACGCATGACTTAGAGCTTGCTGTAGGGTTTTGATTCATGGATGCGCAACGGAAACACAAAAAATCATAAACCATGCAAAACCCTCCAAGGATCACAAGTCAAGAGACATAACGATGGTAAAGGAAGAAATCAATAACACACCTTAGGGTTCTCCTTTGATGACTTCAAACGCGAATTGTGTCACGTTCACTATAGTTGATCCAAGCCTAGAGTTGAATACTAGATCTTCCAATCCTTGGTGCTAGCCCGAAAAGAGGAAGAGGAAGAAGAATCATGCAAAACGAGACGAAACAAGGAGATTTCGGCCTCCTTGTGGCCGACGGGGACGGGCGAGCAGCAAGGGGGGAGGCGGCTCCTCTTTACTTGCTTGCTCTCTCCTTTTTGTTCTCTCCCACTCAAGTTATGATCAATAAGGTCATAAGTGTGGGAAGTAAGGAAGGAGTGTCCTTTATATAGTCCAACAAATCCTTGCCAACTACCTAAATGATCTATTCTAGTCCTACTAGAATTCAATTTAGTCCCTTCCTTGCAAATTAGTCCCTACTAAGGTACTAAGTTTGCAAGGCATTCCAAAGTGATCCTTCTAATTAATTAATCCTATTAATTAATTCCCAAATCTAGTTCAACTCTATATAGTGTGTGACCCCATAGGTATCTAGTTGGTGGCAACAATTTGCTAATATGGAGCGATTTCTAGCAAAACATCCATTCTAGCCAACTAATAGAATAGTCATCTTGACAAACCTTGTACAAGTAATTGTCTCATCCCTTTGTCTCTATATCCGGATTGGACACGAGACATACAAGTCACACTCGTATATCCAATCCATAGTTTCTCGGTCCATGGGAATAGCCTTATTCGTGCAAATAACATCAATATCCCATATTGATTTATTTGAGTCTGGCTAGACATTCTATAAGCACTATCCATCGAGTGGCCTAGGATATTTGCTCCCGTTATGTGGGAGGGACAAATTATATATACGTCCACTACGATCTCTAATCTTGCTTCTTATTGTATCCGGTACACGTCTTTATAACTACCCAATTACGGTGTAGCGTTTAACGCTACCAAACTCACAATAATCCACAACTAGAATATCTAACGACTTCAAGTCTAAGGATGACAATACCATTACACCACGAGAAGCGCTTGTGACTTATCATAACGTGTATGTAGCCTTCTCGGAGATGGGTCAATCCAGTGCGCCATTACCCTTAATGCACACCTATGTGTTGGATCATGATATCTCCATATCAATCCAATCCCATACTAGTCTATAGATGATTGTCCCATTAATCATTATACTGTACTAGGGATATTTAAGATATACAACACAATTGTAAATCTAAGGACTTCATTATATTAAATATCCAATAAATAATAAAATGAATTTTCTAGCCACAAATAAATTCATACTAAAATAGATTGCCTCTAGGGAATCTATTCCAACAGTCTCCCACATTCACTAGAGCCAATCTGGCGCATCTTGTATTCCCATACTCCTAGTGTGCCCTTCATGATTCCACTGCGCAAGCGGTTTTGTAAGCGGGTCTGACAGATTCTCATCAGTAGGAATCTTGCATATCCGAACGTCTCCTCTATCGATAATATCTCGAATTAGATGGAACTTCCTGAGCACATGTTTGGATTTATGTTGTGACCTGGGTTCCTTCGATTGCGTAATCGCCCCAGTGTTGTCACAGTACAACTCAACTGGATCCGCAATGCTAGGAACCACACCAAGTTCAGAAACAAACTTTCTGATCCAAACAGCTTGCTTTGTTGCGCCATTTGCAGCAATGTACTCAGTCTCTGTTGTAGAATCAGCTACCGTCTCTTGCTTGGAACTCTTCCAGCTCACCGCTGCTCCATTCAGGCAAAACACATATCCCGACTGTGATCTAAAGTCATCTCTGTCGGTTTAGAAGCTCGCATCAGTGTAACCCCTTACACGCAACTCTTCCTCACCGCCAAACATCAGGAAAGTATCCTTAGTTCTTCTCAAGTACTTTAGGATGTTCTTGACTGCAATTCAGTGACTATCACCTGGATTGGATTGGTATCTGCTTGTCATACTCAAGGCATATGACACATCTGGTCTATTACATAACATGGCTTACATGATAGATCCTATGGCCGAGGCATAGGGAATTCTACTTATGCATTCCTTCTCAATCTCATTGGAAGGACAACCACTCTTTGAAAGAGTGATTCCATGCGACATGGGCACGAATCCCTTCTTGGAATCTTGCATGTTGAACCATTTCAACACCTTGTCAATATATGTACTTTGACTTAGGCCTAGCAGTCTCTTAGATCTATCTCTATTGATCTTTATACCGAGTATATAGGCTGCTTACCCTAAGTCCTTCATTGAGAAACACTTCCCTGGCCAATTGTTATTAGATTGCAGCATGGGAACGTTGTTTCCAATGAGTAGTATGTCATCCACATACAAGACCAGAAAAGCTACAGAGCTCCCACTAACCTTCTTGTAGACACAAGACTCGTCTTCGTTTCTGATGAAGCCAAACTCTTTGACTACTTCATCAAAACGTCGATTCCAACTCCTAGAAGTTTGCTTCAATCCATAAATGGATCATTGCAACTTACAGACTTTGTTGGCTTGCTTTAGATCCTCAAAACCCTCCGGCTGTATCATATACACATCCTCGAGGAGATTCCCGTAAAGGAATGCTGTTTTGACATCCATCTGCCAAATCTCATAGTCATGGTATGCTGCAATTGCAAGTAAGATTTGGATGGATTTGGTCATAGCGACTGGTGAAATGGTTTCATCATAGTCAATACCATGGATCTGTCTGAATCCTTTAGCCACCAATCGGCCCTTATAGGTAATCACATTACCATCCATGTCGATCTTCTTATTGAAGACCCACTTGGACCCTATGGGCTGCGTGCACCCTATGGGCCTTTAGGGCTGCAGGATTTTGAAGCAAAGTTTTGGGTTTTGGCTTTCATGGACTTGTAACCAACCCAGTACTCAGAAAAAGGAAATTAAACAGTCCATGTAGCTAGTGATGCTTCAGGTTTAACTCTCTATGCCATTCTGCTTCCATTTGATCATTTATTCTTTTTCTTTACACTTGTGTTCATCGGTTCGCCTGCAAACACAACACGGGCAGACCAAGCAATATCATTTTTTCGACTAACAATTAGCAACTAACTCAACCAAATTAACTTAGTCAATCCTAACTAACTCTAACAATGGGAAAATCACATAAACAATAGTTAAATAAATAATTAAATAACCAAGTAAAAATTACAGGCTGCCTCCCGGTAGCGCTAGGTTTCACGTTTTCTTCCAGACGTGTGCCGAATCATATATTATGATAAGCAGGGTCCACTAAATTGAGTGTTTCAAGATATGTGGTCTGCTCAAATGGCCCCATAACAGGTTAAGCATTTGACCATTAACCACTAATACATTACCATCACATTGATTACAGATATGAACTGCTCCTGAAGTAAAAGCTTTGACAACCTCAAATGGCCCAGACCATCTAGACGTCAATTTACCAAGGAATAGCCGTAAATTGGCATTGAACAACCAAAATTTCTTGTTCGGCTCAAAAGATTTCCCCAACATCATTCTATCGTGAATATGCTTCATCTTTTCTTTATGAAGTTTGGAATTCTCATATGCCTCATAACGCATTTCCTCAATTTCATTACGTTGGAGCTTCCGTTGTTCTCGAGTAGCTTGGACATCAAAATTAAATGCTTTCATTGCCCAATATGCACGGTGTTCTAGCTCTACAGGTAAGTGACACAATTTCTTACGTGTATACGCAAGTTCACGGTCAAGTAATATAGTGGAGTGTATTTCAACCCCGAGTTATCGAATCCCACGAGGACAGATAGTAGGTTTATTGTTAATTAGAGATTAAAATCTAAAGAGTGTAATTGAAATAACAGGAAGAAAGCTGTTGGTTTGAGAATTCGTCCCCCCAATCAAGTGACTGTATTAAACTAACTAAAAGAGATTATTTTTGGATTTTTATAATTAAACAATGTTTGATTAAATAAGGAGAAGAACTAGGGGATCTATGGATCACCTAGGGCATTAGACAATTCCGGATATTGCTTTGAACACGTAATGAGGAATATGCTCTTGATCGCGTTTAACTAATCACAATCTTCTTTCGATCTCATGTAAGTCTATGCTATATTTAATAGTCGTCATCTGTCGATCCATAAACTATATCACCCAACAAGCATTAAGATTAATCCTATGTTTTGATCCAAACCCTAACATTTCGCCTTTCGGTCCATCATGATACGGGGTTGCTAGCAATCCTAGATTCACAAGCTAATTAATCTTCACCTGTCAGTCCATCGATATTTCACCAAGTAGTTACCCTAGTTCATGACGCTAGGTTAACATAAGATTAAGAACAAGATCACTAGAAGAGCAAACTCATTATTACTTTAAGCTATGAACGATTGAGTTATTATAATCATCTAAAATGGTCATTCATATCATCCCTAAGCGTGTCATAGCTTTAGATCAAGGATACACTATATGAGAAGAAATATAATCAACATTAACCAATCCAAATGCATGAATCAATAAGCATCAATCCGGAAAATTTTTATAACAAAACCCTAGGATCTCCATAGATCCTAGCAAATTAAACTACTCAAATATACTGAAAATAAAAGCTAACGAGTTCATAGTATTGAGAAAAGATAGAAAAGATAGGAGGGATAGTCAAACTCGTGACAAAATTCGCGTTCCGGCAACTCCGGCGTCGTTCTCCATGCCCCTCGTCTCTCCTAGCCTTCCTCGATCTTCTCCAGAAGCCTCCCGTATGTTCTTATGTCTAAGAATCCGTTACCAAGGGTCTGGGCACGTTTTTTTAATGATATTTGGCCGAAATTGCACTTCAGCCCCTCTAGTTTGTAATTCTCGGACTGAATTGTAAGCTGATCTTTCGCGGGCCATTACTCTCTCATACGGACTCGTCTTCAGGCCTACCATATATCTCTGGAAATCTCTGGATGTCTAATTTCATATGGCGCAGGCCTTGCTCCCAAATTATGTATTTAGTTTCCTGAGCATCGAAAATAGTACAGGCTGATCAGGAGTGACTTTTTCAACTTTTCTTCGTCTTTGCATCTTCTTTTCTCCTCTTCATCTAGCTCCATACCGAGCATATCCAAGACTATCATAATTTACATTTAACCTATTTTACCTGAGATACACAACAAAATACTACCCGTGCAATTATCATCGCAAATATGAGAGAAAATATGCGCAAATAAGCTAGAAACACAACTTTTCACTCTTAGGGTTATAAATCGTCAAATTCACATATTTGTGAAAATATAACATATAAATCATGTGAAATAAGCCTAATACAAGTAATATGGAAGTATATTAATAGCTCCTAAAAGAGAGTTATCAGTAAGTGACATGGTTTTCCAAAGACTAAACGGTACGGAGACATTCCAATAGGAGTTTTATGGGCTGTCCTGTACGCCCAAAGTGAATATGTAAGTCGTAAGGAATAGTCCTTACAATCTGGCCTAACTGTTTGCTCTAGAATGGATTTGATCTCACGATTCGAGACATCAACTTTCCCACTAGTCTGGGGGTGGTATGGAGCAGCCAACTTATGGGTGACAGAGTACTTTCTAAGCAAGGATTAAAAGGCTTTACAAATGAAATGACTCCCTCCATCAATGATTACAACTTGTGGTGTTCAAAAATGACTAAATATATTGTCTCTCATAAACTGAACAACTACCTTGTGGTCATTTTACCTAGTGTCAACAGCCTCTACCCACTTAGATACGTAGTCAACTGCCACAAGAATATACACTAATCCAAAATACGACAGGAAGGGTCCCATGAAATAAATTCCCCAAACATAAAAAAATCACACACTAGGATGGGGTTAAGGACATCATATCTGACAATTCAATGTCTCTGAATTGATGAGAAGTATGAACTTGGGAAGTTTATATGTTGAAGATGATGAAAGAGAGTGGTATAATCATATCATTATCTTTATTTATCACAGATCACTGATCTGGATTTAAATTGTGTTTAGTTGAAAATAAGTTCAGTTTATTGCTTAAACTGATCTGTCAAACAGTCAGTATTTTCTATGCTATATCTTATGGATTTTGTTTGATCTTGGGATCAAGTTTGTGCAGCATTGTTCTTCGTTCAAACCTCTCAAACTAACTCTAATAGCTATCCAAACATAGATGTTGAAAGAAGCATATCAGGGGTGAGGATTTGTAGGAAATCAGTTCCTAGAATCTCTCAGTCAGTTGCAGAGTTTGTTATATATTGCAGTTTGAAGTTCAAAAGTAGGGGAAACACAAGAGAGGGCTTATCATTGTGAAAGAAGAGAGTTTTTCAATCGAGTATGATCATACATACAACTCTACATACAATCAAGGATTTCAACACTACAAGAGTGAAGATCAATCATCCAGAAATCAGAAGAACACTTCCAAGCTTTATTGCTTATTCTTTTATGTGTTCTTCAATTGTACTTAAATCTGTATTATTCATTTTGAGTTCTTAAGACTCAAAAACTTAGAAGTTTAGTTTTTCAAGTGAAAAACAAGAGGTTCTTATTATTTCAACCGGTTGTAGCTGTTACTAGATAGGTTGAGAATCACAAGTTGTATAAGTGTAAGGTAGCTCACTTAGGCTTGATATATAGTTTTAGATCTGGGTGATTAATAAGAAGGGTGTTCGAATCATGGAGGGATCAGATCCCTCAGGCAGAGACTAGGTCCAATTGTGACTGAACTCTATAAAAATTCACGTGTTCTTTACCTTTACTTTATTGCTTTTTATTCCTGTTGAAAACTGATTCCAAAGCTTTACAAACTGATTCCAAAGCTTCAAGATTTATTTCTTACACTAGCTTAAAGTTTCAAAAGGCTGGTTTTTAGCAATACTTTCCATACTCTATTAGAACCCCCCCTTCTAGAGTATTAGATCATGTTTTATACCTGCATTACAAACATTCAATTGGTATCAGTGTAGGGTTTTGATCATGGATACGCAGCGGAAAAACAAAATTCATCCATTCAATACCCTCCAAGGATCACAGGACAAGAGACATAACGATGGTGAGGGAAGAAATCATGTTACACACCTTAGGGTTTCTCCTGTGATGACTTGTAACGCGAATTGTGTCACGTCTCTATAGTTGATCCACGCCTAGAGTTGAGATCTAGATCTCCCTTCTCCTTTGTGCTAGCTAGGAATGGAGGAAGAGGAAGAAGAAATCACGCAACACGAGGCAACAAGGAGGGGCGGCCTCCTTTGTTTGGCCGACGGGATAGGGGAAAGGCAAGGGGGGCGGTCGGCCTCCTTTGCTTGCTTGCTCTCTCTCCTTTTGTTCTCTCCCACTCAAGTTATGATCAAAAGGCTCATAAGTGTGGGAAGGAAGGAAGGAGCATCCTTTATATAGTCCAACAATTCCTTGCCAACTACCTAAAGGACCTATTCTAGTCCTACTAGAATTCGAGTTTAGTGCCTTCTTTGCAAATTAGTCCTACTAAATTTGCAAGGTGTTTCAAAGTGATCCTTCAATTAATTAATCATATTAATCAATTCCCAAATCTATTTCAACTCTATATATCGTGTGACCCCGTAGGTTCTATCTAGTTGGTAGCAACAATTAGCTAATATGGAGCGGTTTCTAGCAAAACATCCATTCTAGCCAACTAATAGAATAGTCATCCAACAAACCTTGTACAAGTAATTGTCTCATACCTTTGTCTCTATATCCGGACTGGACACGAGACATACATGTCACACTCGTATATCCAATCCATAGTTTCTCGATCCTGGGAATAGCCTTATTAGTGCAGATAACATCAATATCCCATATTGATTTATTTGAGTCTGGCCAGACATTCTATAAGCACTATCCCTCGAGTGCCCTAGGATATTTGCTCCCGTTATGTGGTAGGGACAAATTCTATCTACGTCAACTACGATCTCTAAGCTTGCTTCTTATTGTATCCGGTACACGCCTTTATAACTACCCAGTTACGGTGTAGCGTTTGAAGCTACCAAAATCACAATAATCCACAACTAGAATATCTAGTGACTTCAAGTCTAAGGATGACAATACCATTTTACCGAGAGAAGCAAGTGTGACTTAAAATAACGTGTATGTATCCTTCTCGGAGATGGGTCAATCGTGTGCGCCATTACCCTTAATGCACACCCATGTGTTGGATCATGAGATCTCAATATCAATCCAACCCTATACTAGTCTATAGATGATTGTCCTATTAATCATTATACTGGACTAGGTATATTTAAGAGAAGCAACACAATTGTGAATCTAAGGACTTCATTATATTAAATATCCAATAAATAATACAATGAATGTTCTAGCAAAAATAAATTCATACAAAACTAGATTCCCTTTAGGGCATCTATTCCAACAGTCTCCCACTTGCACTAGAGCCAATCTGACGCATCTTCTATGACCATGCTCCTAGTGCGCCCTTCATGCTTCCACTGCACAAGCGGCTTTGTAAGTGGATCTGACAGATTCTCATATGTAGGAATCTTGCTACCCGAATGTCTCCTCTATCGATAATATCTTGAATCAGATGGAATTTCATAAGCACGTGCTTGGATTTCTGGTGCGACCTGGGCTCCTTTGATTGCGCGATCGCCCCAGTGTTGTCACAGTACAACTCTACTGGATCCGCAATGCTAGGAACCACACCAAGTTCAGAAACAAACTTTCTGATCCAAACAGCTTCCTTTGCTGCATCATTTGCAGCAATGTACTCAGCCTCTGTTGTAGAATCAGCCACCGTCTCTTGCTTGGAACTCTTCTTGCTCACAGCTGCTCCATTCAGGCAAAGCACATATCCCGATTGTGATCTAAAGTCATATCTGTCGGTTTGGAAGCTTGAAACCGTGTAACCCCTTACACGCAACTCTTCCTCGCCGCCAAATATCAAGAAAGCATCCTTAGTTCTTCTCAAATACTTTAGGATGTTCTTGACTGCAATCCAGTGACTCTCACCTGGATTGGATTGGTATCTGCTTGTCATACTCAAGGCATATGACATATCTGGTCTAGTACATAACATGGCATACATGATAGATCCTATGGCCGAGGCATAGAGAATTCTACTCATGTGTTCCTTCTCAATATCATTGGAAGGACAACCACTGTTCGAAAGAGTGATTCCATGTGACATGGCAAGAATCCCTTCTTGGAATCTTGCATGTTGAACCGCTTCAACACCTTGTCAATATATGTACTTTGACTTAGGCCTAGCAGTCTCTTAGATCTATCTCTATAGATCTTTGTACCAAGTATATTGGCTGCTTCCCCTACGTCCTTCATTGAGAAACACTTTCCTAGCCAATATTTAACAGATTGCAGCATGGGAACGTCGTTTCCAATGAGTAGTATGTCATCCACATACAAGACAAGAAAAGCTACAAAGCTCCCACTAACCTTCTTGTAGACACAAGACTCATCTTCGTTTCTGATGAAGCCATAAATGGATCGTTGAAGCTTACAGAATTTGTTGGCTTGCTTTAGATCTTCAAAACCATCCGGCTGTATCATATACACGTCCTCGAGGAGATTCCCATAAAGGAATGCTGTTTTGACATCCATCTGCCAAATCTCATAGTCGTAGTATGCTGCAATTGCAAGTAGGATTCGGATGGATTTGGTCATAGCGAATGGTGAAAAGGTTTCATCATAGTCAATACCATGTATCTGTCTGAATCCTTTAGCCACCAATCGGACCTTATAGGTAATCACATTACCATCCATGTCGATCTTCTTCTTGAAGTCCCACTTGCACCCAATGGGCCGCGCCCCTTCGGGTGGTTCCACCAAAGTCCATACTTTGTTGGTATACATGGATTCCATCTCGGATCTCATGGATTCTAGCCACTTCTGAGAGTCTGGACCTTTTATGGCCTCTTCATAGGTAGTAGGCTCATCATCTATGGGCATTGTGTCACCAGAATCGGTCACGAGAAGTCCATACCTCTCGGGTTCCTGGCGCACTCTACTAGATCTACGAAGCTCATGTGTTACCTGAACATGCTGTTCCACAATTGCTTGTGGTTCCTGTTCATGTTCCATAATCGCTTTAGTGATTTGTGGTTGTTGAATCTCTTCAAGTTATAAAGTCCTCCAACTTGCTTCTTTAGAGACAAACTCTCTTTCTAGAAACACGCCGGACCGAGCAACAAACACTTTGTTCTCAGTTGGATTGTAGAAGTAGTAGCCCTTAGTTTCCTTAGGGTACCCCACAAATTTACACTTATTCGACTTTGGCCCTAGCTTGTATGATTGTAAACGCTTTACATAGACATCGCAGCCCCAAATCATCATGAAAGACAATGTGGGACGCCTCCCACTCCACATCTCATGTGGTGTCTTCATGACTGATTTAGATGGAACACGGTTAATGGTGAAAGCTGCACTTAATAGAGCATAGCCCCAAAATGATAATGGAAGAACGGTTTGACACATCATAGATCGAACCATATCCAATAGGGTTCGATTCCTACTCTCGAACATGCCATTGCATTGTGGCGTTCCGGGTGGAGTGAGTTGGGACACGATCCCACACTCTCTAAGATAGTCGTCAAACTCTTGGCTTAAGTATTCTCCTCCACAATCCGATCGTAGAGCCTTGATACTTTTTCCAAGTTGCTTCTCTACTTCACTCTTGAATTCTTTGAACCTTTCAAAGGATTCGGATTTAGCCTTCATAAGGTACACAAATCCATATCTCCTGTAATCATCAGTAAATGTAATGAAGTAGACGTAACCCCCCCTGGCAGGCGTGGCAAATGGCCCACACACATCAGTATGTATGAGCGCCAATTGCTCACTAGTCCTCTCACATTTCTTATTGAAAGGGGACTTTGTCATTTTTCCCAATAAACAAGCCTCACATGTCTCGTATGATTCAAAATCAAATGAGTCTAGTAATCCATCCTTATGGAGTCTAGATACACGTTTCTCGTTTATATGGCCTAAACGATAGTGCCATAAGTAAGCAGGATTTAAATCATGTATTTTAATCCTCTTGGTATTAATGTTGTAGACAGGATTGATTAGATCAAGGACATACAGTCCATTAAATAATTACTCACTAAATAATGTTTCTGCTCATAGCAGGCACACAGTAGCAATTATTTAATTCGAAAACTAATCATGAAGGTAGAGACAGCTCGTACACGCCTACGGCCGATGCAGCAACCTTTGCTCCATTCCCAACGCGCATGTCTATCTCCCCTTTAGACAATCTTCTACTTCTATTTAGATCCTGCACATTTCGACAAATGTAAGATCCACATCCAGTATCTAATACCCATGATGTAGAGACAGTTAAATTGACATCTACAACAAAAATACCTGGTGGTGGTGGAATCACTATTCCAAGCCTCTTGTCCTCCAGATATTTTGGGCATTTCCTCCTCCAGTGTCCAGGCTGACTGCAGTAGTGACACTCACCTTTTAGTCACACGTTTGGCATTGCCACCAATAGGCTTAAGGGCAGGTTCCTTGGGTTTGGCAACTGACTTGACTTTTCCCTTGGAGGATGAGGCAAACCTTTTTTCCTTTCCTTTCTGTACCATCATAATGGCCTTGCCCTTACCCTTGTTGATGCTTTGTTCAGCTGTCCTCAAAAAATTGAGTAAATCTGGCAGTGGTTTCACGATCTCGTTCATATTATAGTCATGATAAACTGTCCATAACTCTCAGGAAATGATTGCAACACGAGATCGGTTGCCAACTCTTGGCCGAACGGGAACCCCAGTCGGGCGAGATTCTCCAATTTTCATATCATACAGAGTACATGGGGTCCCACCGGGTTCCCTTATGCTAGATGACACTTAAAAAATGCCTTAGAGACCTCACACCTCTCAACCCTTTCTTTCTCTTGGAAGAGCTGCTTCAGATGCTCGATCATATCGACAGCATTCATGTTTTCGTGTTGCTTCTGAAGCTCAGAAGTCATGGTGCATAGCATAAGGCAGGCCGCATCATTAGCGTCATAAACACGCTTTTGATATGCCTTTAGGGCTGCAGGGGTATTGTTCTCTGGACCTGCTGGAACTTGCTCCTCTATTGCGTACAGTTTCTTCTCTTGCTTGAGAACAATTCTCAAGTTTCTGTACCAATCAAGGAAGTTGGTTCCAGAGAGCTTGTCCTTCTCAAGGACAGATCGTAGGGAATGTTGTGAACTCGATGAGTTGTTTGCCATTTGGAATTCTACAAGAAGGAAAATACGCAAGTTTTAGTATTTGTGAATTTTTGACTATATTCAATAATGGCTAGTTTATCAAATATAGCTCCCACTATTTTTCTACGGATTAATAACCCTCAAGATATTAATGTGGAAAATATCCTTATATTTTATAGTGGGCCAAGATCCATGTTTCATCTCCATATGAGCTTACTTTGGCAAGTCACCCATAATTTGACTACTTTAGGTAGGAACAATTCCAATGGCATCCCTTATGCAACTCTTGGTTCAATTGGGAAAATAACTCCTTATTTATCCATCCGCATGGATAATCCCAATTGATTTTCTCTAGGTTTTAATCCTATTAAACACCTAGTTGCGCCCAACCTCTTATTTAAATATTTTGCACGCGAGGTGTGCCATCGCACCACATCATTATTAACCAAGTTGCCATGCTTTGGCACGCACTATCTTGGGAAAACATGATGATGATGAGTGTTTTAATAAAAAGAAGACAAAACGCAATATTTGAATTTTTGAGGGATTTTCAAATTCAATTTTAATTGTTTTGTTGATCCATATCAACTGATCTATCCATTTGAGTTTGTGCACAAATCCAAATAACAGATCCGGGTTGTCTAATTATCTTATTATCCTAATTGCATGCATCATCCAACACCAACCACAAAATAATAAGACAATAAAATAAACAACCACAAAACAAAAATAAAACGTGATGTGGATATGGCCTTTTCTAGACTAAGATAATTCCAAGCCAATGGAATTTTCTATGAACCCTAAAAGCAAACACATCTCCATGCATCTTCATATTTTGGTCCATCCTTCATAGTCATGTGGAATGCTCCATGCTCCATATTTTGTGGCTTCCTTTGGCTTTGGGCTTCTTTTCTTCAATCTTGGCTAACAATCTATTCTATCTAGCACTAGCTAACAACTATACTGAACAAAATAAATCTCACAAGTTGAGAAAAGAATGGCTAGCAGGCCATAAAATCCTAATTAATTATTACAACAAATTGATCAGCTCGTAGGCCGTAAACCAAACCACAAAATTAAACAATCACACCAAACCACATGCTAAGGCCATATCCAATCATCATGCGATTTGCACATAACAGTTAGAATCTAATTTTAACGCAGTTGGTCAATTTTAATTTATTTTAGGAATTTTCTAGGGTTAAAACGGTCCATGGGGCCCAACAATCCAACTGCCCGAACCCCAAAAGAGGACCGCCAAGGCCTTGGGCCGGCCGTCCCCTAGCCCAGACGGCTAGGCCGTGAGCTAGGGCTGCCCCGGCCCCTAGGCCATCCCTTACTTGGGCGGCAAGCAAGGAGGGGCGGTCCCCCTAGGGGGCCGAACCTCCTTTGGGAGTTGTTTCCAAAACAACTCCCTTGCTTGGTGCCCAAGTTTGGTTGTTTCCTTGTTTGAAAAGAACTCCTTCTTTCATAGGATGCCCAAACCCTAGATCTAAGATCCAAAAATTTCTCAAACTCACTAATTCATGCATCCAATGAAAAAACTAGGTCTTGTTTTGATTGGTTATTGACAAATTGCATCATATGCTTGATTTGTCTTGTTCTACGCGATAAACAATAAATTTAAAGTGTAAAACTATCAAAACGTAACACATAAACCACGTTTATGCTCTACGACCTGTGGCTCTGATACCACTGTAGGGTTTTGATCATGGATACGCAGCGGAAAAACATAATTCATCCATTCAATGCCCTCCAAGGATCACAGGATAAGAGACATAACGATGGTAAGGGAAGAAATCATGTTACACACCTTAGGGTTTCTCCTGTGAGGACATGTAACGCGAATTGTGTCACGTCTCTATAGTTGATCCACGCCTAGAGTTGAGATCTAGATCTTCCTTCTCCTTTGTGCTAGCTAGGAACGGAGGAAGAGGAAGAAGAAATCACGCAACACGAGGCAACAAGGAGGGGCGTCCTCCTTTGTTTGGCCGACGGGATAGGTGTAACACCCCGACTTTTTCTAATTATTATTGACGTCTTTTTCGTAGAAGTTAAGTGTTTATTCTCGAAATATTCAGCTAGTGGGGAGGTAATTGTACTTTTAGATGATACTAGCTAATTAATAGTTGGGGGTGATATTGTAGTTAGTAAAAACTATGACGGCTAAGAGGTAAATAGTAATTAGTAGATAAAATAAAAATAAAAAGAAATGTCGCCATTCCCCAACTATTACCTGACATTTCCCACTCCCCACCAAATTTCTCAACTCCCTAAACTCTCTCTCTCTCTCTCCCATCACTTTCTCTCTTCCCCTCCCTCTATTTATTTTCTCTCCCTCTCTTCTCTTCTTAGGGCAACACAATCACCCGACACCACCACATCCAACACCTCCACCATCACAGCCAACTTCACCTCCCTCACTCTCCATCCATCTCTCTCTCCCCCTGCCTCTTCCCTCTCTGTCGAAGAACCAGAAGCAGCGGCGGTGGAGGCCGCAAGCCACCGCTGAGAGACCCACCCCAACCACGACCACCACCACCTCATATTTTCTCTCTCACTCTGCCTCTCTCTCACCCTCTCTGTTCTGCCGGAAGCAGCGCAGAAGACGAAGCAGAAGCAGCGGCGACCCACTGCCGCTGCCGTCGCCGGAAAGAATGGCTGCCACCACCACTGTCGTCCTTCTCTCTCTCTCTTTCCATGCTCTCTTCTCCTCTCTCCACTTACTGCCTTGCTCGACGAACCCACCGGAGGACGAAACCGCATCAGCAGCAGCCCGAGAACGCCGCCAGACCTCCATGGATTCCGGCGTGCTTCTCGCCGGAGTTCAACCGAGACGACCCAAGCTTCCTAATCGGTACCAATTGACTCAGAGGAGTCCGACTAAGCTCCAGCAAGACTCAACCGAAGACGAGAACGACCGGAGAACGCCCAGGCGAGCTCCAACTCCGGCGACCCCGACGGCGATCTTGACCTGACCTATTTCTTCATCGTTTCTCGCGATTCTTCGACTGGGTATGCTTAAAATCTTCCCCTGAGTTGTTTTTAGTAATCAAAATCAGGTTTTAAAGCCTTCAATCCACATTTTAATCGGTTACTTTAAATGTTCATGTTTAGGGGGTTAAAGTGTCATTTTTAGTAACTTTTCAGGGGGGTTATAATGTCGTTTTAGAAACTTTAGGGGAGGCAGTTGTCATTTCAGAAATTTTGAATACTAAATGCAGTATTTAATTTCAGATTCAATTATAAAATTAGTTTTTCTTTAATTTATTTAGATTATTATTTATAAATTAATTTGGGGGTAAAATATTATTGAAAGAAAATATATTTTGGGTTTGTAAATTAGATTAAAATGGATATTGTCTTGAGAAAAATAAAAGGAGCTAGAAATAATATAGGTTGTATATTTTTTGAGATCGTATTAAGTTAGAAGCTCCGATTTGTAGGTGACGATTCCGTAGACGAGAACGAATTATATGACGTGCTTGGATTTTGGTAAGTTAATATGCCTAGCCTCGCGTGCCTTTCTTTCTTTTCGCGTATCGCGTGAGTTATTTGATGAAATTACTACTGTACTTGATTTATTTGAGCTGTTTATTTGTTTTGAGATACTCCTCTTTGAAGTCTCGTTTGAAATTGGTATCCAAATCTAAATAACAATCCGAAAGACGGACATCTAAATGATATTGTGAAATACTTGTAAAAGTGATTCCCCAAGACGGACCACGTCATTGGGTTGGAAGTAAAAAATTTCAAATCGTTGCCTCGGTTACCAAGAGTAGCACACCGCTCACTTTTTGGTCAAAATTGAATATCTCTCAATCGTACATCGATTATTATTATTTTGGTGCCACACCGGCTTTCTGTTTGGAGCTCCTTACACGATTCTATATCTTGGGTAAAAATACGTAATTATGTAAAGTGGAAAGCCGTTGTGCGTGGGTTCGTGCCATATCCATGATACGGTACATTTCTGACATATTATGTTGGTTACTGATTATGAGATTATGAGATTATGAGGCTCTGACCTCCTTTGATTAGTTATGGTTATGAGGCGCTGTGATGCGAACCTCCTGTGATTGATTTATGGTTGTGGTAGTACTTTTGCACATATGAGAAAGAGGTTGTGGATTGGATATGGTCACGCCCCGTATCAACTAGTTGCTAAAATGAATTTATGGACTCGATTCATATGGATATGAGATATCTTGAGATTTAAAGTGATATTGTGGAATGCTATTAAAAGTGATTTCCCGAGATGGACCACATCTTCGGGTTGAAATACGAAATTCGAGATCGTTACGAGGTTTGACACACCGAATCAATGTGAACGCTTTTCCCGCGAGTATTTGACATTTATTTATCAGCGAATTGGTTATTTCTGTCATATGTCTCATAATTTGTTTACGTGCTTAGGGTGTTAGCTTACTCAGCCGTTTGCTGATCATTTTCTGTAAAAACTGCGTCGGCTTTTGCTATTTTAAAACCGCGGGTTGGCTATCGAGGTGGGGGAAACGTTCACGACACAAGGTCAGGAAGGCTTGTTAGCTGAGACATCCCATAGTAGTTTGTTTCATATCACTGAAAACTGTATTCATTGATTTTCAAAAGATATCACCGTTGTATTGGAATTGTAATAAATTGTATTTTGAGTTATCGATGGTTGTACTAGCTGTGAACCGACGATCCTTATCCGTTCCCAATGAGGCTCATCACCTCGGGCGGAGGCATTTCCCTTGTTTAATAAGGGGGGGTGTTGCAATAGGGGCGGCGACAAAGGGGGTGGTCGGCCTCCTTTGCTTGCTTGCTCTCTCTCCGTTTCTTCACTCCCACTCAAGTTATGATCAAAAGGCTCATAAGTTTGGGAAGGAAGGAAGGAGCATCCTTTATATAGTCCAACAATTCCTTGCCAACTACCTAAAGGACCTATTCTAGTCCTACTAGAATTCGGTTTAGTCCCTTCTTTGCAAATTTGTCCTACTAAGTTTGCAAGGTGTTGCAAAGTGATCCTTCTAATTAATTAATCATATTAATTAATTCCCAAATCTAGTTCCACTCTATATAGCGTGTGACCCCGTAGGTTCTATCTAGTTGGTATCAACAATTTGCTAATATGGAGCAGTTTCTAGCAAAACATCCATTCTAGCCAACTAATAGAATAGTCATCCGACAAACCTTGTACAAGTAATTGTCTCATCCCTTTGTCTCTATATCCGGATTGGACACGAGACATAAAAGTCACACTCGTATATCCAATCCAAAGTTTCTCGATCTTGGGAGTAGCCTTATTCGTGCAAATAACATCAATATCCCATATTGATTTATTTGAGTTTGGCCAGACATTATATAAGCCCTATCCCTAGAGTGGCCTAGGATATTTTCTCCCGTTATGTGGTAGGGACAAATTCTATCTACGTCCACTACGATCTCTAAGCTTGCTTCTTATTGTATCCGATACACGCCTTTATAACTACCCAGTTACGGTGTAGCGTTTGACGCTACCGAAATCACAATAATCCACAACTAGAGTATCTAGTGACTTCAAGTCTAAGGATGACAATACCATTGTACCGGGAGAAGCACTTGTGACTTAACATAACGTGTATGTAGCCTTCTCGGAGATGGGTCAATCCAGTGCGCCATTACCCTTAATGCACACCCATGTGTTGGATCATGATATCTCCATATCAATCCAACCCATACTAGTCTATAGATGATTGTCCTATTAATCATTATACTGGACTAGGGATATTTAAGATAAATAACACAAATGTAAATCTAAGTACTTCATTATATTAAATATCCAATAAATAATACAATGAATGTTCTAGCCAAAATAAATTCATACTAAACTAGATTGCCTCTAGGGCATCTATTCCAACAATAAGAGCTTGGGTCACTAATTAAAGATCTAACAATCTTGTGACAATGAGTAATGTAGGTGATGGAGGATTCTCACAGGGAAGAGCAGCCAACAAACCTCCATCATTTGGAGATTTTTTTTTTATTGGAAGGCATTGATGAAAATGTTTATCATAGAACAGGACATGGAACTGTGGTCAACTATTTTTAATGGTCCTCATGTATACTATACTACCTCTGATGGAGTCGGGACTGTCAAACTAGAAGAAGATCTCTCAATTACTAAACTGGAAAAGGTATCAAAGAATTACAAAGCTTTGAACTTATTATATTGTGTTTTTAGTGCAGATAAGTTCAACTGAATATCAAACTGCTAGAGTACCAAAGAGATCAGGGATAATTTTCCTGTCACCTATGAAGGAACAAGCCAAGTCAAGCAGACTAAAATCAATATCCTTCTGAGGTAGTATGAATTTTTCAAGATGAATTTTGATGAATCCATCATGGACCTGTTCAAGAGGTTTACTGATATTGTGAAAAACTTGGAATATTTCGGAAAGGCTTTCTCAAATGAAGAAAAATTCAGAAAGATCCTAAGAAGTTTTCCAAAAGCCAAGTGGTAACCAAAGACAACTGCAATTGAGGAAGCACATGAATTGAGTATCTTCAAGCTAGATGATCTGCAAGGCAAGCTGCTCACTCATGAGATCTCAATGAAAGAAGTAGATGGTGACATAAGTAACAACATCAAGAACCGGGCACTCAAGGCTACAGACAGTGAAAAATCTCAAAGCCTTGAACAGGAGGATGATGATGATGATGAAGTTTACTTAGCCGTGATCTCCAAATCCTTGGACATTATTCTGAAGAAGAAATAGAGCTTTGGAAACAAAGACTACAACAAATAAAAATCCATATCCTCAAGCAGAAAGGATCAAAGAGACTCAGATTCTGATGAGGCGCATGGCAATCTTTGCTTAATGGCTGAGCATAAAGAAGAAAAAGGCTCAGACAAAAACATTGAAGATATCTTCTATCTAGCCCTTCAAATGTTTTGCCTGAAATCCTCAAAAGTATGTTTTTAAATGAGGAGAGTTATAGGAATGAGATTGATTCTTTGAAAATAAAGGTTCATGAGCACGCCGAGGAGATTTTAGATTTGATTTTCCAAAATAAGTGTCTTGAAGCTACTAAGTTGAAAATTGATAGTGACTTCAAAGCCTTGGACAGTATATTCAAAGCTTTGAAGCACAAGTCAAAAAAGTTGTTGATAAAAACTCTCTTTTAACTGATAAGTATAGTGATTTAAAGAATCATTCAGATGATTTAGAGAAAAAGAAAACTTCTTTGACTGAGAAGCTTCAAGAATCTAAGAAAACTTTATCAACCTTTGCTAGCTCAAACACAAACTCAATCTCATGCTTGGAGGAAGTATGCATTTTGTCTACAAAAGTAGAATTGGTTATAATCCAAATTTTACAAAAAAGAACCAAACCAAATTTGTAAAATCTGAAAGCAAACATTCTCCAAAATGTCATTATTGTGGAAAAATTGGACATATTAAGTTAACTTGCCCCTTTAGAAGGACAAAACCTCACATAATGAGGAACACTTATCCTAACCAGCTTAAGGGACAAGTAAGAAAGTTTTTGGTTCCTAAAGGAATCAGACCACCCAAAATGGTTGATTCTGAATATGAATCCAAATTTGACACTTGGTTTAATAGCCAGTTAAGGCATTGATTTAATTTTGCAGGTTGTCACCAAGGCTTTGAACGATCAGGAATGGTTTCTGGATCATAGTTGCTCCAGGCATATGAGTCGAAATAAGTCTTTGTTTACAGAACTCAAAGAATATTCAGGAGGAACAATCACACTTGGTGACAAAGCCAAATGCAATATCATTGGTATAGACAGTATTGGTAATGAATCTGCTACTTCTATTTCAGATGTTTATTTACTAGAAGGTTTGAAGTATAACTTGCTTAGTATCTCACAGTTATGTGATAAGGGTAATAAAGTTATATTTTCCAAGGAGAAATGTGTGGTGTAAGATGAAAGATATGGAAATTTCATCCTCACTGCTCCTAGATCATATAATGTTTATACTTTGTATACTAACAAAGTTGCAGGTAAAAGTCTGAAGTGTCTCAAGGCCTTGAAGGAAGACTCAAGGCTTTGGCATAGAAAACTTGTGCATATTAGCATGCGTACAATGAACAAGCTTATCTCAAAAGACTTGGTAAGAGGTTTACCAACCCTGAAATTCAAAGATGATGAGATTTGCAAGGCATGTGCCCAAGGTAAACAGACAAAGAGTTCATTCAAACCAAAGAAATTTGTAAGTACCGCTAGACCCTTAGAATTGATGCATATGGACTTGTGTGGTCCAGTGAGGGTACAGACACCCAAAGGTAAGAGATATATGCTTGTTGTGGTAGATGATTATTCTAGATTTACATGAGTTATGTTCATTAGAGATAAATCAGAAGCATCGTCTGAATTCTCAAAGCTTTGTAAAGAGATCAAAACTTTGAAAAGCTTACATGTTGCATCAACTAGAAGTGATCATGGTAGTGAATTTGATCATCTTGATTTTGATTTATTTTGTGCACACTACAAAAAAAATAGCCAAATACGACGGCCAGAAAGCGTCGTATATGAGAAAATTTGCGTCGTTTTATACATTTACGACGGCATATTGACCGTCGTATGGAATGGCGTCGTTTTTACTTATACGACGGTTAGCGACCGTCGTATAGCACTTAATACGCCGGTAAAGTTGTGACCGTCGTTAAAAGGTATAAATACGACGGCGTGTTTGTGACCGTCGTTAAAACTAAATACGACGGTTGTACTTTGACCGACGTAAACTTGAAAATACGACGGCTCGTTTAAGACCGTCGTTAGAAGAAAATACGACGGTTTATAAAGACCGTCGTTAGAAGAAAATACGACGGTTTATAACGACCGTCGTAACGTATAAATGCGACGGTTTCCCGAGTTTACTCCCTGACCGTCGTTTATGTATATTTACGACAGCTTAATGACCGTCGTTATGTTCATTTTTCCAGGTCCCTGAATGGTTTTGCACTTCTCTAAACCTGCTCCAACTCATGCAACAAATCTATCCACAAAAATCGAAAAAACATGCACAGAAAATTCTTGGAATAAAATCCATCAAAATCCGCAAAGTGTTTACATACCAATCTTCCTGAAGAGCATGTCAAAACATCACAATTAATTCAATTCAATACTTAGCCACCAAAAAAATGACTTAAAATTAACTACAAAAAACCAATAATCACGACTCGGCACCAACGGCCACTACGATTATGCTTTCTACTTGAGCATCAAAATTCACATGCCAAACTCAACACTGCTTCAAGATAATCTTCACTTTACTACTTCAGTAATTTGACCTGTACCACAACAAAAAAAAATAGAATTATTTGTGCATCTAGCGAAATTAGCAAATTATAAGAGATAATTATAAAAAAAATGCATACCCATTTCGTTGGCCATACTACGCACTGTCCTTCTGCACTTTGTATATCGTCCCCGCATGAAATTTTGTGACACAACTTGAATTTACCCTCAATGCATGTCTCGATTCTAACCCCTACATAAGTTTTCCCCAACCGCAATCCATGCACTATAGTAGATGGATCAGTAGCTTCTATAACACCACGTGCTATTGCAAAACGAGGTTTTGATTTTGACAAAATATCAACCTTCGACCCAACCTACATCAAAACAAACAAGTACAACAACCATGAGTACCTATCTAATAAGATAAAACGGTGTAGGTCCAACAAAGACATCCTCCGATAACCTGAGTACAATGAAATTTGAAGTTAAAAATCTTTAAGAAAAAAGTTAGATTAATCACAATTATGTATTTTCCATCTACTATAATTTACTACATATTTCATTAGTTAGTTCTACAAACTTATCATTTGACATTAACTACATCTAAAATCCAGTTAAGATATGACAAGTAGCTTCATATCCCTTCAAACAATGCATTTTTTAAGCTTCATATCCTTCCACATAATGCATTTTTTAATCACAATAAATGAACTTATGGAAGATACATTTTAGATAAAGAACAATAAAAATATGACATGTTCATGGTAATATAAGTCACCTGAATAGTCCCGACTGTCTGTCCTGGAGCAGAATTTGTGACATTAATCTGATCAGATGCTGGTGGAGAAGATAGCGGAGCATTGAATGGTATTGGATTGCGAAGTGATGGAGGAGGAGCAGTACTTGAGGGTATTGGATTGCGAAGTGATAAAGGAGGAGTAGTACTTGGGGGTATTGGATTGCGAAGTGATGGAGGAGCAGGAGCAGTATTTGGGGGTATTGGATTGCGAAGAGGAGGAGTAATAGCATGAGATGGCGATGGAGTCATACGTGGTGCAGCAGCTGATGGATCAACCGATAGTGGAATGGTTAAGGGGTCACTTGCACCTCTACCAAAAATCGAAGCAAACAATTCCGTCATATGTGTCATGTTAGGTTGAATGGAGTTGTCACCTGCACCTCTTCCTAAAAACGAAGCGAACATTCCTGTCATAGATGTCACTTGAGCTTCCATTGCTTTCAATCGATCCTGAGTTTCTTGGTTAGCAGACCGCATTTCTTCAATTTGAGACTCCAACTGAGCAACCTGTTTCTTCGAAGATTTGGAGTTATTGGATCCAAATACTTTTGTTGGACATAACCCACTGCCCATACATTTCACACGGCCATGTCTGTCTGGTCCTACAACATCGGTGAAAACTTCCGCACGATACTCGGTTGTTTGTTCCTCTTGTGGAGTAGATTCGAGTTTTCCTTTGATCTCCGCCTACGAAACAAATGTCGAGTATAATATTTGACCTCCTACCTCAAATATAAAGATGAACTGACTATGCTTGCATTTATATTTAAAGAATACAAAATTCTTACCAGAGTCTTCGAATCTCCTCCTCTTGTCTCAATGTATACTTCACAACGGTCATTTGGCCTCCCAGCCTTTTGTAACTATATAACAATATCAAACGTAATGAATTTCAATGCTTACCTAGGATTCAATATTGCAAAAGAAAATTGCAAAAACTTGGTCCAGTTTAACAATATATGGGAAAATGCGTAAATATTTGTAGGTAATGTACAAATGGCTCGGAAAGTAACAAATATGGAATACCTTATGGAATGCTCCTCCTACCACTCTTAGGAGGATCAGTTATCTCGGCCTTGTTCACGCTATTTTGTAGACTTTCAGCCTGACATATATTACAACTTTAGCCACCACATTAAAGTCAGCCTATATCTAATAACAATATTAGCTTAACAAAAGATACATGCCTCTGTCTCTGGTTTACCCCAGTGCTTCACCATGTCCTCCCACTGGTCTGGACTAACTCTAGCGGGACAATTCGATAACCGCTCCTCATCGTTATCATATTTCCTGTAGTACTTTCTCTTCAAGGTTGCCTTCCAATCTTTCCATAACCTGCCAAGATTTGCCAACACAATTTCTTTCGATTCATCGCTCAGACCTGTATTCTTCTGTGAAAATGAAACCATATATGTAACGCATTAATAAACATTGTGAAAACTAGTTCACTCAAACTTCTCATTATCAGTCCAATACTATCTTAATACTATAAGATATTTTTAGGTACCAAAAATCATACAAAAGATTTATACATTAAATGGTTAAATTATATTATACCTTGATTGTATCCCATGCTTTCTCTTTTTTTTCGGTTAAACTTTTGTCGTCCCAATGTTTCGGAGTCAAAGGAAACTGCGACCCATCCTTAACCATCACCCCGAGTTGACTTCCAAGAATTGGAGATTTTTCGCAACAAGGCTGATTCAACTCGTTCACTTCGACAATCAATTTAGCCGTACCACTCTCCCATCCGCTGAGTGGTTGAGCATCTGACCGTTTCTTCTTGTGAGAGTTGGATGAAGAATCTAACAACATGTAGCATATAGAACAATATATAAGAATTAATTATTATGAGTCGTAAAACCTGGGTGAAGGCACACCAATATAAAAATGTTCATTTCAGTGCATAAAATCTAATACAAATTGGGTGAATGCACACCAAATGTTTTTACGCATAACGCAAGATTGAATCATGCTTTTCAAAAACTGTTTTAGTAGGAGATTATAGACTTCTTTATCAACATTGTGTACAAATTTCACAAGTTTTCGACCGACGGTTTTGGAGTTATTGAATTTTAAAGTTACAGTTTCAGTTCTGACTTTCTTACGATCAGCCACACGTTTTCCCTCAAAACTCCTCAACCTCTCTATATTTCCAAAAACTGTTTTTGTGGGAAGTATTAGACACCATTAGGATCCTACTGTCCGAGTTTCGTAGGTTTTGACTCAACGGTTTGAGAGAAATTAAGTTTCGAACCCCGCCACGACAGTTTCAGGTTGCGAATACACTAACCATTGTGTTTTTACGCATAACACAAGATTGAATCATGCTTTTCAAAAACTGTTTTAGTAGGAGATTATAGACTTCTTTATCAACATTGTGGACAAATTTCACAAGTTTTCGACCGACGGTTTTGGAGTTATTGAATTTTAAAGTTACAGTTTCAGTTCTGACTTTCTTACGATCAGCCACACGTTTTCCCTCAAAACTCCTCAACCTCTCTATATTTCCAAAAACTGTTTTTGTGGGAAGTATTAGACACCATTAGGATCCTACTGTCCGAGTTTCGTAGGTTTTGACTCAACGGTTTGAGAGAAATTAAGTTTCGAACCCCGCCACGACAGTTTCAGGTTGCGAATACACTAACCATTGTGTTTTTACGCATAACACAAGATTGAATCATGCTTTTCAAAAACTGTTTTAGTAGGAGATTATAGACTTCTTTATCAACATTGTGGACAAATTTCACAAGTTTTCGACCGACGGTTTTGGAGTTATTGAATTTTAAAGTTACAGTTTCAGTTCTGACTTTCTTACGATCAGCCACACGTTTTCCGTCAAAACTCCTCAACCTCTCTATATTTCCAAAAACTGTTTTTGTGGGAAGTATTAGACACCATTAGGATCCTACTGTCCGAGTTTCGTAGGTTTTGACTCAACGGTTTGAGAGAAATTAAGTTTCAACATAAGGAGGATTTACTGCATTTCATTACTGTCCTTGCAAAGCTCAGACTTGAGAAAGAAAAGAAAACTCTGTGTTGGTGTCAAGATTAATAAAACTCCAGTAAGGGTACAATCCTTGTTTATTTCAGAAAAAGAAGGATTAAAGGTCAGAGTTATTGGGTATGATCTGCTAGAATTTCTCTCCACGGTCAGTTCAAGGATCAAAGTTCGGGAACCTACAGCAATTTTACAACTTTTGTGGAATGTAGTATGCTAGTTTGCTTACAGCTGAACACTTTTGTGCGGACATTTCTCTTCTTTGTTAGTTAAGTAGCGAATTGCTAGACCTACTTCTGTACAACTTTGGTCAACGGTGTGAGAGAAATTAACATTTGAACCCAGCCACGACAGTTTCAGGTTGCAAACAAAATCATTGAATTACTATGTTGTTACCTTCAAAACTTTCATGTGGTGATGGTATGGCGTGGTCATCATTAGAAGGATCTGCATCATTTGAACTCTCCTCCTGAAGTCCTGGATCGGAAGTCGAAGGGATGTTGATATGTTTAGACCTCGGTGCAGCAAAAGGTGCGCTCCGATTCTGCTGAAGAGGTGTTGATGCAGCTCTTTTGCGCGATACGTCTGTACGGTTCACCATTGCAACCTAAACAAATAAGAATATGATATTATTTTCAGTAATCAGTTCATTAAAATAAATGATTATATATTACATGTAAAATAACATGTACTGTGTCAAAACAATCAATGCTAGGCCAGAAAAAACAACCAATTGTAAGAAACAAACTGAACTAATCTTCAATTGAACCACTCTCCAATTACAAAGATCATACTTGCGAAATCCAAAATAACTAAATATAAACAATTATTATCTATCCCCACGCATAACCGTCATCACTCATCACCATCATCTCCGTCATCACCATCATCACCCTCTTCATCGTCATCATCGTCATCATCGTCACCAACATCGTCGTCCTCATCAACCTCATCACTGTCTTCACCCACAGCATCGTCGTATTCAGTATCTTCATCAGCAACAATAAAATCATCATTCGCATCTCTATCGCCAGCAGCAATATGATCATCATTTGCATCATCAACGATCAAAATTGCAGGAACATCTGTTCTAACACATTCATCCTCAATATTGTTTGTGTCCTCTAGAGTATTCAATTGTTGAAACCCATAAGGCTCTGCTTGAGGACATGTCGCCAGTGTGGACGTGTTGAAAGCGCCTCGAGCTTTCATTGTCACAGCCACACTCCAGTCTGGTTCAAGGGGATCTGGGACATACCACACTTGTTCTGCTTGAGATGCAAATATAAACGGTTCATCTGATATAAGATTTCCTTGGTAGAGGAGATGCTTGAAATTAACAACTGTGAAGTTGAACTTATCCACTTTCTGGCCAAGGGTTGGGTGCACCCAATCGCATTTAAATAAATCAAACCTTACGTCCATTGAGTAGCGCAATTCTATGACATCTCTCAATCTTCCATGGTAAGACACCGGTCCAGTTACAGGTCTTTTATCTTTAACACTAGAGTAACTCGGTGTATCTGCTCTTAATGTTACTCCAGTATTCTGACTTTTCTTGTTTGCACCATATGATACAGTGTGGAACTTCAGACCGTTGATCGTATACCCTTTTTTGTATCTCACCGAATAAATGCTAGGTCCTCCACTTAAGATTTTAACTTCCTCGGGTATGTTACGGTCACCGTTCGTCTGCAAAACCTATGGTGTGAAAAAAGAGGTTTAGTAAATGTCACAATTGAAGTAGTATGGACAACATATGAGCAGTGACTTACATAATCTTTAAGCCACATTGGAAACTCTTCATTATGTTTTTTTTCTATAGCATGAGGAGCTAATTTCCGCATATTTGTCTTTTTCAGGTGACGAAAGTGAATCCTGAAATAGTTTTAGCAAGATGAAAGATTTATACGTAGAGAAATCATATTCAATTAGAATGGGGTAGGAGGTGTATACTCACTCACGATATGGGTCAACGGACGAAGTGTTTGCTAAGACGTATCTATGAGCTTGTTGTAGCTCAATCTCCGATAGGATAAACTTGACTTGTTTTCCATTTCCACCATCTGTATATCGTGCAGGTCGGTTCAGCTTTGTTTCAACATCCTCATCCAGGTACCTGCTGCAAAATGCTAAGCATTCTTCTGCCAAATACCCTTCAGCTATAGATCCTTCAGGGTAATTTCTTTGCCGCACGTATTGCTTAAGCGTAAATAGATACCTAATTTCATAAAATAAATAATGAAGTTCATAAAAATTAAATAACAATGTATAATTTATAGTAAATTTGTACGCACCTCTCAATACCATACATCCATCTTGTCCAAACTGGCCCTGCCACACTAGCTTCCTCGGCCAAATGAATGGGCAAATGTACCATTATATCAAAGAAAGATGGTGGGAACATCTTCTCCATTTCACACAGTGTTACTTTGATACGCTCTTGAATCTGTGCAATCTCAGATTCATGCAACTCCTTCTCACATAGACTCCTGAAGTAATTGCACAAATCCATCAAAATCTTAGCTGCATTTGATGGTAAAGCTCTACGGATGGCCACGGGTAAAATTTGTTGCATCAACACATGACAATCGTGGCTCTTTAATCCGGAAATGGTTTTCTCCTTTACCTTCACACATCTAGAGAGGTTAGACGAATAATTGTCGGGCACTTTAACACTCTTTAGAACCTTACAAAATGTAGTCTTCTCATCATTAGACATCGTAAAAGCTGCTGGTGGCAACTCAAATCTGCCATTACCACGCCGTACGGGGTGTAGGGACTTGCGAATACGCATATCTTTGAGATCTCTGCGAGCCTTGATGCCATCCTTGCTTTTGCCTTTCACATCCAGCAAAGTATGCAAAATACTCTCACATACGTTTTTCTCAGTGTGCATGACATCGAGATTGTGTCGTATCAAGTGACCGCTCCAATAAGGCAACTCAAAAAATATGCTTTTTTTCTTCCAATTGTAAGTCGGTATATGTGCAGGTGTATTTTTGCTGATGGCCGTCCTCTTCCGTTTCTTTGTATCATCATCATACTTCCCAAATTTATTGTCAATGTGTTGTACTTGTCTCAAAATGTCTTCAACTGACAACATCATGGGACTCGGTCTACTTTCTCTTTTGCCATAAAAATTTGTAGCATCTCTTCGCAACTTGTGATCCGCATCTAAGAATCTTCGATGACCTAGATAACAGAACTTCTTACAATGTTTGAGCCGAACAAAATCAGTATCTTTATTGCAATTTGGACACGCAAATTTTCCCTTGGTGCTCCAACCTGACATCATGGCGTAGGCAGGGAAATCATTTATGGTCCACAGAAGAGCGGCACGCAATTGAAACATTGAATTACTAGCTGCATCAAAAGCACGAATACCAGGGGTCCAAAACTGATTAAGTTCCTCTATCAATGGTTGCAAGTAAATATCAATATTATTTCCAGGACTTTCAGGCCCATCAATCAAGATAGACAAAATGTAGGATGCTGGTTTCATAAGTAGCCACGGTGCAAAGTTGTAAATAATTAACACGACTGGCCACGTGCTATAAGGAATGTGCATTGTTCTGAAAGGATTGAAACCATCAGATGCTAAACCAAGCCTTATATTTCGACTCTCTGCAGCAAAGTCTGGATGTCGCTCATCCAATGATTTCCAAGCAGGAGTGTCAGCAGGGTGTCTCATTACACCATCGTCTACTCTTTCTTCTGAATGCCATTTCATTGAGGAAGCTGTTTTTGAAGACATAAACAACCTTCTAAGTCTTGGCTTTAAAGGGAAGTAACGCATCCTCTTGATAGCCTTGCGTTTCCTCTTGGTCTTACCATCATCATCATCATCTTCCTCGACGTATTCATATCTTTCTTTACCACAAACATCACAAGCCTCTAGTCCTTCGTTTTCCTTCCAAAACAACATGCAATCGTTAGGACAAGCATCAATCTTCTTGTAATTGAAACCTAATGACCTGAAAAACTTTTTTGCTTTGTAGTATGACTTGGGCACTGTCTCGCCTACTGGAAGCACATCTTTCAACAACTTCAACAACTCATTGAATGACTTGTCACTCCAACCATACAACACTTTCAAATGCAATAATCTAACAGTGAATGAGAGAGTTGAGAACTTCGTACAACCTGGATACAATTCCTTCTCTGCTTCATCTAACAATTTGTAGAAGTCTGAAGTCTCTTCATCCATATCTTCCATTCCATCCTCTTTATCCATGTGCGGATGACCGAATGCATCGTGTAGCATATCAAACATTTCATCCCCAAACTCGTTATTCCTACTTTCAGTATTCTCTTCGGTGATACCAAAAGAGGCTGACTCTCCATGCCGTGTCCAAATTTTGTAATTTGTGTCAAATCCGTTCCAAAGGAGATGATCTAGTACGTCGAGCCTCTTGTGATAATACCGATTCATGCACTTCGTACATGGACATTGTATCACATCCAACCCATTGTTGTTGGAGAATGCAAAATCTAAAAATGACCCACAACCAACCAGATATTGCATAGACGACTTTGCGCTCAGATGAATCCAACTTTTATCCATCATATGTATTCGGGTAAAAGAAAAATTCTGCACAAAACTAGCCCGTTAAACAAGTAGATAGTGACATTTATTAATCTAAATTAGCGTAGAATAACACTATAGGAGACATAACAGCCATCATTCAAACATAAGAGACATAATGTAAACATATCTGCACAAAACTAGCCCTATGATGCGCTTACAACAGATATTTAGGGGTTGGTGAATGTATAACTAGTTTGACAAACTTGGAATTTCGAGCAAATTATTCAGATTTCAAACCTAATAACTTGTTTTCATGAAGGAGAATTGGGTCTTGGATCGGCATAGAAAGAAAGTCTGATCAGTCCTACACTTTTTCATCTTCTCAAGACCAGAAAACTAATGAATGAAACAAAAGCAACAAAAAAGTGGCTTTGTGGTGTGATGAATCATCAATCATAATGCTTCAGCAGAATTTGAAACATGATTCAGACAAAAACGTTTTCATAGTGCAAGATAATATGACTTTCAGCAGATTAAGAAATTTGAAACAAACCTGCTCTTGGGGAGAACGTAGGAAGCCTCAAGTGAAAGGTGGTCCTAATTGAAAGCTTGTCCTGAAACAGCAAGACACCACATTACGCAAAGCAATGTGGAAAACAGAAGAAGCTCACTCTTGCTAGCTTTGTAACCCAATACAAAATGTAAAGGCAGAGGCATAATAATAATAATAATAATAATAATAATAATAATAATAATAGTAATAATAATAATAATAATAATAATAATAATAATAATAATAATAATAATAATAATAATAATAATAATAATAATAATAATAATAATAATAATAATAATAATAATAATTCGCATGTGAAGCTTTCTGACAAGCATTTAAGTGATTTTGCATCTTGGTGTGAAGGGACATATTCTGCTGGTGCACTCTCAAATATGCTAATGTCAAAGAAAGCAGATAGAGAATTCATTAGAAATCTTATATCACTAATCAACGATACTCGAAAGGCTATGGATAGTCATTCATATTTATCTGGAAGTAACCTGAGTCCAGCTGAGCTGATTACAAGAAATTTTGATGGCATAAAGGCTTTGCAAGAGGAGAATTGATCTGAAGGTGTTACTCAGGAAGGACTTGTGGTATTATATGAAGGAGTTCAAGCTTATTGAATTGCCATGTTCTGATCACATTCACTGCAATACAGAACTGGTTGACTACAAAGGATCTCTCGCTATGTTTGTTTTTGAGACGTGTCCTGGGGATTCACTTGGTGGACGCGACTTTGATATGTGGGTGTTGAATGATTGTGGTGGAAGTAATCAGTCTTGGCGCAAACAACTTACTTTGAGACCTCCAATGTCTGATATTTATTTTCCAATAGGGTTTTTTACCAAGGGGGGCGTTGATTTCGTCGTTCTGCCTACTTTTGATGGGTTCGTATTGTGGGATGAAGATTCGGGGGAGACCCATGATTTGCTTTCCAGGGAGAGTCGCGTCTGTCCATTCTTCCTTTACAGTGAGAGTTTGACTCCAGTGCATTGATTGGTCTATGAAGCATTTGTGTTCCCTAGCCGTCATCATGGTATCTTTCAGTTTGATAATGGTTGTGCTTTCGCATTTTGTTTCTAATCAGATGTTCATCTGTTAGGAGTTCGGAGAAAATTTATTTGGAAATCGCTTTTGCAAATTTTGTTTCAAACATGACTGGCTCTCTTGTGTGGGAAGAATTTATACTTCTATCAACCATTTATGAATAATCAAGCTTCTGCTTATTTCTTTATGTGCAACTTTTTTCATATATGTTCATGAATATTATCTACACATAGAAACGGAGAAGAAGTTGACTCTATTTTTGTTTAAGATACAAATTGGCTCAATCCAGTAAGGATGGGGGTCTCTTCAGTAAAGCTTTTGTTTTGTCGACTAGCGAATATAGATGACAGTGAGGGTTGTGCTTCAGTGTTGCTACTGTCTCCCCTACTGGTCTTCATATATTAATGACGTGCTACGTTGTCACAATTTTCCATTTTTATATCAAGTTAGATGATCATCTGTTAGTGATTTGGAGAAGCAACTATGTAGGCCTCCGATATTTGAGAATTAAACGCAATTGCTCAATTCCTTCATTTTCATATATGTTATTGAACAATATGTTTATTATGACTTTTGACCAAAATATCTTTTAACAAATAGACAAATGTCTCGACTGGTGTCACATTATTTCGCTACTACATTTACAAAAATACTTTAGTTTTTTTTTTTGTCATGGATGTTTTAGGTGTTTGGGTCAGCCACAGGTTAAGTATGAATAACTTGAGCAAGAACTTCTGTAGGCTTTTTCTGCAAGGGTGAAGTCGATTATGGGGAGATTGCGGAGCTGTTTTATGGATCTAAACGTAAATATCAGTCTCCCCTTAACAGTGACAGTTTTGCTTCAGTGTATTGATCGGCTTATGAGGTATTTTCCTAAATGCTTTATCAACCTTGGTTGTATGAACATTGCTACTGTTTTGCAGTTTTATATATTTCAAATTTGATGTTTCGCTCCTCTTATCGGGTGCACAAAGCAACTCCATTGATTGTTTTTACTCGTTTCTTATCTAAGTGCAGTCCTGATTGAGCAACTAGGATGAGTTGAATTGTCTTCATATTTGTGATCACCCTATCTGTTTAATTGTTTGATGGATTTACACTCTGCTCCGCTATAGTCTTTACCCTCTCTGTTGGTAATGTTTTCAGTGGCTTCATTTATTTAAAACTGTTTACATCTAGGTTCATTTGGCTGGTGAATTTACAAGGGACTACTTAGGACACGTAACGTGGATATGCTGGAATAGTTGAACATTTCTATTAGTTTTACTTGAGGAGGAAGAAGAAGTGAACTGTTGCGTTAACTTAGGGTAATTGGCAGTGTACGAAGTTACTAGCTTGCTGCTATGCGAGTCATCCAATTTTATTGCCTGATCAAAAGTAGACTCTATTTCTTCTCCTTTCAATTCTCATCTGCAACATCCATGAATGTTATTTCTATTAATTGAGTTAGGTGTCCCCTGGTCCTCCATAATGAGTAATAAATAGCCATACGCTGAAGAATTACATGCAAACTGATTTTGGAAAAAATAGTACAACCCTAAAAAAAGCCATATTCGCCTGTTTAATGCTATGTATGTTTGAGTCCCCTAGCAGATGTTTCTATTGTATGTGGTGTTCCAGTCAAGTTCTCAGTTAGCAGTGTGTACGATATGTTTCAACTCCTTCCTCTCTAAAATAGGGTCTACTTAAATCTTCAACTGGGTCTGTAAGATATGGTAATCGTACCCAACCCTCCCGCCAGTCACTCAAAGCGAAACACACAAAGACGATGAACAAAAAATTCTCAGCTTTCATAACATGATGTTTCTTTAAACAAACAACAAACTGATTTTCACGTGATAAAGTTATTCAATCGCAAATGAGCACCAAATACTAGGGTTAGAAAAACTGATCTAAACCCTAGGCCACCAAATCAGTCCCAAATCATCAATTGCAAACCTAAAGATAATCAATCGGAAGAAGAGGATAAAAGTGGGGAGAGATCCATTAGGCATGAATCAGACCCAGAGAAAGAGGCGAAAAGAGGGACAGACGTACCTGAAGAAGACGAAGATATGCTTGGACTCTGATTCCGAGTTCTTGCCACGAACGCTGGACCCTACAGTTGAATCAGCCACCGAAGCATTCATCAGTACAATCCATTCATCCTAACCATTGAACGATTATACAGACTTATCAATGGAGAGAGAGAGGAAAGAGAGAAGACGCGCGCGAGGCTTACCTGAGGCTGCTGAACTTCTGCCGCAGAGAGGAGACGAGACGAGGGTTCTGAGAACGTGGATCGACGAGAAGAAGGGTATACGCTTTAGCTTTCAGGAAAAAAAAAAGACGTGCGCTTCTAATTAAGGCTAAACGGCGTCGTTACAAATAAATACGACGGCCGTATACATACTAGAAGCAACGGCCGTATGGCACGTGTCGTTTTAAATGTATACATACGACGGTAAAAATACGTGGCCGTAGTATTTGCGTTAAATACGACGGTAGTTACTTAACCGTCGTTTATGTATAAAATACGACGGTCTTTTAGGCCGTTGTTTTTTTTGGCCGTCGTATTTGACTATTTTTTTTGTAGTGGCAAATCATGGCATCTCACACAACTTTTATGCACGTAGAACTCCTCAGCAGAATGGAGTAGTTGATAGGAAAAATAGGACACTTGAAGATATGTCTAGAACCATGCTACTTGAAAGCAATTTGCCAAAGTATTTGTTGGAAGAAGTTGTTAACACTGCCAACTATGTGCTGAATAGATGTCTGATTAGGCCTACTTTGAAGAAAACTCCTTATGAACCGTTTAAAGGCAGAAAGCCAAGTGTTTCTTATTTAAGCATTTTAACTGTACTTGTTATGTGCATAATAATGGCAAGGATAATCTTGGTAAATTTGATGCTAGAAGTGATGAATGTGTATTTCTTGTTTATTCTTAAACCAGCAAACCATATAGAGTTTTCAATAAGAGAACTAAGATTGTTGAAGAGAGCATTCATGTGATATTTTACGAGAGTACTGATGATTACTTGAGTGAATGTTTTGCAGATCTCAATTTGAAAAAATATGAGACAGATGATGGTTGAGAAAGAAAAATAATGCAAAACTAATATGCAGGAACATTCAGAAGAGTCCCAAAGCTTTGAACATCCTGCTGAGCCAAAATCTCAAAGCCTTGAGACTGGGATTGACAGAACACAATGTGCTCCAGCTACTGTATCAAGTTCTCAAAGGATTGAAAAGATTACTGGAGAACCAGAACCATGGTCACCAAGGAAGAGGTTCAAGTATTTGTCAGCTCATCAACAGAAAAATATCGTCTCAGATCCAACAACTTGTACACAAACCAGAGGACAGTTAAGAAACTTGTGTGCATTTAGTGCCTTTGTATCCATGATTGAACCTAAGAATTCAAAGAGGCACTAGAAGATGCAGATTGGATCATTGCAATGCAGAATGAGGTGAATGAGTTCTAAAGGAACAAGGTTTAGAACTTGGTTCCTAGGCCAAAGACACAATCATTGATTGGAACCAGATGGGTGTTCAGAAAAAAACTTGATGAGAATGGTAAAGTGGTAAGAAACAAAGCCAGACTTGTGGCACAGGGGTATAATCAAGGAGAATGCATTGACTACGAGGAGACATTTGCTCATGTTTCCAGGTTAGAAGCTATCAGAATACTTCTTGCATTTGCATCCCATAAACACGTAACGCTTTTTCAAATGGATGTCAAATGTGCTTTTCTAAATGGCTATTTGGAAGAAGAAGTATATGTTTCTCAACCTCTTGGTTTTGAAGATGACAATATCCCTGATCATGTTTACAAATTAGAAAAATCTCTCTGTGGACTTAAGCAAGCTCCAAGGGCTTGGTATGACAGACTTTCAAAGTTTTTTCTTGACAATGGTTTTAAGAGAGACCTAGTAAACAAAACTATGGTTTTAAGAGAGACCTGGTAAACAAAACTATTTTCAATAAGACCCATGAGAAAGATATCTTAGTAGTACAGATCTATGTTGATGATATATTGTATTGTGCTACTAATGATGCTTTATCAAGAGAGTTTTCAAGTCTAATGTGCAGGGAATTTGAAATGAGCATGATGGGAGAGCTTAATTTCTTTCTTGGACTTCATGTGCATCAAATGAAGAAAGGAATTTTTGTGCATCAAGGGAAATATACTAAGGACTTTCTATATAAGTATAACATGTCTCAATCCTAGGTAGTCAAGACTCCCATGAGTTCATTATTAGATTTAGACAATGATACAAATGGTAAGAGTTCAAATCAAAAGGATTATAGAGGTATGATTGGTTATTTGTTATATTCAACTGCTAGCATACCCGATATTATGTTTAGTGTTTGTATGTGTGCAAGGTTTCAAGCAGATTCTAAGGAAAGTCACTTCATTTTTGTTAAGAGGATCTTTAGATATTTGAATGAAACCAAAGACTTGGGGATTTGGTATCGAAGGAGGACTAGTTTCTTGTTGAGTGGCTATTCAGATGCAGATTTTTGCAGGGCACAAGGTTGATAGGAAAAGTACTTCTGGATGCTGCCAATTTATTGGATCATCATTGATTAGTTGGCATTCAAAGAAACAGAATTCAGTAGCCTTGTCAGATGCAAAAGCTGAATACATTGCAGTTGGTGGTTGTTGTTCACAAGTACTATGGATTGCTCAACAATTAAGAGATCTTGGATATGAATTCAGAAATGTTCCTATAAACTGTGAGAATACAAGTGCCATTTCAATATCAAAGAATCCTGTTTAACATAACAGAACCAATCATATTGATGTAAGACACCATTTCTTAAGAGATCATGCTGAGAAAGGTGATGTGCCTTTATCTTTTATATCTACTGCTAAGCAAATTGCTGATATTTTCACTAAACCTTTGCCAGATGATAGGTTTTCATCTCTAAGACTTGAATTGGGCATGCGAAACAAGGATGCATTGGTTTAGGGGGAGTATTGAATCATATATGTGCTTATATTGTTGGAATTTCAAAGCCTTGAGATCATACTTTCTTAGTCTTGGAAGTATGCTTCAAAGCTTTGAAGTTTCTGAGAAACTGTGTTGTTCCCCAAGGCCTTGAGCCTGTTCTTCAAGGCTTTGGAGAATAGCTACCAGTATTTGTTCATTAAATTAGATCATCAAATATATTGCATTATCTTAATAGATAATTGTATAATATTTGATTTACTCAGAGATTTCCTCAATATCTAAAATATCTTTGAGATATGAATTTTTGCATGAAAATCAAAAGAGTCCCTTCACTATTTCTTTCCAGCTTATAAGATGAACGTTAGGGCTTATTATCTCAATCTTATACTCTCCTTCTCTATCTCTCCTCTATATTCTCTCAAAAACCTAAACCCAAATGGAGCGAAAATCCACCAGACTTCAACAGAAGGTCCAATATTCACCAGTGAGGAAGAAGAAGAGAGCCAAGTAACTACCACTAATTCAGATTCAGAGCAGACCCAAAGCATGAACAGACTTCTCCTCCAGCCAAGAAGATGAGAAATGAGAAAGATGTGGAGAAAATATGATCAAAATCAGAGGTAGTACAAGAAGAGCAGGGTGAATACATGGAGGATCAAGAACAGAGAGAAGAAGTGCCAGAACAAGACCAACAGAAGAAGGATAAGGGTGATCAATGTGAGCCACATAATAAGAAAGGGGGAGAAAAGAAGAAGAAAGCTGAAGATGACAAGAAAAAGGATCAGACTTCTGAGAAGAAAACAAGAGTCAAGCACAGTGCATCTAAAACCAAGAAAAATGGAAACTTTAGTAAGATTTTTCTTCCTTAGAATTGGTTTATTATTCCAAAGGTTAAAGGCGTTTGGATGGATGGGTATGCTTCTTCTAAAGTTTCCTATTGTAGTCTTATTTATGATGAACTGCTAGACAAATTGGATATATACTGCATTAGAAAATTAAGAGACTCATCTATCTGGAAGATGTTAAACCCTAGTTCTAAGGCTTATCCTAGGTTAACCAGGCTCTTTTACTTAAATGTAGTGCAAGAAAAAGATGAGAGTTATGTTCTAACCTCTAGGGTTGCTGGTATTGATATGATACTAGATCATAAATTCTTTTCCAAGTTCATGGGAGTACCTAGTAAGTACAGAGTAGATAAAAATCCTGAAAGAAAGGATTGTTTGAAAAAGCTAGGGAGATGTTTTTCTTATAGGGTACACCAACAGGACCTAAGCAATTGACACATTATGTGTTGAATTGTGAAGCCAAGATTTTTTTCACCATTATCATGATATGTGTTGTCCCAAGAGAGCATTCAAGGGAATTGGTAACTGATAGGGTGTTGATTCTTATGTTTTTGATCTGTTAAGGATTTGATATAGATCTTCCTAGTGTTATTATGGAGCATATGGTTTATTGTGGGACTATGAAAAGGAATCACTCTCTTCCTTATTCCAATTTGTTTCCTTTGTTCTTCAAATATTTTTAGATATCAATGAAGGATGAGGAAAAGATTACTTATGGTTTTGGATTGGTTGATGAAGCTGCTCTCCAAAGGATTGGAGTTGTGCAGACTGGGAAAGGACATTGGAAGTTATACTCTAAACTATCTGTTGCTGAGATGAAGGAAAAGGAGTTCATCAAACCTAAAGATACAACAACACCACGGGCTTCAAGAAATTTGGATTTTTCCAAGATCATTGACAGAGTTGAGGTTTTGGAGGATGGTATTGAAGATTTGAGGCAAGGTCTATTTGATCTATCTTATGAGGTTGGAAAGTTCCAGGGCTTGGTGGAAACGAAACTGGATGTGATAATCAAGGGTTTGGACTTCGAGAAGATACCATCTGCAGACAGTCGAGAAGATAGCATAAATTCAGATGAAGTGATTGGAGATATTCTGAAGAAACTGAAAAAGAAGAAAGTTCCAGTAGTTCTGAATTCAAAGGATCTGTTTGAGCAAACTGATGAGAAAGCTGATGTTGAAGGAGGGGCTTAACAAGTTGCTAACGAGTTTGCAGAAGAAAAGATTGAAGAAATTAATACAAAAGTTGATGAGTTCATTGCTGAGGTTATTGCTAATATTGAGGCAGAGAATGATGAAGATCATACTGGATATGAAGAAGAATCAGATGAGGAAGAAGCATCTGAAGAGGAACAAGAGGAAGTTGAAGCTGATTAATAGAAAGGCGAGGGGAAAAGCAAGATAAAAGAAGGAAAGAAGACTGCCAAGAAGGATGCTTTTGAAACCCCAAAGCCTTAAACCCTTCTGTCTCTTCTTTCCATCTATTTCTTTCTTTTTCTTTATTAAAAGCCTCGAAGTTCTTTTAATCTGTTTCAAATTTTTATTTAAAAAACTCTGAGTATGAGCCTACATTCCTTAAAATCTTTTGATGAAAGTCAAAAATGGGGAGAAGGACATATGTTCTATGTGTAATAATTTTTTGGATTATGGATGCTGTAGGTTTTTCAAGTTATCGGTGTTAGTTTATTGTTTTTGGATCATATCTTTTTAGACTATGTGTTAGTTATTTCTATACTTGTTTATATTTGCTGGCTAATCATGATTATTGAGTTGCAGGTTGCTTGGAATATAAGAATATTTGTTTTGTCTTTCATCAAGGGGGAGATTGATCATTCAATGTGTCTGAATTGATGAGAAGTATGAACTTGGGAACTTAACATGTTGAAGATGATGAAAGACAGTGGTTTAATATGAAAGCAGTTTCAAACCTCCAAGGTCTTGAAACTCAACTCATACTATGAACTTGTTAATTGATATATGATAATGCCTGTGTTGCATGCTTGGCATTTGATTAGATGTTGTTTGAATTTGTCTTACAAATATTCATAGGTTATCTTATTGTGTTTCTAACATTCTCAAATCTCTCAGTTTGATTGCATCAAGAATCAGAGAAGTGGAAGAAAGAAGCTTTGAAGAATGTCTGAGAGCTCCAAGGCCTCGGAGAGTGCCCTTGAGATTCGACAATTTTTCTTCTGGCTAACTGATTCTTTTTGCAGGGTGTTATGATTGTTTATATGATTGATTATTGACTTTTTATGAGTTTTAATCAGTCAGTATTTTCTACTTGCTAAAATGATATGTCAAACATCTTGTGATCAAGTTTGTGCAAGGGTTTTCGTCGTTCAAACCTCCCAAAAAAACTCTAATAGCTATTCAAACATAGCTTTTGAAATAAGCATATCAGGGGTGAGGATTTGTAGGAAATCAGTTCCTAGAATCTCTCAGTCAGTTGCAGAGTTTGTTATATATTGCAGTTTGAAGTTCAAAAGTAGGGGAAACACAAGAGAGGGCTTATCATTGTGAAAGAAGAGAGTTTTTCAATCGAGTATGATCATACATACAACTCTACATACAATCAAGGATTTCAACACTACAAGAGTGAAGATCAATCATCCAGAAATCAGAAGAACACTTCCAAGCTTTATAGCTTATTCTTTTATGTGTTCTTCAATTGTACTTAAATCTGTATTATTCATTTTGAGTTCTTAAGACTCAAAAACTTAGAAGTTTAGTTTTTCAAGTGAAAAACAAGAGGTTCTTATTATTTCAACAAGTTGTAGCTGTTACTAGATAGGTTGAGAATCACAAGTTGTATAAGTGTAAGGTAGCTCACTTAGGCTTGATATATAGTTTTAGATCTGGGTGATTAATAAGAATGGTGTTCGAATCATGGAGGGATCAGATACCTCAGGCAGAGACTAGGTCCAATTGTGACGGAACTCTATAAAAATTCATGTGTTCTTTACCTTTACTTTATTGCTTTTTATTCCTGTTGAAAACTGATTCCAAAGCTTTACAAACTGATTCCAAAGCTTCAAGATTTATTTCTTACACTAGCTTAAAGTTTCAAAAGGCTGGTTTTTAGCAATACTTTCCATACTCTATTAGACCCCCCCTTCGAGAGTATTAGATCATGTTTTATATCTGCATTACAAACATTCAATTGGTATCAGTGTAGGGTTTTGATCATGGATACGCAGCGGAAAAACATAATTCATCCATTCAATACCCTCCAAGGATCACAGGAAAAGAGACATAACGATGGTGAGGGAAGAAATCATGTTACACACCTTATGGTTTCTCCTGTGATGACTTGCAACGCGAATTGTGTCACGTTTCTATAGTTGATCCACGCCTAGAGTTGAGATCTAGATCTCCCTTCTCCTTTGTGCTAGCTAGGAACGGAGGAAGAGGAAGAAGAAATCACGCAACACGAGGCAACAAGGAGGGGCGGCCTCCTTTGTTTGGCCGACGGGATAGGAGCAAGGCAAGGGGGGCGGTCGGCCTTCTATGCTTGCTTGCTCTCTCTCCTTTTGTTCTCTCCCACTCAAGTTATGATCAAAAGGCTCATAAGTGTTGGAAGGAAGTAAGGAGCATCCTTTATATAGTCCAACAATTCCTTGCCAACTACCTAAAGGACCTATTCTAGTCCTACTAGAATTCGCTTTAGCGCCTTCTTTGCAAATTAGTCCTACTAAATTTGCAAGGTGTTTCAAAGTGATCCTTCTAATTAATTAATCATATTAATCAATTCCCAAATCTATTTCAAATCTATATATCGTGTGACCCCGTAGGTTCTATCTAGTTGGTAGCAACAATTTGCTAATATGGAGCGGTTTCTAGCAAAACATCCATTCTAGCCAACTAATAGAATAGTCATCCAACAAACCTTGTACAAGTAATTGTCTCATACCTTTGTATCTATATCCGGACTGGACACGAGACATACATGTCACACTCGTATATCCAATCCATAGTTTCTCGATCCTGGGAATAGCCTTATTAGTGCAGATAACATCAATATCCCATATTGATTTATTTGAGTCTGGCCAGACATTCTATAAGCACTATCCCTCGAGTGCCCTAGGATATTTGCTCCCGTTATGTGGTAGGAACAAATTCTATCTACGTCAACTACGATCTATAAGCTTGCTTCTTATTGTATCCGGTACACGCCTTTATAACTACCCAGTTACGGTGTAGCGTTTGAAGCTACCAAAATCACAATAATCCACAACTAGAATATCTAGTGACTTCAAGTCTAAGGATGACAATACCATTTTACCGCGAGAAGCAGTTGTGACTTAACATAACGTGTATGTATCCTTCTCGGAGATGGGTCAATCGTGTGCGCCATTACCCTTAATGCACACCCATGTGTTGGATCATGAGATCTCAATATCAATCCAACCCTATACTAGTCTATAGATGATTGTCCTATTAATCATTATACTGGACTAGGTATATTTAAGAGAAGCAACACAACTGTGAATCTAAGGACTTCATTATATTAAATATCTAATAAATAATACAATGAATGTTCTAGCAAAAATAAATTCATACAAAACTTGATTCCCTCTAGGGCATCTATTCCAACAGTCTCCCACTTGCACTAGAGCCAATCTGACGCATCTTCTATGACCATGCTCCTAGTGCGCCCTTCATGCTTCCACTGCACAAGCGGCTTTGTAAGTGGATCTGACAGATTCTCATCTGTAAGAATCTTGCATACCCGAATGTCTCCTCTATCGATAATATCTTGAATCAGATGGAGCTTCATAAGCACGTGCTTGGAGTTCTGGTGCGACATGGGCTCCTTTGATTGCGCGATCGCCCCAGTGTTGTCGCAATACAACTCTACTGGATCCGCAATGCTAGGAACCACACCAAGTTCAGAAACAAACTTTCTGATCCAAACAGCTTCCTTTGCTGCATCATTTTCAGCAATGTACTCAGCCTCTGTTGTAGAATCAGCCACCGTCTCTTTCTAGGAACTCTTCTTGCTCACCGCTGCTCCATTCAGGCAAAACACATATCCCGATTGTGATCTAAAGTCATCTCTGTCGGTTTGGAAGCTTGAAACCGTGTAACCCCTTACACGCTACTCTTCCTCGCCGCCAAATATCAAGAAAGCATCCTTAGTTCTTCTCAAATACTTTAGGATGTTCTTGACTGCAATCCAGTGACTCTCACCTGGATTGGATTGGTATCTTCTTGTCATACTCAAGGCATATGACATATCTGGTTTAGTACATAACATGGCATACATGATAGATCCTATGGCCGAGGCATAGGGAATTCAACTCATGCGTTCCTTCTCAATCTCATTGGAAGGACAACCACTGTTCGAAAGAGTGATTCCATGTGACATGGCAAGAATCCCTTCTTGGAATCTTGCATGTTGAACCGCTTCAACACCTTTTCAATATATGTACTTTGACTTAGGCCTAGCAGTCTCTTAGATCTATCTCTATAGATCTTTGTACCAAGTATATTGGCTGCTTCCCCTACGTCCTTCATTGAGAAATACTTTCCTAGCCAATATTTAACAGATTGCAGCATGGGAACGTCGTTTCCAATGAGTAGTATGTCATCCACATACAAGACAAGAAAAGCTACAAAGCTCCCACTAACCTTCTTGTAGACACAAGACTCATCTTCGTTTCTGATGAAGCCATAAATGGATCGTTGAAGCTTACATAATTTGTTGGCTTGCTTTAGATCTTCAAAACCATCCGGCTGTATCATATACACGTCCTCGAGGAGATTCCCATAAAGGAATGCTATTTTGACATCCATCTGCCAAATCTCATAGTCGTAGTATGCTGCAATTGCAAGTAGGATTCGGATGGATTTGGTCATAGCGAATGGTGAAAAGGTTTCATCATATTCAATACCATGTATCTGTCTGAATCCTTTAGCCACCAATCGGACCTTATAGGTAATCACATTACCATCCATGTCGATCTTCTTCATGAAGTCCCACTTGCACCCAATGGGCCGCGCCCCTTCGGGTGGTTCCACCAAAGTCCATACTTTGTTGGTATACATGGATTCCATCTCGGATCTCATGGATTCTAGCCACTTCTGAGAGTCTGGCCCTTTTATGGCCTCTTCATAGGTAGTAGGCTCATCATCTATGGGCATTGTGTCACCAGAATCGGTCACGAGAAGTCCATACCTCTCGGGTTCCTGGCGCACTCTACTAGATCTACGAAGCTCTTGTGTTACCTGAACATGCTGTTCCACAACTGCTTGTGGTTCCTGTTCATGTTCCATAATCGCTTCAGTGATTTTTGGTTGTTGAATCTCTTCAAGTTATAAAGTCCTCCAACTTGCTTCTTTAGAGACAAACTCTCTTTCTAGAAACACGCCGGATCGAGCAACAAACACTTTGTTCTCAGTTGGATTGTAGAAGTAGTAGCCCTTAGTTTCCTTAGGGTACCCCACAAATTTACACTTATCCGACTTTGGCCCTAGCTTGTATGATTGTAAACGCTTTACATAGACATCGCAACCCCAAATCATCATGAAAGACAATGTGGGACGCCTCCCACTCCACATCTCATGTGGTGTCTTCATGACTGATTTAGATGGAACACGTTTAATGGTGAAAGCTGCACTTAATAGAGCATAGCCCCAAAATGATAATGGAAGATCGGTTTGACACATCATAGATCGAACCATATCCAATAGGGTTCGATTCCTACTCTCGAACATGCCATTGCATTGTGGCGTTCCGGGTGGAGTGAGTTGGGACACGATCCCACACTCTCTAAGATAGTCGTCAAACTCTTGGCTTAAGTATTCTCCTCCACAATCCGATCGTAGAGCCTTGATACTTTTTCCAATTTGCTTCTCTAATTCACTCTTGAATTCTTTGAACCTTTCAAAGGATTCGGATTTAGCCTTCATAAGGTACACAAATCCATATCTCCTGTAATCATCAGTAAATGTAATGAAGTAGACGTAACCCCCCCTGGCAGGCGTGGCAAATGGCCCACACACATCAGTATGTATGAGCGCCAATTGCTCACTAGTCCTCTCACATTTCTTATTGAAAGGGGACTTTGTCATTTTTCCCAATAAACAAGCCTCACATGTCTCGTATGATTCAAAATCAAATGAGTCTAGTAATCCATCCTTATGGAGTCTAGATACACGTTTCTCGTTTATATGGCCTAAACGATAGTGCCATAAGTAAGCAGGATTTAAATCATGTATTTTAATCCTCTTGGTATTAATGTTGTAGACAGGATTGATTAGATCAAGGACATACAGTCCATTAAATAATTACTCACTAAATAATGTTTCTGCTCATAGCAGGCACACAATAGCAATTATTTAATTCGTAAACTAATCCTGAAGGTAGAGACAGCTCGTACACGCCTACGGCCGATGCAGCAACCTTTGCTCCATTCCCAACGCGCAGGTCTATCTCCCCTTTAGACAATCTTCTACTTCTATTTAGATCCTGCACATTTCGACAAATGTAAGATCCACATCCAGTATCTAATACCCATGATGTAGAGACAGTTAAATTGACATCTACAACAAAAATACCTGGTGGTGGTGGAATCACTATTCCAAGCCTCTTGTCCTCCAGATATTTTGGGCATTTCCTCCTCCAGTGTCCAGGCTGACTGCAGTAGTGACACTCACCTTTAAAAAGGGTGTTCGAATCATGGAGGGATCAGATCCCTCAGGCAGAGACTAGGTCCAATTGTGACTGAACTCTATAAAAATTCATGTGTTCTTTACCTTTACTTTATTGCTTTTTATTCCTGTTGAAAACTGATTCCGAAGCTTTACAAACTGATTCCAAAGCTTCAAGATTTATTTCTTAAACTAGCTTAAAGTTTCAAAAGGCTGGTTTTTAGCAATACTTTCCATACTCTATTAGACCCCCCCCTTATAGAGTATTAGATCATGTTTTATACCTGCATTACAAACGTTCAATTGGTATCAGTGTAGGGTTTTGATCATGGATACGCAGCGGAAAAACATAATTCATCCATTCAATACCCTCCAAGGATCACAGGACAAGAGACATAACGATGGTGAGGGAAGAAATCATGTTACACACCTTAGGGTTTCTCCTGTGATGACTTGTAACGCGAATTGTGTCACGTCTCTATAGTTGATCCACGCCTAGAGTTGAGATCTAGATCTCCCTTCTCCTTTGTGCTAGCTAGGAACGGAGGAAGAGGAAGAAGAAATCACGCAACACGAGGCAACAAGGAGGGGCGGCCTCCTTTGTTTGGCCGACGGGATAGGGGGAAGGCAAGGGGGGCGGTCGGCCTCCTTTGCTTGCTTGCTCTCTCTCCTTTTGTTCTCTCCCACTCAAGTTATGATCAAAAGGCTCATAAGTGTGGGAAGGAAGGAAGGAGCATCCTTTATATAGTCCAACAATTCCTTGCCAACTACCTAAAGGACCTATTCTAGTCCTACTAGAATTCGGTTTAGCGCCTTCTTTGCAAATTAGTCCTACTAAATTTGCAAGGTGTTTCAAAGAGATCCTTCTAATTAATTAATCATATTAATCAATTCCCAAATCTTTTTCAACTCTATATATCGTGTGACCCCGTAGGTTCTATCTAGTTGGTAGCAACAATTTGCTAATATGGAGCGGTTTCTAGCAAAACATCCATTCTAGCCAACTAATAGAATAGTCATCCAACAAACCTTGTACAAGTAATTGTCTCATACCTTTGTCTCTATATCCGGACTGGACACGAGACATACATGTCACACTCGTATATCCAATCCATAGTTTCTCGATCCTGGGAATAGCCTTATTAGTGCAGATAACATCAATATCCCATATTGATTTATTTGAGTCTGGCCAGACATTCTATAAGCACTATCCCTCGAGTGCCCTAGGATATTTGCTCCCGTTATGTGGTAGGGACAAATTCTATCTACGTCAACTACGATCTCTAAGCTTGCTTCTTATTGTATCCGGTACACGCCTTTATAACTACCCAGTTACGGTGTAGCGTTTGAAGCTACCAAAATCACAATAATCCACAACTAGAATATCTAGTGACTTCAAGTCTAAGGATGACAATACCATTTTAAACATACAACTCTACATACAATCAAGGATTTAAACACTGCCGGAGTGAAGATCAATCATCCAGAAATATGAAGAACACTTCCAAGCTTTATTGCTTATTCTTTCATGTGTTCTTGAATTGTACTTAATCTGTATTATTCATTTTTAGTTCTTAAGCCTCACGAACATAGAATTTTAGTTGTTCAAGTGAACAACAAGAGGTTCTTATTTTTTAAACAATTTGTAGCTGTTACTTGATAGGTTGGGAACGAAAAGCTGTATAAGTGTAAGGTAGCTCACTTAGGCTTGAGATCTAGGGCTAAATCTGGGTGATTAATAAGAAGTGTGTTCAAATCCTCGAGGGATTAGATCCCTCCGGCAGAGACTATGTGCAATACCCCCTTATCAAACAAGGGATTCCTCCGCCCGAGGTGATGAGCCTCATTGGGAACGGATAAGGATCGTCAGTTCATAGCTAGTACAACCATTGATAACACAAAACATAATTTATTACAATTTCAATACAAACAGTGATATAATTTGAAAATCAAGGAATACAATATTGTTTGATATGTAATGAAATACTAGGTGATTGATGTTTTAAGCGTCAAGCTTTCCTGTCCAGCAGTGTTGTGAACGTCCCCCACCTCGATCTATAACCTTCAGTTTTGAAATAGCAAAAGCCGATGCAGTTTTACAGAAAATGATCAGCAAACGGCTGAGTAAGCTAACACCCATAGCATGTAAGCAAATTATGAGGCATGTGACAGGAATAACAAGTTCGCTAATAAGGATGAGATATTTGTGGGAGATGGCGTTCTCCTTGATTTGATGTGTCATACTTCGTAACAACTTCAAATTTTTTATTCCAACCCAATGATGTGGACCATCTTGGGGAATTAGTGTTAATAGTATTTCGCAGTATCACTTGAAATCTCAAGATGATGACTGTCACTTTTCTCAATGATAAGATGATCTAGTCCAGGAGTTCATTTTACCAACTAGTTGACACGGGGCGTGACCATATTCAATCCACAACCGCTTTCTCATAATGTGCAAAAGCACAGCCATAACCATAAATCAATCACATGAGGTTCGCATCACAGCGCCTCATACCCATAACATAATCAAAAAGAGGTTTGCATCACAGCGCCTCATAATCTCGCAACAGTAACCAATCACAATATGTCAGAAATGTATCGTATCAGTGATATGGCACAAACCCACCACAACAGCTTCCACTTTATGTTATTACGACTTTTCTTTCAAAATATTACAAGATGTAAATCGGGAGCTCCAACTAAAAACGGTGTGGCACAATTTCATAATAATCGATGTATGATTGTGAGATATATTATTTTACCAATAAGTGAGCGGTGTGCTACTTTTGGATAATCGTGGCCCGTTAACTAGGTAATCACGGCCTAATTTGGTAGTCATGATTGAAACTGTACATTCTCATTTCACAATTGAATTTAGATGTTCTTTTGGATTCTTATCTTTGGATTATCATTTTTCATACAATACTTTCAAAGTAGAGTTTTTGAAAAGCAAGTAAATAACTCAAATACAGCATGTATAGTAGTAGTTCACAAATAACACACGCGATACACGAAAAAATGAAAGGCACACACGGCTAGGCATATTAACTTACCGTAATCCAAAAGAGCGTCCTAGATGTAGTTCTCATCTACGGAACTGTCACCTACAAATTAGAGCTTCTAACTCAATATACTCGCAACCGGTTTAGTGAAAAAAAAAAGCTATTTTAATAAACTTTAGATCCTTTTATTTTTTTCTCAAGAAAAATATTAATTTTAACTTATTTACGAACCCAAAAATATATTTTCTTCTATAATATTTACCCCCAAAAATATAGTTGTTAATTATAAATAACAAATTAGATAAAACTAAGTTTATTTGTGAATCAAAATTGTAAACTGCAACTAGTACCCTAAAAGTTTAGAAAAAATCATCTCCACCCCCTTAAAGTTTTAGAAAAGACAATTAATACCCTCAACATTAACTATTTAATATCATCTAAAATTACAACTACCTCCCCACTAGCTATATATTTCGAAGATAAACACTTAACTTTACGAAAAAGACGTAAATTATACTTAGAAAAAGACGGGTTTTACATCCTTGCCCCCTTAAAGAGAGCTTCGTCCTCAAAGATAGAGCTACTAGGTCGCAGAAAGGTCTAAAGTCTACGAGTCTTACTTATCGTGTCGACAGACAAAACTGAATAGCACTGATCACAACAACACAGATAATCACATAACAACAAATACCAACTTCATCACACCTGGCATATAAGGACTTAAACTATCCCGTAATTCCCGGCTTGTTCAATTTTATTACTGGTCTTAGTTATCTTGTGTCCATTTTAATTTTGAAAAATCTTAGTTTAGTGGAAATCGAAGGGTCGCACTAACTTAGAACTGTCGGCTCTCATACCAACTGCAACACCCCCTTATCAAACAAAGGATGCCTCCGCCCGAGGTGATGAGCCTCATTGGGAACGAATAAGAATCGTCGGTTCATATCTAGTACAACCATTGATAACTCAAAACATAATTTATTACAATTTTAATACAAACAGTGATAGGATTTGAAAAGCTAGGAATTAAATATTTTGTGATATATAATGAAATACTGGGTGGTTGATGTTCTAAGCGTCAAGCTTTTCTGTCCAGCAGTTTCGTGAACAACCCCCACCTAGATCGATATCCTCCGGTTTTGAAATAGCAAAAGCCGACGCAGTTTGACAAAAAATGATCAGCAAATGGCTTAGTAAGCCAACACCCACAGCACGTAAACAAATTATCAGGCATGTGACAGGAATAACGAGTTCGCTAATAAGTATCAGATATTTGTGGGGACAGTGTTCTCGTTGATTTGATGTGTCATACTTCGTAACGATTTCAAATTTTGTATTCCAACCCAATGATGTGGACCATCTTGGGGAACTACTGTTAATAGTATTTCGCAGTATCACTTTAAATCTCAAGATGATGACTGTCACTTTTCTCAATGATAAGATGATCGAGTCCAGGAGTTCATTTTACCAACTAGTTGATACGGGGCCTGACCATATCCAATCCACAACCGCTTTCTCATAATGTGCAAAAGCACAGCCATAACCATAACTCAGTCACATGAGGTTCGCATCAAAGCGCCTCATAACCATAACATAATCAAAAGGAGGTTCGCATCACAGCGCCTCATAATCTCGCAACAGTAACCAATCACAATATGTCAGAAATGTATCGTATCTGTGATATGGCACAAACCCACCACAACAGCTTCCACTTTATGTTATACGAATTTTCTTTCAAAATATTACAAGATGTAAATCGGGAGCTCCAAATAAAAACGGTGTGGCACAATTTCATAATAATCGATGTATGATTGTGAGATATATTATTTGACCAATAAGTGAGTGGTGTGCTACTTTTGGATAATCGTGACCCGTAAACTAGCTAATCACGGCCCAATTTGGTAGTCATGATTGGAACCGTACTTTCTCATTTCACAATTAAATTTAGATGTTTTTCTTTGAGATTCTTATTTTTGGATTATCATTTTTCATGCCATGCTTTCAAAGTAGAATTTTTCAAAAGAAAGTAAATAACTCAAATAAAGCATTTATAGTAGTAGTTCACAAATAACACACGCGATACACGAAAGAATGAAAGGCACACAAGGCTAGGCATATTAACTTACCATAATCCAAAAGTGCGTCCTAGATGTAGTTCTCGTCTACGGAACCCTCACCTACAAATTCGAGCTTCAAACTCCATATACTCTCAACCGATTTACTCAAAACAAGCTATTTTAATAAACCCTAGATCCTTTAATTTTTTTCTCAAAAAACATTAATTTTAACTTATTTACGAACCCAAAAATATATTTTCTATAATATTTACCCCAAAAAATATAGTTGTTAATTATAAATAACAAATTAGAAAAACTAAGTTCATTTATGAAATCAAAATTGTAAACTGCAACTAGTACCCTAAAAGTTTAGAAAAAGTCATCTGCACCCCCTTAAGTTTCTGAAAAGACAAAATAATCCCCCATAAACTTTTTGAAAAATTGCCATTTAATCCCCAAGACATGATTTTGATTATTGAAAAGAACTTAGGGGAAGATTTAGAGCATACACACGCCAAATTTCGCGAGAAACGGTCAAGAAATAGAACGGGTCGAGATGCCGAAAGTGTCGCCGGAGGTGGAGCTCGACGGGGCTTCTCCCGCTGTTCTTGATCTCGGTTGAGACCTCCTCTATCTTGGTCGGACCTCTAGGAGGTGACTGAAACAGAGGAGGAACGATGGGTCATCCCGGTTTGAGTTGGCTGGAGCTCCCGCCGGAATTAATGGAGTTCGCCGGCGGGTTTGCTCATGCTGCTGCTGCGCTGCTACTCCTGGTGTTGTGTTCGTCTTATAATTTTCTTCTTCTGAGCTCAAAATAGAGAGGGGATCAAGATAAAGAGGGCAACAGAAGGGTGGAGGTGGTGGTTCCCGTCGGTGGGTTGGTCGGGGGGTTTCTGTAGGGGAAGGCAGCGGCACAACGCCGCTGCTGTTGCTGCTGTGCATCTGCTCCGGTGGACAGAGAAAGATGGAGGGTGAGGGAGATACATAGAGATGGTGGTGAGGTGGTGGATGGTGTGGTGTCTCCGTTGGAGGGTCTTCTCTCCGGTGGCAACAGCCATTGTTGCAGCTGCTGCTGCTGCTTCTTTGCTGTGTTCAACAGAACAGAGAGAGAGAGATGGTGGGTGAGAGAAGAGAGAGGGAGGTGGGTGATGGCGTTGGGGATGGTGTTGGTCTCAGGGGTGGTGGCTGTGGTGTGTTTCCGAAGAAGAGAAGGAGAGGGAAAAGATATATAGGGAGAGAATGACGGGGAGAGGGAGAGAGAAAGAATTAAAAAAAAAAAAAACAAAAAAAAAACTTGTTGGGGAATGGGAAACATGTTGGGGTTTGGGAGAAAAGGATTTTTCTTCTTTTATTATTATTATTATTATTATTATTATTATTATTATTATTATTATTATTATTATTATTATTATTATTATTATTATTATTATTATTATTATTATTATTATAAAGTATAAATACAGTACAAAATGCTTAGTATTTATACGGTATAAATACATATAAAAATAGAGTATAGAATACATATAGTATAAATACAAATACAAGTATACATACCAAAAGTTTTATAAAAGACAATTAATACCCCCAACAATAACTATTTTATATCATCTAAAATTATAAATACCTCCCTGACACGTTTTCTTACGTGTTACCGCAAGTGCATGGATCAAGTAGTAAAGAGTGAGTATATTTAATACTCGGGTTGTCGAATCCCACTAGGACAATCACGAGATTATTTATTTATAATATTAGTTAAGAGTGAAGTAACCGGGAGGAATGTAGTGAGAATTGTGAGGTTGCCACCCCCAAACAAGTGGCTATATTGAAATAACAATCTTGTTGGATTTTATGATTAAACAGTGTTTAATTAAATATGGAGAGGGACTAGCCGATCTATGGATCACCTAGGCAACTAGTCACTACGATCTTCTTTCGATCTCACATAGTCCTACATCACGGTCTACTATAGGTCTTGTCGGTCCGCTTTCGTCTACCAAATGGACAATCCTATTCAAATCACCTATCAGTCTCATTGATTAAGGATTGTGTTCATGTTCTCTATCACCCTGGGCCAAGTCTCCGTCGAGCACTCCACCTAAGTACTAGCAATTTGGGGTAGCTACGCCATTGTTCCTAAGGATTTAGCATCAAACATGAACAATAACTAAGATGGATTAAACATTAAGTAAGATAACAAGGTTCATCATCAATTCTTCTCTCATGGACATTCAAATCATCACTAACATGTGTCAATAATGTAGCTCAACAATACACCAATTGAAATAAAGATTAATCCATAAACTTGCATCTAATCATGAATCAATCCCTGAAATCCAGAAAAGTATAAGTCTAACATAACCCTAGGCTCTCCATAGAGTCTAGCAAAGTATCTAGCTGCTCATGGCAATGAAAAGATACACAAGTTTTTCCATAGATAATTAAAGAGAAGAGAAGAAGTGATCAAACGGAGAAACCGCCAAAGTTCCGACGAATCCGTGCAATCCCCAAGCTTCAGGCTACTCTTCAATGGTGTCCCGTGCGTGTATGGCCTCTCTCTAGGTCTTCTATCACGTTTTTTACCAGTTGGGGGTGAGTTTTAATGTAACTTGGCCGAAATTGCATTTCAGCCCCTCCAGTTTGTAATTCCCGGACAGAATGGTAAGCTGATCTTGTGTGGGCCATAACTCTCTCATCCGAACTCGTCTTTGGGCCACATATCGTTGGAAATCCCAGGATGTCTAATTTCAAATGGCACATGCCTTGATCCAAAATTAATTGTAGATTTTCCTGAGAATTGAAAATAGTGAACGCTGGTTCTGAGTGACTTTTCCAACTTTACTTCCTTTTTACATCTTCTTTTCTCCTCTTCATATACCACCATTCCAAGCATATCCAAGCCTATCATAAGCTCCATTGCACCTATTTTACTGAGTTACACAACACTAAACAACCCGTGCAATTATCATTGTAACACCCCACGTTCCCCATACTTTCCGTTCCGGACCGGAGAGCCTAGGAGAGTGCTACTCAAAATAAAGCGGCGAAAATCGAGAACAAAACATGCCATAGTTATATATTACAAACCATAATGTCTCCAAAAGTGAAATATTACATACTATTACACAAGATGAGCATTGTCTAGGTGAATCATTTATTTAAAGATACTAATACCGTTAGATGAGTCTGCGAACCCCTTAAGCCGAGCTTCCATCACCTAGACCTGCGGGGGAACACAAAACAAGCCCGCAGTTTTCCAAAGTAAGCAAGAAATGCTGAGTAAGTAAACACCCCAACGTGTAAACAGATAAGAGGCATATTTTTATTTAAAAAAAAAAGAACATGAATAGTTATAGGGAACTAGGTACACGAATGCAATGGTCCAAACCTGAGATGTTATAAATTTTCGATATCCTCGATACACTGTTGTTTCTGATTTCAATGGAATATTTTCACATTCACAAATTCAGCCCCTCTTAGGGGGGTATACTCCCATAATGCTGCCCCATTAAGGGGGATAAGTCCATAAATCTGCCCCACTTTGGGGGGTATACTCTCATAACACTGCCCCAATAAGGGGGATATATCCAAGTACAATATTTCTTTTCATTTCTCAGAAAGATTCACGATTCGTAATTAATGGTGGCGGGAACAAACCAATCAATCATAATACACTTTTGAAGGAATCGTTGAGACACAATGTCAAAATTTCAAGTCAAGCACGCATACCATAAATCATATTTTGAGACGCAAAATCGTAAAAATATTTAGACACAAAGGAGGACGGCACACTAGGTTAGGCATGTGTACTCACCTCGAGTAGCAAGAAAGCTAGCACAACAAAGCCTCTACGGATAAACGAACCCCTCGTCTACGAACTCATCACCTACATATTCCTAAATTAATTACAAGTCCAAAGTGTGCAAGTATGCTATGCAAAATTTCTCTAAGTCTCATTTGAAATTACTCCCCATTATCCCCATTAATTATTAGCATGTACAATTGTATTATTCTCATAAAAATCACTATTTATATATAAATACTAACTCTGAAAATTATTAAAGAAGAAATTGTATATTAAATTTATACACGCTAATATTTAAAAAATAACAATCTATTTTTCAACACATTTATTTGTAAGTGACTACAAAATTTATTTCCAACCAATTTAATTATTGCTAATTATTCGTTATAAAATGTATATACTATTAAAGGATTAAATTCATCAATAAAAATCACAAAAAATTTTATTCAAATAAAACAAGTGTTTAGTCTCACATAATTTATAACTTAATTTTGGAGAAATAATTTCTAATATAAATAATATTCAAGCTTTATCTATTTATAAATAGAGGAATTATTTTCCTATTTAAATTTCTAACTTATTTTATTTGGCAATATTAAGAAAATAACATATTTTACTCAAAACACTAATTTATAAGTACTTAAAATATTTATTTAACCACGCCAAATTATATGATTAAAGAACTATACATTTTATCTTACTTATTTTTCAATAAAACAACAATATCCCATATTAAATAATACGTATATATAACTTTAAATAGCAAAAATATCGTTTATATAATTAAAAAAATAACTAGAAATATTATAAATTCATTATAAAACAAAAATGCATTTTTAATTTTAAATTATATTTGCAGTTTATGTAAATACTAAATAGATCCCCAACTTTTCATTAATGACATGAAATAACCTCCCAATAACCAAAAACAGTTTCAACATGCTACACTAGCCACCCATAACTTTTCTGAAAATACAAGAACGACCCCCAACATGAACAAGCATAAATCCAACAACCCGATTTGATATAGAGCTAATAAAATCATGTTTCGATGATCACAAATGAATCAGAGGGCGATTTAGGAGTTACCCAAGCGAAAAATCGCGAGAAACGGTCAAGATTTGGGTCCGGGTGGGTTCGCCGTTGATGGTGGCCGGCGGTGATGAACGATTCCGGCGATTGAAGCGTTGTTAGCTCCGATTGGCAGCGATTACGACGTCCTCAAGCTTCTAGGAGTTGATTGGGACCGATTGGAGGGAGTGGGTCACGTCGAGTGGCTCGGGCCGAGCTTCTTGCCGGCGTCAATGGCGCCTGGCGGCCGGCGGCGGTCTCTGGGTCGTCTCTGCAGCGATTAGCTGCTGCTGTTGCTTCGTCTCGGCTCGGAACAGGGAGGGGAGGACGAATACGGGGTTAAAACAGAGGGTTGGGGAGAGATGCAGGTGGTGGTGGCGACGGTTTTGCCGTCGGGGTCTTCGCCGGAGACGGCAGAGGGCTTGAGCCGCTGCTCTGTTTCTGCTGGTCTTTCACCGGAGACAGGGGGAGAAGGGAGGGAGAGAGAGAGAAAGAGGTGTGGTCGTGGTGGCGGCTTGGTTGCCGTCGGGTAAGGCAGCGACACCAAGCCGCTGCTCTGTTTTCGTCGGGAGAAACAGAGGCAGAGAGAGAGGGCGAGGCAGAGGGAGGCTCGGAGGTGGAGGAGGAAGTGAGGAGAAGTGATGGTGGTGCAGGTGGTGGTGCTGCCGGTGATGGAGGTGGTGGCGTATGGTGGTGGTGGTTGTCTGTGTGTGAAGAGAAGAAGGAAGCTGATGTTGTATTTGAGGAGAAAAGTAACAGGAGAGAAGGAGAGAGAGAGGGACGTTGGGGAGTGGGAGGATTCCACCAAAAATGGGGAATAAATAAATATTTTATTATCTTCAGCTGTCCTTTCTTTTTGGATTAGTAATGTTAGGGTGTGTTGGGTGCACCAATTGGTAGACTAATCTAGCGGGTCGGGTACACACTAGGCTAGACAATTTATTACTTAATATAAAATAATAAGTTACTAAAAATAATTTCTCAATAACGGTATCGTTTTCTAGGAATATAAATTAACTGTCTCGACTATAATTTGAATCCAAAAAATTTCCAATTTCGTAACTCGAAAATAAAATCAAATTCCTCGTGCGAATTACCAATTTACCCCTTGTATTTAAAACGGGGTATTACAATCATTGTAAATATGAGAGAAAACATGCGCGAATAAGCTAGAAACTACGCTTTTCACTTATAAATCATTCACATATTTGCACACATATATCATATAAATCATATGAAATAAGCCTAATTGAAGTGATAAGAAATTATCCTAAATGAGAGTTATCAAATACCCCCACACTTACCTTTTGCTCGTCCCGAGCAACAACTTGCTTCACTCCCCAATGATTTGCATCTATCTTTACTAGCCATGTGACACAAACGACTCACACACACGACTATGCAATATACATGCTTTGTACAATGCAACTCGATTATTTCACAATGAAAGTATTGAAATAACACAACTTTTTTTCTTTGGAGATCGTGCAATCTCGCTATCACTAACCAAACTCATCAAGTTCTGACAAGTCTTATTCGAAAATCAAACAACCGATAGCAAGAAATTGAAGTAGAATGATCATGCTCACAAGTTCACTAATGGGTCCCCAAACATCCACCATAAACAATCCTAGACTCCGGCACATCCTTTAGCTCAGAGGGTCTAGGAATCTTTAGTACTATGATAGTCTTTCGTCGCCAAGTCATTTGAGGTTTTTTTGACCCTGTTAGCCGTTATTGCATTTGAATGCAAATTGTCCCTGTTAAGGGAGACACAACTCTGTGAAATATGGCTTGACTTTAGTTTTCCCTAGAAGCTCTACTTGGATTGAATCCAAATTTCCCGCGTGAACGGAAGCACATTAGGTTGTTCACCATATCTAGTCCAAGAGAAAATTTTGATTCTTTTGTTTTCATTCTCTTCTAATTTTTTTCAAACGTGCATTTAAGCAACTAAGTATGGGCTTTTTCGGTTAGCTATTGAAACCGCCTTAAGGGATGGTGCTGTACACTCCCTAACTTCACTTACAACATGGAACCGACTCTACACGAAGGTCCACCCCAGATTTACAAGAGGCCACAAGTTTCCACTCAAAAACAGACTATTCAACTACCTTAGGACCAAATCCTCCTAGCACAATAAAGGAACTAAAGGTATGCCCTACATCTACATTCCACATTCCTGAATACCCGGGACATCCTTTCGTGAAACGGGTGCGCATGTACTAAAAATTAAGGCTTTCCTACTACGGCGCTCCTATTCTTAGAGACTCTTTCACTGAACTCTCTTCAGTTTCATGCTTCATCAATTGCCCTTATTCTCAAAAATTTCAAATTTTTATGATTTTTCACTTTCCTAACCTTTTTTTTTTGATTTTTTTCAAATTTTTTTATAAACTCAATATGAAACTGGCCAACTCGACTACACAACGATTGGGTAGGGTGACTCAATAAGTAAACGTGCAAACAATGCAAAATTTAAACCTAACAAAATACGACAATGTATTAAACACTGCACACTAACCACAGTACTCACAATACTACACAATTTATATGTAACAGGCTATGCAAACAGACATGGCTAGCAAAATATACACAACCCCCCCCCCCCACACTTGAGATATTCATTGTCCTCAATGATTTTAGAGAGTATGTAGAAGGACTTGATCTCAAAGTGTAAAGATTAAAGAGAAAAAAATGACAAGTGTTGCATGGCACTTCGCACGAAATGACTCATTTCGTCTAGAGTGACTATAGCAAGTAACCCAGGGTACAATTAAGGAGCAAGTAAAATTCGCGAGAAATTTAAGCCCTAGAAGTGCCTAAATAAGAATCAAAGCGAGAGAGAGAGAGCATGGTACCTACGGTCCCGGAGTACCATTCTTACGGGACATGTTCGCAAAAATTGGACAAGAAAGGACCAAATTGGTCGACCATTTTTTCAAAAACTCGAGCAAGTTGAGGGGAGTATACCACTTTGTGCTCTTATGTGTCCCCGTCGAAACACTCTTCTTGAGCTTTGGCCGAAGCCCACTCCAAGTCGATGAATCGGAAACTTTTTGTTCTTGAAGCTCTTCCTCTTTTAATTCCCCCACACTCAGACCACTCACTATCTCTCAAAATACCAAGAATTAATCTTGTAGACGAGCTTGCAAGGAGCAAAACCCAACAAGAAATTCTTAACTTGGAGGAGTTTGGGTTTTGGGTAGGTTTTTATTCTTGAGGTTTTGAGAAGAAGAAGATGAAGAAGGCTTTGTTTGATCCAAATGAGGGCTTGGGAGGCTTAGATGGCCGGTTTTTAACTTAGATACCCCTCCCAAAATGTCAAAATTACCCCCAATTAGTGAGCAGCCCGGCCTATTTCAGCCCGAAATGGTTTGAAAAAATCAAAACAGTGAGCACTTTTTATTTTGGCCAGAAATCCCAGCATTTCGGCCCGAAATGCTGGCCGAAATACTGGAATTTTCCTTCTCCTATTTGCTCTATTTTCTTCATCCGGCCTCCGATTTCTTCAATTCTTGCACCGATGAACTCCATAAACTGCGAGGAGTCCATTTTTTGATTAGAAAACTCCCAAAATCCGGGGAATTTCCATTTCTTCTCAAATATTCTCTCTTGTGCATGAATCGTGCCATTTAAGCTCTTTGCATGCAATTCCACTCCGGATTCTGATGCGTGCAAACCCTGTACAACAACTCGCTGCCATTATCTTCAAAAAACATTAGTGTAACACCCTTTTTTTCTAAATATAATTGACGTATTTTTCTTGTAGTTAAAGTGTTTATTTTCAAAATAGATGGCTAGTGGGGGGTAGATGTAATTTTATATGTTATTAAATAGTTATGGGTGGGGGTTATTTGTGAATTTATAAGAAATAGGGATGGGTGTAAGTGTATTTCGTTAGAAGTTGGGTTAGGGAAACACATTTTTTTCCCAATCTTCTCTCTCTCCCCGTACGTCTCTCTCCCTCTATACCTTCGCCTCCTTCTCTTCTTCGGGAAACAAACCACCACCACCCCCGAGACCAACACCACCCCAACTCCAACACCTCCATCTCTCCTCTCCCTCATCTCCCCCATATCTCTATCCCCCTCTCTTCCCTCTGTTCTGACTGACGAAAGAGCAGCAGCAGCAGCGACAACAATGGTCGCTGCCATCCCCGACGGAAACCCACCGGCGACCACTACCTCGCCTTTTCACCTCTGTATCTATCTCTCTCTTTACTCTCCTCCTCGCGACCAGAAGCATAGAATGAAGCAAGAGCAGAAGCATCAGTAGTCTCCATGACCGGAGAAGCAAGAACTCTGGCGAACCACCATGGATTCCGACGAGAACTTCGCCGGAGCTCAACCAAGGCAACCATGCCCCCAAACCAACTCTGTTCAACTTTGAACGGTCCGACCAAGCTTTTAGAAGACTCACTCTCACTTGGAATTGACCGGAGAAAGCCCTCTCGGCCATGACCGTCGAGCTCCACCGCGGCAAGCTCGACCCGTCCCGTTTCTTGGCCGTTTCTCGCAAAATTTGGTATGGGTATGCTCAAAATCTTCCCCTATGTTTTTTCCAGTAATCAAAATCATGTCTTATGGCCTTGAATCCATGTTTTGATCGGTTAGTTTGAGTGTTCTTGGTTGGGGGGTTAAATTGTCATTTTTCATAAAGTTTATGGGGTTTTATTTTGCAGTTTCAGAAACTTTGGGGGAGACAGTTGTCTTTTCCAAGACTTTTGGGGTACTAGATGCAGTTTTTAATTTCGGTTTCATTAATAAAATTAGTTTGTTCTTTAACTTGTTTATATTATTATTTATAAATTAATAACTATTATTTTGCATAAAATGGAAAAAGGCATTTTTGAGGAAAATAAATTAATTAATAAATTAAAAAAGGCTAGAATATATAGGTTGTTCTTATTAGAGAAAATATATTTGGTTGAGATTATATTGAGTTAGAAGCTTCAACTTGTAGGTGACGTTTTTCGTAGGCGAGAACTACGACTAGGACGTGCTTTTGGATTACGGTAAGTTAATATGCCTAGCCTCGTGTGCCTTTTATTCTTTCGTGTATCGCGTGTGTTATTTGTGATCCACTACTATACATGTTTTTTTAGTTATTTACTTGTTTTGAAATACTCTACTTTGAAGTATCGTATGAAAATGATAATCCAAAATAAGAATCCGAAAGAAGAACATCAAATTCTATTGCCGAAATGAGAAAGTACCGTTCAAATCACGACTACCGAATTAGGTCCTGATTACCTAGTTCACGGGCCACGATTATCCAAAAGTAGCACACCGCTCACTTATTGGCCAAATAATATATCTATTACAATTGATTATTATGTTAATTTCCACACACGATGTACTTGGGGCTCCCGATTTATATCATGTGATATCTTAAAAGAAAAGTCGTAATAATGTAAAGTGAGAGCTGTTGTGCGTGCGTTTGTGCCATATCTCTGATACGATACATTTGTTATATATTGTGATTGGTTACTGTTATGTGGTTATGAGGCGCTGTGATGCGAACCTCCTTTTGATTATGTTATGGTTATGAGGCGCTTTGATGCGAACCTCCTGTGATTTAGTTATGGTTATGGTTGTGATTTTGCGCATTATGAGAAAGAGGTTGTGTATTGTGAAAGGCGGGAGTATGCAGATGAATATGCAGCACAAATACTCTAGAGGGGAGGGGGGTTGAATGGAGTATGCAAACTTTTTGCAAAGCTAGAGGGGGAAGAGAGTTTTAGTTTTAGTGCAGAGGAATTCAAGGCCTTGAACACAAATTCAAGCCTTTGAAATGAAATACAGTGTAGTAAAACATACAAGTCTTTTTCAAGGCCTTGAAAAGAGTTTCAAACCCTTGAAAAACATACAAGTTTGAATGCAGTAAAAATTATGAATGTGGCTAAACTGTAATGTAAGAGACAAAGGATATATAGAGTTCAGTCCACTTGGACCTACTTCTCTACCTCAGGGATCTTCTTCTCCCTGCAGTATTTTCAACTCAATTCTTATTAATCAAAAGCTAAGCCCTAGATCTCAAGCACAGAGAAATGCCTTACTCTGTTACAACTTGTGGTTATATCTAACCTATATAGTACCTGCTCTAGCTAACTGGTTAACTAAGAATTCTCTAGTTTTCAATTTGAACAATCCTTGAGAATGATGTAGACGTATTACAGAAATGATCTACCAATAAAGTACAGTGCAGAAGAACACTAGAATAGAAAACTGCAATGAAGAGTGCAGTGAACTTCTGTGTGTTGGGTTGTGAGAATGATGTGCTTCTTTGATGCTTGTCAATCCAGAATTGTGTCTCTCTTTTTTCCCGTTGAGTGTTGTCTATGTTTCTTAAAAAATGAGCTCTATTTATACTTCAAAAAGCTCTGCAAATCTTCCCAGATTTTCAACAACAAATCTCCTATTTTGTAGGCAACAAACTTTGACTCTTTGACATCTTCTCCAACGTTTATATGATCACGATCTCCAGAGATATTGTTGTGATCTTGCATTTAAACAATTTGAGAAGCTGTCATGCAGGTTTGATTGATCACAAAATCATCTTCTCCAAGTGTTTCATTTCCTGCACAAGTCAGATTAGGAAACTATCCCTGCAAACTAGGAAGTAGAATTCCCTGCAAAAGCATAGTAAATCAGATGACTTCTCATGTTCAAACCAGCCGAGTTAATTTGTCTTTCATCATCAAATAATAAATCAAGCATAGGGGTGAGAGAGAATAAATCAGATTAGGAGAGTTCACAGAAGACTCCCCCTGAGAATAAGCATACAGGTTATTCAGTTTCAAGGCTTTGAATCCAGTTTCAAGGCCTTGAAAATAGCTATACTATTTTCAATCCTGTGAGAACAGATTCAAGGCTTTGAAAGATGATTCAAGGCCTTGAAATAGTTTTGTTATTTCAAGCCTTGTGCAACCTATGATCTTACAGATTGGATATGGTCATGCCCCGTATCAACTAGTTGGTAAAATGAACTCCTGGACGTGATTATCTTATCATTGAGAAAAGTGAAAGTTATCATCTTGAGATTTAAAGTGATATCGAAAAATATGTCTTTTGATAGTGATTCCCCAAGATGGTCCACATCTTTGGATTGGAATAGGAAATTTGAAATCGTCACGAAGTATGACACATCAAATCAATGAGAATGCTATTTCCCACAAATATCAGATCCTCATTAGCGAATATGTTATTCATGTCACATGCCTCATAATCTATTTACGTGCTATGGGTGTTAGCCTACTCAGCCATTTGCTGATCATTTTCTGTAAAACTGTGTCGGCTTTTGCCATATTTAAAACCGCAGGTCGGCTATCAAGGTGGGGGACGTTCACGACACAGCTGGACAGGGACGCTTGTTCATGAGAGTATCACCAAGTATTATCATTTTAGTTGTACTCTTAACTTTTCAAAAGTTATCATTGTTTTTCTTGAAATTGTAATAATATATGTTTTGAATTGTCGATGGTTGTACTAGCTATTAACCGATGATCCTTATTCGTTCCCAATGAGGCTCATCACCTCGGGCAGAGGCATCTCTCCAAATGTGCGGCCCGGCCTGCCGTATGATTTGGGGGCGTTGCAGTTGGTATCAGAGCCGACGGTTCTAAGTTAGTACGACCTTTCTATTTCCCTAAAATAATATTTTTGTAAAATGAAAATGGATATAGGACAACTAAAACCGGTAGTAAAACTGAACAAGCCGGGGTTTACGGGATACCTTGAGTCCATATATGCCAGGTGTGCTGAATTGTGTTTCCTGTCGGCTAGAGTTGCTATTTGCTGTTATGTGATTATCTGTGTTGTTGTGTTATTTAGTTTTGTGTGTTGACACGATAATGAGACACGTTGACTTTAGAACCTTTTTGAGACCTGTCAGCTCTAGCTTCGAGGACGAAGCTCTCTTTAAGGGGGGAAGGATGTGACACCCTGTCTTTTTCTAAATATAATTGACGTCTTTTTCTTGAAGTTTAAGTGTTTATTTCCAAAATAGATGGCTAGTGGGGGGTAGATGTAATTTTAGATGTAATTAAATAGTTATGGCTGGGGGTTATTTGTGAATTTATGAGAACTAGGGAGGGGTGTAAGTGTATTTTGTTAGGAGTTGGCTTAGGGAAACACATTTTTTTGTTCCCAATCATCTCTCTCTCTCCCCGTACGTCTCTCTCCCTCTATATCTTCTCCTCCTTCTCTTCTTCGGGCAACAAACCACCACCACCCCCGAGACGAACACCACCCCCAATGCCACCACCTCCATATCTCCTCTCCCTAATCTCCCCCATATCTCTATCACCCTCTCTTCCGTCTGTTCTGACCGACAAAGGAGCAGTTGCAGCAGTTACAACAATGGCCGCTGCCATCCTCGACGGAAACCCATCGGCGACCACCACCTCGCCTTTCCAACTCTCTCTCTCTATCTCTCTCTCTCTCTCTTTCTCTCTCTTTACTCTCCTCCTTGCGACCATAAGTAGATAATGAATCAAGATAAAAAGCATCAGTAGCCTCCATGACCGGAAAAGCAAGAACTCCGGCGAACCACCATAGATTCCGGCGAGAACTTCGCCGGAGCTGAACCAAGGCGACCCACGCCCCCAAACCAACTCCGTTCAACTCAGAAAGGTTTGACCAAGCTTGGAAAAGGCTCACCCGCACTTGGAACTAATTGGAGATAGTCGGCCATCACCGCGGAGCTACACGGAAGAAAGCTCGACCCGTCGCGTTTCTTGGTTGTTTCTCGCGAAATTTTGTATGCGTATGCTCAAATCTTCCCCTAAGTTATTTTCTGTAATCAAAATCATGTCTTATGGCCTTGAATCAATGTTTTGATCGGTTATTTTGAGTCTTCTTGTTTGAGGGGTTAAATTGTCATTTTTCAGAAAATTTATGGGGGTTATTTTGCAGTTTTAGAAACTTTGGGGGATGCAGTTGTCTTTTCCTAAACTTTTGGGATACTAGATGCAATTTTCAATTTCGGTTTCATTAATAAAATTAGTTTTTCTTTAATTTGTTTAGATTATTATTTATAAATTAATAACTATTATTTTTCATAAAATGGTTGGGGTGAATATTATAGAAATAGACATTTTTGAGGAAAATAAATAAATAAATAAATTAACAAAAGGGCTAGAATATATAGGTTGCTCTTATTAGAGAAAATATATTTGGTTGAGATTATATTGAGTTAGAAGTTCCAACTTGTAGGTGACGTTCGTAGGCAAGAACTACAACTGGGACGTGGTTTTGGATTACGGTAAGTTAATATGCCTAGCCTCGTGTGCCTTTCATTCTTTTGTGTATCGCGTGTGTTATTTGTGATCCACTACTATACTTGTTTTATTTGAGTTATTTACTTGTTTTGAAATACTCTACTTTGAAGTATCGTATGAAAATGATAATTCAAAATAAGAATCCGAAAGAAGAACATCAAATTATATTGCCTAAATGAGAAAGTACCGTTCAAATCACGACTACCAATTAGTCCGTGATTACCTAGTTCACGGGCCATGATTATCCAAAAGTAGCACACCGCTCACTTATTGGCCAAATAATATATCTCTCACAAGCATACATCGATTATTATGTTAATTTCCAAACCGGCTGTACTTGGAGCTCCCGATTTACATCTTGTGATATCTTAAAAGAAAATTCGTAGTAATGTGAAGTGGAAGTTGTTGTGCGTGGGTTTGTGCCATATCCCTGATATGATACATTTCTGACATATTGTGATTGGTAACTGTTATGTGGTTATGAGGCGCTGTGATGTGAACCTCCTTTTAATTATGTTATGGTTATGAGGCGCTGTGATGCGAACCTCCTGTGATTGAGTTATGGTTATGGTTGTGCTTTTGCGCATTATGAGAAAGCGGTTGTGGATTGGATATGGTCACGCCCCGTATCAACTAGTTGGTAAAATGAACTCATGGACTCGATTATCTTATCACTGAGAAAAGTGAAAGTTATCATCTTGAGATTTAAAGTGATACCGCGAAATATTTCTTTTAGTAGTGTTTCCCCAAGACGGTCCACATCATTGGGTTGGAATACGAAATTTAAAATTGTCACGAAATATGACACATCAAATCAACGAGAACGCTATTTCTCACAAATATCCGATCCTCATTAGAGAATATGTTATTCTTGTCACATGCCTCATAATCTGTTTACGTGCTATGGGTGTTCAAATCATCACTAACAAGGCCATTCAAAAATTAAGATGGATTAAACATTAAGTAAGATAGCAAGGTTCATATGGCCATTCAAATCATCACTAACATGTGTCAATAATGCTAGCTCAACAATACACCAATTGAAATAAAGATTAATCCATAAACTTACATCTAAACATGAATCAATCCCTGAAATTCGGAAAAGTATAAGCCTAACATAATCCTAGGCTCTCCATAGAGCCTATCAAGGTATCTAGCTCCTCATGGCAATGAAAAGATACACAAGTTTCTCCATAGATAATTAAAGAAAAGAGAAGAAGTGATCAAATGGATAAATCGCCAAAGTTCCGACGAATTCGTGCAATCCCCAAGCTCCAAGCTGCTCTCCAATGGTGTCATGTGCGTGTATGGCCTCTCTCTAGGTATTCTATCACGTTTTTACCAGCTAGGGGCGAGTTTTAATGTAACTTGGCCAAAATTGCATTTCAGCCCCTCCAGTTTGTAATTTCCGGACATAATTGTAAGCTGATATTATGCGGGCCATAACTCTCTCATCCGGACTCGTCTTTTTGGCCTACCACATATCTTTGGAAATTCCTGGATGCCTACTTTCAAATGGCGCACGCCTTGATCCAAAATTCAATGTAGATTTTCCTGAGAATTGAAAATAGTGAAGGTTGGTTCCTGAGTGACTTTTCCAACTTTGCTTCCTTTTTGCATCTTCTTTTCTCCTCTTCATCTACTTCCATTCCAAGCATATACAAGCCTCTCATAAGCTCCATTGCACCTATTTTACCTGAGTTACACAATACTAAACAACCCGTGCAATTATCATTGCAAATATGAGAGAAAACATGCGCGAATAAGCTAGAAACTACGCTTTTCACTCTTCGGCTTATAAATCATCAATTTCACATATTTGCGCACATATATCATATAAATCATGTGAATAAGCCTAATTAGAGTGATAATAAAGTATTATAATAACTCCTACATGAGAGTTATCACTCACCACTAGCTATATATTTCGAAGATAAACACTTAAACTTTACGAAAAAGACGTATATTATACTTAGAAAAAGACGGGTTGTTACACTACGTCCAGTTGTGACTGAACACTATAAAAGTTCATGTGTTCTTTAGCTTTACTTTACTCCTTCTTATTCCTGTCGCAAATCCGTTCAAAGCAGTAAGCTCCAAAGCTTTGGAGAATTTCTATCTCAAAGCTTTGAAGCTGCTGACAGTCATAGTTTCATCTCAAGCTTTACAAACTGATTCCAAAGCTTTGAGATTTCTTTCTAACATTAGCTTAAAGTTTCAAAAGGCTAGTTTTTATCAAAAGTTTTCATACTCTATTCAACCCCCCCCCCCTTCTAGAGTATTAGATCTTGTTTTATACCTGCATTACAAACTTTCAATATCCATCTTAGACATATTTCGAGTATATTGACACTTTTCGCACCTCTTACAAAATTTATGTGCATCTTTAAAGAGAGTAGGCCAAAAGAATCCGCATTGAATAACCTTTTCCGATGTACGACGCCCACCGAAATGCCCCTCACAGGCTGGGGAGTGAAAAAAAGACAATATACTCTCTTGCTCTCACTCTGGAATACATATCCTCAGTTCTGAACACATTTTAAACAAGTGAGGATCGTCCCAAAAAATTTGTTCAACCTGATAGAAAAGCCTATCCTTTTCCACCTTAGACCAATGGTTAGGAATCTGACCTATGGCAAGGTAATTAACGATGTGACAAAGCAGGGAACTTGTGAATGTGAGGGAGGGAAGAGCTGCTCATTGTGGAATCATTCTCTAAAGAGATTCAGGAGGCTCGGGCTTGAGGATTCGAGATAAGTGGCCTGCCACCACATTCTCGGTTCCTTTTCTGTCCCTAATTTCCACATCGAACTCTTGAATAAACAATACCCAACGGCTCAGCCGCGGTTTTTTGTCTTTTTTTGGCAAAAAGATACCTAAGAGCAATATGATCAGTGAAAACAACCACCTTAGAACCAAGAATGTATGACCTGAATTTATCCAGAGCAAATAACACAGCAAGCAACTATTTTTCAGTAGTCGTATAATTCTTTTAAGCTTCATCTAGAGTTTTACTTGCATAATAATTACAACATGTAACATATCTCTCCTCTGACCTAACACTGTACCGATAGCATAATCTGAAGCATCACACATTATCTCATATGGAAGGGAATAATTTGGGGATTGGATGATTTGAGCGGTGGGCAACGCAACCCTCTAAGTTTCGAATGCCTCGTCAAAATTAAATGGACTATCATTCACTAGAAGGGAGCATAATGGTCGCGAGATCTTGCTGAAATATTTTATGGAACGCCATTAGAAACCAGCATGCCCTAAGAAGGACCTAACTTGTTTCACCATTTTCGGTGGTGGCAGACTAGATATCAACTCAACCTTAGCCTTATCAACTGAAATTTCCTCTTTTGAAAATATGTGACCTAAGACAATCCCATGTTTACCATGAAATGACTCTTCTCCCAACTCAAGACCACATTTGAATCCTGGCATTTCTCTAAAACTAGGGACAGATTACTAAGACACTCATCAAATGATGAACCAAAAATAGAAAATTCGTCCATGAATACTTCCAGAAATTTATCAATCATATCAGAAAAAATGGCCATCATGCACCTTTGAAAGGTCGCAGGAGCATTACATAACCCAAATGGCATTCTACGATATGAAAATGTGCCGAAATGGCATGTAAACGTAGTTTTTTTCTTGGTCCTCCTGGTACACATCAACTTGATTTTTACCTGAGTACCAATCGAGGAAAAAATAATAACTTTGTCACGACAATCTATCCAGAATTTGGTCAATGAATGGAAGAGGAAAATGGTCCTTTCTAGTGAAAGCGTTCAACTTCTTATAATCTATGCACACGCCAGCCCGTGGTTGTGGAGTCGGAACTAACTCCCCTGAGCATTGGGCAGTATAGTGATTCCGAATTTCTTAGGAACCACTTGAATTGGGCTCACCGAAGGGCTGTCCGAGATGGGATATATGATTCCCGCATCCAGGAGTTTCACTAACTCTTTCTTAACAACATCTCTCATATTGGCGTTCAGTCTTCTTTGCATCTCGCGAGAAGGCTCAGATCCCTCCTCTATATAAATTTTATGCATACAAACTGAAGGATCTATTCCTTTTAAGTCAGCCACTGACCACCCGTTCGCTTTATTATTTTCACGAAGAACCTCTACAAGCCTAGACTCTTGATCAAAAGTCAAATAAGAAGTTATTATTACTGGTAAGCTATTTTCTAAACCTAGGTACGTGTACTTAAGGCTTGAGGGTAAGGGTTTGAGTTCCAAATCTGGTGGAGCCTCAATCGACGGTGGCGTAGTGGTGGCTTAAATAGGAGGAAGAGACTCAAAATTAGGCACCCTAAAATGTGACTCTTGCTTACACTCTGACCCTAATAACGCTTGGATCTCTTCAATATACAAAGCTACTTCAAAATGATCAACCTAAAAGAGGGACAGCAAAGCCTCTAAAGGGTCTGTAGAGAACAAACTTGGGAGAGACTCCTCCACAAGTGAATCAAATGCATCAATAAATAAGCACTCACCATCATCAGAGTGGTTCAGACTTTTCATTGCATTCGCCACATTCAGTTTAACCCTCACATTTCCGAAGGCAACTTCCATCACTCCAATCCTACAACGAATGGTAGCATCGGTCATAGCCAAGAAAGGACGCCCTAAGATCACTGGAGTGTTTGAGCTTGATGTTTCGGGATCCATGTCAAGAACAATAAAGTCTACAGGGAAGAAAAATTTATCAACTTTAAGAATGACATCCTCAAAAATACCGCGAGGAACTCTCACTGACCTATCAGCGAGTTGAAGTGTCACAGGGGTAGGTTTCAACTCTCATATATTTAACTTCTCAAACAAAGCATACAGGAGTAAATTAACACTAGCTCCTAGGTCAAGAAGTGCCTTATCAATGCAGTGTTCTCCTATGACACATGATATCGTAAAAGCCCCCTGCATCTTTCAGTTTTGGGGGCGTGTGACAACTAACTTTTTCAGTTAAGCGCACTTTCATTGGGACATGAGATTGAATACCCCTCTTGTGAACACACAAGTTGCAACAACCCCCTTATCCGGCTCGGACAAGCTGGGAGGGCGCTGCTAAAAGTAACGGCGGTCATCAAAAGTAGAACCTCCATTATATTACAATACTATTAAACATTACACCTGAGTATTAAGATATTACATGCTTTACTAAAGACTACGGTATTATACAGGCATACAAGATGACTTCTCGCGATATTATCATTCGACGCGAGTCTCGTACCCAGCTACTCCGTAGTTCCCGTCTCCTAGACCTGCGGTGGGAAGAACAAGAACCGCAGTTTCGAAAATCAGCACTGAAATACATAATGAGCACCACTTAAGCATGTCAAACACATAGGAGAGATTAATTAAAGTAAAATAGTAAGTTTTTAAAGTAAAACAGTAAGTTATAACATTTGCACAACGGAAGTAAAAGACAGCTGATTAAGATATTCTTAAGTTCCGATCACAATTCCAGAAATTATCAGAAACCAATATTTAAATCTATACCCAGTCATCGGAGGAAAATTTCAATCCGATTCCGATAATCCAAGTCTGAGGTTCCAATCAATCAGAAAGAACCAGTTACTCATTTATTTCCAAACCAGATATACCATTTTCAATTCCTGAGTTGAACGGGGAAATTTCATCCACATCACAAATCCATCCCATCACTGGCTACCACGACCTTAAGTGTCGGCACCCCTCTAAGACTTCTTGCGGCCAGAGAGGTGAGTACATGGAACGAACCCGAGGCAAATTGCAACCGAGCTAAATAAATAATAATGGGTCGAGTGGACGTAGCCAAAAACGACCAAACCCAATGATGAAGATCCAAATGACGTTCCCCGCAGAACTCTTTCCACTTTACGTTATTACGGATTATTATTTATCGTGTGACAGTTTCAAAGCAGTTGTTTCAAAATACGAATAGAACTCAAGTAAAGCATGTATATTTCAAAACACATATTGAGACAAACCACAAAATCGTGTTATGACACGAAGGAAGCTAGCACGCAAGGCTTGGCATGTATACTCACCATGAGCCTCAGCGATTAGTACGTAAGTTCCCCTAGAAGGACACGCAGCCTTCGTCAACGAACTGCTCACCTACACAATACATTCCTTTATTAGATTATGAATTTGTTTATACGATCATGCCAATAAGATAAGTTTAAACAAGTCTCATTAGACATTACTAAATCTCTCTACCCAATACTTATATATTTCTTGTGAAAATATTTCAAATACTAATATCATGACTTATATTTATTAATTACTAATTAAACAATATATTTATTTTTAAGTATAGCCATTAATTTATAAAAATTACGTATGAAAACTATTTACAATATCTTTATTAAATGAATATAAATGGTTAAGTTAGGAAAAATTATTATTCTTATTAAGACAAATAAACATTTTTCATTCATTGAGAAAACGTTAATTTTAATTCTAAGATACTACTTAATATACAATTTATTCAAAACAAATGTTTATTTAAACAAATTGATATATTTTCAAGAAAAAATATACTATTTAACTAACAAATATATTCACTCATATTAGTTCAATATTTACACACTTCTATTTAATTAGAATAATAGTTAGATATTGTAGAGATTAATTTAAACTCAAAACTCATATTTTATTTTTATTTTTATATATTCTGATTACTAAATGATCATACGACCCCCAAGATATGTAAAAGAACACATTTACCCCCTTTCTCAATTAAAAAAGTTTCATAAGCTATATACTTTACCCTTAGTTTTCAGAAACTACATAAACTACCCCCCCCCCCACCAAGAACATTATAACCCATTCGAAAGAAACAAGAATCGAAGCCTTAAAACGTGATTCGAACTACTGAAATCATTCTAGGGGAAGATTTAGAGCATACCCGGTCCAAAAATCGCAAGAAACGGTCGTGAATCAGTACGGGTCGAAGCCCACGTCGGTGGTCGCCGGTGATGGAGCTCGACGCCGGTGAATGAGGCCGTTATGGGTTCGAATGAGCCTCCTGGTAGCTTGGTTGGGTCCCTAAGAGTGGATTAGGATGAATTCCAGGCGGTGGGTGCTCTGTTTCAACTTGGGTGGAGCTTCTTGCCGGCGGCAATGGTGGTCCGGCGGCGGTGATTGTGGTGCTCTATTTTCAGAGACTTGCTGATTCTTTTCTTTTTCTTTTCCCTCTGTTCCCGGTCGTTACAGAGTGGAGATTGAGAGAGAAACTGAGAGGAAAAGTGAGAGAAAACAAAGGGTGATGTCTAGGGTGGTCTTCCCGATGGTGGCCGCGGCGGTGGTTGGTGGCTTGCTGCCACTTCTAGCTGCTGCTGCTGCTGTTTTCTTTGTCCAGGAGCAGAGAGAAAGAGATGGGGAGGGAGAGAAACAGAGAGGTTTGGGTGAAGGTGGAGGTGATGGTCATGGTGGTGTTGTTGATGGTGGTCGAAGGTGAAGAAGACGATGATTGTGGCGGTGATGAGGGAGGCAGTGGTGGCTATTGGTGGTATTTTGATCTGCCCAAGAAGAGAAGGAGGGTGAGATTTTATATTCAGGAGGAGGCGGTGATGCGGTGGTGTGGTGGTTTGTCAGGCCAAGTGGCTGCCGAAGGAGAAAAGAGAATGAAGAAGAAGAAGAAATGAAGAAGGAACACAAGAAGAAGACAAAGATAATAATGTTGTCTGGTGACATATTCAAGTGAAAAAAAAAATCTCTTGGTTATTATTTGGTGTGGTTGGGCACACCAAAGTGTAGGTTGATAGGGTGTGAGTCAACTACAAAGTAACGCGGTGGTCATAAACGCACTAACGATTATAATAAAAAAAAAAACCCACCTAAATTAATTTCAAGCATTAATCTAACGTTTTCTAAAACATTACCCGAATAATTTTCTCAACTTATTATTATTATTATTATTATTATTATTATTATTATTATTATTATTATTATTATTATTATTATTATCATCATCATCGTTTCTACTAATAATGTACAATATATATATATATATATATATATATATATCAACATAACATTATATTATTCTATTAGTGGTTCGTTTACTATAAAAATTGGTACTAAAATAATCTAGCAAATCACAATAGCGTATTCAACATTATTATTTTTTTTTGTCTCAACTCTATTCTAATTTAGCTTCTAAATTTACGATTTTACCCCTAGTAATTAAACGGGGTATTACACAAGTCCTTTAAAAATTTAGCATATGCTGGGATTTGATGAATAACATCAAGTAATGGTAAATTTATTTTAAATTGTTTAAGTAATTCCATGAACTCTTCCCTTTTTTCCTCTTTTGAAGGCTTAGATTCTTTCAGAGCATTAGGAAAGGGGACTTTTGGGACGTACTTAGTCCTTGGAATTGGTCCATCAAATGAAGGCTGAAGGGGTTTACAGTAGGCAGAAATACAAGATCAATACTCTAGAAGGGGCGGGGGGTTAAATAGAGTATGCCAACTTTTGCTAAACTTTCAAGAAGAGTGGTTTCAAAAAGAATTGTAATGAGTAAAGAGTGTTTCAAGGCCTTGAAATGTGTTTCAAGTCCTTGGAATGAAAACATTTGAAGTATAAAAAGATAAGTCTATTTTAAGGCCTCAAAATGAGTTTTAAACCCTTGAAATGAAATTGTTTTGTTTGCTGCAAAAGAACTAATTATAGAACGGAAAAGTAAATGCAAGAGACACAAGATATATAGAGTTCAGTCCACTTTCACCTACGTCTCTACCTTAGGGATCTTCTCCCTGCAAGATTTTCAACTCAATTCTTATTAATCAAAAACTAAGACCTAGATCTCAAGCACAGAGAGATGCCTTACTCTATTACAGCTTGTGGTTCTCACTAACCTATCTAGTACCTGCTCTAGCTAATTGATTAACTAAGAATTCTATACTGTTCACCTTGAACAATCCTCGATAATGAGAACTAGAAGTATTATCAGAACGATATACAAATAAAGCTCAGAATAGAACACTAGAACTATGTTTGCAGTGAGTATGCAGTGTTCTTCTGATAACCTCGTTTACGGTGTTATATTTACACTTATAAGCTTACCATTTTGCGTGATTTTGGGTAAAATTCATGAAAAATAGGCTATGATCTTGAAGAATTTGTTAGTTGGAGCTTAATGTGCTTAATTGTCTACTCAGGGCGTTTTTCGAGTCTATTAGAGCTTTATTTGTCATATTTTATGCTCGGTGTTGGTTGTTGTCAGATTCTCAGGTATCGGAGCATAGAACGTGAACGAAGAAAAACTTCGGAATGGAGAGTAAAGCTCAAGAAAAGAGGAGTACAAGTTGTAACAAAGTGGAAGAGATTCTGGGACTATGAAGCTTGAGTTCAAGGACATGAAAAAAGAAGAAGAATTCATCTTTACATTCCCCATCTCCATGACTTAGAGCATCTCCAGTAGTACTAGTTAAAAGTTATTTATAATTTGATGGAAATTTAACATTTCTATTTTAGATATTGTAAAAATTTAGTTAGTGCTCCAATAGTGTTAGTTAAATGATTAGCTAAATAACACGTGGCACATTCTCAATATTTCTTGTATGAGAATATTAAGGAAATCAGGACATAACCGCTAAGTACATGGGTAAACAAAATATGAAGTTATTTATCCCGCTCGTTAAAAGTAGTGAGCGGGATAACTATCCGCTAAAATAAAGAGCGTAGTAAAGAGCCTATTGGAGACAATATTTTTCACATCTTATTTATATTTTGAAGATAACCGCCATATAAATAGCCTATTGGAGATGCTCTTACACAACCTGCACACAAAACCCAAACTGCCAATTCCGTACCTCATCACCACCTAAATAAGATACAGTTAGCCAAATCCACCTTCTTAACCATCTTTCACCATTCAACCATAACAACAAAACCTTTCTCCTCCTTCACCATAATACCCAACCATAACCTGCTCCTAAATACCCAAACTACCTCACTGCAGATGCAACTTACGACCTGCACACTCACACTCACCATTACCATTTCTCCTTCCCATTATTCACCAAACAAAACTCACAAATCACCAGCACCTCTTACTTCTCAGACCATAACCAACCAATTAAACTACCTATTACCTTCAACCTCCATTACAGCAACCTACAACCAAGAACTAAACAAACCCAGACCTCCGATTCACCACCATAATCTCCACCTAACTCACCATGAAAGACCCCTACCATCACCATGTAACTAACCCAGTTTATCAAACACCACCTGAAACAATTCACCACAACCACACTGCCATGACCTTCAACACATAGCCAATTCACCTTATCTGCAAATCCCCATGATCTGCAACCCACGACCTATAATCTGCAATTAGCCACTGAAACTCCACATGAAAACTACCAGCCACCATTACTCTCTTCTCCACACAACCACTACACCACTGACCTACTTCCTGAACATCACCATGACCACCTAATTTCACCAGCAAAGTACTGCCAATTCACACTCCAAACAACCTGACCTAGATCACACCATAGCAGCCCCCTACTACTACTCAGCCACACCCTTACCAGTTGACCCAAATCCACCTACCTGACTTCACCATAATACCGCACCTGAAACTAACCATCCACCGGCCAAAACCCATAACTCAATCACCATCACCAACAACAACCTGCTCCAATTAACTACCAACTCAACTCTCTGCCAAGACCAACAAATACCCAGTTACCTAATACACAGACCCAGCAGCGCAAGAAAGAAGAAGAAACAGAGACGAAAATCAGCAGAACAAACAAGACCATATCGCAGAGGAATTGGGTAGCACGAATTCCTGACCCAATTCGCACGAATTGAGCAGAAAAAAATAGTAGCAGCAGTGATTTAAGCAATTCGCGTGAACCCTGGTGCAATTCGCACGAATAGTCGCTGATTTGACTGACCCAATTCGCAAGAACTATCGAGGCGCAGCTCTGATTTCGAAAGAATAAAAGAGAGTATGTTAATTTGTGCGAACAGAGAAAAGAAAGGGGCCCTAATTTTGGGGGTGAAACTTGCAATTATGCAAACTTCTCATTAAAAACGTGGCTGATTAAGTAATACACCCTATCATCAGTTTCGAAGGGGGATTAACGCAGAAGGGAAGCAGCGAATAGAGGAGGACGAAGGGTAGCTGCGGGGCGGAGCTCGGAATCGCGCCGAAGCTTTGATTCTCCGTTTGAGATTTCTAAACTCACTCTGTTATCTCTAGTTTGTTGATTACAATGAATCTTTTTATAGTAAACGTTAGTATGAGTAGCTAAATTCTCTACTAGGTTCGTACGTTTGAACCTAGGTCATGAAACTTTGCCAGATTGTGAGACTTTGATTCATGAACTTGTCGTCTTAATATGATTTAGATTGAATTCTTCTTTCATTCTTGTACTTTATTTTATGCAATTGTAGCGTCGCGAACTATAATTCCTACTTGGTGAAAATTGATGGACTGACAGGTGAAAACGATTAGCCTAGAACAAAGAATGAAAGCAAATCCCATATCATGATAGACCGACAGGAGAAGCGTTAGGGTTTGGGTCATTACATAGAATTGTTCGTAAATCATGCTAGGTGACACAGTTTATGGATCGACAGATGACGACTGTGAAATTTTAGCATAGTCCTACATGACATCGAAAGAAGATTGTAGGAGCATATATGTGATCAAGAACGTAGTCTAGGTTATGTGTTTCTAAGTGCAATCCGGGAAAGTGAATTGATCTAGGGGATACGTAGAGAACCTAGTTCCTTCTTTATCAGTTGATAATTCACAATCAATAAACAAAAATCACAAAAATATAATCTAGTTTTTTTATTTAATTTCAGTCACTTGATTGAGGGTGACAGCATCTTAAATCAACCAATTCTTCCTTCGGTTACTTTAACTTTAAATTAACCGTCTAGCTAAATAATTTCAAGACTGTCCCCGTGGGTTCGACAACCTGAGCTTAATACTCATCTTTATTACTTCGACCATGCACTTGCGTATACACGTAAGAAATCGTGTCAAGTTTTTGGCGCCGTTGCCGGGGACAGTGGTAGATTGGTTAGTTAGAAATTAGTTTAGAGTTTTTATTTTATTTTTCTTTTTTTTACTATCTTTTTACCTCACGGGTGTGCTAGTGTTGTTTTCTCAGGTAGCTATGGCGGAAGGTCAAGGGCAAATTAGCCTCACCACATAGCAGCTACAAGCTTTGGTGGCTGAAGTTGTAGAGAAAGCACTAGCAGCAACATCAAGACCACACCCGACCTCAATGCCATATAATCGTTCAAGGAAAGCAATAATTCAGGCATTTGAGGCGGATCTTAAGGGAAGGGAGCCAGCAGTTTTGCGCCACCAATTCAGGCAGAAACCTTCTGTCTCAAGCTGGGCACAATTCAACTTGCACAGGACCAGTGCACTTTTGCTTGGACAGACGAGGAAGACCCACATGCATTCATTGGGAGGGATATTTTAGAGCCATTGTGGGCTTATCCGATATAGTGGGGTCACATCTGAAGCGCTCAAACTGATGCTCTTTCCTCATTGTCTCAAGGGAGCTGCTATGGATTGGCTGGACTTTATGCCTTCCTGTTCAATCAAAACGTGGGAAGAGTGTGTCGCACAGTTTATGAGTAAGTTTTATCCTATCTCACGTGTGATTCAGCTTCAGAATGAGATCTGGATGTTCAGGCAAAAGCAGGATGAATCACTTGTCAAAGAGCGCTTCAATCATTATACGTAGATGTCCCAACCATGGTATTGAAAAGCGACAGTTAATTCAAGTCTTCTATGATACACTTGGAGAGCCCAATAGAGACAAGATGGATATAGAAGCTGGGGGCAACATTTTATTTAACTGCGATGAGGAAGGGGCATATGCATTATTGAGATGTTTGGTTAAGCAAGAAGAGAGCATGGGTTACCTATACAGGAAACGGGAACTTGTAAGAGATGAAAAGATGGCTTGTGACACTGTTCAGGTGAATGCAGTAGAGGTAGTGCACGAGATAAATGGTCCAGAGATGCATCGACAACAGCTAGTACCACCTTCAGAGTTGACCGAGATTACAGGGATAATAAAGACGATGGCTCAGCACATGATGGACATGTCCACACAGGTCACCTCTTTGGCAATTTCACTTTAAGTGGCTCAAGCAGAAATGAAAGATCTCAAGGAGAAATTTGAAAAAAGAGCACCGAGCAAAATTGTTGATTCATCGGAGGGACATGCTCTAACTATCACTACTCGCAGCGGTATTTCACTTAAGGACCCTCCATATCCTATTCATGCAAGAGCGGAAGCCTCAAAGGCGAAGGAACATGAAGTCTTTGATTCTGAGAAGACACCTGTCATGATCCCCCAATCAAAGGGCATGACTCATCAGGATGCAAAGAAATCTACTGAGGTATCACTTCCATCTTCTCCTTCTTCTTCAGAACTACCATTTCCATTACGTACTAGGAAGAAGAAGGACGATTCTGAGGAATACAGGCGCTTTTTGAACGTATTTTCTAAATTGCATATTAATATCCCCTTGATTGAGGCACTTCAAAAATGCCGAAATATGTAAGGTTTATTAAAGATGCAGTTCTTGGAAAGAAACCAGTGGATGAGTTTCAGAGAGTGAACCTAAATGAACAGGTTAGTTCATGTTTGCATGGGTTGCCTAAGAAGAAGAAGGATCCAGGTAGTTTCGTCATTGAAGCTACATTGGGTTATGCCTACACTGGAAAAGCTCTATGTGATCTGGGAGCGAGCGTGAATTTGATGTCGTTATCGATATTCAAAAAGTTAAGTGTGGGGGAGCCTCCAAAAACCTGGATCACCCTTCAATTTGCAGACAAATCATCCAAGAAAGCTTGTGGGATGATTCAGGACATACTTGTGAGGGTCGGAAGACTGATAATTCCGGCTGATTTTGTCATATTGGACATTCCAGCGGGTGATGTGCCTATCATTCTGGGCAGGCCATTCTTGGCGACTGGTCGTACTCTCATTGACGTAGAGAATGGAGAACTGATTATGAGGGTACATGATGACATGGAGACTTTTCGGGTCTTCAAACCGTCACCCCAGTGTTCATGGGAGTATCAGCCAAGGGTGCCATTTGTTGTACAAGTGAAGCGCCAAATCCCAGAATTATCGCAAGGGGATCCACCTGATCATTAGGATAGGAACAAGCCATCAGCGGTGCACGCACATGAAGCAGTGCTACAAATCCAACACAGGAAAGCTAAGCTGGAAGCGGAACAATGTGCGAGACCACCCTCGTGAGGTGGCAGAGGTAAATGGGTCGGGCTGTCGACCTTAAATTACAAGCGCTTCTTGGGAGGCAACCCAATGTAGAGTAGGATGTTATTTGTTTTCTTTTTTGTTTTAGTTCTCCATTCCTGATTTTGAGAGGTGAGAGAGAGAGAGAGACTGATGAGTTGTCTAGTTTTGCAGGTAATGTTAGCGAAGAATCTACCCCATTGTGCCATGGCACATTTGACCCACACGGAGACTCTTGAGGGAGTTGGGGATTTTTCGTGCATTTTTGCAGGATGGAGCAATCTACCCCTGTGTGCGAGGCACACACGACCTTTGGGGAGATACATTGTAGCAGGATGTAGCTGGGGGATTGCTCAAGTGATCTTCATCAGCTGAAACTGGAAACGGTCCAATGGACCCCTTCTTGTTGCACTTTCACGGACACCGTGCCCATGTAGGTCCGGGCACCACAGGTATTTCTCACTCTCTCTCTGTTTATGTAATCTGAGCGGTAAATGTGGAGATCCACCGCCTACACCTTTAAGTGATGAGTCCTCTTATCATATCTCTAAATTCGTTGAGGACAACGAAACGCTTAAGTGTGTGGGGGGGGGGGGGGGGTTGCGTATACTTTTGCTAGCCATGTCTGTTTTGCATAGCCTTGTTACATGTAGATTGTGTTAGTATTGTGAGTAGTGTGGTTAGTGTAGCGTGTTTTAAATATATTGTCGTTTTGTGTTAGATTGTGTATTTTATGCATTGTTAGCACTTTTACATTATTGAGTCACCCTACCCAATCGTTGCGTAGTCGAGTGAGTTTAGGAAAATATGAAAAAATTGAAATATTGAAAAAAAAAATATAAGAAAAGTAAAAATCCATAAAAATTTAAAAATTTTGAGAATAAGGGCAATTGATGAAGCTTGAAACCGAAGAGAGTTCAGTGAAAGAGTCTCTGAGAATACGAAGCGCCGTAGTAGGAAAACCTTAATTTTTAGCATTTTAGGCACCTGTTTCACGAAAGGATGTTCCGGGTATTCAGGGAAATGTGGAAAGTAGACGAAGGCATACCTTTAATTCCTATATTGTGCTAGGAGGATTTAGTCCTAAGAAGTCGAATAGTCTGTTTTCGAGTGGAAACTTGTGGACTCTTAGAATCTGGGGTGGACCTTCGTGTAGAGTCGGTTCTATGTGGTACGAGTCTTCGGCCTAAGCGAAGTCGGGGAGCGTACACCACCATCCCTTAAGGTGGTTCTAAGAGAAAATTCGAAAAAGCCCACACTTATTTTCTCTAAATGCACGGCTGAAATAAACTGAAATAGAATGAAAAAAAATCAAAATCTTCTCTTGGACTAGATACGGTGAACAGCCTAATGTGCCCCCGTTCGCGCGGGGAATTTTGATTCAATCCAATTAGATATTCTAAGGAAAATTAAATTCAAGCCGTATTACACGGAGTTGTGTCTCCCATCACCGGGACAATTAGCATTCAAATGCAATAACGGCTAAGAGGGTCTGAAAACCTCATATGACTTGGCGACAAAAGACTATCTTAGTACTTAAGATGCCTAGACCCTCTGAGCTAAAGGACGTGCTCGAATCTTGGTTTGATTATGGTGGATGTTTGGGGACCCCTTAGTGAACTTGTGCGTAGGATCATCTTATCTCAATTTCTTGCTATTGGTTGTGAAATTTCGAAAGAGACTTGTGAGAGCTTGATGATTTTGGTTAGTGATAGCGAGACTGCCCGATCTCTAAAGAAAAAGAAAAAAAAATTGCGCTACTTTATTACTTGCATTGTGAAGAATTGCATTGTATAGAGCATATAGATTGCATAGTCGTGTGTGTGAGTTGTTTGTGTCACGTGGCTAGTAAAACGTATGCAAAACGGTAGATTGAAAGATCATAGTGTGAGGGATATGGTTTTGATTTTTCTCGGGACGCGCAAAAAGGTAGTGTGGGGGTATTTGACAACCCCGTTTACGGTGTTATATTTACACTTATAAGCTTACCTTTTTGCGTGATTCTGGGTAAAATTCATGAAAAATAGGCTATGATCTTGAAGAATTTGTTAGTTGGAGCTTAATGTGCTTAATTGTCTACTCTGGGCGTTTTTCGAGTCTATTAGAGCTTTATTTGTCATATTTTATGCTCGGTGTTGGTTGTTGTCGGATTCTCAGGTATCGGAGCATAGAACGTGAACGAAGAAAAACTTCGGAATTGAGAGTAAAGCTCAAGAAAATAGGAGTACAAGTTGTATCAAAGTGGAAGAGATTCTGGGAATATGAAGCTTGATTTCAAGGACATGAAAAAAGAAGAAGAATTCATCTTTACATTCCCCATTTCCATGACTACACAACCTGCACACAAAACCCAAACTTCCAATTCAGTACCTCATCACCACCTAAATAAGCTAGAGTTAGCCAAATCCACCTCCTTAACCATCTTTCACCATTCAACCATAACAACAAAACCTTTCTCCACCTTCACCATAATACCCAACCATAACCTGCTCCTAAATACCCAAACTACCTTACTGCAGATGCAACCTACAACCTGCACACTCACACTCACCATTACCATTTCTCATTTCCATTATTCACCAAACAAAACCCACAAATCACCATTAACTCTTACTTCTCAGACCATAACCAACCAATTAAACTGGGTCTGTCTAGTATGCGTCCCAGGGGCCTTGCTGCAATTTTTTTTTGCGGTGGGCCCCCCCACTACCGGACAAAAAACACGGAAAATCATGGGGTGGTGACCGGTTCTAGCAGGTCACCACCCCCAGTGGATAAAAACGCGCAGATTTGGATAAAACTGCAAAGAAACTGATGCAGCATTTTCCAGAATTCACATCAGTGGATAAAAACGCAAAGAACCGGATAACACAGTAAATGATCAGACAAAAAAAGTCAAATAACGGATAAAAATGTCAAGGTACTTAACTAAAACATTCACACAGTTAATTTAATCCCTAGAATAAATCAGTCCAGTCATTCCCAACACGTCTTGAAGAGTTTTGGTCACCCATTCCCTCTGACCAGTTGTATTCGCAGTTGGAAATCATAGTTTGTTGCGACACTTGCGATTGAGATTGGCCGACATCTTGACCGGAAACACCAACTGGAGGATTCGGGCATGTAGTTCGATTGTGTCCGTATTCTTGGCATCTCCCGCACTTCTTTCGAACATTTTTGGAGCTCCCTTTTGGTTTTGTATCACCTTTGGATGGAGGCATTACGTGGGCGTACTCTTGTGAGTTGACATTAACCACGGGCTCTTCACCATTTTCTTGCTTCAAAATAATGTCCTTGAGACCCCGTATCATCAAGTCAACATGTTCTTTCCAATAGTCGTAAGTCTCTTGTGATGTTCCACCCATGTCACTAATCATCTCCATTCGTCCCTTCATGCAACCCCGACGAAATGCCTGGGTTTTTGGATCGTCACACCGTCTTATTTTTGGCTCCTGCATGGCTGGATCATTCTTGTAGAAGTCACTATCCGTCTTCTGCCATCGTTTCGATAACAAGTTTTCCGGAATGAATTGTACTCCTTTATGAAAGAGCACAAAAATAATGTGGCCACAAACCATATGTGATGACTCAAACCTCTTGCAGGAACAGTAGAGCATGTTATTATCACGTTGACAGAAAACGGTGTGCTGCCAGGAAAAAGATCAAAGCTTTCAGATATTTTATTTGACAGGTTAGATAGAAGTTATGAACATATAGATAAGAATGAAAGTACTGGAAAGAACTGTGTTGTAAAATAAGGACATCAGATATTTCAATTGACAAGCTAGATCGATACCTAAATATAACAGATAACAGTTTAAAGCAGTCATAAGAGATAGTGTATCATGTGAACTTGCTAGAGATGCCCTTGCCTTCTCCCTTGTGACATAGATTGCATCCATGTCATATTCAATTATTTCTTCAACACCAATAGCTTTGTATTTACTTTCCTTCCTGGCTTGCTCCCTGAACTTCGCAAACACAGCCCTAGTGTAGAACATGGCCGCATGCTCTTCAAGTATCTTAAATTGGCTTGTTAGGACAGGAAGTGATTGGTCAGAAGTACAATGTTGGCCTCGCTCGTTCTCACGAAGCTTCTCGATACCCCGCATGATTCCCTTAATAAGATCGAGGAGATTGTTCTTGCAGTTCAAATATTGTTTGAAAAATTTGTTGATACTCTCACACCTTTGTGTAGTTGTCTGACCGGCGAAAAAAAATTCCTTGAGAAAAGCCTCTGCCCATAAGTTGCGCGTCATGTAGGCACCCGTTACCCACCGCTTGTTCGCAATACCCCACTTGTCTACCATGTATTACCAATCATCGTTCCATTGGTTAACATCGGATCTCTTGCTCAAGCATTTTCGAAAGTCCTTCATAAATTCTGACCCCAACTTTAGGGTTCCTTCGGCATTGCGACATAGATGTCATGCACACAAACGATGCTTCGCTAGTGGAAGAACTTCCGCAATAGCGGCTTTCATTGCCAAGTCTCCATCGATTATGACCGATATGGGTACCTTGTTATCCATTGCTTCTAGGAAGCAATTTAATACCCATTTGTATGATTCCGTGGTCTCATCTTGTAGAACTGCAACTGCGAAAACGCACGTCTGAAAGTGATTGTTAACACCGGAGAGTATAACAAGAGGCTTTAGGTACATGTTGGTTTTGTAGGTGGAGTCAAAAACCAAAACATCTCCAAACCTTACATAATCTCGTTTGCATCTCTCGTCACGCCAGAAAATGCTTTGTAACTGTTGATTTTCACCCAACTGGAAACTGAAAAGCAAAGATATTTGTTTCAGGAATCTGGATAGAATCTATAAGCAGGTAGACAATTATTGTAAACCAACATGAAACAGTAGTGTAATTTGATATATCAGATAGGAATCTAAGGCAAATAGAAAATAACAACAAATAAAATGACAGTATTTCAAACAATACCTTTTGAATACACCCCCGTGGGTATGCTCAAGGGTGTCAATGTATTGCAAGGCCAGCTGCCCATCTCCAGAGTTAGAGTAAGCCTTTCTCAATGACTGTAACTTTTTGTACAGGTCTTTGACAGTGTAACCAACTTTGGCGTAACCACCGGCTTGTGAGACCATTAATTAGAATGCTTCACAAGTTCTTATACCAACTTCCCTTAGTGAAATAACGTGTTCCAAATCATGTTGATTGACCTTCCTATGACACCTAAGCTTGTGTGTTACTTTGGGGTCCGCTAGGGGATGCGAGTGCTCAGAAGTGACTTGCTTTACACGAAACTGTTCGTTCGGGGTAGATCGAGCAATACGAATTCGTGCTGGACAGTCACATCTAGTGTCATCCTTATGCTCTCTCTTCCTCTCAGGCCTTAAGTAGCACTTCTTTAATCGATGGCCTTGTCGGGCACATACGAAGATTCTTGACTTGATTTGTTGCCGTATTTGTCGAAACACCTACGGTTATCCCTCCGAATGCCGAATCCATTTACAAATGCATACAAAAGGTACCAATCGTACGCCTCTTCTTCACTATTGTACCTCTTCTCCATGATTTGTTCTTCGGAGAGTGATCCCTCTGAAACAAGAAGCACATTTTTAAGTAACTAGTGCACTACATCATACTCTTAATCAAAAAACATCCAATAATATATCTTACCGTTCACTATGTCATTATCGTGTATGACATTGGAGAAATCTACGTCATCATCAGTGGGAGGAGGCTCATTGAGATCAAACTTCCTCTTAGGAGATGCATTCACCTCTGCTTCCACGTTGTTTGAAATACCATCTGGAAAGTTGCCACAGTTTTCTGGAAAGTAAGAGCTATTATCTGCAGGAACATGTAACCCAAACACAACACTATTTTCCTCCATTGTTTTGGAGGAGAATGCAGAGAGTTGTAGTTCGAAATGAGAGTTGTTTGTTCAGTTCAAACTGATAATTCAGAATGCAAAGAGTTGGATGATTATTATCATTGGAAATTACATTAGCATTGGAAACAACATAAATCTTTAATGTTGCGGCTCAAGGCCTGATAGTTATCATTAGCACGCCCAAATTAATGCTCTCCAGTAAATAATGAAGAAGAAATACATATGAAACATTGAATTCTGTTCTGACAGACATTGTGACTTTCTGGATAGAAACACAAAACAGATAGAATGCAGATTAAGCGTATTAGACATTTTTTACCCTAAACCCTAAACCCTTCTGGATAAAAATGTAAAGCATACAAACCCGATAACTGTCTCGGATAAAAATACAAAGCAACTGGATTGGGGGTATAATTGTCTTTCTCCATGACATGTCTCGTCTGCTGCAAAAAAGTAACTGCTAGTGAAACCTACCTCCACCATTGATGGCAGTTGGGTTCCCAATTTAGTCATCATCTCAACTAGTCAATTCAATTCAAATTTTTTATTTGAATCTCTCACATCAAACTCTCAAACTCTCTCTTCAACTTCTGCAACCACCACATACTTCTCTCTCTCATCCAAACTCTCATCTTCTCTACTTTCTTCTGCAATTTCACAATGGATCCCATTGATGAATCCGTTTCTCCTTCAAAAATCACAATGGATATTTGTGATGAAGTGAACAAGTCCATTACAATGGATGTTGAAGAAAGTGGGCATGTCTCTGAAACTACAGAGGTTCCTCCGGCGACCACCGAAGCCCAAAATGAAGAGGAAATCGATGCAACTCCGGAGACCTCCATACCGGAGAGTAAAGATGAAAACCCAGATCTAACTGCAAATCCGACTGTAAATACTTCAAGCGCTGTAGAAACTGAAGAAATCGAAGAGACAATCGGAGTACCAGATAACAACAAAGAGCAGGAAGACATCATCCAAGGCGTGGAAGAAACTGAAGAGACTCAAAAACCAGTGGATCAAATTGATGAAACTCAGGACACAACCGGTGCACTAGCCACAGGTATTCCAACTTCTGAACTTGCTTTGTGTGTTTTTGATGGATTGAAACCCACCGGTGACCATTTACCGCCGAATTTAGGGTCTGGAGAAGGTGGGAATGTAGGGGATGGAGAAGGTGATAATGTGGAGAAACCACAGGAAGTTCACAAAGAAAACCCTACCCCAGCCCCAAAATCCCAAACTGAAACCGAAGAAGGTAGCCGCAAAAGCCCTAGACTGAAGAGAAGGCTGGACTTCAACAAAGAAAAAGTCAAACCAAAGAGGAAACAGAGAAAGCAAGCAAAACGAACCAGGTTAGTAATACAACAGAAAGAAACTAAGAAAACAGTGAAGAAGAGGAAGGAAAGAGACCCAAGCCCACATGAGGATATTGACCACACTGAAGAGGTTGCTCTGGAACTGTACATGTGAGTTATTTCTTATCCGTTCAAAGTTTCTGTCTGCAAATTATGAATTATTGTCTAGATCGTTTAGAGTTCTATCCACCATATGTATCCTGTTTGGTTGGTCCAATTGTGCATACTGTAGATCTATAATATTCTCAGAGCATACTAAAAAGTTTACATTTATATCCAACATTTGTATCCTGTTTGGTTGGTCCAATTGTGCATACTGTAGCTCTATAGTCTTCTCAGAGCATACTACATATTTTACATTTCTATCCATCATTTGTATCCTTCAAACAATTCATCGTCTGTTTTAAACTGTGTTCTATGAGTTTTACTAGGAAGTTGTTTGTGCAGCCAAAGTAGGAAACACAATTATAAACTGAGGAAGGATGGACAGCCGAACAAGAGTCAAAGAAATTCAATGATTCGGAATGGAATGTAATGGATGAGTATGCAAAGCAAGAATGGGTGGAAGAGGCTCAAAGAAAGATGCAAGAGGATGCAGCATCCACTGGGACAGAAAGTGGTGATGACTACAGGGTGGAACCAAGATCCACTTCAAAACAAAAGGAACATGAGGATGCTGAGTACAATGAGGCAGTAGCACCACCACAAGAAACAGCACCACAAAAGGAAACTGTGCCACAAAGAGAAACAGCACCACAGCAAGAATCTTCTACTGGAGCTACTAGAGCATTCATCCGGTTTCGGTGAGTTCCACTTCTATCCACATCCTAGAATGTTTTAAGTATTGTGCTTTAAGTTGTTGTTTGACAGTGTGACTTGAATGTATTAGATTTCTATCTGAATTACAAACATATCTTTCTATCTCTGAACTTGTTTTAAACTGTCTTGAAGGCTTTAAGTTGTTGTTTGACAGTGTGATTTGAATGTATTAGATTTCTATCTGAATTACAAACATATCTTTCTATCTCTGAACTTGTTTTAAACTGTCTTGAAGGCTTTAAGTTTTTGTTTGACAGTGTGACTTGAATGTGTTAGATTTCTATCTGAATTACAAACATATCTTTCTATCTCTGAACGTGTTTTAAACTGTCTTGAAGGCTTTAAGTTGTTGTTTGACAGTGTGATTTGAATGTATTAGATTTCTATCTGAATTACAAACATATCTTTCTATCTCTGAACTTGTTTTAAACTGTCTTGAAGGCTTTAAGTTGTTGTTTGACAGTGTGATTTGAATGTATTAGATTTCTATCTGAATTACAAACATATATTTCTATCTCTGAACTTGTTTTAAACTGTCTTGAAGGATGGAGAGGATTGACTACTACAAGAATGTTGAGGGTATTGATTCAATTACAAAAGACATTACAGACAAGATGAGGGAAGACTGGTTTTCCATGACTGAGGACCAAAGGAACATATACGTTAAAGAAGCAGGTCAAGAGAGGAGGAGAAGAGAAATTTTAGAGGAGCAAGGTTTCCTACAGGCCAAGCCAAAGAGAGTTTCAAAAAAGGCAAGAGTGGTAGAAAGGTTGAAGGAGAGGGAAGTTGTGGCAAAAGAAGGAAATAAAAAGAAGGGTGGGAAAAAAGAGAGGTGGCAGAGTTATATGTCCCTTCCAAAGATTCGCGATCTCTACCATGGAATGACTGATGAGCAGAAGGAATGGATTGAGAAGATAGGACTTGGGGGGCTAAGGCATTTGGACATTTTGTATACACCTGAACCTTTCAATGCTTTCATATACGATGCCTACGACCCTTCCACACAATCTATCTCTGCCCATGGTCGGGAGTACAGAATCACGGATGAGACAGTTGGCTGGTTGCTTGGGTTGAGTACCACAGGGGAAATTCTTGAAAAAGAGGAATCCGATGTGATTTTGAAGAAGTTGGCCCGTGAGCTTGACCTCACTAAGGCATGCACAAATGTCACTGACTACTTTCCCTGGTTCCTGAAAGAAGAGAATAAGATACTAAGTGATGAGTGGAAGAGGAGGGCAGTGGTGTTCATTTTGGCATGTTTTGGGATGCCCAACACAAGACTCGGAGTCAGAAACACACTGGTTCAGTATGTTATGGATCTGGAGAGGCTGGAAAATGTTAACTGGGCAGGTACTTGGCTCCAGCTCCTTAAAGCTCAGCACACTCCGGTGAAATTGAAGGAGGCAATCCGAGGGGCTGGTTGCTTGTTAATACCAATGGTAACTGTCCATTTTACTTGTCTATCTGTCTGTTTAAAATATCTATCCAAATGTATAACAAATCTGTTTTGCATGTGCAGATGGTGTACTTGGAGAAGTTCGTTCCAAAGCACCACAAACACCCTAAAGGATGTGAAGATGCAGAGACAAGGCCTAGACTGAAGCTATGGGACACTGACAACCTGAATTCCAGATGGAAATTTGTACAAAAGTACATGAATACAGTAAGACCTGTTACTTTATCAATCTTCTCCATGTGGTTTACAGTTCTATCAGAAAATACATATCTGATATCCCTGTTTTTTGAACAATGCAGCTGGAGTTGCTTCCACTACCACACAACAAAGATGATTTCAAACCTGATTTCAGCAAAAAAGAGCAGTGGGATGAGGTCATGTTAATGGTCAATGAACAAATAGGAAGCGTTGTCGAACAGGCCGTGCAGAGGGTACTAGAGAAGAGGTTGGGTAAGCAAATGCAGTATGCAGAGGAGGAAGAAGAACATGAAGAGGAGGAACAACAAAATGATGGAAATTCAAGAGAGGGCAGACAACAAGAACCCGAAGGCAACGCCGAAATTGACCCAGAAGAGCCACAACAGCACAGTACTGTAGATACCACAGCTACAAGTCCATTCAAACCTGTAGAAGTTTCAGAAGAGAACACATAAATGGTTTGCAACAATTTGATAAGTTATATGTCTATCCATCTAATGTTTCATACTGTCATGTTTTGATTTCTATCCATATGTTTCTTATTGCAGGCAGCATCCAACAAGCTTCCACCCAAGTCTCCAATACAAGTATCTTCAACTCCCACCATGCATGGTCATGCATCACCAAGGGTTTTCCCACCCATCAGGCCTGCTCATGGATCACCTAAGGTGCCAGCTCCTCCCATCGGAAAGAATACTGTCAGTCCATCGAACAGAGGAGGGAGAGGGAGAGGGAGAGGTAGAGGAAGAGGAGGGGAGAGGGAAACAGTAAAGGGCCCAAAGAGAACCTCGGAGAGAGTACGGATGCAGGGCACGTTTGATGTTGTGCTGCCAATCATGCCGGAAGTAGAAGACTGCTGGTTGCATTTCTACATGAGCCGTCAGGCTGTTGAGGGCATGAAAGAGAAGTCGAAACTACGGACCCCATTTCAGTGAGTACCCTTTCCCTACATTAAAATGTTTGTGATTGATCAATCTCATTGTTTATTTATAAATGGAATGGCTCATCGTTTATTAAATGGAATGTACCCTTTCTCTACAGTAACCAAATTGTTGATATAAATGGAGTGGCTAGTATAGCATGGGATTATTCATGGCAGCTGGAGGCTCCTACCTTATTAGGAGATACGGTAAATGAATAAATAATCTTTACTTTATGTTCTATTTTCAAAATGAATGTTATGTTGTAAAATTAGAACGTTAACAGAACTATTTGATTGTTTTAAAATTTTATCCAAAATTATATCCATACAATCTGCAGATAATCAACTGCATGTCCCACATCCTCCACCTCCAAGAGAAATTTAGGACTGATGAGGAAAAGAAGATATGGTTCTTTCCATGCATGTATGTTGTAAGTAATTAAAACAATGGAATCATTGCACTTAATTTCGTCGTTGATTGGTCAATACTACATTTCTTTAATGCGGTCATTTTCATGCACAGCCATTGGGTCAGAAGAATGCAAATGCTGGGATAAATCCGATATACATGGGGGACATGAACTCAATGTCTATGGTAAGCGTTACGTCCTAGTCCTCCAAGTGTCAATAAGAAGGGCATTTTTGACTTGGTTTGTTCTTTGGCTTATGTACAGGTTTCTATTCCCCTCAACATCCACGACACGCATTACTTTCTCATGGTATTGCACTTTATTGAGCAAAAAGTGTACATCCTTGATCCGATGTCGAGGTACATTCACCTACCGGATGCCATTCGTGAGAAACTTGGACAAATGCACACAAATTTCAGCATGTCCCTGCCAGAATATAGAGCTGTTCATGACATCAGAAAGTGGGAGATTGTTTGGACAAAGCCTGACATTCCAAGGCAACATAACAAGTAATGTCTTCATACTAATAGTTCAATCTATGTTGTTTACATTTTTATCCAATTGTTCTGTAATGCTACTTACTTTCCTTTTTCCAGCCATGACTGTGGAGCTTACGTGTGCTTCTACATGGCAAATCTGAGGGAGCTGATCCCAGACCCTGTTCGGAGGATAAAGATCAATGAAAAATACATAAGAATCTGGCTCGCCAATGAAATTGGCCATTCCGAGTTCAACGACCTCCGACGGGACCTTCTTGATGCTGTGGACAGATTCAAGTATGAGGAAAACAATGAGGACTTATTTGCCAGAAAGTACATGGACATACCTACGGTCTATTCAGACTTTAGGAATCGTTACTTTTGAGTAGTCCATGACTAGGAGAAATATGTGATTTGGTGTTGTTTTGAAAACAATTTAACTTATGTCTGTTGTTTGAGAATGTTGACAATGAGGGTGGTGAATCTTTCTAGGGATGTAATAGTTGTGTGATTGAGGATCCAAAAACTCTATTTTTGTTCATGTCAACTACATTGCATGCTACCTGTTTCTAAATCTAGTCTGTATGTTTTGGATTGTTATCTGCATTTTTTGTTTATGTTTGTTTGTTTGACATAAATAAAGCCTGTGTGTTTTGGATTTTTACCTGTTTATGTATGTTTGTTTGACAATGAGGGTGGTGGCTCTTTCTGTGGCTGTAATAGTTGTGTGGTTGTGGTTTCAAAACCATGAACTTAACTATTTTTGTTCATGTGAACTACATTACCTTCTACCTGTTCAGAAATAATATCTGTATGTTTTGGATTTCTATCTACATTTTGGTCAAATCTGTTTCCCACTCGTGACCACATTCACTGATTCCTTTACTTTGTTAATCAGCATATACTTTGGTATCAGTGTAGTCAAACCTGTATTTATGAACCCTTTACTCCACATTTATGTCCAACAACAAACCACCCTTCCCTTCTCCTACTTATGCACCCAACTACTCTTGCACAAGCACACCTGCCATTTGCTCTCCACCATCTTCTCCTCCTCCAAATATCCCCAAGTTCTCATCACCACCATGTCACATACCTCATTCAGTTCCTCCTCTAACCAATACCGTCGTAACCCCGAGTATGGACCAAGGTATTGTAACTGTGGAAGGATACGAGTGATGAGAAGAGCTGGTCCTAACACAAAGAACTCAGGTCGAGATTTCTACCGGTGCCCACTGCCTCAGGGGTCTCAATGTAGTTACTTTGTATGGGCGGACGAAGAACCGCCATGCTTTTGCGAGGAGACAATGCAACGATGGTCCAGAATTATTGAAACAACAAGACGAATGAGGTCTGAAAATCAAGAAATGCTAAGGAGACAAAGGATATCGCACACATGCATCATCGTTCTTGCATTTGCGTTACTTTTCGCAATAATTGTTATTTTTTTAAGTGAAACGACAGTTGCAAGGTGTGCTTCTGTCCACTTTTATGTTTCACAAGTCATGTATCTTCCCTTTAAACCTCCAGTGCTTGCAAATCTGCTGTAATAGCTTAGTTGTAGTGCGTTGTTTGCGTTTCTATCTGGTTTGTTTAAGTTTTATCCGATTCTAATCATTTCTGTCCATTTTTAATTATTTCTATCTGTAGTTTTATCTCCATCTTTACAGTTTTATCAATTTCTTTACATTTCTATCCAAAATTCTGATGGCGGCGCCCTGGGGTCCATTTTTTTGTATTTTTGCGGGTAAAACCGTAATTACCGGCAATAACCGGCTGAGCCAGTTTCTTCCGCGTGGGGCCAGGACGTACCATAACCTCCGCGAATTAAACTACCTATTACCTTCAACCTCCATTACAGCAACCTACAACCAAGAACTAAACAAACCCAGACCTCCAATTCACCACCATAATATCCACCTAACTCACCATGAAAGACCCCTACCATCACCATGTAACTAACTCATTTCATCAAACACCACCTGAAACCATTCACCACAACCACACTGCCATGACCTTCAACACACAGCCAATTCAGCTTATCTGCAAATCCCCATGATCTGCAACCCACAACCTATAATCTGCAATTAGCCACTGAAACTCCACATGAAAACTACCAGCCACCATTACTCTCTTCTCCACACAACCACTGCACCACTGACCTACTTCCTGAACATCACCATAACCACCTAATTTCACCAGCAAAGTACTGCCAATTCACACTCCAAAAAACCTGACCTAGATCACCCATAGCAGCCCCCTACTACTATACAGCCACACCCTTACCAGTTGACCCAAATCCACCTACCTGACTTCACCACAATACCGCACCTGAAACTAACCATCCACCGGCCAAAACCCGGAACTCAATCACCATCACCAACAACAACCTGCTTCAATTAACTACCACCTCAACTCTCTGCCAAGACCAACAAATACCCAGTTACCTAATACACAGACCCAGCAGCGCAAGAAAGAAGAAGAAACAGAGACGAAAATCAACAGAACAAACTAGACCATATCGCAGAGGAATTGGGTAGCACGAATTCCTGACCCAATTCGCACGAATTGAGCATAAAACAATAATAGCAGCAGTGAGTTAAGCAATTTGCGTGAACCCTGGTGCAATTCGCACGAATAGTCGCTGATTTGACTGACCCAATTCGCAAGAACTATCGAGGCGCAGCTCTGATTTCGCAAGAATAAAAGAGACTATGTTAATTCATGCGAACAGAGAAAAGAAAGGGGCCCTAATTTTGGGGGTGAAACTTGCAATTATGCAAACTTTTCATTACAAACGTGGCTGATTAAGTAATACACCCTATCATCAGTTTCAAAGGGGGATTAACGCAAAAGGGGAGCAGCGAATAGAGGAGGACGAAGGGTAGCTGCGGGGCGGAGCTCGGATTCGCGCCGAAGCTTTGATTCTCCGTTTGAGATTTCTAAACTCTCTCTCTATTATCTCTAGTTTCTTGATTACAATGAATCTTTTTATAGTAAACGTTAGTATGAGTAGCTAAATTCTCTACTAGGTTCGTACGTTTGAACCTAGGTCATGAAAGTTTGCCGGATTGTGAGACTTTGATTCATGAACTTGTCGTCTTAATATGATCTAGATTGCATTCTTCTTTCATTCTTGTAATTTATTTTACGCAATTGTAGCGCCGCGAACTATAATTGCTACTTGGTGAAAATCGATGGACTGACAGGTGAAAATGATTAGCCTAGAATAAAGAATGAAAGCAAACCACATACCGTGATAGACCGACAGGAGAAGCGTTAGAGTTTGGGTCATTACATAGAATTGTTCGTAAAGCATGCTTGGTGACACAGTTTATGGATCGACAGATGACGACTGTGAAATTTTAGCATAGTCCTACATGAGATCGAAAGAAGATTGTAGGAGCATATATGTGATCAAGAACGTAGTCTAGGTTACGTGTTTCTAAGTGCAATCCGGGAAAGTGAATTGATCTAGAGGATACGTAGAGAACCTAGTTCCTTCTTTATCAGTTGATAATTCACAATCAATAAACAAAAATCACAAAAATATTATCTAGTTTTTTTATTTAATTTCAGTCACTTGATTGAGGGTGACAGCATCTTAAATCGAAAAATTCTTCCTCCGGTTACTTTAACTTTAAATTAATCGTCTAGCTAAATAATTTCAAGACTGTCCCTGTGGATTTAACAACCTGAGCTGAATACTCATCTTTATTACTTCGACCGTGCACTTGCGTATACACGTAAGAAATCGTGTCATCTTCAGATGCTTGGATTGAGAGAAATTGATATGCTTCTTTGTTGCTTGTCAATCCCTGAATGTGTTTGAGTGTCTATGTGACTATCTCTGTGTTGTGTCTCCTAATTCCTTCACCAATTCTCCTTTTAAACACCCAGTTTGAATTGAAGATCTTCAAAATTTTCTCAACAAACTTTCATGAAAACTAGCTTCAAATCTTGACTCTTCCAACAGCTTCCTCCAACGGCTAGTAGCTCAGTATCTTCAAGGATACTGATTTGATCTTGATAGAAGTATGTTGGGAAGCTCTTTAAAACAGTAGACCGATCACATAATCAAATCCTCAAGCAGTTTCCTTTTCCGCAAAACACAAGTTAGGAAAAAGATTCCTATAAAATAGGAAACACAAGATCCCTGCAAAACTTTGTCCAAACATATGGATTAGATACGGTTTAGAGTGTCAAAACACTTTGTCTTTCATCATTAAATAACAAGTGGTGAAGTACAGGGGTTTAGGAGTTGAATCAAGATCACAAACTCCTCTAAGTTCATGCATAGCATAGCCAGTTTCAAAGCTTTGAAAGTTGTTTCTAGGCCTTGAAATAGAATAGCTATTTCAAGCCTTTGAAACTGAGTTGAACTTACAATCTCCCCCTTGATGAAAGACAAAACCACAATCTGTTTGAAACTATGTTTCTGCAAAAATACTCATTAGCAGATAGCATAATAAATCATAACACATAATATCCAAAGAAATCCAACTTATTAACTTACTGAAAAAACAAATAACAGCAGCAAAGTTCAGATAATCCAACTGACACTAGTAAACAAATTAATAACCTAAATTTCTCCCCCTTTTTGACTTTCATCAAAAAAAAATGAGAGAATGTTGGCTCAAAGTTTTGGATTTTTTTTTTTTTTTTTTTTTTTTTTTTTTTTTTGAGAAAAGTGTTTAAAAGGATAGAATTTTGAAGACTTTGAAAAGGATTTGAAGGATTTTAAGGCCTTTAAAGGGAAAGAAAGAGTAGGCAAGAGTTAATGGGTTGAGTCATCATCTTCTTTCTGCTCTGCATCTCCTTCCTCACTATCTTCTTCATTGTCTTGTACTTATTCTTGAGCTCCAGCTTCTTCCTCAATGATTGACTAATGGTTTTGATCACACTATTGAACATTAAGGTCAACCCTTCTCATGCCTTATGTCCTTGCTTCAGTTTCTTTCTCACATAGATCCTTTTCTTATTCACTGAAGACCTTTTCTTATGATCCTTTCTTCCTGATTCCATGCTAGATTCTGACTCACCTTCTTGAACTATTTTCTCTTTTATGACTTTCCTTGATAAAGGAAGAGTTTCATGTGAGCTTGAAGTTAAATCTGAATCTTGAATGTGAATATTCCCTTTGTCAGCTTTGTCAGCCTTCCTCTTCACCTTCTTAGGGCTACCAATCTGAATCGCTTTCTGCTTTTCTGGAGCAGACTCCATTGTCTTCTTCTTCTTGCTGGAAACTAGTGTCTGATCTTTCTTTGCCTTCTTCTTGGGAGGAGGAAGGGCCATGCCTTCTGGATTAGGATTCTTTGAACTTGAATCACCACTGATAGTCTGAACCTCTTCCACAGTAGCCTTTCTTTTCTTCTCTCTATCCGCCTTTGAACCACTAGCCATTTTTATTCTGTCAGAGGCTCTTCTATTGCTCATTATGGTTTGGGGAGTAGAAGAGAAAGGTAGGATAGATACGAAGGAGAGAAAAAGAGAAGAAGATAAATACTAAAAAAAATCAGTTTGAAAAGGAAACTAAATATTTTCCTACTCTTTGAAGATTTGTTGAATCAAAAAGATTCAAATTAGTGTGTTCCGTTTGAAGTAAATAATATAATACTACTTTTGGCTAAAAAGTGGTATATGAAAACTGAGGGGAAATATTGAGAAATTATCTACAAAGAAAACATCCAATATTGAAAGATCCATATTATTAACTAAACAACATAGAGACTTATTTTCAAGGCTTTGAAAAGTATTTCGAGACCTTGAAAAGCTATTTTGTTAAGGAAAATATACTCAAAGCTTTTCAAAGATTTTCAAGGCTTTGAATATCAGTTCAAACCTTTGAAACACATAAAACTTACCTTGTACTTACCTGATTCTCTCCCTAAACCAATGCTTCCTTATTTAGCATGCCCAATTCTAATCTCAAGGCTGAGAATTTTTCATTTGGCAATGGTTTAGTGAAGATGTCTGCAAATTGCATGTTAGTAGAAACAAATTCAAGAAAAATATCACCTTTTTCAGGATGATCTCTGATGAAGTGATGTCTAACATCAATATGCTTTGTTGTTGAATGCTGAACTGGATTCTTTGTAATTGATATTGCACTTGTGTTGTCATACTTGATAGGTATATCTCTGAAATCAAATCCAAGGTCTCTCATTTTCTGTGTTATCCATAACACTTGTGAACAGCAATCTCCAGATGCTATGTATTCAGCCTCTGCTGTTGATAGTGCAACTGAGTTTTGCTTCTTTGAATGCCAGCTGATTAAAAATGATCCAAGGAATTGGCAGCATCCTGATGTCCTCTTTCTATCAACTTATATCCTGCAAAGTCAGCATCTGAATAGCCACGCAAAGAGAAATTAGATTGTTTAGGATACCAAAGCCCTAAGTCTTTGGTACCATTGAGATATCTAAAAATTCTTTTAACTGCAGTCAAGTGTGATTCTTTTGGATCTTCTTGAAATCTAGCACACATGCAAACACTGAACATGATATCTGGTCTGCTAGCTGTGAGGTATAGTAATGATCCAATCATACCTCTATACTCTTTCACATTCACACTCTTACCAGATTCATCTTGTCTAAAGACAATGTAGAACTCATGGGGGTCTTGATTTATGTGGAATGTTACATATTATATTTTTTCAACAAGTCTCTTGTATGCTTGCTTTGATGTAGGAAAATGACTTTCTTCATCTGATGGATTTTTTGTCCAAGAAAGAAGTTCAATTCTCCCATCAAGATCATTTCAAATTCACTGCTCATAAGACTTGAAAATTCCATGCAGAGAAGATCATTAGTAGCTCCAAACATAATATCATCAACATAAATTTGAACTACAGGCATGTCTTTCTCACAAGTCTTTATGAAAATGGTCTTATCTAGTAATCCTCTTTTAAAATCATTTTCCAGTAAAAACTTTGACAATCTTTCATACCAAGCTCTTGGAGCTTGTTTCAAACCATAAAGAGCCTTTTCAAGTTTATAAACATGGTCTGGAAACTTGTCATTTTCGAAACCTGGAGGTTGAATAATATAAACTTATTCTTGCAAATAGCCATTTAAGAATGCACACTTCGCATCCATTTGAAAAAGTTTCATGTCTTGTGAGATGCAAATGCAAGTAGAATTCTAATTGATTCTAACCTAGCAACAGGAGAAAAAGTTTATTCATAGTCGATATCTTCTTCTTGATTGTAGCCTTCAGCTACCAATCTAGCTTTGTTTCTGATTACCTTTCAGTTCTCATCTAACTTGTTTCTGAATACCCATCTGGTGCCAATAACATACTGATTTCTTGGTGGAGGAACTAGATTGAAAACCTTTTTCCTTTCAAACTCATTGAGTTCACTTTGCATATCTATGATCCAGTCTGCTTCTTGTAATTATTCCTTCACGATTTTAGTTTCTACAAGAGAAATAAAAGCATTAAAAGCACAGAGATTCTTCAACTGTGATCTAGTTTGTGTACCAATGGTTGGATCAGATATAATATTATAGCAGGATGAGATGAGGGATATTTAAATATCTTTCTTGGTGTCCAAGGTCCAGGCTCTCCAATCTGTTATTCAAGTCTTTGAGAACTTGAAGTAGTAGCTTGATCTGCTGTCTTCTCTGGAGATTTTGTTTCAAGGCTTTGAACCTCATTTTCAAGGCCTTGAAATTTCCTTCTTTGTTCCTGTAAGTTTTCCTTGGAACCTTTTGAGGATTCTTCTTCAATATTTGAATCGTGCTTGTTCAGATGAAGATCTTCAAAACCATCACTCAAAGAACCATCATAACTTTCATCAAATATGACATGAATACTTTCTTCAAAAAGCTTGGTTCTCTTATTATAAACTCTATAGGCTTTGCTTGTCTGTGAATAGCCACGAAAAGTACCTTCATCACTTCTTGCATGAAACTTACCGAGATTGTCCTTGCCATTATTATGAACATAGCAGGTACAACCTAATGGTTTGAAGTAATAAATGTTTCGATTTCTTCCTTTGAACAGCTCATAAGGAGTCTTCTTCAGTATAGGTCTGATCAAGCACCTGTTGAGAATATAGTTTGCTATATTCACAGCTTGTGCCCAATAGTACTTTGGCAATTTGTTTTCCAGAAGCATTTTTCTTGACATGTCTTCAAGAAGAGCTTTCAACAAATCCATTATGTTGAGGAGTTATACGAGCAGAAAAATTGTGAGAGATACCATGCTTATAACATAACACATCAAACTCAAGTTGATCAAACTCTCTACCATGATCACTTATGATTGAAGCAATAGGTAGGTTTTTCAAGGTTTGAAGTTCTCTACAAAGATTTTAAAATTAAGAGAGAGCTTCAGATTTTTCTCTAAGAAACATAACCCAAGTATATCTAGAAAAATCATCTACAACAACAAGAATGTATTTCTTACCCTTTGGAGTTGGAGTTCTCATAGGACCACATAGATCCATATGCAGTAATTCAATGGGTCTAGTAGTACTTACAAAATTCTTTGGTTTGAATGAGATTCTAGTTTTCTTTTCCTTGTGCACATGCCCTGCATACTTCTTCATCTTTGAACTTGATAGAGGGTAGACCTCTTACTAAGTTCTTGGAAACTAGCTTGTTCAAGGTATGCAAGCTAATGTGCCCCAAATTTTTGTGCCAAAGCGTTGAATCTTCTTTCAAGGCCTTGATACATTTCAAGTTTTCTTTTGCAACTTTGTTAGTTTGAAAAGTATAGACATTGTTTGACCTAGAGGCTGTGAGGATGCAATTTCTAGATTTGTCATCTCACACCACACAATTCTATTTGTCAAAAATAACCTTATTACCATTATCACAATGCTGAGATACGCTAAGCAAGTTAAATTTCAAACCATCAACTAAGTATACATCGGAAATAGAATTTTCAGAATTTTTACCAACTTTACCAATACCTAGAATGCTGCATTTGCCTTTGTCACCAAGAGTGATTGAACCTTCAGATTGCTCCTTCAACTTTGAGAATAGAGATCTCTTTCCACTCATATGTCTTGAGCAACCACTGTCCATAAATCATTTATGTTCTTTGGTCTTGGTGGCAACCTGCAAATACCATTCACTGCCTTACCCAGCTGTTAGACCAAGTGTGGAATTTAGATTCATATTCAGGTCAGCCATGTTTGGTTGTCTGACCCCTTTAGGAACCCAAATATGTCTAACTTGTCATTTGAGTTGAACTGGGAAAGTATTCCTCATTATGTGAGGATCTCTTCTTATGAAATGACAAGTCGTTTTAACATGACCAATTTTATTGAAGTAATGGTACTTAGGAGATGTTTTGCTTCCAACTTTCACAAATATGGTATTGTTCCTTCTGGGAAAATTTGGATTATATCCAATACCAGTTTGGTGAAAAACTTTAACCTACCACCAAGAATCAAGTTCATGTTGTGTTCTGATCCTGCAAGTTTTGTCATGGCTGATTCAGATTCTTGAAGTTTCTTAGTTAGAGTAGTCTTTTGTTTATCCAATTCATCAACTTGATGCCTTAGATTAACAATACTGTTACTCAGAAGAGAGTTCTCAGTGTCTACTTCCTTGACTTGTGTTTTCAAGGCTTTGAAATTGGTTTTCACGGCCTTGAAATCACTTTCATTTTTTTTCTGAGAAATTTCAAGGTTCTGATTCAGACAAACAAGATGCAAGTTTTCTATTGCCTGCCCATGAACTATTTCTTTCAAAACTCTGATATCTTTTAGATAGTCCTCTTCATTTACAATTGTTGACTCAAAGACCCTTAATTTTGTTTTGAGAAGTAACTGTTTTGAGTGATGAAAAACAAAGAAAAAGTATTTATAAGGCTCCAAGGCCTTGAGATATTGAGCAGAGTTTCAAAGCCTTGAGAGTAGCTTTATTGTGCCGAATGTTCTAACAATCTTGTGTTGCAAATTGGTTATCTGATAATTAAGATCAGAGATTTGCTGCAAATACTTATGTTTTATATTCTCTATATATCTAAAACAATTGCAGATATCTTGATCAGAGAGAATCAAAGATTTCTGGTCTTAACATTGGAAGACTGTGAAGCCTGTTCAGAGCTTCAAGGCCTTGAGATATGCCTTGAGCTGCTGACAGCTTTACAGAATTAATTTGATTCTTTCTTGCAGGGTTTGACCTTTATTATGGTGATGGTTTAGTGACTTCTAAGAGTCTTAAACTAGTTTATCATGAGTTATATGTTTCAGAAGTTAATCAGATTATTTTTTTATTCGCTCATCCAGTTTTTATTCAGAAACTGGAAATCCAAGCAGACTTAGTGTTGTTATATTTCTGGATTTTGTTGTTGCTATGTTTTAATGTTGTTGCAGGTTTGTTAAACGTGAAAATACAATCTCAACAAACTCCAAAGGATATCTACTCATAGCTGTTTGAATTGCAGTTGGAGAGGATGAGGATTTGCAGGAAATGAGATCCTAAAATCTCTCATTCAGTTGCAGCGAGTAGATAAAAGACTGGTTTGAATTTTTAAAGCAACATAGGCTTGCAGAAAACTGAGATAAGTGTGGAATATTCGTGGGAGATCAAACATTCAAACACACAGACATTCAGGCTTCAATTCCAGCTTTCAGAAGATCAATCATTCCAGTATCCTGAAGAACACATCCACGCCTTCACAAGCTTATTCTTCTGCTGTGTTCTTCTTCTGTTTTGTAATCTGCTTATCTTTCTTATATCTAAAACCTAATTAAACCTAGGGCTTGGTTGTTCAAGTGAACAACAAGAGGTTCTTGTTAGCTCAAAAGTTAGTAGCTAATACTAGATAGGTTTGGAACCACAAGTTGTATAGGTGTAAGGGAAATCACATAGGCTTGAAGACCTAGGGCAGTTTCTGTGTGAGTAATAAGAAGTGTTTGCCCAATCCTGGTGGGATTAGATCCCTCAGGCAGAGATTGGGTCCATTGGGACCGAACTCTGTAAATTACCTAGTGTTCTTTACTTTACAGTTTTGTTATTTTCTGTTGCACACAACTCAAATCAAACTAGGGTTTATAAACTGTTCAGAACTGATTAAAGTTCAAGGCCTTGAAGCTTTCTATTTTCCTGTGAAAGTTCCTGACGGTTTTCTAAAATCTCAAGGCCTTGAGATTTGAGTTTCTCACATAGTTAATCCGTTAAAATATGAGTTTAGCAAAAAGTTTACATACTCTATTCAACCCCCCCCCCCTTCTAGAGTATTTTGGTCCTGTATTTAGTCTACATTACACACTTTCAATTGGTATCTGATAACACTCTTTTAGGAGCTATTAATATACTTCCATATTACTTGTATTAGGCTTACTTAACATGATTTATATGTTATATTTGCACAAATATGTGAATTTGACGATTTATAAGCCTAAGAGTCAAAAGTTGTGTTTCTAGCTTATTTGACCATGAATTCTATCATATTTGCGATGATAATTGCACGGGTAGTATTTTGTTGTGTTTCTCAGGTAAAATAGGTGCAATGGAGCTTAATAGAGGCTTGGATACACTTTGTATGGAGCTAGATGAAGAGGAGAAAAGAAGACGCAAAGACGAAGAAAAGTTGAAAAAGTCACTCCTGACCAGCCTGTACTATTTTCGATGCTCAGGAAAATCTATACATAATTTGGGAGAAAGGCCTGCGCCATTTGAAAGTAGATATCCAGAGCTTTCCAACGATATATGGTAGGCCCGAATACGAGTCCGGATGAGGGAGATACAGTCCGCGCAAAATCAGCTTACAATTCTGTCCGGGAATTACAAACTGGAGGGGCTGAAGTGCAAATTCGGCCAAAGTTCATTAAAAAACGTGCCCAGGCCTTATGAAACGTCTTCTCAGCCCTAGAACACAAAAAGGACGCTGCTGGAGGAAGGGAGGAGACAGCTCCCAAGCCATTGGAGAGCTCGGATTCCCGCCGGATCAAGGATTCATCGTTTGATCTCTCTATCTCTCTTGTTTTTGATGAATACTTGGAAATTCTTCGTTGTATTCCCAACTATGAGTAGCTAAACTTTCTATTCGGGATATCTCATAGGTAGCTAGGGTTTGAACACCATGTTGGTGATTTATGGATCTTTTTCATGCTTTTAGCTTAATTGAATGTGTTTTTCTTAGCTATGCTTGATTTATGTACTTAATTCTATCGTTTCTATTGTTTGATCTCTCAATAGGATGATTATAGGTATAGGATGTTAGAGGAATCAACATTCGCTACCCGGAAACTTGAATCAAGCACTAGCCGTATCTAGGGTTGAGGAATCTTGCTAGTTAGCTAGAACTAAGAGTAGACCACAACAACATAATGCTTATTTGAACTTGAGTAGGCTAGAGGAATCAGGTACAAGAGTTTGAATATAGGCTTTGGTTGAGGAATCTTCAAAGCATAGGTGCTCGTTTGGCTAAGTAAAAGACGTTCGTGTTACTTGAACATAAATCATAAGTGGTGTGAGATCCCTAGTGAACCCGAAGAGATATCCTGATACTAGTCCCTCGTATTAATCTCACTTTTAATAATCAGTTTGTTATTTAAATTATTAGTTTAGTAAAACAATCCAATTGCTTTCCCACACGAAGTTAGTCATCCTAATTAATTCACGACAAGTCCTTTGGGTTCGACAAACCCGGATTACCGGATATTACTACACGCGACAGCCGTACACTTGTGGTTGGATCGTGTCAGTATCAGAGCTTGGGTCACTAATATAGATCTAACAATCTTGCGACTATGAGTAATGTAGGAGATGGGGGATTCTCACAAGGAAGGGAAGCAAACAGACCTCCATTGTTCTGTGGTGATAACTTCATGCACTGGAAGGCATTGATGAAGATGTTCATCATAGATCAAGACATGGAACTGTGGTCAATAGTTCAAAATGGTCCTCCTGGGTACTACACTACCATAGATGGAGTTAGATGCATTAAGTCTGAGGAAAATCTCTCAGCTACTGAACTGGAAAAGGTATTAAAAAATTACAAGGCTATGAATCCGTTATACTCTGCTCTTAATGCAGATGAGTTCAACAGAGTGTCAAATTGCAAAAGTGCCAAAGAAGTATGGGAAAAAATGGTTGTGACATATGAAGGGACAAGCCAGGTTAAACAGACCAAAATCAACATACTTCTGAGTCAATATGAGTTGTTCAAGATGAACTCAGATGAGACCATCAAGGATATGTTCAAAAGATTCACTGATGTGGTGAATAATCAGGATTCATTGGCAAAGAAGTTTTCAAATGAAGAAAAAGTCAGGAAAATTCTAAGAAGCTTGCCAAAAGCCAAGTGGGAGCCAAAGATAGCAGCCATTGAGGAAGCTCAGGTTTTAAGTCTTCTTCAGCTAGATGATCTACAAGGAAATCTGCTCACTCATGAAATATCTATGAAGGATGTAGAAGGTGATCTGAGTGAAAACATCAAGAACTTGGCACTCAAGGCTAAAGACAATGAAAAATCTCAAAGCCTTGAGACTGAAGATGATCATGGTGATGAAGAGGCTTTAGCATTGATCCCAAGGCCCTGGCCAGGATTCTCAAGAAGAAAAGAAACTCTGGTAACAGGGACTACAACAGAGAGAGATCAATACCTTCAAGCAGCAAGGACTACAAAGGTAAGTCTTCATCACAGTTACATAAAACTAAAGTAATGAATTGTTTTGAGTGTGGTGATGCAGATCATTTAGTAAGGGATTTTCCACAAAATAAGAAGAACAGGAACTTTCAAAAGAAAAACAGTGACAACAGAAGGAATAAAGCCATGATGGCCTCTTGGAGTGACTCTCATTCTTCAAGAGACTCAGACACAGAAGAAGATCAAGAAAATTTGTGCTTCATGGCCAAACATGATGAAGAAAAGTCATCAGACATACATATTGAGGAAATGGTAAAAAATCTTCTTGCTAGTCTTTCTGATGTACTTCCTGAAATTCTCAAGGGTATGTTTTTAAATGAGGAAAGTTATAGAAATGAGATTTCTTCTTTAAAGATTAAGATTCATGAGCAGGTAAAAGAAAACCTGGACCTAGTTTTTACCAACAAAATTGTTGAAGTTTCTAAGAAAAAAATTGAAAAGGACTTCAAGGCCTTGGACAGCAGGTCCAAAGCCTTGAAGGCACATATAAAAGAGATTGTTGATCAAAACACTCTTTTGACTGAAAGATATGCTGATCTAAAGACACATTCTGAGGATTTAGAACAACAAATCTGTTCTTTGACTGAGAAACTTCAAGAGTCTAAAAAGGTCCTAGCCAGTTTTACAGGCTCAGAACATAATCTAAATCTCATTCTTGGAGGAAGTCTGAAATCAATGCATAAAAGTGGGATTGGCTATAATCCAAATTTTCCAAAGAAAAGTCAAACTACTTTTGTCAAATCTGGTAGCAGACATTCTCCAAAGTGTCATTACTGTGGAAAAATTGGTCATATCAGATTAACTTGTCCATTTAGAAGATCAGAACCTCACATTATGAGGAATACTTATCCTTATCAGCTTAAGGGACAGGTTAGGCAGATTTGGGTTCCAAAATTAGACCACCAAACATGGCTGATTCTGAGTATGACTCAAAGTTCTGCACTTGGTCTAACAGCCTGTTGAGGCAATGATTTACTTTTGCAGGATGTCACCAAGGCCTTGAAAGATCAGAAATGGATATTAGATAGTGGCTTTTCCAGACATAAGAGTGGAAAGAAATCTCTCTTTACTGAGCTTACAGAAAAATCTGGAGGAACAATCACACTTGGTGACAAAGCAAAATGCAATATTATTGGTATAGGTAGTATTGGTAATGGTTCTACCAACTCTATCTCTGATGTTTATCTTGTGGATGGACTTAAATATAATCTGCTTAGTATCTCTCAATTATGTGATAAAGTTTATAAAGCTATATTTGACAAGGATAAGGTGTGGTGCAAGATGAGAAACCTGGAGATTGCATACTCACTGCTCCTAGATCATATAATCTATATGCTATGAGTACTAACAGTGTTGCAGGTGACAAGTTAAAATGCCTCAAGGCCTTGAAGGAAGATTCAAAGCTATGGCATAGAAATCTTGGGCATATTAGCATACACACCATGAATAAACTCATCTCAAAGGATTTGGTAAGAGGATTACCATCACAAAAAAATTCAGATGATGAGTTTTGCAAGGCATGTGTACAAGGTTAACAAGCCAGAAGCTCATTCAAGCCAAAGAACTTTGTAAGTATTTCTAGACCCTTAGAAATGTTGCATATGGACTTGTGTGGTCCTATGAGAGTTCAGAACCTAAAAGGTAAGAGGTATATGCTTGTTATAGTAGATGATTATTCTAGATTTACTTGGGTGATGTTCATTAGAGACAAAACTGAAGCCTTATCTGAGTTTTCTAGATTCTGAAAAGAGCTTCAAACTTTGAAAAATTTACCTGTTGCATCCATTAGAAGTGATCCTGGTAGGGAGTTTGATCAACTTGACTTTGATGTATTTTGTGCAAAGCATGGCATATCACACAAATTTCTGCACCTTGAACTCCACAGCAAAATAGATAGTTAAAAGGAAAAATAGGACACTTGAGGATATGTCTAGAACCATGCTACTTGAAAGTTATTTGCCAAAGTTCTTGTGGGCAGAAGCTGTTAATACTGCAAATTATGTGCCAAATAGATGCTTGATTAGACCTATTTTGAAAAAGACTCCTTATGAACTGTTTAAGGGTAGGAAGCCTAGTGTTTCTTATTTCAAACATTTTGGTTGTATCTGTTTTGTGCATAATAATGGTAGAGACAATCTTGGTAAATTTGATGCTAGGAGTGATGAAGGTGTATTTCTTGGATATTCTCAAACTATCAAAGCTTATAGAATTTACAAAAGAAAAACCAAGATTGTGGAAGAGAGTATTCATGTGTTTTCTTATTAAAGTACTAAGGATTCTCTGAGTGAAAGTTTTGCAGATCTAAATTTGAACAAGCATGAGTCAGATGATGATGTTGTGAAAGAGGACAAAGGAAAAACTAATGTGCAGAATCAATCAGCAAAATCTCAAGGCCTTGAACCCCCTGCAGAGCCAAAATCTCAAAGCCTTGAGACAGAAACTGAAACTTTCTATGATTCTCCCTCTACTGTTTCAAGAACTCAAAGCCTTGAAGGAACATATTCCTGGATACCAAGGAAGAATTTTAAGTATCTTGCAGATCATCCATCTGACAATATCATATATGATCCATCAACTGGAACTCAGACAAGAGGACAGTTGAAGAACTCGTGTGCTTTTGGTGCCTTTGTATCATTGATTGAGCCTAAAAATACCAAGGAAGTACTAGAAGATGGAGACTGGATCATTGCAATGCAGAGTGAGCTGAATGAATTTGAAAGTAACAAGGTATGGAATATGGTTCGCAAACCAAAAGAGAAATCAGTTATAGGAACCAGATCGGTGTTCAGAAATAAGCTTGATGAGAATGGAAAAGTGGTAAGGAACAAAGCCAGACTTGTGGCACAGGGATATAATCAGGAAGAAGGTATATACTATGAGGAGACTTTTTCTCCTGTTTCCAGGTTAGAAGCTATTAGAATACTTCTTGCATTTGCATCTCACAATCATATAAAGCTTTATCAAATGGATGTCAAATGTGCTTTTTTGAATGGTTATTTACAAGAAGATGTTTTTGTAGCACAACCTCCTGGTTTTGAAGATGAAAACTTTCCTGATCATGTTTACAAACTAGACAAAGATTTTTATTGGTTAAAACAAGCTCCAAGGGCTTGGTATGATAGACTTTCAAAAAATTTACTTGACAACAATTTCAAGAGAGGTCTAGATGATAAAAATATTTTTATTAAATATCATGAAAATGATTTGTTAGTAGTTCAGATCTATGTGGATGATATTTGTTTGGTTCTAGTAATGATGCTCTTTCAAAAGAGTTCTCTAGTCTGATGTGCAGGGAGTTTGAGATGAGCTTAATGGGAGAACTGGATTTCTTTCTTGGACTTCATATTTTACAAATGAAGAAATGAATATTTTTACATCAAGGAGAGTATACCAAGGACTTATTGAACAAGTACAATATGTCACAGTCCAAGGTGCTTATAACTCCTATGAGTTCATCACTCTCATTAGACAAGTATTCAAATGGTAAGAGTGTGAATCAAAAGGAATATAGAGGTATGATTGGATCTCTTTTGTATTTAACTGCTAGTAGACCTGATATTATGTTCAGTGTTTGTATGTGTGCTAGATTTCAAGAAGATCCTAAGGAAAGTCATTTAACTGTTGTCAAAAGAATTGTTAGATATTTGAATGGAACAAGAGACTTGGGCCTTTGGTATCCAAGGAGATCTAATTTTATGTTGAGTGGCTATTCAGATGCAGATTTTGTAGGATATAAAATAGAGAGGAAGAGTACTTCTGGATGTTGCCATTTTCTTGGATCTTCACTGATTAGTTGGCATTCTAAGAAGCAAAATTCTGTAGCATTATCAACTGCAGAAGCTGATACATTGCAGTTGGAATTTGTTGTTCACAAGTGTTATGGATTGCACAGCAACTTAGATATCTTGGCTATAATTCAGAAATGTGCCTATTCATTGTGACAACACAAGTCCTATTTCAATCTCTAAGAATCCATTCCAGCACTCAAGAACCAAGCACATAGATGTGAGACATCACTTCCTTAGAGATCATGCAGAACAAGGTGATGTTGTTCTATCTTTTATTTCTACTTCAATGCAGATTGCTGATATTTTCACTAAACCACTACCAGATGATAGGTTTTCATCCCTAAGGCTTGAATTGGGTATGCTAAACAAGGATGCATTGGTTTAGGGGGAGTATTGGTACTTACTTGTGTTTATGCTTTCCAAAGCCTTGAAAGTATAGCTCAAAGCTTTGAAGTTTCTAAACTGCAGAAAATCTCAAGGCCTTGAGATTGTTCTCCAGGTCTTGAAACATCTGTAATTTAATTTTTTTTTTAAAATGGATCATCAAATATTATACCTTATCTCTATATATAACTGTATAATATTTGAATTACTCAGTGAATTTTCTAAAATATCCAAAAATATTTTCAAAGATTCTTTTTGCATGTTGATTTCAGTAGAGTCCTTTTATGACTCATCTTTTCAACCTACTTAAGCTGAAAGTCAGGGCTTATTCTTCTTCATTCTTTTTCAATTCTCTACGTCTCTGTACTCTCTCTCTATTTCTCTCAAATCTCATTCTCTTCTCAAAACCCTAAACCCACAATGGCGCGCAAATCAGCCAGGATTCAACAACAGGGAAAGCCTTCTGACAGATCCAAGAAGAGGGCAAACAAGAAGGAGAAAATTGTGATCTCTGATTCGGATTCAGATAATATTCAAAGTTTGCATGAGGACACTCCTCCTGCAAAGAAGATCCGAACAATCAAGTATTGATCCACAGAAGGAGACAGAGACTCAGGGTGGTGATCAACCTAGGTCAGACAAGAAGAAAGGGGGAGAGAAGAAAAAGGCTGGTGAAGAAGAAAAGGGAAAATATGCTCAAGAAAGCAAGATGAAGTCAACTGAAGTAGAACAAGAGAAGAGCAAACCCAATGAGAAGAAAACTAGGGTTAAGCAAGTTGCTGCTGCAACCAAAGAGCGTTATCAAGGTAAAAATGCACTTCCTTCAGATTGGTTTGTTTGTTCTGAAGTTAGGACTGTGTGGATGCAAGGACATGCTTCTTCTAAGGTTGATTTTTGTAGTATGACTTCTGAAGAATTATTGGATAAACTGGATATTGATTGTATGAGGAAGTTAAGGGATTTTGCAGTTTGGAAGGTGTTAGATCCTAGTTCAAAAGCTTATCCTAGGTTAACTAGGTTATTTTATCTGAATCTGGTTCAAGAAGGAGATGATAAATTGGTGTTAACTTCTAAGGTGGCTGGGATAAACTTGAGGCTAGATCATAGGACTTTTGCCAAAGTCTTGGGCATTCCTAGGAAGTATAATGTTGGTAATTATCCTGATAGGAAGGAGTGTCTGGAAAAGGAAAAAGCAATGTTTTTCATTGATGGTGTTCCCTCTGTTCCAAAATAGTTGACACACTCTGTGCTCAACTGTGAAGCTAAGATTTTGTTTACAATTCTGATGAGGAGTGTTGTTTCTAGGGAAAACTCAAGGGAGTTGGTTACTGATAAAGTTCTCATTCTGATGTACCTGATATGTCAAGGGTTTGAGATAGACTTGCCAACAGTGGTTATGGAGCATATGATCTACTGTGCTACTAGAACTAGAAACTATCCTCTTCCCTATGCCAACCTATTACGTATTTTATTTGAGAATTTTGAGGTACATGTGAAAGGAGAGGAAAAGATTACTGGAGGTTTTGGGTTGATTGATGAAACTGCCTTACAGAGTATTGGAGTAGTTCAGACTGGGAAAGGTCATTGGAAGTTCTATTCAGAGTTGTCAAAAGCTGAGCTTGAGGAGAAGGAGTTTGTTAAACCAAAGGGGGCTACATCAGCAAAAGGACAAACAAATGAGGATTACTCTTTGTTGGTTGAGAAAATTGAAGATCAGGTTGAGATTGAAGATCTCAGACAAAGGTTATTTGATCTGTCTTCTGAGTTTAACCAGTTCAAGGGTTTGATGAATGTGATGAATGGAAAACTCGATGTTGTCATCAAAGGTTTGAACTTGGAGAAGATCCCTTCTGCTACAAGTCATGACATCAGTGTTGACTTAGATGAAAGGCTAGGTTATTTCTTGAAGAAGAAATAGAAGCCAATTCCAGTGGTGCTCACTTCAAAGGATCTATCTGAGCGAACTGATGAAGAAGAAGCTAGTGAGGACACAGGTGTTAATGCAGTTACATAAGGTGATTCAGTGCAGGTAAAGAACAAGAAGGTGGATGAGATCATTGAGGAAGTTGTTGCAGAAGTGGAAGCTGAACAAGATGAAAATCAGTCTTCTGAAGATGCTGAAAGTGATGAAGAAGTTGGAGAAGGCTCAGAGAAAGGCCAGACTGTTGGAATAGATGTCCTAGAGGCAATCTAGTTTAGTATGAATTTATTTGTGGCTAGAAAATTCATTTTATTATTTATTGGATATTTAATATAATGAAGTCCTTAGATTTACAATTGTGCTGTTTATCTTAAATATCCCTAGTCAAGTATAATGATTAATGGGAAAATCATCTATAGACTAGTATGGGGTTGGATTGATATGGAGATATCATGATCCAACACATAGGTGTGCATTAAGGGTAATGGCGCACTGGATTGACCCATCTCCGAGAAGGCTACATACACATTATGATAAGTCACAAGTGCTTCTCGTGGTGCAAATGGTATTGTCATCCTTAGAATTGAAGTCGCTAGATATTCTAGTTGTGGATTATTGTGATTTTGGTAGCGTTAAACGCTACACCGTAACTGGGTAGTTATAAAGGCGTGTACCGGATACAATAATAAGCAAGCTTAGAGATCGTAGTGGACGTGGATAGAATTTTTCCCTCCCACATAACATGAGCAAATATCCTAAGCCACTCGAGGGATAGTGCTTATAGAATGTCTGGCCAGACTCAAATAAATCAATATGGGATATTGATGTTATTTGCACGAATAAGGCTATTCCCATGGATCGAGAAACTATGTATTGGATATACGAGTGTGACTTGTATGTCTCGTGTCCAATCCGGATATAGAGACAAAGGGATGAGACAATTACTTGTACAAGGTTTGTCAAGATGACTATTCTATTAGTTGGCTAGAATGGATATTTTGCTAGAAACCGCTCAATATTAGCAAATTGTTGCTACCAACTAGATAGAACCTATGGGGTCACACGCTATATAGAGTTGAACTAGATTTGGGAATTAATTAATATGATTAATTAATTATAAGGATCACTTTGCAATACCTTGCAAACTTAGTAGGGACTAATTTGCAAGGAAGGGACTAAATTGAATTCTAGTAGGACTAGAATAGGTCCTTAGGTAGTTGGCAAGGATTTGTTGGACTATATAAAGGACACTCCTTCCTTCCTTCCCACACTTATGACCTTATTGATCATAACTTGAGTGGGAGAGAACAAAAAGGAGAGAGCAAGCAAGCAAAGAGGAGCCGCCGCCCCCCTTGCTCGCCGCCCGTCCCGTCGGCCACAAGGAGGCCGAAACCTCCTTGTTTCGTCTCGTTTTGCGTGATTCTTCTTCCTCTTCCTCTTTCCGGGCTAGCACCAAGGATTGGAAGATCTAGTATTCAACTCTAGGGGTGGATCAACTATAGAGAACGTGACACAATTCGCGTTTGAAGTCATCAAAGGAGAACCCTAAGGTGTGTTATTGATTTCATCCTTTACCATCGTTATGTCTCTTGACTTGTGATCCTTGGAGGCTTTTGCATGGTTTAATTGTTTGTGTTTCCGTTGCGCATCCATGAATCAAAACCCTAAGTGGTATCAGAGCCACAGGTCGTAGCGCATAATCGTAGTTTATGTGTTACGTTTTGATAGTTTTACACCTTAAATTGTTGTTTATCGCGTAAAACAAGACAAATCAAGCATATGATGCAATTTGTCAATAATCTATCATAACAAGACCTAGTTTTTGCATTGGATGCATGAATTAGTGAGTTTGAGAAATTTTAGGATCTTAGATCTAGGGTTTGGGCATCCTTGGGGAAGAATGAGTTCTTCCCATACAAGGAAACAACCAAACTTGGGCACCAAGCAAGGGAATTGTTTTGGAAACAACTCCCAAAGGAGGTTCGGCCCCCCCTAGGGACCTCCCCTCCTTGCTTGCCGCCCAAGCAAGGCTCGGCCTAGGGGCCGGGGCAGCCCTAGCCCGCGGCCTAGCCGCATGGGCTAGGGGCCGGCCGGCCCAAGGCCTTTGCGGTTCTCTTTTTGGGCCCGGGCAATTAGATTGTTGGGCCCCATGGACCGTTTTAACCCTAGAATATCCTAAAATCAATTAAAATTGACCAAGCGCGTTAAATTGGATTTTAACTGTTTATGTGCAAATCGCATGGTGATTGGATATGGCCTTAGGATGTGGTTTGTTGTGAATGTTTAATTTTTGTCGTTTGGTTTACGGCCTGCGAGCTGATCAATTAATTTTAATAATTAATTAGGGTTTTATGGCCTGCGAGCCATTTTTTTCTCAACTTGTGAGATTTATTTTATTTAGTATAGTTGTTAGCTAGTGCCAGATAGAGTAGATTGTTAGCCACGATTGAAGAAAAGAAGCCCAAAGCCAAAAGGAGCCACAAAAGATGGAGCATGGAGCATGGAGCATTCCACATGACTATGGAGGATGGACCGAAAGATCAAGACGTATGGAGATGTGTTTTCTTTTAGGGTTCATAGATAATTCCATTGGCTTGGAATTATCTTAGTCTAGAAAAGGCCATATTCACATCACGTTTATTTTTGTTTTATGGTTTTTTATTTTATTTTCTTATTACTTTGTGGTTGGTGTATGGATGATGCATGCTATTAGGATAATAAGATAAATAGACAACCCGGATCTATTATTTGGAGTTGTGCCCAAACTCAAATAGATAGATTAGTTGATATTGATCAACAAAACAATTCAAATTGAATTTAAAATCCCTCAAAATTCAAATATTGTGTTCTTGCCTTCTCGTTATTTAAACACTCATTATCATCATGATTTATCAAGTTCGTGCGTGCCAAAGCATGGCGACTTGGTTCATAATGATGGAATGCGATGGCACAAGCTAGTAATGTGCAATTGTTTAAATAAGAGGTTCAACACAACTCGGATATTAATATGATTAAGAAACATGGAGGCAATCAATTGGGATTATCCATATGGATGGATAAATAAGGAGTTATTTGCCCAATTGAACCAAGAGTTGCATAAGGGATGCAATTGGAATTGTTCCTACCTAAAGTAGTCAAATTATGGGTGACTTGTCAAAGCAAGCTCATAAGGAGAGGAAACATGGATCTTGGCCCACTAGAAAATATAAGGATATTTTCCGCATTAATATCTTGAGGGTTATTAATCCGTAAAAAATTAGTGGGAGCTATATTTGATAAACTAACCATTATTGAATATAGTCAAAAATTCACAAATACTACAACTTGCGTATTTTCCTTTTTGTAGAATTCCAAATGGCAAACAACTCATCGAGTTCACAACATTCCCTACAATCTGTCCTTGAGAAGGACAAGCTCTCTGGAGCTAACTTCCTTGATTGGTACAGAAACTTGAGAATTGTTCTCAAGCAAGAGGAGAAACTGTACGCAATAGAGGAGCATGTTCCAGCAGGTCCAGAGAACCAAACACATGCAGCCCTAAAGGCGTATCAAAAGCGTGTTGATGACGCTAATGATGCGGCCTGCCTTATGTTATGCACCATGACTTCTGAGCTTCAGAAGCAACACAAAAACATGAATGTTGTCGATATGATCGAGCATCTGAAGCAGCTCTTCGAAGAGCAGGAAAGGGTTGAGAGGCATGAGGTCTCGAAGGTATTGTTCAAGTGTCATCTGGCAGTAGGGAACCCGGTGGGACCCCATGTACTACGAATGATCGGGTACTTGGAGAATCTCGGCAGATTGGGTTTCCCGGTCGGCCAAGAGTTGGCAACCGGTCTCGTGTTGCAATCGTTGCCCGAGAGTTATGGACAGCTCATCATGAACTATAACATGAACGAGATCGTGAAACCACTGCCATATTTGCTCAATATGTTGAGGACAGCTGAACAAAGCATCAACAAGGTTAAGGGCAAGACCATTATGATGGTGCAGAAATGAAAGGGCAAAAGGTTTGCCTCATCCTCCAAGGGCAAAGGCAAGTCTGTTGCCAAGTCCAAGGAACCTGCCCTTTTAGCCTGTTGGTGGCATTTCCAAAGGTGTGACTAAAGGTGAGTGTCACTACTGGAGTCAGCCTGGACACTGGAGGAGGAACTGCCCAAAATATCTGGAGGACAAGAGGCTTGGAATAGTGATTCCACCACCACCAGGTATTTTTGTTGTAGATGTCAATTTAACTGTCTCTACATCATGGGTATTAGATACTGGATGTGGATCTCACATTTGTCGAAATGTGCAGGATCTAAAGAGAAGTAGAAGATTGGCTAAAGGGGAGATAGATCTGCGCGTTGGGAATGGAGCAAAAGTTGATGCTTTAGCCATGGGCGTGTGCGAGCTATCTCTGCCTTCAGGATTTGTTTTAGAATTAAATAATTGCTATTTTGTGCCTGCTATGAGCAGAAACATTATTTCTATTTCTTGTTTGGACAAGGAAGGTTTTATTATTTCAATAAAGAACAATTTTTGTTCCTTTTATTTGAATAATATTTACTATTTTAGTGCGCAATTATTTAATGGACTATATGTCCTTGATCTAAGCACTCATGTCTACAACATTAATACCAAGTGGATTAAAATAAACGATTTAAATACTGCCTACATATTGGACTGTCGTTTAGGCCACATAAACGAGAAACGTGTATCTAGACTCCATAAGGATGGACTAATAGACTCATTTGATTTTGAATCATATGGGACATGTGAGGCTTGTTTATTGGGAAAAATGACAAAGTCCCCTTTCAATAAGAAAGGTGAGAGGACGAGTGAGCAATTGGCGCTCATACATACTGATGTGTGTGGGCCATTTGCCACGCCTGCCAGGGGTGGTTATGTCTACTTCATTACATTTACTGATGATTACAGTAGATATGGATTTGTGTACCTCATGAGGGCCAAATCTGAATCCTTTGAAGTGTTCAAAGAATTCAAGAATGAATTAGAAAAGCAACTTGGCAAAAGTATCAAGGCTCTACGATCGGATTGTGGAGGAGAATACTTGAGCCAAGAGTTTGACGACTATCTTAGAGAGTGTGGGATCGTGTCCCAACTCACTCCACCCGGAACGCCACAATGGAATGGCATATCTGAGAGGAGGAATCGAACCCTATTGGATATGGTTCAATCTATGATGTGTCAAACCGATCTTCCATTATCGTTTTGGGGCCACGCTCTATTAAGTGCAGCTTTCACCATTAACCGTGTTTCATCTAAATCAGTCATGAAGACACCACATGAGATGTGGAGTGGGAGGCGTCCCACACTGTCGTTCATAAGGATTTGGGGCTGCGATGTCTATGTAAAACGTTTACAATCAGACAAGCTAGGGCCAAAATCGGATAAGTGTAAGTTTGTGGGGTACCCTAAGGATACTAAGGGTTACTACTTATACAATCCAACCGAGAACAAAGTGTTTGTTGCTCGGACCGGCGTGTTTCTAGAAAGAGAGTTTGTCTAGAAAGAAGCAAGTGGGAGGACTGTAGAACTTGAAGAGATTCAAGAACCACAAATCACTGAACCGATTATGGAACATGAACAGGAACCACAAACAGTTGTGGAGCAGCCTATTCAGGTAACACAAGAGCTTCGTAGATCTAGTAGAGTGCGCCAGGAACCCGAGAGGTATGGACTTCTCGTGACTGATTCTGGTGACACGATGCTCATAGATGATGAGCCTACTACCTATGAAGAGGCCATGAAAGGCCCAGACTCTCAGAAGTGGCTAGAAGCCATGAGATCCGAGATGGAATCCATGTATACCAACAAAGTATGGACTTTGGTGGAACCACCCGAAGGGGCGCGGCCCATAGGGTGCAAGTGGGTCTTCAAGAAGAAGATCGACATGGATGGTAATGTGATTACCTATAAGGGCTGATTGGTGGCTAAAGGATTCAGACATATTCATGGTATTGACTATGATGAAACCTTTTCACCAGTCGCTATGACCAAATCCATCCGAATCTTACTTGCGATTGCAGCATACCATGACTATGAGATTTGGCAGATGGATGTCAAAACAGCATTCCTTTATGGGAATCTCCTCGAGGACGTGTATATGATACAGCCTGGGGGTTTTGAGGATCCAAAGCAAGCCAACAAAGTCTTTAAGCTGCAACGATCCATTTATGGATTGAAGCAAGCTTCTAGGAGCTGGAATCGACATTTTGATGAAGTAGTCAAAGATTTTGGCTTCATCAGAAACAAAGATGAGTCTCGTGTCTACAAGAAGGTTAGTGGGAGCTCTGTAGCTTTTCTGGTCTTGTATGTGGATGACATACTACTCATTGGAAACAACGTTCCCATGCTGCAATCTGTTACAGATTGGCTAGGGAAGTGTTTCTCAATGAAGGTCTTTTGGGAAGCAGCCTATATACTCGGTATAAAGATCTATAGAGATAGATCTAAGAGACTGCTAGGCCTAAGTCAAAGTACATATATTGACAAGGTGTTGAAACAATTCAACATGCAAGATTCCAAGAAGGGATTGTTGCCCATGTCGCATGGAATCACTCTTTTGAAGAATGGTTTTCCTTCCAATGAGATTGAGAAGGAACGCATGAGTAGAATTCCCTATGCCTCGGCCATAGGATCTATCATGTACTCCATGTTATGTACTAGACCAGATGTGTCATATGCCTTGAGTATGACAAGCATATACCAATCCAATCCCAGTGAGAGTCACTGGATTGCAGTCAAGAACATTCTAAAGTACTTGAGAAGAACTAAGGATGCTTTCTTGATGTTTAGCGGTGAGGAAGAGTTGCGTGTAAGGGGTTACACTGATGCAAGCTTCCAAACCGACAGAGATGACTTTAGATCACAGTCGGGATATGTGTTTTGCCTGAATGGAGCAGCGGTGAGCTGGAAGATTTCCAAGCAAGAGACGGTGGCTGATTCTACAACAGAGGCTGAGTACATTGCTGCAAATGGCGCAGCAAAGGAAGCTGTTTGGAATCAGAAAGTTTATTTCTGAACTTGGTGTGGTTCCTAGCATTGCGGATCCAGTTGAGTTGTACTGTGACAACACTAGGGCGATCACGGAATCGAAGGAACCCAGGTCACACCAGATTTCCAAACACGTGCTCAGGAAGTTCCATCTGATTCGAGATATTATCGATAGAGGAGACGTTCGGATATGCAAGATTCCTACAGATGAGAATCTTTCAGACCCGCTTACAAAGTCGCTTGCCCATTGGAAGCATGAAGGACACACTAAGAGTACCGGCATACGAGATGCGCCAGATTGGCTCTAGTGCAAGTGGGAGACTGTTGAAATAGATGCCCTAGACGCAATCTAGTTTAGTATGAATTTATTTGTGGCTAGAAAATTCATTTTATTATTTATTAGATATTTAATATAATGAAGTCCTTAGATTTACAATTGTGTTGTTTATCTTAAATATCCCTAGTCCAGTATAATGATTAATGGGACAATCATCTATAGACTAGTATGGGGTTGGATTGATATGGAGATATCATGATCCAACACATAGGTGTGCATTAGGGGTAATGACGCACTGGATTGACCCATCTCCAAGAAGGCTACATACAAGTTATGTTGAGTCACAAATGCTTCTCGTGGTGCAATGGTATTGTCATCCTTAGACTTAAAGTCGCTAGATATTCTAGTTGTGGATTATTGTGATTTTGGTAGCGTTAAACGCTACACCGTAACAGGGTAGTTATAAAGGCGTGTACCGGATACAATAATAAGCAAGCTTAGAGATCGTAGTGGACGTAGATAGAATTTGTCCCTCCCACATAACGGGAGCAAATATCCTAGGCCACTCGAGGGATAGTGCTTAAAGAATGTCTGGCCAGACTCAAATAAATCAATATGGGATATTGATGTTATTTGCACGAATAAGGCTATTCCCATGGATCGAGAAACTATGGATTGGATTTACGAGTGTGACTTGTATGTCTCGTGTCCAATCCGGATATAGAGACAAAGGGATGAGACAATTACTTGTACAAGGTTTGTCAAGATGACTATTCTATTAGTTGACTAGAATGGATGTTTTGCTAGGAACCGCTCCATATTAGCTAATTGTTGCTACCAACTAGATAGAACATATGGGGTCACACGCTATATAGAGTTCAACTAGATTTGGGAATTAATTAATATGATTAATTACTTATAAGGATCACTTTGCAATACCTTGCAAACTTAGTAGGGACTAATTTGCAAGGAAGGGACTAAATTGAATTCTAGTAGGACTAGAATAGGTCCTTTAGGTAGTTGGCAAGGATTTGTTGGAATATATAAAGGACACTCCTTCCTTCCTTCCCACACTTATGACCTTATTGATCATAACTTTATTGGTAGAAAACAAAAAGGAGAGAGCAAGCAAGCAAAGAGGAGCCGCCGCCCCCTTGCTCGCCGCCCGTCCCCGTCGGCCACAAGGAGGCCGAAACCTCCTTGTTTCGTCTCGTTTTGCGTGATTCTTCTTCCTCTTCCTCTTTCCGGGCTAGCACCAAGGATTGGAAGATCTAGTATTCAACTCTAGGCGTGGATCAACTATAGAGAACGTGACACGATTCGCGTTTGAAGTCATCAAAGGAGAACCCTAAGGTGTGTTATTGATTTCTTCCTTTACCATCGTTATGTCTCTTGACTTGTGATCCTTGGAGGGTTTTCCATGGTTTATGATGTTTTTTGTTTCCGTTGCGCATCCATGATTCAAAACCCTACACAGACATCAAAGAAGAAATGAAGATCTGAGAAGACCAAAGCCTTTATCCTTTCCTTCTATATTTTTCTTTTCATCTTTTCTGTTCTCAAGGCCTTGACTTTCTAGGAATAAATTTTTTTGTTTAAGTTTTCTTTTTAAGACTCTGAGTAATGATCCAACATTTCTTCACATTTATTTGATGAAAGTCAAAAAGGGGGAGAAGTTATGTGGTTTTTGTGGTTACTTCCAGTGCTTGAGTAATAATATTTAAATATTTTTGTTAATCAGTTGTGATCTGATATTATCTGTGTTAACAGAGAATAACTGATTATTTGTGTTAAGTTAGTTTGACTGGTATTATTGTTTATTGCTTCTGCAATATGTTGATATCTAATTCTTACAAGGAGTTTCAGGGATATTTACACAAGATTATGGGTTTTGTCTTTCATCAAGGGGGAGGTTGTTAACTCAAAGACCCTTAAGTGTGTTTTGAGAAGTAACTGTTTTGAGTGATGAAAGACAAAGACAAATTATTTTTGAGGCTCCAAGGCCTTGAGATATTGACCAGAGTTTCAAAGCCTTGGGAGTAGCTTTATTGTGCTGAATATTCTAACAATCTTGTGTTGCAGATTGGTTATCTGATAATTAAGATCAGAGATTTGCTGCAAATACTTATGTTTTATATTCTCTATATATCTAACACAGTTTCAGATATCCATATCAGAGAGAATCAAAGATTTATGGTCTTAACATTGGAATACTGTGAAGCATGTTCAGAGCTTCAAGGCCTTGAGATATGCCTTGAGCTGCTGACAGCTTTACATAATTAATTTGATTCTTTCTTGCAGTGTTTGGTCTTTATTATGGTGAGTTTTTAATGACTTCTAAGAGTCTTAAACTAGTTTATCATGATTTATATGTTTCAGAAGTTAATCAGATTATTATTTTATTCACTCATCCAGTTTTTATTCAGAAACTGGAAATCCAATTAGACTTAGTGCTTTCATATTTCTGGATTTTGTTGTTGTTATGTTTTGATGTTGTTGCAGGTTTGTTAAACGTGCAAATACAATCTCAACAAACTCCAACGGATATCTACTCAGAGCTGTTTGAATTGCAGTTGGAGAGGATGAGGATTTGCAGGAACTGAGATCCTAAAATCTCTCTTTCGGTTGCAGTGAGTAGATAAAAGACTGGTTTGAATTTTGAAAGCAACAGAGGCTTGCAGAAAACTGAGAGAAGTGTGGAATATTCGTGGGAGATCAAACATTCAAACACACAGACATTCTGGCTTCAATTCCAGCTTTCAGAAGATCAATCATTCCAGTTTCCTGAAGAACACATCCAGGACTTCACAAGCTTATTCTTCTACTGTGTTCTTCTTCTGTTTTGTAATCTGCTTATCTTTTGTATATCTAAAACCTCACTAAACCTAGTGGTTGGTAGTAGTTGATACTACCAAGTGAACAACAAGAGGTTCTTGTTAGCTCAGCAGTTAGTAGTTGATACTAGATAGGTTTGGAACCACAAGTTGTATAGGTGTAAGGGAAATCACTTAGGCTTGAAGATCTAGGGCTGTTTCTGTGTGAGTAATAAGAAGTGTTTGCCCAATCCTGGTGGGATTAGATCCCTCAGGATGAGATTAGGTCCATACTAGAAGTGTTTACTTTACAGTTTTGTAATTTTATGTTGCACACAATTCAAATCAAACTAGGGTTTATAAACTGTTCAGAACTGATTAAAGTTCAAGGCCTTGAAGCTTTCTGTTTGCCTATGAAAGTTTCTGACGATTTTCTAAAATCGTAAGGCCTTGAGATTTGAGTTTCTCACATAGTTAATCAGTTAAAATCTGAGTTTAGCAAAAAGTTTCCATACTCTATTCAACCCCCCCTTCTAGAGTATTTTGGTTCTGTATTTAGTCTACATTACACACTTTCAAAAAGCATTGTTCTAAGATAATCAGAGAGGGCTTCTGTTGGTTTTGAAATTACACAATTTACCATTACCTCAATGTTCTTTTCAAAACATTCATCATGCTTGGCCATAATGAATAGGTTGGCATGTTCTTCTTCAGATTCAGAGTCACTTGAAGTTTCAGAATCACTCCATGAGGCTATCATAGCTTTATTTCTTCTATCATGGTCTTTCTTCTGAAAGTTTTTGCTCTTTTTGTGTGAACAGTCTCTAATCAAGTGTCATGCATCACCACACTCAAATAAATTCATTACTTTAGGCTTATTACCATGTGAAGAAGATTTACCTTTGTAATATTTTCTACTTGAGGATCTCTGTCAGTCTCTCCTGAAGTCCTTGTTTCCAAAGTTCTTCTTCATTTTGAGAATTTTGGTCAAGGGTTTGGATATCAAAACAATAGGATCTTCATCGTCATCTTCTTCAGTTTCAAGGATTTGAGATGGCTCATTCTCCTTTGCCTTGAGAGCTAGATTCTTGACACCTTCTGGTAGTTCTCCATCAACTTCATTCATAGTTATTTCATGTTTTCCCAATGAATCAAGATTGTTAACAATATCAGTGAATCTTTTGAACATGTCTCTGATTGAATCATCTCCATTCATCTTGAATAGCTCATATTGCCTGAGATATATGTTGATCTTGGTTTTATTGACTTGGATGGTTCCTTCAAAAGTCACCACAAGCTTATCCCAGAGCTCCTTGGTAGTGTTGAAGCCTGAAATCCTATTGAACTCATCTGCACTCAAAGAACAATATAAGAGATTCATAGCTTTATAATTTTTTTGAAAACTGTTCTAACTCAGAAGCAGAAAGTGATTCTTCAGTTTTGGGAGTTCTAATCCCATTTTTCTCGGTCTAGAAAGTGTGAGGAACATTCTGTATGATACTCCAAAGTTCTATGTCTTGATCAATGATGAATATTTTCATCAAGGCTTTCCAATGGACAAAATTATCTCCACAGAAGAGAGGAGGTATGTTAGCAGCTCTTCCCTGAGAGAAACCACCATCACCTACAGTACTAATAATCACAAGATGGTTAAATCTATGCAGTGATACAAGCTCTGATACAAATTGAAGGGGTGTACAATAGGCAGAAATACAGGATTAATAGTCTAGAAGGGGGGTGAATAGAGTATGCCAACTTTTGCCAAACTTGCAAGAAGAGTGGTTTCAAAAAGAATTGTAATGAGTAAAGAGTATTTCAAGGCCTTGAAATGAGTTTCAAGCCCATGGAATGAAAACAGTCGAAGTATAAAAAGATAAGTCTATTTCAAGGCCTTGAAATGAGTTTGAAACCCTTGAAATGAAACTGTTTTGTTTGCTGCAAAAGAACTAAATAAGGAACTGAAAAGTAAATGCAAGAGACACAAGATATATAGAGTTCAGTCCACTTGGACCTACGTATCTACCTTATGGATCTTCTCCCAGTAGGATATTCAATTCAATTCTTTTTAATCAAAAGCTAAGACCTAGATCTCAAGCAAAGAGAGATGCCTTACTTTGTTACAGCTTGTGGTTCTCACGAACCTATCTAGTACATGCTCTAGATAACTGATTAACTGAGAATTATCTATTGTTCACCATGAACAATCCTCGAGAATGGTAACTGGAAGTATTATCAGAATGATATACAAATAAAGCTCAGAATAGAAGAACACTATAACTAAGTCTTCAGTGAGTATGCAATTTTCTTCAGATGCTTGGATTGAGAGAAATTGATCTGCTTCTTTGTTGCTTGTCAATCCCTGAATGTGTTTGAATGTATCTGTGAATTTCTCTGTGTTGTGTCTCCGAAATCCTTCATCAATTCACCTTTTAAAAACCCAGTTTGAATTGAAGATCTTCAAAATCTTCTCAACAAACTTTCCTGAAAACTAGCTTCGAATCTTGACTCTTCCGACGGCTTCCTCCAAGGATACTGATTTAATCTTGTTATAAGTATGTTGGGAAGCTCTTAAACACAGCAGATTTATCACAGAATCAAATCATCAAGCAGTTTCCTTTTCTGCAAAACAAAAGTTAGGAAACATATTCCTATAGAATAGGAAACACAATATCCCTGCAAAACTTTGTTCAAACAGATGAATTAGATACAGTTTAGAGTGTCAAAACACTTTGTATTTCTTCATTAAATAACAATGTTCAAGTACAGGGGTTTAGGAGTTGAATCAAGATCAGAAACTCCCCCTAAGTTCATGCAAATAAATAGCTAGTTTCAAAGCTTTGAAAGCTGTTTCAAGGCCTTAAAATAGACTAGCTATTTCAAGCCTTTGAAATTTATTTGAACTTACAAAGGCAAAAGAGACTCATCCTTAGAACTTGAAGACTCGGGCAAATCGTATTCATGCTCAAACTCTACAACTTTATTCTGGTCTATGCCAACTCCATTATCAGTAATTTTACCACTTCTCAGCACTGTCAACGCTTTAACTTGGCCATGGTTTACCTCATTCTTGGAGGCACCATTACGACCCCTGGGATTGTCTTGAGGTTGAGAAGGCAAGGTGGCCTCCTCCCTACGAATCAATGTGGACGCTAACTGTCCCAGCTGGGTCTCTTGCCTACTTATAGCATGAGTGTGACTATTGACAATTTGGCTGGTCTCATCTAACCTACTCAATGCTTTTAGAACTTTCTCCTCAAAATCATATGTATGCTTAGGTGACTCTAGAATGGGGTTTGTTATGTGCATATTGAGTGGAAGGATCATACTGGGCCCAGTTGAAAAACCAGACAGATATAACATACCACTCGCGTTACTACCTTGATGCATTTGATGTAGGGGAGCCTCTTGTCCGTGTTGTTTCCATGAGAAATTGAGATGATTCATCCAACCTGGATTGTAGGTATTCGAATTAGGGATATTGTTCTTACTATACCCTTGATCCGTGAACACTTTATCTATACCTGAGTACATTGAAGGACATTCATTAGTGACATGAGTATTGCTAGAACAAATTTCACAAATATCAAGTGAAGATGCAAAAGATGCGATTGAATTTACTGGAGAAGTTTTAGCTGCCAACATCTTATCAAATCTCTCTGTCAATGCGTCTATCTTCCCCTCTAAATGAGAATAATGAGCAACCTCATTATTATCTCTTTTTAGTACCATACTCCCATTTCTACCACCTTATCACAACACGTTGTTTAGAATTACGACTTAGTCTTTCAAAGAGTTCCCACGCTTCATTCTCATTCAATTGTAAAAACTGGCCCTTACATGCAGAGTCTACTACAGTTTGGTGTCGCTCTGAGAGCCCATCATAGAAACTATTACATAGTGCCAACTTCTGAATCTCATGGTGAGGGAAACTTTTAATTAGATTCTTGAATTTCTTCCAACTATCATGTAATTGTTCCCTATTTAATTGGCGGAAGCGGATGATTGCATGTCTAACTTGAGAGGTCTTGGCAATTGGGAAAATTTGTGCAACGGATTTATTTTTCATATCCTCCTAGGATGTGATACTTCCTGCAGGTAGCGAGGTAAACCACTCCTTCGCTTCGTCCCTCAAAGATAAGGAAAAGCTCGGAGGCACAAATTATCGTCACTCACTCCCCTCACCTTATATGTCATGAATACTTCTGCAACTCAGTCTATATGTGTATAGGGATTCTCATAGACAAGACCCCCAAATATGGGGAGCATGGCCAAGACTTGTGGCTTAATTTCGAAGTGAGTCTCACCTAGGTCAGGAAAAACAATCCTCTTGGGAGAAGTGTATGCAGAGGGGGTGAAGTGGTCAGCCATAGGTCGAATACCATTATTAGCCATGGTGATTATATGTGGTGTCCGGGAGTTTCTAAGTCTACGCAAAGTTCGCTCTAACTCAGGATCAACGGGAAGTAATGCAAGTTTCAGTGAACGGCGACCAAACATGAAAGAATGCAACACAATATGAAGAGCATGAGAGAAACAAGTATTAAAAAACAAAATATTCTATTTTTATTCTTTTTTTTAAACTAAAATTAAAACGAAGTCCTAAATTACTGAAGTAAAGATAACTAACTGGTATATATGCAATTGTGTTCAAATCCCCGGCAATGGAGCCAAAAAGGTGATCGTACTAATATACTGTGAATAAACGTGCAAAGTAACAAAATTTAATATTCTTCTATCACACGTTAATGTGACTCGAGAGTCGAACCCAAGGGATCGGGGAAATTGCAAATACACGAAGCTAGGTATTCTAAGACAATGCACAAGAGTAACAGAGATTGAGTTTGAAGTGTTTTTAATGACTAACTAAGGACTAATATGAACTATCTAATTACTTTCAAGAAAAAAGTCCAAGAAGAGTGAATGTAGATAGAATAGAGTTTAAGAAATATTAGATAACAGTGGGCTAGGGTATTGAATCCTGCTTAAGTATCTTGGGCTGATGTTCTGTTCAATAATTTCAATCCTGCTAGGTGGTAAACGCAATGCTCTATATCAACGACATAGATTAAATAATAGTTGTCAAATTAATCTATCATAGAGATCATAAAACATGTGCCATAAATTCACAAAGCTATTGATAAAATACTATGATTGAATACTTTATCTCGCGGGATGAAGTATCTAATCAAGAACCTTATCACTATATTAAGCTCATAAAATTCAGCATATACGATCCCAGAATATGATGCATCAACCACAAATCACACATAGTTCATCGCATGAAATTGTACATGGAATTGGATGGCACATTAAAATCAGTGTTTTGAAAAAATAAAATTGTAATTGCAATGCTAGGATTGAAATCTGAATCAAACATTCAACCCAATCACTCAAGCATTCATCAATACCCTAGACCCAATTGAGTTTAGTTAAAATACATGAAAACTGAAGCAAAAAACATAGCTAAATTGAGAAGATAAAGGTATAAGGTTTCTCATTGTTAGGTTGTTTTTCCCGTCAAATCTTAGTGCAAATCAAGAAGCCGGAGCAGCCCCTATGTTTCCCTTCTCTTCTCAGCCTCTGCCGCTGCTACTGGGCACATTTCTGTACTCAATCAGTCGCTGCCCAGGTCTACAAATAAGCGATGTCCAGGTCTGATCGTCTTCTGCAGAGAGTCCAGTTCAGATCGTCTTCTTCTCATCCCTTCTCCGCTGCCCCTTTTCTTTCTTTTTTTTCTTGTCCGTTCCTCCTCTTCTGTCTTTGATGTCTTCTAGGTTTTTTTCCCTTTCTTTTCCAGGACATAATTGGGCCTATTCCAGCTTTACACTTTGGTGTCTCTATTCTTCACTTCTCGATTCCGATCCAGTCTTGCGTTTAAGCGAAATTTCAACGCATCACTCCACATTATCCTGCCGCAAACAATGTCACCAAACATAAATTCCACATTACTCAAGTAAAGCACTGGTAAACAAGAATATTACCCTAGAGGACAATTTCATGAAATATGAGCATACAATCAGTTAATTCAAAATAAGTGAAAACATGCATCGTTTTCTGACTAATCATACCAACAATTACACCGAATTAGGCCTAAAATAGCTATCAAATAGATAGCTATCAGCTGTCAAAAATCTTCTCCATGATTTGTTCATCAGACAGTGATCCACCTGAAACAACGAGCACATTTGAACGTAGCTAGTGCATATAGGATTCTATCTGAAAACATCAAATATTTATCTTACCTTGCACTACATCATTATGGTGGATTCCATTAGAGAAATTTGAATTATCATCAGTGGGAGGAGGCTCATTCAGGTCGAACTCCATTGATGTTCTCTCATTACACTCATTTCTATAAGTAAGGGATGAATTCATTTGATAACTCCCAATTAGAAGTTATCTCTGAGCTGATATTGGAATATTTCAGGAAGATTAATCATAATTTTGACGTTTTAGCCAACAAAATCTCCTTATTATGCAAAAGAGAAATTTCAGCTTAATTGTGAAATTCATGCGTTTTCATGTAATTTGATGTTATTGGGCAAATGTAATCTCTTCGTATGGTTGTTCATGTTGTCTTGACAGGAACGGATGCTTAGCGTTTCATTAGAAGCGTGAAACGAACTTCGAAAATAAAGAAACGCACAAGCGCAGTGAAGATACGCAAAATTGGAGAAGCTAGAATGACAACTGTTCAATCTTTTAAATATATATGGAGTTATACAAGGAATTTGGGAGTGATACTGGTGTCAAATGAAAGTAGACTCCAAGAGATTTTCAACGATAGGTCATGGCGCCTAAACAGAGTCCAGATAAGAGAGATATGGCCTTGCAAAGTTGAATTAGTTTGCTGTATGCGTAGCTACACAAACAAGGCTGCGTAGCTACGGAGACATAGAGAAAAAAGTGATTTTTTGGCCACTCTTGAAGGAAAATGGCCATTGTGTGCGTAGCTATGCAAGTAACTACGCACACAGAAAAGAAAAAGTTCAGAAAATGGTTAAGGTAGGGACAGTTCAAGCCATTGTGTGCGTAGCTACGCATGTAATTACGCACATAGTGAGGAAGAAGAGAGAAAAGAATTTAAGGACAATGCCAGGAGACCCTGACTGTGTACCTATGAGCGTAGCTACGTACAGGAAAATTAGCTACGGAGACGAGGAGAAAAATTGCTGGAAACTGACGACTGAAGGATCTGTCTACGTACATATGTGCATAGCTACGCACAGGAAAATTAGCTACGCACACAGGGGGGGATATGAAGATTTGGAGCTGATCAGGCCACTGTCTGCCTAGCTATGTGCGTAGCTACACAGAACTGTGCGTAGCTACGCAGACAATGCATAATTTTAAGGCGGTTTCGATAGTTGCAGTTTGGTAAATTCCAGCAGTCATTCTGGAAGATTCTCATCACTATGAAAAGGAACGTCCAGAGATTGTTTTGTCACTAAGCAACACCCAAGGAGAAATCTAGGGATTCTAGGAGAGCACAAAAGCAGTTTGGAGCATCAAAGCAGTCCTGGGAATCGCCAGATTTTCGTCACATTTTTTATTCTCTTATATTCTCTATGTCAGTATTTGTTAGCTGAACTTTTTACCTAGGTTCTCCGTGAACCTAGGGTTTTGATTCGGTTTTTCTATATTTTATACATGGGTTCATGATCTTCGGATCTTAATGAAGTTTTACGTTTTACTTAAATTTCTATCTTTGATGTTGTTTTTCATGTATGAACGGAGTAGCTAACCAGGACTACTACAGGTCTGACCTCGTGCACGAGAGTGACCAGATTATGTTAGAAAGAAAAGGACAAATTTTATTCTCGTATCACATCAGGGATCGAGAGTCGAAGTGTGTTAGGAGTAGCCTGAGCGTATAGATCAACTGCAATAGGAATTGGGTGAGACCGAGAGGAGATCTCAGGACCTTAGCAGACTTGGAACGAGACTGTAGATCTAGGTGGGCCGAGAGGACCCGAAAATCTGCAGAATCTCGTGTATGAGACCGAGAGGAGATTACACAATTGATTACGTGGCATAAGTAGAACCAACTGCGTGCTTTCATACGAAATCTAGAAAACTGATAAACCCTAGGGGATCACGGAAACCTAGTTACCTGAAACCCTAGTTTTTACATCAAGGCCTTGTTACCATATACTATCTTTAACTCTGTTTTTACTTTCAGTAACTAGATTAGCTAATTCAACTCGAACAATTCCTCCTTTTACTTTTATGTTTTTTTACTCTTTGAACCTAGTATCGGATTATACAGTAACCGTATTCTCGTGGGATCGATAACTCGGATTTGAAATATCAGCCCTGTATTACTTGAACCGTGCACTTGCGGTAACACGTAAGAATTCGTGTCGTAGTCTTTGTGTGCACATTGTTTAAAATTAGACATTGTTTTCTATGTTGATGTGGAAGGTATGAACTGTTATGTGGTGGAATATGTATCCCAAACACAACACTGTAATCATACCTTGTTTTGAAGGAGAATGCACAATTTTGATTAAGTTCAAACTGAGACATCTTCAACAGCACAACCATGTCTCAATATTTATGTACACTATCTCAACGACCCAAGATGATGATTATCATCGTTGCAACTATAGTTCCGAATGAATAAATATTTATGAGGAGAATATAATTGCATGCAGAAATGCATTCACCTGGCCATATCTCATGTAATTAATAAACTAACCAATCATTTATAATAATAATAAAAAAAAAAAAAAAAACATGTTCGGTGAGGATATTTGTTTCTTACTTATGATGAGAAATATAAACCATATGGAAAGAAACTTCAGACAAATCACAATACCAGCTTGTTGAAAAAGAAGGCATTTGGATATAGGAAATGACATAGGTTACTCATCCACCGCACACTCATTAGTTTTAAATTTCATTGAATAACTCCAACAGTCTCAACCACCCAAAATGATTGTTAACATCTTTGGAAACAACATAAAATCTTTAATAGTTTGCGATTTTTAAGGCATACGAGCATAAAATACGGTCAAATTCAATTATAAACAAGAAAAAACATAGTTAACGTTATATGAGTATGGATAGAATCTTTGACTTACGGTATTGTTGTCAAGAACCACTAAACATACAAATTGAGTAATCATTTTAATACTGTTTTGTATAATTATGTCCTTCTCGTTTAGAATAAAAAATGAATATCATAATATGTATGTGTGATAGACTTTTGTCAGTCAACATCTTTATGAAGATGTTTTCAATTAACAAAATAAGAATTATTATACATTATGATGCAAGAATGAATCTTCCATACATATACTACAAGACATTGTAATGCAAGCATGAATCTTTTATACACATTGAACACCATCTATGATGTACGTATGATAACTTTGGGTCAATAACCATACGTATAAAGATGTATTCAACTAACACCCATATCACCACTTAAGAATGATTGTGCATTGTAATGTAAGCATGAACCTTCTATGCCTATACTACAACAAATTATAATGCAAGCATGGAAGTGGATACTATAATATGTTAGTGTGGTGGAATCTGGTCAAAGGATCATTCCCATAATATGCAACTGTGATAGTACCCTAGCCAAGTGGATACCATAACCACATATCAATTATAGCAATACTATAATATTTCTCAATATCAATGGATGATACAAGTGGATACAATCAATTCAAAGTGTGGTACCTTATGGTCAATGACCTTCCGTCTGAATTTATCATTAATTATAGTCATATGAATCATGTAAGTATGATTGTACACTATAAAAGTGAGGGTAACCGGTAATAGTGTGTAACATATTTTCCACCACAATATGTTATAATTTGGTTGAATTATAAACTTTATATGTTTCGTCACATCTGTACATTTAACGTATTAAATTATGTATCCAACATCTGCATATTGTATTCTATTTAAATATTATTGACAATTTTCCCATACAAAATAGTTAAAAATATATCTAGGATACATGTATTATCCTGCAATATTAATCTGGGAGTCAATTGTAACGAAAAAACAACATTGTTCACATAGTTTAAAGGTAGATAAATATTTTTTTCCACTAGATAAATGATATGGAAAAAGGTAACAGTTTAAAAATTTTGGAGAATCACGAAAATTTAGTACTTCAATACTTTATTCCCAGGTTGGAGAAGTTCGGTTTTGTACAAAATATGTTATGATACAAATTATTTAACTTGAACGCAATTTACTCATGCTAAGTACATATTTTACACGAACAAATGTCATAAAAAGTCAAATTCATACAATCCCAATGAAGCCAAATCTTAAACCCTAACCTAGTTACACGATCTGTTTTAAATTCAAGAAGTGAAATGTAATGACCTAAACTGTAAAACCATAATTGGATAAAACCTAAAGCACTTAAACCCTAAACCATAGGTGGATAAAAGTCTAAAGCACCCAAACTCAATTATTGCCTTAGATAGAAATACAAAGCATATGGATCGGGGTATATGTAATCTTCTTTATGATTTGTAACTTCATGGACAAAAAGCAACTGCCTCTAGTACGACTAATGAAGCCACCATTAATGGCAGTTGGGTTCCTCATTCAGCAATGATTTCAAATTTTAAAACTCTCTCCCTGTTATGAAACTTGTATTTAGGCTTAGGGTGAATATCCACCATAGTGGGTAGCCCATGTTTATGTATTAGAGCTAGGCCTATTAGCCCACCCTAATATCTATATAAAGGGGGTAGGGTTGGAGACTATTTTACACACATCAATAAGATCTCTCTTATTGTCTCTCCCAATTACTTTTCTCATTCTCAACACGTTATCAGCACGTTGCTCTTGAAGTATTAAAGATCCGGAAAGATCGAAGACCTAAAACAAAGAGGTACAATTTTTTTTTTCGTCTTCAATTGTTAAACAGAGAGGTCGTAGAAGGTTTACTACCTCGTGGTAGTCTAACTTATTACAAAGCCCCCATACACTTTTCTTTCTTTGGATCTGAGGGTAAAGAAAAGATAGAGGTTAATATATGTCACTCCGTTGAATTGAGGTTCCAAACTTTTCTCTTTGTTTTTTTTATAAACCCATCTAGGTACATGTAATTTAATAGTAGTCACGTATGGTCAAAACAAAGGAGAGTATCAAGTTTGCATTGAGCACTAAGTCACTGTGGTTTTCCTCACTATACTAATTCCACATACCACTACATTATTATTTATTGAAGGATCAACATATTTTCTTCGCCTTGTGTCCAATACCACTATTTGTTTTGATAGTACAGTATAATAAATCGAATGCCCTAATCTCAAGCAGTTAGGTTAACATCTGACACAAGCATGTGTTTGTTTACAGTACGTGTAAATCAGTATTTCGTTAATCGTTTCAATCTCAGCTACACATAAATAGTTAATTTATGTTTACTAATTAACCATGATCAGATTAGGACCTCCAGAAGAGGCCACCAAGTTATGTATTGATTTCATGTTTTCTTCACTTGTAATTGTGGATTACAAGAAAGCTTGGTCGTAACCTGAAGTTACGATACCTTTATGTTCTTATGACCTAAAGTCATAACGATAGTTACATCTCCTGAAGAGATGTCATATAATTCTTTTAACCTCCTGAAGAAGTTATGTTTTATTCTGTTATTTTATTTTTTTTCAATTTGACGTATTTTTTTAATCATTACGTAATGATGTGCTTGTAACCTGAAGTTACAACATAACTAAACAAGCGCATCGAGAAGATGCAGCTATTTTCATGGCTTGTAACCCGAAGTTACAAACAAGCGCATCCAGAAGATGCAGCTATTTCATGGCTTGTAACCTGAAGTTACGTATTGTTAGATCTCCAGAAGAGACGCTTTTACAATTCTAGCGATTTTTTTCCAACCTCCTGAAGAGGTTGCAATTTGTTTATTTTATTATATTTTAATGTTACAGAGTTCTTTTCTTTTATATATTTCTGTCATTTATTCATTATGGATCAAAAACACACCTCCTGAAGAGGTTTGTAATCGCCATGGATATTAAATCTGGCCATGTCCTATATACCCGAAGTTACATGATATCATAACTTGCAGTTATGAATCTTAGAACCCGCAGCTCTAATATATTTTAATTAGAAATCTCCTGAAAAGATAGCTAAAAATATTGAATAATGATCCACCCTCCTGAAGAGGATGAACTGCATTTACTGTTTAATTGTCCTTATTATTATTATTTTTTAATTAAAGTTACATTACTTGTCAAAATTGGTTAGTAACTAATTTTCTTTTTATATAACATTGTTGTAGATGACATTCATCATCAATCCTCAATTGGTCTCCGGTGTGGCCCCACCCCTTGAAGCGGGTGGAAGCGCATTCCCTGAAGTGAATGCTGCTGATTTACAAGTTCAGAATAATCCACGTGACCAGGCTTTCGGTCGTGGAAAAAACTAGAATAGGGGGAGAAAATATGGGAAAAGTAAATACAATGCACCCGAAGTTCCTATTGGAGTTCCCCCTACAAATATAAATATTTGTGGTCGATGTGGCACAAGTGGGCATTGGTCTCGTACCTGTCGTACACCAAGGCACTTAGTTGCCCTTTACATGGCATCTCAAAAGGACAGACCCGAGTTAAATCTCGTTGAATTTGAGGCACCAATCGCGGAGTTTAACGTGGACAATCTTTTTCCATTGAAACGGATTTTGACGTTACGATTGATGACACTATAACATTTAATAAGTCCATGAAATTTATTTGAAGTTTGATTTAGGATTCTTATGTCATCTATTTTAGACTTTTGAGTTGTGTTTTAATTATTGGAGTCTTTTTGGGCTATGAAATTTGAATAAGAGTCCTAGTTATGGAGCATAATTTTGAATTTATATTTACTTATAGATTGTCTTTTGAATTATAGATATCATGCTGATTGGCAAAGACACGTGTTTGGTGGATAGTGGAACCACACATACTATATTGCGCCATAAGGAGTATTTCTTGAATTTACTATTTCAAGCAAATGTACATACAATTTGTGGTATGTCTAGTCTAATTGAGGGCTCCGGAAGAGCATCAATTATTTTGCAGGGTGGAACAATACTCCATATAAAAGAGGCTTTATATTCTAGCAAATCCAGCAGAAATCTGCTAAGTTTTAAAGACATCCGTCTCAACGGATATCATATTGAAACTCTCGATGAGTATAATATGGAGTATATATGCATTATTTATAATACTTCATGCCAGAAGCATGTATTAGAAAAATTTCATGCTTTATCCTCTGGATTATATCACATTTTTATCCAAGCAGTTGAAATAAATGTCGTTATGAAACCAAGTGATCCAGAAAAATTTATGCTTTGGCATAATCGACTTGGTCACCCAGGCGCCACCATGATAAGGCGTATTATTGAGAATTCAATTGGACATCCCTTAAAGAACCAAAAGATTATTCTTTTACCAAATGAACATCTATGTAAGGCGTGCTCTCAAGGGAAACTCATAATACGACCTTCACCAATGAAAGTTGGTCTTGAATTTTCTAAGTTTTTAGAGAGGATTCAAGGAGATATATGTGGACCAATTCATCCACCTAGTGGTCCATTTTATTATTTTATGGTGTTAGTAGATGCATCTACTAGATGGTCACATGTGTGCTTACTGTCCACACGAAATGTTGCTTTTGCCCGTCTTTTGGGTATGATAATTAAGCTACGAGCACATTTCCATGATCATCCTATTAAGTTGATACGACTAAATAATGCTGGTGAATTCACATCACAGTATTTTGATGATTATTGCATGTCAGTTGGTATACATGTTGAGCACCCCATTCCCCATGTACACACTCAAAATGGTTTAGCTGAATCTTTTATAAAAAGAATTCAATTGATAGCTAAACCTTTGTTGATGAAAAAATTTTTGCCCATATCTGTTTGGGGACATGCTGTTTTACATGCTGCCGCTTTAATTCGCTTGCGTCCTACTTCTTATCTTAAGAACTCCCCTTTACAACTTGTACTTGGCCAACCACCAGATATTTCCCACCTACGTATTTTTGGGTGCACTGTGCCAGTTCCTATTTCGCCACCGCATCGTAGTAAGATGGGTTCCCAGCGGCGACTGGGTATTTATGTGGGATTTGAGTCCCCTTCCATTATTAGATATCTGGAACCCCTAACAGGGGATTTATTCCAAGCACGCTTTGCAGACTGTCATTTTTATGAGACGGTATTCCCGAAATTAGGGGGAGACAAGTCAGAGTCTGAAGCTCGACATGTAATTTCTTGGAATACTTCAACGATATCACACATGGATCCACGAACTAAAAAGTGTGAATTTGAAGTCCAAAGAACTCTTAAGCTACAAAGCATAGCAAATGAAATGCCTGATGCATTTTTGGATACAAGTAAAGTTGTAAAATCCGATATACCAGCTGTGAATGCTCCAGCACGGATAATAGTCCCAGTAAGACAAGATTCGAGCATAAAAGTGAATGAATCTAGAGCACGCCAGAAGCGTGGAAGACCTGTAGGCTCAAAAGATTTAGTTCCTAGAAAAAGGAAGATAAATCAAGCTACCGTATTAAATCTAAATGACTCTACAAAGATAAAAAATGATAAAACCAGTGTTGGTGATGAGTTCCCCAGAGTAATTGATCTAAATGTAGCCCCTGAAGAGGCAATGGTACCTGAAAATCAAGAGATCTCGATCAATTACATATGTTCCGGACATATATGGGAACGAATCAATGTTGTCATTGATGACACATTTGTCTTTAATGTTGCACTTGAGATAAGTGGTGACGACCACGAACCACAATCGGTTGATGAGTGTCAACGACGTGAGGATTGGACAAAATGGCAAGAAGCAATACATGCTGAATTAAAATATCTAGCAAAGCGCAAGGTGTTTAGACAAGTAGTTCAAACACCAAGTGATGTGAAACCCGTTGGATCAAAATAGGTATTTGTGCGGAAACGCAATGAGAAAAATGAGATTACAAGATACAAAGCTCGAATTGTAGCTCAAGGTTTCTCGCAGAGACCAGGCATTGATTATGAAGAAACATACTCGCCAGTTATGGGTGCGACAAGTTTTCAATTTCTAATAAGTTTAGTTGCATCCGAAAATTTGGACATGCAATTGATGGATGTTGTGACAGCATACCTGTATGGGTCACTTGATAGCGATATCTACATGAAAATCACTGAAGGATTTAAGTTGCCTGAAGCAACACAACCACGTAGTACATATTCAATTAAACTCCAGAGATCATTGTACGGATTGAAACAATCTGGAAGGATGTGGTATAATCGCTTAAGTGAATACTTATTGAAAGAAGGGTATGTCAATAATAAAATATGTCATTGCATATTCATAAAGAAATCTCTTAATGGATTTGCGATTATTGCAGTATATGTAGACGATTTGAATATCGTCGGAACTCCTGAAGAGATTATTAAGACTGCTTCATATCTGAAAAAAGAGTTTGAGATGAAGGATTTGGGAAAGACTAAATTTTTTCTTGGTTTACAAATCGAGCATTTGAAAGAAGGTATTTTACTTCATCAATCAAATTATACTAAGAAAGTACTTGAAAGATTTAGCATGGACAGAGCACATCCATTAACTACCCCAATGGTAGTTAGGTCACTTGATGTACACAATGACCCATTTCGTCCACAAGAGGATGGCGAAGAATTACTTGGTCCTGAAGTACCATACCTTAGTGCAATTGGTGCTTTGATGTATTTAACAAATTGTACTAGGCCAGATATTGCATTTTCTGTTAATCTTTTGGCCAGGTTTAGCTCAAATCCTACTCGCAGGCATTGGAATGGAGTTAAGCACATATTGCGGTACTTGCGTGGATCCATTGATTTGGGATTATTCTATCCTAGAGGTTCATATGTTTCTCTAGTTTGATATGCAGATGCTTGCTACTTGTTAGATCCACACAATGCAAGAACACAAACAGGATATGTATTCAGCTTTGGAGGAACAACAACATCTCGGCGATCAATGAAGCAGACAATGACAGCAACTTCTTCTAATCATTCTGAGATTCTATCAATTCATGAAGCTAGCAGAGAATGTGTATGGCTGAGATCAATGGTGCATCATGTTAAAGAAGCTTGTGGATTATCATTCAACAAAGAAAGCCCGATGCCATTACATGAAGACAATTCCGCTTGCATCACACAACTTAAGGAAGGGTTCATTTAAGGTGATCGTACTAAACACATCTCTCATAAGTTCTTCTACACACATGAGCTCCAAAAGGAAGGCATAGTCACTATTCAGCAAGTACGATCAAGTGAGAATCCTGCAGATTTATTTACGAAAGCACTACCAGCCTCAACATTGAAGCTACATATCCGAAAGTGTGGAATGTGCCGTCTCATGGAGCTTTTATGATTGATTCTATCATGAGGGGGACTCGGTATTCTTAGTGTTTGTACTCTTTTTCCTTCATCACGGTTTTTCCCACTGGGTTTTTCGTGATAATGTTTTAACGAGGCAAACCATACCGATCTCCCATCACCAATGTACTCTTTCCTTAGTCATAGATTTTTCCCACCGGGTTTTTCTTGACCAGGTTTTTAACAAGGCATAGTCATCGCTATATTCAAGGGGGAGTGTTATGAAACTTGTATTTGGGCTTAGAGTGAATATCCACCATAGTGAGTAGCCCATGTTTTATGTTTTAGAGCTAGGCCTATTAGCCCACCCTAATATCTATATAAAGGGGGTAGGGTTGGAGACTATTTTATACACATCAATAAGATCTCTCTTATTGTCTCTCCCAATTACTTTTCTCATTCTCAACACTCCCATCAATCCCACTCATTTCTCAACCGTCCCAAATTCTTTCTCCTCTAAATATTCTAATATCTCATTCTCTTTCAATTCTCATACTCTTCTGCTTCTAAACTCCATGGATCCCGTTGATCAATATCTCTCTCCTTCAAAAAATGCAATGGATGTGTGTGATGAATTCAACAGGTCCATTACAAACAAAGAAGAAGAACTTTCAGAAAGCATTCAAGAATCTATGGGGAACTTAAAGCATACCAGAAACTGGGTCAATTTCTTAAAAATTGAGGAAACTCTGACGATCAACGAATGAATGAAGAAAAAGAGACCCCAGAAATAAATCAAAAACATGGAGATGAATCAGTAAACATGCAAGAAACTATACCTACTTCCAAAGAAACTGTACCTATTTTCGAAGAAATTGAAGAAATTCATGCAATATCGTTTAGTGTTTTGGGGGCGAGTGTTTAGTTCAGAAAGATCCATAATGGTGCATCCTTTGACAAGATGAGACCTCACAATACATGTCAATATGATCATAGTTGGACTGAGGGACCATTTAGTTCTTTTTGAATAGGTAATCTTGGAGCTTCATGAAGCCAATTAATTGTACCAAGTGTTGTTGGTTAGGCTTCGCTACAGTTTTATGCAGTACACCAAATGTGTTAGAGATATTATCATTATAGTATATCATTGTTAGGTTATTTAGTTTCTATATTAGATCGCCTATATAACGTTGTTTCCTAGTTTAGATTATTCTGCTACCTAGTTCAGTTTAATTACTTGTTAGCCAAGTGTTGCTCGCCTATTTATAGGCCCATTGTACTCGTTGATTATTAAACTTAATAATAATACTATTATATCATGGTGTCAGAGCGAGTTCGATCCCGTTAGCCGTCATCATTGTCGACCACCGCCAGCGCTCAAACAACCAGCGAGTAACAGGAACCCCAAGCGTTTAATCGACACGTCTATACCAGTAACAAGGTCTCCAATCGTGGCTGAAAAATATTCCATTATATGTCGATCACAAACTCTCAAACTGTTCAGGCGACGCTTTTTCTTCCTGTTGTCGCAGGCGACACCAATAGTAGTTGTCCTCGCGGACTAGCGATAGCTGAACCACTGTTTGTTCTTCAGTTATTTTTTCTAGTAAATATTTTATCCTTTATAGAATGTATGCCATTGGCTATGCGAATGGTTTCTAGCTTGAAACAGCATGCTCTCTTGCTATTCTCTTCATTGTGCGCTATCTCCATCAAGATTGCAAACATGCTTTGATGGACCATTACTATCACAAGAAGCACATGAATTCTCAATTCTACGATTTTTTATTGGAAGATTATTCAATAGCGTCATTACTTTATAATAGCCGCTAGCCCTTGTCTGTTGATACTTGGCCTTGGTCGAGCTCACAATTGATGATGTCTTTTATTCCTATCCATCAGCCTTCAATCATCGATCCCACGACTCCATCATCTTCACTACCCACAAAAATTCTTTTTGGTTATCTTTATCTCAGCTCCACCTTTGATTTTTCAATTCTACATTGATCTCCAACTGCAGCACTAAATAACTTACTTCAGATCTAACTAGTTACAGAGATTCTACATCTAGAAGTTACCATCACATGGATCTTGATAACCTTTATGACTGTCTACCTCATTCATTCATTCATATCATTCCTCTATCCGTTCTGCAATCGTTATAGAGAGACTGAATATCTCTCTATTTTGGGATTTGACTATATTTTCTTGTAGAATTCAAAATCAACCGCAATTCTCCTATCTCTGTGCTCAAATGTCGTAAAATCTTCTTTATGTTTCCATGAATCAAAGGTTTCATATATTTTCAAGTAGCCACTTGATTATTCTAGATATCTAATTCATCATCGTCCCTTGTCTATGCCCAATTTCTTTCTTCATTTGCGATTACCTGTATAGATTTCTACCATTTGACCTAAAATATCGTTAAACTTTGCCCTATTCTCGCCCTCATAATTCGTAAAACTGTTCTCTCCCTCTTTTCAACACAGCACGTTGAGAATTTTTCTTGTTCATCTCAACACAACATGTCTTAATACAATTTTCCTCTTCTTCTCGACACAATATGTCGTAAAGCTATTTTATTTACCTCTTCTGTACGCAATATATCATAAAATTTATGCTCTTCTTTTAAAACCTGGGAAACCTGACTCTTTTCTCATCCTGTTAGTTGTTAGAAAATTTGTCCATATCCCCCTAAGATGCTGACATCTCCGCCTTGGCCTTCTCAACAACTTTGGCTTCCCCCTGGTGCTCTAGTGTCTGCTTGCAAATTGAGTATTGACACATGAGTTTGACGGGTAAAGTTAGAGATATTATCATCATAGTGGATTATTGTTAGGTTATTCAGTTTTTATATTATATCGCTTGTATGATTCTGTTCCTAGTTTAGATTATTTTGTTATCTACTTTAGTCTAATTACTTGTTGACCAAGTATTGGTCGCCTTTTTGTAGGCGCATTTTACTAGTTAATTATTACACATTTTTTCTTAGAAAAATTCATAAACTTAATAATTCTACTCTTTTCACATTCTATCAAAATATTGTGCTTTGTTTTTACTAGTTTTCTAATATGTATTCAACTATCTATGATGTAAAATTTATTTATAGCATAGTATATGTGAGTTATTTTGTGCTGATCTTACTTGTAGGATAACAGACGTTCATTTATGGGTATGTAAAATGTAGATAGTATAAATGACATTTTTTTATCACAATTACATACATAGCGATATGTAAGGGAATATACTTTTGTAGTCACAACTTCATAAAATAAAACAATCCATCAACTTTTTCATGGGGGACGGCGCATTATATGACTATATGCCATGGTAGAATACTTGTTACCAATAGTATTTAATGAGTAGTGGAAAAATAAAATAGCCCCTCAGAGACAAATGATTTCTCATGGAACCTCAATTCATCACACTGCCTCATATTATCGTATGAGGCATACTCAAATCTCAGACTTACAGATTTCTTCAACAACATTACTCTATGTTAAAATGAACATATTTTTAGTAATTTTGCACCGTCATGTCGAATAAAGAAAATATTCGACATTCCCTTATTCTCCACCAACGAAGAAGACACTCAACTTTGGGGAGCACTCAATTCTAAAAAGAATCTTCCAGGTAAGCTCATTAGGTGGCCTTGGTTATGCAGAATCAATTGGATGCATATTATATTGTCGATAGAGAAAGTATCAATAAAATAATTAAAGCTCTTTGCTTTCAACCAAATATGTTTTTATTCATTTGGACATGCGTCACTGAATCCCTTGCTTTAAAACATTTGCTTCTCATAAGGAAAGTCCCTATCCCATGCGATGTGTTCAGCTGCTGATGAAATATTGTCTCGCCACCTTCTAACTTGCCCTCATGTTAAAGAAATATGTTTTGGCTAATGTCTTGTTTACATGACCTGGCACACCAATAAACTTTATTGATATCCATGGTACAATCATCTCAAGCTAAATATACCCTTCAACCATTCGCCTTCCAGCTGCAAAACAACAAGTCAACAACACCTAGTCTAATTCCTTATGAAGGCTAACCACACTCAAAATTGCAGCAATGAATCAAAAAACTCATTCAAAAACTTTGTTAGAAACTCACTAGTTATAGATTCTATCACAAAAAGTGTCTTCTTTTTGATGCAACTTGGAAAATCGTTAACACTTTTATAGAAGCCTGGCTCAAAGACTTAGACTCTAGCATAGCAATCCACCATATGTGTAACACCCCCATCCCTTTGAGCTGGAAAATCTAGCATAACACCTCCAGAATCACGAGAGTGTCCTCCCCTAAGGCACAAAATACCCCAAGAAGGATTTAAATATTAACGGTTTTTGTTACGAGACAAAATTAAAGAAACTGAAAATCTGAAAGAGAAAGCTTACAGTTATACTTGTAAGTATTTACGATAGATATGTGATATTGACAACTAGCTGTTTAACTCTACTCCCCCCCATGTGCTCTCATGCAAAGTTATACAAATAGATAGATGAGAGATATTGCCAGAAATAGTTTAAGTAAACCGAATAACTTGTAATGAAGATACATAGTATAGAGTTTTGAAAAGTTTAACGTATTAATGAAAAGCCTCCAGTAATTAACCTTATACAATATGATAGAACATATAACTAGAATAAACTGATAAAAAACATAGCTCAAAGATTCCACAAGGAGAAATTTTTGTTTGCTCCAAGAGAAAATACACGTGGTGCTCTAATCAATACAACACATGACACGTCATGAAGAAAGAGAATGAGTGGATGACAAAAGAAAGTAAATTCCTACATGTTCCTGACGTGTCTTGTGATGTATTGATTAGAGCACCACGTCATATTTGCTCTTGGAGCAAGCAATAATTACTCGTCCACAAGACCACAAGCTCACCAACCTTGTACAAATGATTTTGAATCCCACTGCCCAGACAGTTGTGTGGATCAGATTCACTCCAGAGAATGATAACTTAATTAATATGCCAAGACAAACTAGACCTTAAGTGTCGACACCCTCTATTGAAACATTAGTCCAGTAGAGTAGTACTAGTTGCCTAAAACTGAGTACAATCATGTACTAAATTTATATAGTGGGACATGGGAGACTTGCAAATTATTTACCCCCCATATCCCGAGACAGATCATGTTGAAAACAAACATTTTGGAGCATATTTGAACTCTCATAAACACAAAGAACACAAAGATATATTGTCATTCAAAGTTGGATAAAAATCATTGTCTAGACACTTAGCATTTTTCAAGAGATTTTAAAATGTTAAAGGAAACATCTTTAGGCTTGATTTATGGATAATCTCTTAGGAATTGGGAAAAATCCGACAAGGAGTGATTAGAAGTACTCATTACCATCTTTCACTAGAAGAAAGCAGATCAAGATTTTATCTTGTATCGAGAGAGTTATGACTGAAAAAAGTTGGATGTTTATTCACACCATTCCAATACTTAGATGATTTTACAAGTTAAAATCAGTTATTTTGAGCTCAAATTCTGGAAATCAGTTAGGAATTTGAAGGAGACTCATGGCACACGAGTTGTAGTATTTACAACCAACTTTATATAAGAAGAATCAGAACAAGATTTTATCAAATAATAAAGAAGTTATGATCATTTGAAAATGGTTTATTCGACCCCCGCAAGTTCAACACTTCACATATTTTCATTATTGACAAGTTCTTGGCTCTCAACTGCACCTCTTTCCAAGTAAGATAAGGGAAAATGAAGAGGAGAATTGAGACATACATAACTGAATTCGAAGATTGAAAATTCTGCAGTACATAAGAGAAGACATGAGTTGATTTTGTCAAGAAATAAAAAAAGTTATAGTCCTTGCAATAGGGACACAATCTCAGGCTACTTTTAAAAGCAGTATAAGAACAATATGCAGCAATATTTAGTGTGATTTCCAGGTCGTTTAGACTTTAATTAGAATATGTTTCCAAAAAGTAAATTTTAGTATTCCATGTAATACATTAACGACAAACAAATCCCATGCGAAACGGTTTCACAAAGAGCAATTTATAAGGCTGAGAAAGGGTCCAAAATCCTGCCAGATAATGAATACCGGGATTAAAATCACACCAATTAGGATTATGGGGTGAATAAAGGATTGGGGTATGCTCTCAAACTACCAAGGACTATGCTAAATTAGTTTGCATCAAGAAATAAGCAGAAATGGAGGTTTTACCAAGTTTCAGGTGGCTATGGAAGATTTCGGCCAAGGTCTGCCCAGAATTTAGCCTTTGCAAATTTTGACGATCTAGGTGCAAAAATTAGGTTCACAAGGTGCGTAATAGCCTTTCAAAAAAAATGAGCGAGCCTTTACCATCTAATTCACAACAGGGAAGGGTAATTGATCAAGCCAAGCACCTAGGGTTCTTATTAATCTTACCCGAATCCCGAGCTCTCCCCTAATTCTCCAAGGCAATTGGGAGAGGGGTTTTGATCCTGAAGACTCCCGCTATCTCCCTTAGCAGCAGGTTTGGATGAGGATTTGTCGTGAGCGAGAATTGAGGGAGTGAATTTGAAGAAGATGATGAGCTTGAGTGTTCTTGAATGTCTTTTAAACTGAAATAATGGATCCCATACCCTGCTTATACAGGTTGGTAAAGGGTTTAGGAGGGTGACACCACACTAGGTGAGGTGGCAAGGTAGAAAGCTTAGGTTGCATTCACATTTAGGGATGGCAATTGTAATCTCTCAAACTTTTGGGTAGGTATTAGAATTAGATTTTTATACCATTTTGTGAACATTTCACTATGGCCCCACCATTTAAGATATTCCACAATCATCCCCCACAACTCCAGTAGTTTCAAATTTGGCCAAATTTCAGCAAGAAAATCCAGTTTTGATATAACATATTTCCCCCAATGTTTTGTAGTAATTGCATAATTTCCCCACCATTTAAGATATTCCACAATCATCCCCCACAATAACATATTTCCCCTAATGTTTTGCAGTAATTGCATAATTGCCCCACTTATCCTAACATCACTTTTTAGAAATTGTAAAACCAACATTTTTTATTGTACCGGGATCACTACCAAACCAAGCTATGCTTGATTTCCATAAAATTGCTCATTACACATGTACACTTCTATTCCTGATAATTATAGATCCCGCACTGTACCTTAAAATCACATACTAAAGTTCTACACAACTACCAGATATTCTTCGAATTAGTCTTCGGGCTTATCTTAATTTTAAGATAACAAATTTATTTTAGTTACATTCTTTTACTCTAAAATTTTGATTTACTACACTCAAACCCCTACAAATTTTCATGGTGTTGCAATATGTGTTCACTATATCATCTCCTCTGCAAGTGAAAACAAGAGGGGTCTCGAAAGGTCTGGAATGGATTATCTCCCATGAATATGCAAATATTGAACTATAGATGAAATATCAAGTTATAGTAAGATGCTCGTACCTAGTTGAAATATTTACCTAACATAAACACACTTGTTCTGAAGGACATTAAGTACACGACATGTGTGTCTAATTCTTTATACAATGTACAGTTGTCTTTGGAGTGCCGTTCTCACGACTCGTGTTCATTGATACTAGGGTAAAAGACAAAATGCACCCTCCTTGGATGAGTGATATACAAAAACAACCCTATTGTTTGGGGATATACAAAAACCACCCCTATCTCCGTTAGCATCTAACGACACACCAACGGAGGGGTAAAAAGACATATGTACCCTCGTTTTAGAAAAAAATGCCACAATATAATTGTCTTTTTCTCCCTTCACTCACATTTCTAACCCTAGCCTCTTTCTCTCCCTCTCTCTATCTCTCTCTCTCTCTCTCTCTCTTATCTCTCACTCTTTAACTTCTGGGTTTGTTCAAAACCCATTGATGACGAGACCAGGCCAATTAATATGATCCACAACCACCATCTGCATCTTCAATTTCAAGAACAAAAAAGCCCACCACTCCTCCAAACCTCCATGGGAACTTGCGGTTGCTGCTAAAATCGAACCCTGAAGGCCCACAAACCCAGTGCGTGGGGTGGGGATGTTCTTCATCATCGTCAAAATTGGGTTATAGGCCGGAGCTGATGGGGGATTTGAGACATTAATTTCGACTACCATTCCATCGTCGCCTCTTTGTAAACCCAACTCCCACCTCCGCCCTCCATGTTTCTCTGTATCTCTCTTCAATATGGAAAACCACCAACGCCTTCTTCTTCTCCTCTATCCCCACTTCTCTCTCTCTCTCTCTCTCTCTCTCTCTCTCTCTCTCTCTCTCTCTCTCTCTCTCTCTCGATTTCTGCCGCCACCACCAGTGCGTTGACTCGATCTTCCCTCCCTCTGTCTTCAAGATCTAACTCTCTCTCTCTCTCTGCATCCTTGCACCGGCGGCGAGATTGATGGTGGAGGCGTTTGGGTTTGTTCTGGACGAACAAACCTCAGGTTTGACCCGTCTTCTGGGTTCGCTTCACTACTGTACAGATCTGCTCCAGTGGTTCAACCAAGGATTCAAAAACATTGGTCCTGGTTGAATGTTGTGGGTTTCATGGTGATAGTAGAACAACCAAGTGGAGCTTATCTTCATCGAGTTTCAGAATATTAAGGTTGTTCAGTTTGCATTTTAGTGGAATTGAGGAAAGGGGGTCGAATATATTTCTGAAATCGTGGTATGCATTTCTACAAATTTGTGGGATCTGAGATTTAATTGAATCCAATGAATCCTTTCCAATACAGTGAGTTGTTGGTGAGGTAAATATGAAGAGGGGTTTGTGAGGAGCAGGGTGAAGATGAAAAGGATGATAAGAGTGATCTGGAAGAGAGAACAAAGCCATTTAGTCTAGTCGGTGGAGAGAGGTGGAATACTGTGGTGGTAGTGAGAAAAGTCAAAATGGTCAGTGGTGTGGATGTGTTAAGCTGATGATGTTGGGACATTTGTGGGTGTTTTTGAGGAGTTTTGGTCAGTGGTGGTGGTTTGGGTTTTGGTTTTTGGTTTTTGGTTTTGGTTCGTGTTAGCTTGTTGGTTGTGGTGGTGGTGGCGGTGGTGGTAGCCAAGTACACCAAGCAAGAACATCAAGAACAAGAAAAATTAACACAAAAACACAAATAGGGATAAAATGGTCATAAAAAGGGTCAGATTGCACCCCTCTCTCAACTGATAATAACAGAAGGGTGGTATTTGTCCAACGTCCGTCACTGACAGAGGGCTTTTTGTCTCTGACAGGGGTGGTATTTGTATATCCTCGAACAATGAGGTTGTTTTTGTATATACCCTATCTAACGAGGGTGCAAATTGTCTTTTACCCATGATACTATCATGAGAACGTGATGTGGCGTCTTCACAACCACAACTTTCTTTTAATTAATGAAGGTGATATCACACACCCATATTCTTTAAGATTTAGAGTCCTAATAAATGTGTATCTCATTAATTAATGAAATAATTTGTGGTTGTGAAGATGACACGTCACGTTATCATGATAGTATCAATCAACACGAGTTAATGAGAACGGGACTCTTGTCTTTGTCAGTAGTTAGGTTATCTTACCTGCACATGAGAAGGCCAAACACTTACCGCATTTTTTTAGGAAAATGCCTAACGTAAATTTTAATTTCATGCTTCGTTAAAAAAAGTATAAAAACAAAATAAAATATTGGGTTAATTTCACTTTACCCCCTGTGGTTAGGGTTTGTGAAAAAGACCCCCTGGGGTCTCAAAAGTTGCAATTAACTCCCCCGTGGTTTGGTTTTTGTGCGGTTCTGTTAGTTTGAACGGAATCCGTCAACTTTTTATTTTTTATACCCATTATAGCCTCAATATCACACACAACAGAAAAGAAGGATCAGATTTCTCTACTCTGAAAACCCTATTTTGGGTTTGTTTTCCGGTTATGAGCTACTTTAAGCTTGTACAGTTCCATACTTCCTCGACTCTCAAATCTTTGAGTCTCCATCATTAATAGCTTCACTCGCAACACCGGGATTTGAACTTTTGATGAAACCAAAATTCATGAAATCCAGTTAATATAGTTTAAACGTGAACCCTAGATCGTTCAAACCATAAGATGCAACAAAAAAGGGTTATCAACTTCGAACTTTGAAGCATAAGAGTGGATGAGTGATTAAGAGTTCATATTGTTTGACAACCCAGAAAGTGTTTCTCAGATCTGGGAGATGGGCGAAGAGGAGGAGGGCAGGAAGGGGGAAGTGCGGAGGAGGACGGGAAGGAGAAGAGGAGGATGGAAATGAAAAGAGAATGCTGGAGGACGAAACCGGCGACGACGATGGCGGTGCAGATCGAAGGCGTATAGGACGACATCGGCAGTGCCGCAAATCGAAGATGGCGGCGGCTCAGGTGGAAGGGGGGCGATACCTCTGGGCTTCTGGGTTTACATGAAGGAAGAAGGAGGAGGGAGATGAGGAAGGAAATGAAGATTGACGATGGGGGACGATGGAAAAGATGTATAGAGAAAGAGAGAGAAAGTTTAGAGAGAGAGAGAGTGAAATGAGAAAAAAATGAAATGAGAAAATAAAATGTGTATGGCATTTATATAAGGGTAGTGAAGTCTTTTTATCCTCATTAACGGAAAAATACCCCCTTACCGCACAAAAATGTAACCACAGGGGAGTGTATTGCAACATTTGAGACCTCAGGGGGGTCTTTCGCACAAACCTACCACAGGGGGGTAAAATGCAATTTACCCTAAATTTTAGTACTCCGTAGAATTTGGAAGAACCGTATAAATACACGAAATTTTATAGACGACCAAAGTCATCCGGGAAATGATAATACTCCCATCCTGCTAGTAGAACTTCCTCAAGTTCAATCACTATGGCTACACTGGTTCAGATAGCAACCAATTTCACGCCTTCAAATGGGTTTTCTCATGATCAAACTAAGAACCAACGATGCCGCGGTGGTTTGAGAGCGACCCTACCCATCATCCGCAACGCTGTTACAAGTACACAAATGGGTCGTTTAAATCTAGCCAGCTCCGAATTGGGGGTTTCTAGGCAGAGATGGTCACTGGCGGCTGAAGGGTGGAGGAAGAATAAGAAGACAAGGGACGTTGTGGTTAGATTCAACCAGGGTTCTGGGTTTAACAACGGAGGCGGAGGTGGTGGAGATAACGGCGGCACTGCTAGGCTTCTGGGTAACCTTGGGTTGGCTATTGGTTTGACATATCTTTCTGTGACAGGCCAACTTGGCTGGATTTTGGACGCCATTGTTTCCGTTTCGGTAATAATCTCTAAACTCCCTTTTTAATTGAAAATTCAGTCTTTGTTTACACTATGAGTCCTGTGGGTATTGGAATAAAAGGGGATTTATTTGGCACTAGGGTATTCGCTGTTATGAAATATCCCGGTAAGGAGAGGAGCAACTTGCAAGGCACCGTTAACACGATGGAAATATAAAATCCAATTGCTCTCTACTTCTTCGATCTCTTTCGAAGTAAACATGGCACATAAAGAAGTATTTATTCTGTATGAAAAGGGTTTTGAAAATTAAATAACCTAAACTAACTACCTCATAATTGAGAATCAGACCAAAGATTTACAAAAAAATAGTAAATTGAAGCTAAGAACAACGATAAATACGAGAACATATGCATGAAATTGAGAAGCATGTTGCTGGTAAACATATGTTAGGAAATTCATTGTTTCTTTCCCCAAGGTATTGTGGTCATCAAACGAAATAACATGGTGTCTGTGGTATCCTTAAGTATGGTCTACCTATATAACAATCCAGCCACTCGAGTGGCCTGACAGTCCTCATTCAAAACTTAACATGGTCTTAACCATCGCAGTAACCTATAGTGAAGTCTACATTCAGTAACCCACTAACCATGAAAACATTTCAGTTTAAGAAAATGCTTATTCCATAAACATTGACAAAACCCCAACCTATACCATTTTCAAAGTGAAAGAACACTAAATGGTCAGGAAGATTAACATCATATCACATATCCTGCAGAAAAATGTGTTTGAATTGTCAGTAACATGGTGTGACCTACAATAATAAGGCCTAAGGCAGGAGCAAATGATAATTAGGAGAAAGAAATCAACTCCATAGATACGTAGACCAATTATTAGGAGCCCGGTAATGTAACGAAATCCTTATGACCTGGCTAGGAATTGAGATGCCAAAGTATGTCGGGGAAAAGCAGTTGCACATTACTATATCTACCATGGATGAGGCTTGATGCAGGTAGCTAAGTGATTACGGAATACAGGCTAAATGCAGATAAAGAAGCAGAACATTAATGAAACATGGTATGTTCTATTTGTGCTGCAAAGTTTCTCTGGACAATAGGACTTTTCAAGAGAGAGTTTGACATAGTCCACAAATCATACCTCTGCATTTTGTTAGGCAAAGCTGCAAAGTTGCCTTTGATTCAATCAGTGGCGGAGCCAGAAAATTGAACTGGCAGGGGCACAATTAAACACAAATATTTTTTTAACGAGTCATTATGTATAATATATTTTAAGGGTGTTTGTGAGAAACTTTTGTTCCAGCCTTGGGCATTTATGTATTTATTACAAGGGTGTTTATACAATTACAATGTGAGGTGTTGTAGTGGACCTTTTAAAAACTCAGGGGTGGCAATTTCCACCCCTTGCCCTAATGTACCACCCCTGGATTCAATGAAATTACAGAAACCATGGATTTGAATGATTGTTGAGGAAATCGTCCATGAGTTGAGAAAATAGTGGACATCTAGATGCAAACCTCGACCTTGTGGGAGAGAAATAGTGACAGCCATTGTTCGCATGTTGCTCGAGTAATCTCCGGCTAGGGGTTTGAACTCAACGCAATCAGTGGGATGTGGTTCTCCGTTTAATATTAGAGAGACTGGTGAGGAAACCGCGGCTATCCCCCCAATGGTTGGAGAGAAGGGATGGAAGAGGTAAGGTAACAGTTTGACGTTAGGAATTCATGATTCAAATACGCAGTGCCGCAGTGGAAACACACAGAGGTATTTGGTCAAACATTGGTGCTGTTTGGATGAGCTAGATTAAGTGAGCAGTTAGGTAATAAGCTCCTTTACTTGTGGGTGTTTGGATATGGTATATTATTGTAGATTATTGGTAATTTTACTGTCGAATTCGCAATTTTTTATAATTCGAGATTCCCCAAAACAATCCGGAATTTCCCCAAAATAATCCGGAATTCCCTCCAAACATATCTGGAACTCCTCCCACCAATATTCGGAATTCCCCCCAAATATCCGATTCCGGCGAAAATTCCGGAATTCCCAAAAAAATCCGGAATCCTCCCTAAAAAATCCGGAGTCCTCTTTTTTTGCCGGAATTCCAGATTTGGAGAGGTTTGACTGGCTTGAACCGTTTATTGACCAACCTCTACCTCCCGATTTAAGCTTTCCCAAACAGGTTCACCATAGAGTGCAATGGTTCAGATTTCTCTTGAGCTTTCATCCAAGAGCCCGAAGTTTGGAATAATTTGATCCAAAGAGCCAGACTATGGCTTTATTGGAACAGTTGAAATGGATCGCTAGGGTCAAACTCATGTGGGTGCCACACTACTATGATTCGTTAGATGTCAGTTGCTGCAGAAGATAAATTGCCTTGTTCTTATTTATTTTCGTCTTGAAGTCGTAATCCAGTAATAAGAGGAGATTACGTGCTGATTTTATGTTGGGGTTTGATGTTCTTTATTGACAGGCTAACTCTATTGCTACTGGGAACCTAAAGATGCAAGTAAAGGCTATGTTTTCTAAATCAATTTCCTATCAATGAAAAGATCTACCACTCTAGTAGTTATATTAAAATTTAAATTTCATAACATTACTTTTGGGAAAATCTGAATAAAAAAGCTCATGAGGAAACTCTCAAGGAGCTCCAAAGCGAGGTACCAAAAGAAGATTAAAAAAAGAACTGAACAAAAAGGTTGATTTCAAGGTGTCAACAGTGCGGGCCCGGTTGAGGGGCTGGGAAACTTGAACCCCACCAGTCCCGGGCCCTAAACCCGTGGGGTTAGGGGTTGAGGGGGGGGGGGGGGGGGAATATGTATTATTAATATATATATATATATATAAATTAGTAATATATGAATAATCGGTACCTTTTTTTTTGGGGGGGGGGGCAATATGTAATGTATTATATATATATATATATATATATATATATATATATATATATATATATAATTAGTAATATATGAATAATCGGTACCTTTTTTTGGGGGGGGGGGCATCCGTCCCGGTGGGGGCCGGGCCGGGTCAGTTTGTGTACAAGTCGAACTGCACCGGGCTGGGGGTTAGGGGCTGGGCCGGTTCGGGTGTTGGAGGGGGCCGGGCTGCGGCCGGTTTGGCTCATTTTAGTGCGGGTCGGGCCGGTGTCAAGCCTGGGCCAGCCCCCTTGACACCTTGAGGCAGATTCTACCGATTGAGTAGAGAAGGATTCTTGTTGCAATGTGAGAGGATAAAGGTTCAAACATTTTATTTCAACAATGGAGCATTGACTGCAGTATTTGCAGTTTAATGGTTTGGCTCATTTTAGTGCGGGTCGGGACGGTGTCAAGCCTGGGCCAGCCCCCTTGACACCTTGAGGCAGATTCTACCGATTGAGTAGAGAAGGATTCTTGTTGCAATGTGAGAGGATAAAGGTTCAAACATTTTATTTCAACAATGGAGCATTGACTGCAGTATTTGCAGTTTAATGATTCCATGAAACTGCGTCAATGAGATAGAACCACTCACAACCTAGACTAACTGTTGAAATAGACTAATAGAGGAGAATGTATTATATTGATATAATATTAAACGAATACAACAATCCTATAAATAGGATATTAATACTTTGTGAACAAGAAACCTAAATTTGGTAATAACGAAAATAGTCCTAACATAAATAGTAAACTTAATATTGCGATACTCACTAACAATATTGTAAGGGTGGGTATTCAGGGATTATAAGTTTTGTCATACTGACACAGTGGCACAAGATAACTTTTTTTGTTGAAACCAAAGCAGTTTCTTCTGTTGATATATTGATAGAGATGATTAGTCCATTGCCCGATTATTCTGGTTGGGAGTATTTGCACTTCTTTGGTGGGATTTAATACCTAAGACAGTACTTGTATTGCAGTCAGAGTATCCTACCGTAGTTTCACGATTTTGTTTGAATACCTGATTGTTTCATGCTCTTGACACCCAGCTGCTTGTGGTGATTCTACCAATCGTAGGAGTTGGAGCTTTCCTCTGGTGGGCAGGAAAAGATACCATTATAGACAGTGTAAGACTATTTCCCATGTACATTCTAATCTTTTAATGTACACAACCTCATTTATTTCCTAATCAGAGTTGTTGTTTTCAGCTCCTCCGGCATTTAGCTTCTTAGTAAAGTCCCACATCTTGCTTGTATCTTGATCTTGGAAAGACTATGAGTGAGCTGATAATTGTTGATATACTATGGGAATGCGTTCTCCAGATTCCTGTTAGTATTTTTATGTACGAGTTACGACTTACGACCACTCATATTTCAGAATTCTTTACTATATGTAAGTATAGCTAATTGCTTGCTGTGCACTCACGATTTCAAAGTGACGTGTTTTTTTGTCAAATTCAGTTAGTTTCTGTGTAGTCTAATGTAGTTGGACATGCTGTTAAGCATATGCATTAAGTGATTTAACATAATCATGTGAATTATCCTAAATACTACGACTAAGTCATTCTTAAACTGGTTGAGAACTTAGAAAATATGCCTCTATGTGTAAATTACCATAATGGACATTCCACATAAACTAGCTGAAATGCGTTTACCAAATGTCGAGCTGTGTTCTAATATTTTGTTAGCATCAGTTTTCTCATGACGTGCATGTGTGATTCCATTAGACAGAATCACTGTTGTCTTGGTGAAGCTACTTGGTCGCTTTGTGAAGTGTAGGTGTTGTTACGTGTCGGAATAGGGTTTCGAGTATTGACATAATGGTGAGATTGTGACTTAGCAACTTTCCGTTCTAGGCTTGGTATTTGCAATCAACCTTTGAGAAGGGAGTAGCCGTAATTAGCCTTTTCCTAGATCTCCACTACACTTTTGAGATCTAGGAAAATGCTGGATGTTTTCCAAATTACAAGAACCATTCATTTTTTTGGGGTCAAGAACAGAAACCTCCCCAATAGTATGAAAAACTACAAGAACTATCGGTCTTGTTAACTTTGTTTAAATGATTTTGTGAAATGACCTCACTGCTCATATTTCTAAGAAACATCTTTATTTGAGAACCTAATTTTACCCTGACTTGTCTCATTGTCTGGCACAGTCATTTATGAGTTTGCTCCACCAATTAGACTTGATTAACGGATGTTTAAGAGTGATTTTGTAGATCCTCATGAAATGTTGATGATATATTAGCTTACTTTTGGCGTACTCTCTCTACTAATCTCCATCATCTGCACCTTAATCTCTTTTTTTTTGAGAATCGTAATCGCTTCTTTTGTTGATGAGTGTCTTTCATTACGTTTCTTAAGCTTCTCTCATGTAGCCATTTCAACTCTCTTCAACGTTTATGTCTCAGTTTCATCCTCACTGCCACTATCTGCAGTTTGTAGACGCAAACCTGCACGTGTGTCGATAGAGCTACGGTTTTAGGCTTTCAGGTTTGCATACTTGGGATAGACAAGGAGACTTGCAGTACCAACCATACCCTGTTGTGGAACTTGTCAAGTTTGGTGAGAAAGAGAGGAAATGTGGGTCGTGAAATGTGTTGTTTTGATAAGGATGTGAATTTGTGTGTGAAAGGAATGACTGGATCAACTCTTAAATCCTCACCCAACCCGATTGGATTGCATAAGCATCGCGCATGAGGTTAGTAGTCACCCAGACAATTCAAAGAAACGAAACTCACTCAATCTAAATGTGACTGAAAATCTTCCTAGTAAGAAAAATGGCAATTCTTCGGATAAACTTCAAGGAAGTCTAACTCCTTGTAATTCTTCACTCTTAAGCCTAGCTAGTACCATAACCATAAGCCGCAAGATGCCTGATGATCAATCTATACAACCCATCTTTTGTAATCTGGAGTTACGAAATATCTTCGACATCTAAACTCAAAATAAATTTACCTAGGTCTGGACAATAACCTAGAGGTAATTAATTGAAAAAATATGTTGCAATCAAGCCTTTTCAACTTTACAAAACTTTCCAAGAATTTAAGTGTCTTTGATTTTTCTTTTACTTTGCTTTTTGACTGCATTGCTGAAAGTGTTTTCGTGATTTGCTGAGAGTAAACAAAAGTCTCTCCGCATTTTTTAAAGAGGTAGAATAATATGATACTCCCTCCATCCCAAAGTATCAGTCCTGTTTGACTTTTGAGGTCAGTTTGACTAGGTGATTTGAGTAGCTTAACAATACACAAACTTGTTGAACTTTTCGTAAATTTGTAGACCTAAGATTACTCTACAAAATTATATAAAAGTTAACGAGTTCATGTATCCTTTATCTACTCAAATGGCTAGTCAAAGTGACCTCAAAAGTCAAACAGGAAGGATAATTTGGGACGAAGGGAGTAGATATTTGCGGTGACATCTATGAAATCAGTTAGCTATGTTACGGAATTTTTCAAGGGTAGCCTGTGAATTTGTTTTGAAAAGATAGGGGTGATGAGCACTGTTACTTTCTTATACCAAAGCGGGCTAAACAGTTTACTTTCAGGCTACGATAGAGACAAAACCAAAGCGGCAAAGCCTGTAGTATGTTGTGGAACTGCAAGCTCCTAGAGGATTTAAGCATTTGTGGAAGGAAGGGCCATCCAGGCCATTTTGTTAAGAAAATGGAAACACGAAGAAAAAATCAGACACACAGATTTACATGGATCGGCTAGAACCGCCTACATCCACGTAGTTGCAGAGATTTCACTAATCAGTGGAAAATGTCACAGGGAATTAGTAACAGCATCTGAAAAAAAATGCTGAACTTACTTGCTAGGAACCCTGACTACTCAATAAACACAGGACTCATCAAACCAGGCTGGATCCAAGTGCAAAAATGGGCCAATTTTTTTTTCGGGGGCTAGCCGCGAAACATGATGGTGGAGCAAAGGTTTGGGCCATCCTTTGCTCCACAAACAACGCATCATTTTTTCCTCCCTTTTGGGTCGTAGGAAAAACTTGTACTGGCCTGGTGCACAAAAGCTGTTTGCCGAAACCAGGCTCCACCTAACATGTTTTTGTTACAAAAAACAAAATGCTGATTGTATAGATAAGGAGCCTGAGAATTTTGTATGATAGACAGATTAGTTACTAGAAAGTGATGATTTCTACAAGGTCCCGAGTTGTTCTCAAAGGAGCAAGGTGGCCTCAGTAAATTTTGCGGGGTGCATTGGATTGCAGTTTTATGATTTTTTTTTTAAACTACATGGATTTTTATTTCCTTGCAAGGGTTTAAACCCTAGCTTCCCCTGTCTAGATCTGGCAGGGGTTCTAAGACTATGTTCCAGATCTTCAAAATCACCTCTCAATTTTTTAGGCAAGGGTTATTTAATGTTCTCCTTATAGAATACCCCACAACTTTATTTTTTTGAATTTGTTACAGTTCTTTTTTGTTTTCTCCATCACTCTGTGCTAAAAACATAGGACATAGTAGTATAGTACAGGTTATATATATATATATATTAAGCATTTTATCTGTTGGTTGTAGTCACTTACAGGTCTTGTATTTTTGGGTATTATAAAAAATTCGCTTTGCATTTTGCTATCCTTTTCTTCTCGAGTGAATGATTTAAATTATACAATATACACAACGTGATTTATTCTAGACATGAATGGTGAGATCATCCAAGAAATCTAATGTTGTAAAACTGGAATGGAAAAGATCCAGTTCACCGAAAAGAGAAAGAGGAATACAGACATCTTAAAATCATTTGTGCATCCAGAACAAATGCATACCAGATGACCTAATCAATTGTCGAGCAGCTCACAAATGCACATTATACCTCTTATAAAGAATGACCGCGTTGGGAGATAGTCTTCTCATTTATTTCTGTTAGGTAACCGTGGGTTGAAGTGCTTTATGCTTCTATTTGTGAACGTGGTGATGATTTAAGGACTTTAAGACTTTTGTGCACACGAACAATTTATCAATTGAATCTATGGGAAATTCTTGAGTGAGCTGACTAAATGTTTTGTGCCCTGACAATTAATGAACACATCATTTAAGCATCCCAAGGAATGTTTGTTCCTTTTAACTCCTGAAACTCCCCATTGTAAATTATGAGTTAATTGGTTTAAGCTGGTTGTACTACTTCTAGAAGATACTGAAGAAGGTCTTGTTTAGCTTCAGATGCTGATTTCTATCTGATGCCCTTGTTATATGTTGCCTACCTGGCCATCTAAGAATGGGAACTGTGTCAGTTTTACTTTACAATGCAGGAAGAATCTGTAGGTTAAATGTGTTCCTATCGGGTTAGTGGTCTAGAGTTTGTTGTTCCACGGTGTCTTTTCTAACACGTTGTTCCCATAATAACTGGAGGTGTTTCCTTTTGAAATTAATGTCCTGTTAGGCTTATGGTTTTTATAACTTATGTACAATTTATATCACAGTAGAAACATGACAAAAAAGTTTTCAATCCAAAGAAGACATCAGACAAGGTTCTAGCTGTTGCAGTTTATTAATACAACTTGCTTGATTTTCTTCTTTACGTGCAGTGTCCAAATTGTGGAAATGACTTTCAGATTTTCAGGTAGCACTAGGATATACCCATTACAATGTACAAATAATTTAGGAAATGTTAATGCGATTCTTTTTCGTAATAAATTTGACTTCCTTGCTGATGCTATATCGTGCAGATCCACTATTAATGAGGATTTGCAGCAATGCCCCTTTTGTAGCCAACCTTTCTCAGGTAAAATAGCCAAGTCTCAACCTAGAATACGACTTGAAACAGTTTTAGTATCTACTCCCTTTGAGTTCCTTTCTCTGTTTCCTTCATTTTTGTGTAACAATACTTATGATGTAGTAGTATGCTAGCGGAGTTTCACTTATTTTTTAGTAAGTACTAACATTTGTTGCTGTTGGATTTATTTTGATCTATCCCTCTGAGTGGAGAAGACTGGGAGGTTCCCCAGCCTTTCTTAACAATTAAAAAGACTGTACTAACTTGCTCCATTCCGGTTTCCAAGTGTTGCATTTCAACTTGAACCCTCTCAATTTTCCAAATTTTGTTCCGCCGTATAATTGAAATATAACCGAATCTTTGTTGAGAATTAGTTAGGGTTCATCTGAGTAACGTGGGCGCTCTTTTATTGTTTAAAAATTGGTTTATTGATGTAGAAAAAAAATTGGGTTAGGGTTTGTGGAAAGGATTTTTGGGTGAGGCTGAACCTTCAAACTAAGGTCTAAACAGCAGCTTCTGATATGACTTTAATGCAGCTCCCTGTGTCGATCTCTAGAGAACATATTCTTCTTTCACAACTAACCCTTGTTTTGAAAATTTTGCCCCTGTTTGTCATTATCATTTTGATTTTTGACCAACATGCTTGGCAACTACCATAAGAGGATGGCCAAATCATCTAAGTGATCTACATTATACTCAACAATAGGCCAAAAGCATTGCAAATCTCTTCGACTAGTGATTCATCAGAACCCTTCGAAGTATCCTTATTAACCATGGACATCGGAAAGAATAAGGGTTAGTTGCATATTACCCCGTGTGGTTAGGGGGTCTGCCTGTGGCTTGGTTTTTGTTGGGGGTTATAACTTTCTGTTAAAATGGTGCAAAATGTCCAAAATGCCCTTCTGTATATACCATCTTCCTTACCATTTTCTCTTCTCACTTTCTCTCTCTAGCTCTGCTCTCTCCCTCTCTTTGCAGATTGAACAAACAAATAAAAAAGAAAAAAAGAAAGAGAAGAAACGCCTGAACGGGGGAGAAAGAAGATGAAGGAGAAGAAGGCGAACAGAAGGGGAGGAGGACAGGATGTCGCCACTGCCGCCACCGAGTTCCGCCACAATCGCCAGTGAGTTGGACTCGGTCGTCCTCTCCCTCTGTTGCCCAGATCCGAGTTCGTCTCTCTCTCTCTCTCTCCCTCTTGGTGAGATCAGCCGCGGTCAGTAGAGATTCGACTCTCTTTCTTCAATTTTGTCTCACTTTCGTAGTAGGGTTTGATCAGTGTTCCAATTTCTGCAATTGCTGTTATGGTAATTGGGAGCGACGCCTCTCTCGCTCTCCCTGGACTGCTGCTGTTACTCAGGTCTGTTCTTGGGTTCGAATTGGGTATTTGAGGGTGAACGAGGGTTTGGTGGAGTGGTTGTCTGGTCAATAGGGGGTCAATTGGTTTGTTATTTGGGTTCCAATAGGTGTTCATTTTTAGGAGTTTGGGTTCAATCACTCAATCAGTGTTCATTTTGAATGAAGTTTGTTCAGTAGAAGTTCAGACTGATTTCCGTTCAGTTTTAAGTACGATTGCTTGTGATTTATGGGTTCAAATGGTTTCAAGTTCTGTTTTCTTAGGGTACCAACTTAAAATTGTGTTTTTGTGGTGCTGATGATATTTCCGCCAATTTCTCTCGGTTCGTTGGCTTTTTGAGTTTGATTTGTGACATATCCGGGTTCAGAATCGATTTCAGGTTTGGAATTTGTCTGATCTCTGGGTTTTAATTTGGGGAAAGTTGAACAAGAAGAATATGAAGAAATGCAAATAACTGCATTATACCCCCATGTGGTTCGGCTTTTGTACCCGAAGATTCCGCGGTATTATATTTATGGTTAGGGGCAAAAAGGACTTTCAGATGGCATTTTTGAACATATATTTCGCTACCTTAATGGAAAACGCAATTTACCCAAAGAATAATGTCCATAACCGTGACAATCAAAACATTGAGATTCCAGTTTGCTGTAGATGAAATAATCCTGTTTGCTGGAGATGAAACAGCAGGACGAAATGTCTTCGTAGAAACATAAGTGTTATCATGTCTCTTCTCAATCAAAATGCCTCGATTTGTGCCCACATTCTTCCTTTCACCTTGAGATATTTCAATTCATGCTTTCAAGGCAGTATTCTTTTGCAATTCTTCTTCTAATTGGTAAACAACTTCGTTCCGTCGTAGGGTAAAGTTGACTGGATGCTAGAGACCACACAAAAATTGTGAGTTATGTCTCTGCAGGTACATGGAAATCATCGCGTCTTCGTTCCACGGAAAATCGTATGATGAAGCTCTAAAAGTTTTGAGTGTACTCCTCTCTCAACATACTACCTTGTACCAATTAGGTGAACTGTACGTAAATAGGTTGGTTGGTTGTATTTCATTCACACAAAATAGAGAGTCATTGCAGCCTTCATATCTTCTCCTGATCTTATCGTGACATGGAGTTTGTTGGCATTTTCCCACCAAACTGTTGCAGTCCCTTTCAGTTTGCAGTCCCTTTTAATTTGGCGTCCATAAGAAGCTTCCGCTCCAAATGGTACCCTCTAAAGAGCTTCCCATGCTACGCACCCAATCAAAAAATAATTCTGGATGGTTGTCGCCATGGAAATCTCCAACTTTAAGCTTAACACTTCTATTAATATCATCAAATCGATTAGGTTCTGGAGACCGATGCGGTGCGTGCGGGATAGAATGTTGATTAGCAGCTGCCAGTGCCTCTAACCGAGCTATTCCTGGGGTAAGGCTATGCTATGTAGCTTCCATCCACTCCATTAAGGCTTTCATCTCTTGAACTTTTGTAACTCTGTAATGAAGAACAATTAAATCATGCGAAGCTTATCCTTTTTAGTAAAAACTAATAATCTAAGTCAATTTTTATATTTTTCAAAGAATTTAGGTTTAATTCCCCCAAATCTTTATACAGCCCCATAAATCTTATAGAAGATTGTTTTTTTCATCGTTCTGGAAAATGTAAAAGAAAAACACATTCATGCGGCGAGGGAGTCTTCTTCACACATTTAAGTCCGTGAAGGCAGGTTAGTGGCATCGCGGTCCACTGAGCTCTTCCTGACCTGTAGCTTGTTTACCAAGAAAGCTTTGCTAGGTCTAGGCTACGTTACCTGAACTTGTCACTTTTGCCAAAGTACCCGGGTCGATACGATCCGACCCGGGTGCGGGTATGGATTCCGTGTCGATCCGGTCATCTGCCTCATGGACGCGGCTCTCTGTCAATCGACAATCGCTTTGAACCGTCGAACTTCCATCATGTCTCCACCATCTGTTTTCTGCACATCGTCTTCTTCTTCTTCGTCGTACAGATGTTAATTCGAACCCTAATTTCACTTGGGTTATGACTATATGATATAACTTGGGCTGGGCTTCATCTGTTTTATTAGTTAGATATAATAACTTTGTTGGGCTTCTTATGTTAAATAGCCCAAATGTAATATATATTATCAGGGCCCTTATTATTCATCCTGTCCAAGCCCAAGAAAACATTATTATTCATGATAAGCTCCTTGTATAGTTCTTTTATTTCAGAATGGTCCTTGACCTGATAGAAAATGTCATTGAACTCCTTATCTGTACTAAAATGGATGCACAGAAATAGAAGAATATACATATCCCCGCACCCGTGTCCAATTTTTGGGTACTTTTAATCCGAGTCCCCGAACCCTAAATTTCAACAAAAAGGCAAACCCGATCCTCGGATACACACCCGACATGACACCCGTACCCGAGTCCAGGTAACGTAGGGTCTAGGTGTACGAGAAGTATCAAATTTCCTTTTCAATGACTTCCTAAGTGGACACTCACATGCATTGTGTTCTTTACCTAGGCATTCAGAGCACGCAAGATTTCTAGTCATGTTTTTCCTAGTAAGGTGAGGGCGTTTACCGATAGCGCAACATTGAGGGCCAAGGTGACCATCCTCATTGCATATTTGGCAGGTTGGTAAACTTGTATTCCTTGAATTCGTGGAAGATTCAATACTCGGAGCGCTTTCTTTTTTTAGAGGGTGAAAGAGAATGCGATATATCAGGTTTATCCACCATGTCATCTATCACGTCATCTCCTTCAAACGGCTTGTAAGACTAGGATTGGACATTAATAGGCTCTTCCACTAAGCTAGGGAGTTTATACCCTTTATTGTGATTGTCCTGTAATATAGGAACAATCTGAAGCTTTCTTATGACCTTTGCTGAAGTTTGTTGGACTTGAGACATTGACCAACATGAAGTTCACAATATCCCAACAAGAGTGGTGTTGTCGGTATCGAGACTCCTGACTTGTTTTAGTAAGGCTTCCCTTTTCTCAATAAGCCATTCAGCTCAAGAGCCTTCTATAGCTACCATATCAGAAAGCTCTTTCTAACATTCACTACCCAACTTCTGCAATCGTGAGTACCCCGACGAGGCAATTCAAGACGCCTTCCTGGATTTAGTTGGCAACCAACACACTAGTTCGGTACACTGAACCAGTGCTAATAGTAAGCCTCCTGCTTAGCTTGCATGACAGGATGTTTTCACCCTGTTCATAAGAGTAGACCACACTATCGAATCTGGCTGGTACTGTGGTGATATATCGAATCTGGCTGGTACTGTGGTGATATAACCTGGACTTTGGGTAACTGAGACAAGGCTTATGGAACCTAGACCTAAGGTTTGTGCGTCAACACTTCATCAATCTGTTGAGCCTCATACACATCCAAGTGTATGATACGGATCAACTTGCACGACTTAGGTTGACTCAACTAGTGTGATCTAGACCTAGGGTAATCTAATATGACTGGCCTTCCATGGTGTCTTGATAGGGGTGATCAGGTGAAATCCTAGAACTAGAGAAGAAGCTCCAAGGAGGTCTAAGTCATAATAGAGACACGACTCAACCTATCGGGGACGACACAGTTACATGGACAACTCCTATGAGGTTCAGGCTCCTAGGGTTTCGGCTCCTCTATGTTTCGACTCTCTTAAGAAATCTCTCTAGGGTTTCTTGATTTGACACTCCCACAGTTACATGGATGACTCCTATGAGGTTCAGGCTCCTAGGGTTTCGGCTCCCCTATTGGATGTCTTCACTGAATCAAATCAATAAATCAGAACACACTTCTTGGGGCCCACCTAGAGAAGGTAAAAGAAGATCTCAGATCTAAGATAGACGAAGAACTATAAATCTAAAGACAACGAAGGAGGAGAATAATAGATCGAAGAATGCAACAAACAATGCGTGTTTTAAAGAACTAAACGTCCCACGCCAAGCTTGAGGGATGCACGTCCAACAAGGGACGGAAGATAGGAAGCATAAGCATGTCCCCCCCCCCCCCCCCCCCCCCCCCCCCCCCCCCCCCTCCCTCTCCGAGTGAGGTGAGTTCTCTTTGTGATGAACTGAATAATTTGCTAGACTATAAGCTCATTATATAGTGCTTCCAAGCAACACAAGTTGTATGAAAAATCTAACTTATGGAAGTATATTCCTATAATATCTACTAATTAATAACTTGGTACAAGATGTCTTGTTACTACTCAAACTCATATTTTCTAATATCTTGATAATTAATGAAAATAGGTGATAGCAATATTATTAGAACTCTTATTACCATAATCAATTAATGCAAGATCTATTCTTATTAGGAAGCTACTTCTTTTTAAATAACTAATTTAAGTTAATTAATTTAATTAAAAAAGATGAGAGAAATTCCCTAATGTGTTCTAGAATAGAAAGAATCTAGGAGAAAATCTGGGAAATCGTACTGGGCAAGACTTCTAATAAACTAAACTTACAAAACAAACAAGGAAGAAAATTCAAATGAGGTGAGAACCGCCCTAGGCCATGCGCCTCAAGTCCGCGCTCCACTTGACTTGTGGCGTGGGTGGTCAACGGCAGCGATAGGGTGATTTCTACTCCTTCGGGCTTAGTTTTTTTTTGCCGTTTTGGTCGTCAAGATCTTCTCCTATTGAACAGATACTTGGCCAGACACTTAAGACTTACTACTATGAGTAGGTGAAGAGCTAGGTAAAATGACCTTTTTACCCTTCAGATAGTCTCCAGAAATGAATCATGGTCGTCTTGAACTACTTGCAAGAAACGGTTAATATCATAGAAGTGTTTATATAATTATAAAAGAACCTTATAGCGATTCTAACCTATACAGTAGACTATCCTAGGTCCGAGTCTTTGTTCTCTGAATTGACAAGGTAAAAACAACATTGATGTCTCAAAGAAACTTTCTTTATCAAACCCAAAGCTTAGAAACTTCACAATTTAAAGTGCTAACAAACTCAACAAATCTTTTTGCAACCCAAAGCTTAGCAACGCCACCAATCGGGATCACCTCTAACTCAAATTTACTCTCAACCCGGACAACACATGGAACCCCTCAAGCACACCCAAAAGGTAGCCTATGCGACTCGCCTTTGCCTCCGAGAAAACTAAGGTATTGTCTACAAATAACAAGTGAGAGATCTGGATACGGGGACCACCTCCCTGCCTTACCTGAAAACCTCTTAGCACCCTTGCCTGTACCACTCTTGGTGGATTAACAGGGAACTATTAGTTTTAAACGCAGTCCACACTGTTAAGAATCCTGGGGTTCCACCTCAAATCCAATTGGCAATGAGGGGAGTAGCCCAGGAGAATTATTAATTATGTTTCTTCTTCTTGAATTTCTGATGTGGGACTTCTCAACACGCCCCCTCATGTGTGGCATTCTTTGGCCTAGACGTGGATATTTTTTGTCTGCGGGTGGTGGTGAGCATGTGGGTTGTTAGACCGTTAACGTATGTGAACCTGGCTCTGATACCATGTTAAGAATCCTGGGGTTCCACCTCAAAACCAATTGGTAATGAGGGGAGTAGCCCAGGAGACTTATTAATTATGTTTCTTCTTCTTAAATGTCCGATGTGGGACTTCTCAACACACACCACATCAGGGCAGGGCAATGAAGTTGGCCATTGCAATCGGTGTTTGTGGTGGGTTTCTTGGTGTAGTAACAGTGGAAATATTAGAGATTAGAGAGACGGACGTGTAGCTAGGGAGAGATGAGAGACCACTGGTAGAGTTGGAGGCAGTTCCGGTGATTGGCTGGAGGTGGAGCTGGGCGTGGCGATGGGTTGGGATGGGTCTGGCATCGGAGGAAGAGGATAGAGAGAGAGCGTTTTGATGGGAAGGAGAAGAAGGGACATGGAAATTGATGTAATTTTGCTGCAATATTAGGGATAGAACTGTGTTTTCCGTAACGACATTAGGGTCTGTCAGTTACGAGGGGGTAGAGTGTCTTTGTCCGTACTACGGGGGGGGGGGGGGGGGGGGGGGGTGGGTGGGTCCCGTGTAATGTCTTTATGCTAACGATATGGGGGTAAGTGTCTCTTCTGAAAAATCCAAATATATTTTTTCAGAGCTCACTGCTCTATTGATTCACCTTCAGTTTGAGGAAGTTACAGTGCCTTGTGGAAGTGTTTGCATGTGTCTGTTGCTTGGTCCATGGTGAAGGCTATTATAGGTTTAGGAGTGTTACTGTGTTCGGTACTTTGGTACATGTCCTTCAAGTAGGAATAAAGTATAGTTTCCCGTTATGGAGCATCCTGTCAATATAATTCATATGTTGGTACTTCAAACATATAGCTTCAACTAGCAATACCAATTGTCCATGTCTGTAGAACACCGGGTTTCAACGGTCTATGTGAATTAGTAGACTAAAATCATTGTGATTTGTAAAGAGAACCTAGATAACTTTTTCTTGACGGTTTATTTCTACCTTGTATGGTATGATACTATCATGTCATTGGACACACAAATTTTAGGACTTTCCTGGTGAATAGCAAGGACATGATGCATATTTCTAACCAACCATAACAACCGGAATTTTTTTTTTTTTTTTTTTTTTTTTTTTTCTGTGAACGTCGTGGTCTGTCAGTGTTTAGTCTGAGGTAGAACAGTGAAAGTTTCAATTTTATGATAATTGTAAAACCTTGTGTGAGTAAACGTTTGATTCAGCGGCTTAGTGTATTAATCCTAGTTTTATCTTTATTTTTCTAAAGAGTTAGGGCAACATTTTTTATTCTTCCTCGCAATGCTAATGAGCATGATGGACTTCATGTGTAGTTTGATTTTAATGAGTACATTTTCTATTCTTTTTCTTTCTTTTTTTCTCTTTTGTTATATACATTCTTTACTGTGTAATCTTTCCTTATTTATTTTTTTACTGTGTTAAGAGTTACAACTCTGAAGTCCTGGGCACTGTGATTTCGATTATTTGATAGTAATAGCACTGCTAGTAGTCTTCAGAACTTTTTCTTATTGAAATGTTTTTTTTTTTTTTTTTTTTTTTTTTTTTTTTTTTTTTTTTTGTTCCAGTTGTGGGTGATAAGTTTGTGAGGGATCCAGTGGATTTCTCAGACCAATCAACTACATTTGGGGAAGTGTTCAATAATTTCTCTCCTGGAATGAAGAAAGGTACAGTTTGGTGTATGTAAATGAGTAAGGGATAAGTCATCAGTCATAGTCGCTCATCTCACTTTCTGAATACTTAATGAGCAAAACAAATAAATGCCATGCTTCTCTCTATGCGTATTCAAATCTCCGTAAGCCCTAGTGTCGTTTTGTATGAGCTGACATGTTCTGTACCTTTTATCTCTGGTTTGCAGGCAAAAAGTTCTCATCAGCAATAGTTGATATTGAAGCTGAAGTGAAAGATGCAGATTGAAAAGTTTTTGTTTTTTTCAGTTTGATACCTTTACATAAGGTATAAATATTGCTCAAACCTTTTATTTATTATTATTATTTTTTCTTTTTCCCGAGGGTAACCTAAGGGGATTTGGGCACGTTACCGGCATCTTATAAGTTATACAGGACTCCCGACCATCAATGAATACTAGTGGATGACCACAATTCCAGATCCACCTAAAGGCCGATTAGGTTAGAGAAAACAAAGGAAGATATTGAAGGGCAATTGCTTCTCAGAACCCTTGCTGATTTCGCCATACATAATACGAAGTGAAATACTCGGTTATAATTAGTTATTTTTATTAATACTAAAGGGAATAAAGTTGCCTTCACCTCCTGGAATCAGTTTACTCCTAGATCTTGGGTTTGTAATTGCTCCGTATGACTTCTCGTCACAATTGATGGTCTATCCAGTCAGTTAATATGCTAAGAATGATATTGCAAGGGAGAGAGTGCTGGTTGTCTTTACAGTTCGTTCCAGCATCTCATTGGTCCAAAGTGGAAACTAGCCTTACTGCAAGGACTCCTGGGGCAGGCTTTCTGAATCAGCAAGGAATGTATTGGATCTTTATGATGGTGTTTGGGACTAAGTCGGCTGAGTGCAAGTCGTAGCACTATATTGATGCAGGTTGGATAACCTCACCATAGGGAAATTGTGGTTTTTCAAGAGAAATACGTAGTTTGAGAGAACATATGGATTGGATTGTAGTAGTTATAGGTGGTACATGGAACATCCGTTGAGAAGAACTTTGCCTCATGTCTCACACATCTATTTCACAGTGTTGGCAGATTAAGAATGATAAAAAAGAAACAATGATCCTGGGAGAAAGAAATAGGCCGTGAGATTTGAGCACACGTTAGTTTGGCAAGATCATCCCTGAAGATCAAAAGATGCCACTGGATGGAGAACTGCAAACCAATGTTGATAGATAATGTGGGAGAATATGTTAGTAGATCTCATTAGCACATATTAACTAAAATATTTCAGCTAAAGCTGTGGTGTACCAACTAATCAGTCTTAATGGAAAAGGTGATAGCTACCCTAAATATTTGATCTTCTCCCGAACTCACTCTGCAACGCATATAGTTTTAATCTTGATTCAAAATCTCAGCTGGGTTTGCTGGAAACTAAATTCTCTCTTAAATGTCTCCTTGGAAGCATGGATTTGCCAGGGAAAAGAAGATTAAGGGAAAATAGAAAATTAATAGTCTTGGGATCAAGTATTTTGCCAGCAGTTGGAAACAAAAACATTGCAATGTTATTATTATTGTTGAACTCATAGAAAATGTGTGTGCACCATTAATCAAATAAATGAGTTTTTAATTACTTTTCTCTTCATAGAAAAATCTGGTGGTTTCAACTTCCAAGAATATATTATTTGGCTTTATGAAACTCCAACTCAAATAAGATAGACACATGTCCGTTTGATTTGTTGTTTTGCTGAAAGTCGATGACATGCGTATCCTCTCAATCTGTAAATATCAGCCTGCTATCTGGTCTTGTAACTAATCTCAGTGTTTGTAATATGTCGTGGTGCACACTCGATAGGTTTTTAATGGAGGTGGAACTCGCACCCCATCATCCTCAGTTCATCGAACGGACAAAGAACTGTTTCCTGTCAACGAAAGTCTGCAGTCAGAAGAACCTGTGAGCACATGGTCGTCAGCGAGTATTATAATGATGGAGAGCTTCTGTATATGTACAGTGTACACTACTCAGTTAACAAGCATTACTTTTTGTCTGTTTTCTGTTGTGTTGTTTGATTTATGGGGTCATATCAAGTATAGCCTTTAGTAGTAGCACATATTGTTTACATATTACTACCTCTGTTTCTTTTCTTTCAGCTTACTTCAATTTTTGACACTATTCACGGGGTCACTTTGACCCGGTGATTTGGTTAGCAAAACGATATAAGAATTTTGTAATTTTTGCATGATCTTGTAGAGTAAACTTTACTCTACAATACTATGAAAAAAATACCAAAGAATTACATCGTTTTGCTATCCAAATCATCGAGTTAAAGTGACCCAGTTACGGGTAAAAAAGTCAAACCCCATTGAAAGAGAAGAAACAGAGGTAGTACAAAACATTGTTGTCTCTCTGGGATTCAGGATCATAGTTATTCACACAGAGATGGTTATTGGAAAGTTGAATATGATGACTAGGTCAAGTTGCAAGGACTTTTCAAACAATGAAATCGCTTCCTGTATTTTGCAAGCAATGGTTTGCGGAACCTTCAAGATAAACTATTCGTGCACAAATATATTCTCAGTCTAGGTGATTTACCTTGATCTGAATGCTTCAATTGAGCATACGTCAGATTCTTGTTCAAAGCTTTGTAAATCTTGCATTGTTTGCTTGGAGATATTAAGTTTAATTTTAATGCAAGAAACTTTTCTACTATTGTTTTCAGAGTTGTTCCCATTGGAAACAAGGTTGTAGGTTGTGCACTGCAGTTTGAGGCCTTGAAGCGAGTTTTGGGAGAAATATGTGAGGTAGAATCTGTAACTTAGATAAACCTGAAGCTTACGCAGCCTCCTGGATTTCCTGAGCTCAAGCAAGATTCAAGAAAAATCAGAACCATTGCAGCCATGTTACCAAATCAGAAACACTGCAAGCATGGTCCCAACCCTAAAACTTCGGCTGACTGGTGAATTCACGGTAACTTCTGCCGCATGCAAATTACCGGCGAAGATGAATAATGCCCAGATTAACTGTTGGGAACAGATTTGGAAGCTTTGGGATGTTGGTGTCTTCTTCTTTGGATAATGAACATCAAAGCCTCTTGACAACTCTCTAATTCTGAGTCTTGTCCTCTATGTCAGTATCATATTTGAATCCATAAGCCATCCGTAAGAGACTGCCAGTGGGTTGGTGATATTTGGAGGAAGCTGGGTTAGAACATCTGGGCCAACTACCTTACTTTACAAATCTCCTCGTCGATTGCAGAAATCTGGCTTTGGTACGAGAAGACGACTCGTGAACCTAATCGCCAGGCACCTAATAAGTCTGAGACTATTATCTAATGAAAATCTACCCAAATCGAAAAGGATCCCTGAACTGACATTTCTTCTTTAGACCCCATAATCAGTTATCCAATGCAAGAAACCAGCAGGTCGAATTTGTGCTCACTATTGCTGGTGTTTTCTGAAATCATCCGGGAATTTGGATTTGGGACTGTAACCCCTTAGCTGCAACGATCATTCATCTGTCGTCAATCGTGAGCTTTGGGAATACATAGAGGGGCTGTAAGTTAACCACAAGCCGCATCATCCATCACTGTAATTGGAATTTCTGTACTGTAGCCTTGTTTAAATTGTAATCAGCTACTTCTTCTATTTCGCCACTATATTTCGAGTTGACCTTTTCACCCATAGCAATGTCCCAGTGATTTGGATATCAATACGATGCAATTTTATTTATAATCTTTTCATGGTGTTGTAGAGTAACCATGTAAAGATCACCAAAATTCTTGCATCGTACTGCTAATCAAATCACCGATGTGATCTGATGAATAATGAGAACAAGTCAATTGGTAAGATAGTAGCAAAACAGAGGAAATATTATGTAGTGACAATTTTGGCGGTCAAGGAAGCGCTAGATTAGTACCAGTCAGTTAGGAAGTACTAAAAAAAAACCGAAGTCATCACCATCTGACAGATGATACTTATAAAAGTCCGCCGCGCTAGTGTCTTTTATGTCCCTCATCGTCGCCGTCATAACTATAGAAATGATGAAGAAATGACTAGTTATGGCAAATCCCCGGATGATCTCCATGTTGGATAGCGTGCGGTACACACTAGGCTTGATGGAATGGAAAATATGATGAACTGATTGCAGGTTAGCATCATTCAAGTGAGGCAGTACATCCGTATATCGATGGATGTGCAAATTGCTGAGATGCAGACAAGATTATGTAGTTTTTTCTTCGAATTGTGAGGATGTTCATATACAGCCAACACCGTAGCCAACAAGCAACAGTTAGAGAGACTCCCAGTTCTTTCTTGGGTCGGAGTGGACGTGGAAACTCCCCTAGGCGTAATCGTCTGTCATATAGGTTTATTGTAATATTCTCGTCGTTGTTTAGTATTTCGTCGTTGTTTAATATTGTAGTTGTTGTTTAATGTGTGCACACTATATTATATTCTAATAAAACTTTTTTTTTTGATCAAATAATAAAACTTTTGTTGTTTTGTCTCTTATTATTCATCTTGTTTTCTCAAATTGTTTTTTAATAATTTATGTATGTTCAATTTCTACCGCGTAAGAGCGGTTTTCTTCTGCCAAAAGGCGATCAATTACTGTCTAAGAGCAGTTCTCTTCCGCCATAGGGCGGTCAACTACCGCATAGGAGCGGTTATCTTCCGCCATAGGGCGGCCAACTACCACTTAGGAGCGATTATCTTCCGCCAAAGGGCGGCCAACTACCGCCTAAAAGTGGTTCTCTTCCGTCAAAAGGCGGCAAACTACCGCCTACGTGCGGTTATTTTCTACAAAAATGTGGTAACCTACCGCAAAAGTGTGGCGTTATGCGTTACTTGGTCTTGCAGACTTGCAACAAATTTCTTGTGGAAGCCGAATTCTACTATTGTGAAAAGCGCATCATCATTTTCACCCCTCTCGGCGTTGAAAATGAAAGGACTCTTCCATAGTCAATTGGTGGCGAAGTTGGAGCATGCACGCATTTGGAAGCCGTTTGAAGCAATAGTTAAAAATTTCTTCTTAGAAATTTACAGATTATGTAAACAAAATTTATGTGTAATATGTATGTACTATTATGCCGTGTTCGGTTCAACCGTTGTAATTGTTCTTGTTTATGACGAATGAGAAAGGTTGAAGGCATTTCGAAAAAAAAAAAAGAATGATTGTAATCCACTATTATTATTAATGAATTTCATGACCGAGTATGATTCGTTATTATTATTATTATTATTATTATTATTATTATTATTATTATTATTATTATTATTATTATTATTATTATTATTATTACTGTTATTATTGTTGTTGTTAATTGAATTATTATTATTGTTATTATTCGCTATTATTGCAATTGTTAATATTAGTAGTCCAACTAATAAAAATTAAAAAAACGTACTATTATTATTATTATTAATAATAATACTATTATTATTATCATAGTTTTATTATTAATATGATTAGTATTATTATTAATATGATGATTATTATTGTTGTTGTTGTTGTTGTTGTTGTTGTTGTTGTTGTTGTTGTTGTTGTTGTTGTTGTTGTTAGCACTACTAATAAAATATTGATTCGTTATTTTTCCCGTTATTATTACTACAACTAATAATAAAAATGAATTTACTATTTTTCTACTTTAATTCTGCTGCGTAATCTGTTACACAACCCTACGAAGGCTACATAGGAATTATGTGAATGTCACAAGTTCTTCTCGTAGTGACAATGGTGTTGTAGTCCTTAGACTTGAAGTTATTATATACTCTAGTTGTGAAATATCATTTTTTAGTCTCGTAAAACGTTACACCGTAACTGAGTAACTATAAAGACAGTAATAGAAAAAGATAGGAAGCAAGATGAGAGATGGTAGTAATTTAGATAGGTTTTGTCTCTCCCGCATAATGAGAGTATATGTCCACAACCACTCGAGGAGTAGAGATTATGGAATGTCTGTGATATTGTGATACTGTTGTTATATGTTCAGATAAGTTTATTCCAAGGATCTAGAAACTACGGATTGGATATACGAGTGTGACATTTACGTATCGTTTCCTATCCGGGTAGAGACACAAAGGGACATATACAAAGCGGTAACATTGGTCACATATTGAAAGTTTGTAATGTAAGTATCAACAGGATCTAAATACTCTAGAAGGGGGGTTGAATAGAGTATGCCAACGTTTTCTAAAAAACAGTCTTTTGAAACTAGGAGTAAATATGTTGTTGATATCTCAAAGCTTTGGAAAAGAATTGAGAAACTACAGATATAATTGCAGAACACAGGAGCTTCAAAGCTTTGATATTTGGAAAAGTCCAAAGCTTTGTAACTTCCTGCTTAGACTGGAATGTAAAGATAATAAAAGTAAGCGAAAAAAACACATGGATTTTACAGAGTTCAGTCACAATTGGACCTAGTCTCTGCCTCACTGATCTTATCTCTCCTGGATTCGAACACAACTTCTTACTAATCACCCAGATTTATCCCTAGATCTCAAGCAAAAGTGAGCTACCTTTCACCAATACAGCTTGTGGTTCCCAACCTATCTAGTTCCAGCTACAACCTGTTAAAACAATAAGAACCTCTTTGTTGTTCAATTGAACAACCAAACTTCTAAGTTTATGAGGTTTGAGAACACATAATGATAATACAAATTCAGTACAAGTGTGAAGAACACATAATAGAAATAAGCAATAAAGCTTGGAAGTGTTCTTCAGTCACGGATGAATGATCTTGCTTCTGCAGTGTTAATATGCCTGATGAATTGAAGAATTGTATGATCTGATCTCTCCTGTTTGTAACACTCTTAAATTCCAACTTTGATCAGCCTCTCCTTGTGTGTCTCTGTTTTGAAATTCAAAGCACTGATCTCTGAAGTAACAGCCTACAACAACTTGAGAGATTTTAGGAACTGAATGACTAAACATCCTCTCCCCTGATATGCTTCTTTCAACAGCTATGATTGGATAGCTATCTGATTTGTTTATGGACGTTGGAACTCCCAACAACCCTGCATACACTCAACAAACAAGATCAAACAATATCCAGACAAACTAGCATTAAGATCTGATCAGCATTTCGCTGATAGTTCATGATGAAATTAGGCTAAGTTTTTGTCTGATAATAAAAACAGTGTGTACACCCAATTAAATGGATATACCAAATAATCATTATAGAAAAAGTATTAATAGGCTAATATAACTCGATAACACATTATAAAACCAAATGAATTAACATGCATACAAAGATCTGGTTAGATGAACTTAGCCGTAAGAAGTACTCAGAAATTCTCAAAGCGTTGAAGCTTTGGCTGCTAGTTGATCAAGATGAACTTGGATTCCCAATCCATCTCAGTCCTCCACATTGTGTTATACCATCTAAAACATGATTCCATAGTATTTTCAGAACATCATATAGAATTACAAAATCATTCCAAATACCAACCTATAGACCTGCAAAATACAAAACAGTTAAAACATATAAGGCAACTACAGTGTCTCAATGCTTGAAGCTTTGACACTTGTGTTACACTTGTGTTTATGGCTTTCATCATCAAGGAACCAAAGCTCATCCTTTGTATATATCCACATATTAATACCAAATAGCTTCTGATCTATCAATCTCCCCCTTGATGAAAGACAACATTATTATTGGAGTCCAGAATTTTTTGATTATTTCCCTGCAACTCAAAAACACAAGTGATTCTCAAATACCAGTAATATAACCAAACTAAGCAGTCTTAACTTATCATGGCAATACAATTAACCAAACAACTAGCATCCTATTAGCAAACATGCAAGAACAAGCATCCTACAATATCCAGAATTATTACAAGACTTAACAAAAACTCAAAACACAAATAATCTTCTCCCCCTTTTTGAATTTCTTGAAAGAGTAGAAGGAATGTAGGATCTTGTTCAGAGGGTTTTAAAAAAAACAAAAATTAAGCACTTCAGGACTTGGAAGAAATAAGAGATAGAAATAATAAGAAAGATAGGTTTCAAGGCTTTGAAGATTCAGCTGCAGCATCCTTCTTTGCAGATTTCTTTCCAAGCTTAGATTTTCCCTTTCCCTTGTCCTGAACCTCTTCTTGCTCTTCCTCAGCTGTATCAGCATCTGATTTTCCTTCAGCTTCAGCTTGTTCATCTCTCTGTTCAACTTGTTTATCAGCTTCCTCACCCTGTGCTTCCTCAGTTTCAGCTTCAATTTTTTCCATCACTTCATCAATAACCTTATCCAAATCAGCAGCTTCTTTCTCAGCAGTCTCTACAACTATTTCCTCACCATCAGCCTCATCATCAGATTGCTCAAAAAGATCCTTAGAAGTAAGAAAAATAGGGACTGATTTCTTCTTTTTCTTCTGTTTCTTTAGAGCTTCTCCAATTTTCTCATTTGAATCAATGCTAGTGTCTCTGCTCTCAGAAGAGGATATTTTCTCCAGGTTCAAACCTTTGATGATGACATCAAGCTTGTTGTTGACCAAACCTTTGAATTTTTGAAGTCGGTAGATAGGTCAAATAACCCTTGTCTCGAATCCTCTACTCCATCTTCTAGAACTTCAAACCTATCCAGTATCTGAGACAAATCCAAATTACCAGACACTTTGGGGGTTGTACCAGCTCTAGGTTTGATAAACTCCTTCTCCTTCAATTCCTTAGCACTCAGTTTAGAATAGAATTTCTACTTTCTTTTGACAGTTTGAACTATCCCAATCCTTTGAAGAGATGCCTCATCCACCAACCCAAAACCAGTTGTAATCTTCTCCTCATCTTCCAAAGAGACTCCAAAGTGTTTGAAAAACAAAGGTAACACATTGGCATAAGGCAGGGAATGGTTCATAGTCCTAGTGCCACAGTAAACCATATGCTCCATCACAACAGTAGGGAGATCTACATTAAACCCTTGACATATCAGATACAGAAGGATCAACATCCTTTCTGTCACCAATTCTTTGGAATACTCCAGGGCAACTACACATCTCATAATAATAGAAAACCCAATTTTAGCCTCACAAGTAAACACAAAATGTGTTAACTGTTTTTGTTCAGTAGGGGTTCCCTCCAAGAAAAACAAGGCTTTAGCTTTCTCCAAAATCTCCTTCCTATCAGGATGATCATTAATCCTATACTTTCCCAGGACTTTGGCAAAAACCCTATGATCCAACTTAATGTGAATCCAAGCAACTTTGGATGTCAAAATGTAATTGTCACTATCATCCAATTCTTGAACCAAGCTCAGATAGAAAAGTCTAGTCATCCTAGGGTAAGCCTCACATGGTGGATTTAACAAACTCCTAACAAGTGATTCTCTCAATTTCTTAATGTAGTCTAGGTCCAATAAATCCAATATCTCAGTGCTTATTAGACTACAGAAATATATCTTGGATGATGCATACCAATCCATCCACACATTCTTAACATCTGAATTGACAAACCAAGAATTAGGTAAAATGTTCTTACCAAAATTTGTAGCTTTCTTGGTCTTTACTGCACTGTATTTCACTCTCTTCTTCTCAGGAGTTCTTTCATCTTTCTTCTCATCAGCTTTCTTTCCTTTGAAGATGGTGCACTCTTCTTCTCACTTTTCTCTTCAGCCTCCTCCTTCTTCTTATTGCTTGATTATTCTCCCTGATCCTTACTCCCCTGTTCTTTGATCTTCAACACTTCTTCTGTTGCTGACTCAGATTTCGACCCAGCCTCTGGTTCTTCTTGAACTTCCTTTCCCTTCTTGACATTCTTTGAGGGTGGTGAAGTCTCATGGACTCTAGCTTTTTCTTCTGAATCTGATCCATAAAAGGTGATTTTCCCGTTAGCCTTCCTTTTTTCCTCTTTGTGGAAGTTTGTCCTTGTTGCCTGATCCTCTCAGATTTTCTCTCCATTGTGGTTACAGTTTGAGAGGGTTTGAGAGAAAAAAGTGAGAGATAGATACGAAGAGAAGAAATGTGAGAATGAACGAAATAAGCCCTCAATTTGGCTTAACTAGGTAGAAGAGTTTGATTTAAAAAGGGATTGCATGCAAATTAGATTGCAAAAGATTTCATGAGATATTTTTGGGATATTTTGTAAAAATATTTGAAACATTGAAATATTCTGTAGTTATCTAAAAAGATATTACAAAATATTCCATGATCCATTTTTTAATAAAATGCATATCCACTTAATCAAATCATTTGAACAGTAGTTCAAAGCTTTGAGAAGTTTCAGAACATGACAGAAACCTTCAAAGCTTTGAGGCGTACTTTCAAGGCTAAGAAAGTATGATGTGAAGGCTTTGAGATTTACGCACATAATACACATATAAACTACTACTCTCCCTAAATCAATGCATCCTTTTAACATACCGAATTCAAGCCTTAGGGATGCAAACCTCTCATCTGGCAATGGTTTAGTAAAAATATCATCTATTTGCATAGTAGTAGAAATAAAAGGTATAACAAAATCACATTTTTCAGCATGAACTCTAAGAAAATGATGTCTCACATCTATATGCTTATTCCTTGAATGCTGAACCTTCCTTGAATGCTGAACCGGATTATTTGATATAGAAATGGCACTAGTATTGTCACAATTGATAGGCATATTTCTGAATTCATATCCAATACCTCTTATTTGTTGAGCAATCCATAAAACCTGAGCACTACAGGCTCCAGCTACAATGCATGCAGCTTCTGCAGTTGATAGAGCTACTGAATTTTGCTTCATTGAATGCCAACTAATCAGTGATGAACCAAGAAGTTGGCAGCATCCTAAAGTACTCTTTCTGTCTACTTTGTAGCCTGCAAATTCTGTATCTGAATAACGACTCAACATAAAGTTAGATCTTCTTGGATACCAAAGCCCCAAGTCTTTGGTTCCATTCAAGTATCTGAAAATCCTTTTCACAGCTATCAAATGACTTTCTTTAGGATCTGCTTGAAATCTAGCACACATACATACACTAAACATAATATCTGGTCTACTAGCAGTTAGATAAAGAAGTTAACCAATCAAACCTCCATAATCCTTTTGACTCACGCTCTTACCAGTTGTATCCTTGTCTAAGGATAATGATGAACTCATAGGAGTCTTAACTACCTTGGACTGAGACATGTTATATTTATTTAAAAAGTCCTTGGTGTATTTCCCTTGATGCACAAAGGTTCCTTTCTTCATTTGATGCACATGAAGTCCAAGAAAGGAATTCAGTTCTCCCATTAAACTCATCTCAAATTCCCTGCACATTAGACTTGAAAACTCTTTTGACATAGAACTATGGGTCAATTACTAATCAACCACTTACAGTTTGAAGTAATAATCCACATGCTACCCCCAGTTCTAAAACCCTCTAATTACACCCTCCAGTTGTTGATTGCAAGCAATCAGCAACTTGGGAAAATTCCGTCCAAAATTTTCCGTTAGTTAACGGTTTTTTAAGGGCAAAATGGTCCACTCAAAAAATATATGAACACATAGTTGTTACCACTAACAGCACCACCGTAGCACAACCAATATCACCAATGAACCCAGATTCCGGCGACCCATTTGCCGGCGTCATCACAACCTCTACTCTAACCACACGCACACGCAGTCATAAACTTAAGTGCACCCACCATCGATCAGGAAAAGGCAGAGGAGAAGAAGAAGAAGATCGAAGAAGAAGAAGAACAAGAAGAACCCGACAACCCAGAATCCAACAATCATCAGTCCAGAATCCGACAGCCCACCAACACAGTACACCCATCACCATCTTGGACGTCACCCAATAAAAACCCCAAATACGATTATGATTACGATATATGACTGAGAACACAAAGAAATCGATATGTGACCAAGAGTGAGAGATTCTGATCCATTCGGTCTCGTCTCCCCACAAAGTCCCGATCTTTAATGGGGATTTTGGATCTGCATCAGCCCATTACCACCGCCACCCAGCCGGCGACAACCATGGATTCCGCCGACCTCTTCCTCCAACCACAAACTGAGAGGGAGAGAAATAGCGATAGAGATAGAGGCGAATCGATTGAGAAAGAGGGAGATGCAGATCGAATTCAAGGGAGACGGAGAGAGAGAACGAGAGAGGAGAGAAAATGAGAGATCCAATTGAGAGAGAAAGAGTCCAGACCTGAATCCTTAATTTCCCTCGGTCCCTGCTTCTTCTTCATCGTCTTCTTCAATTTTTCTTTTTCTTTTATTCTTCAGTTTTTTTCCTTTTTATGTGAAAATTTTATTTTTCAATAGACGAATATACCCCTAACAGGGTTAACTTTTTAACAGAATTTTTACCCCAGTTTTGAATTGATTTCAATTAACAACTGGAGGTGGGTAGTTTGTAAAAAACAAACTGGAGGGTGTACTTGGATTATTACAATATATTGGAAGTGGGTGATAAGTAATTGACCCTAGAATTATTAGTAGCACCAAATAGAATATTATCAACATATATATGTAGTACTAACAAATTATTTTCATGATTCTTGATAAAAAGAGTTTTGTCAACAAGTCCTCTCTTGCAACCATTCTCAAGTAAAAACTTAGAGAGTTTGTCATACCAAGCCCTTGGAGCTTGCTTGAGTCCATACAAGGCTTTGTATAATTTGTAAACATGATGAGGAAAATTTTCATCTTCAAAACCTGGTGGTTGAGCAACAAATACTTCTTCTTGTAAATATCCATTTAGAAAAGCACATTTGACATCCATTAATAAAATCTTTATATGTTTATGTGATTCAAATGCAAGAAGTATTCGGATAGCTTCTAGCCTTGCAAAAGGGGCAAATGTCTCCTCATAATCAGTTCCTTCTTCTTGATTATATCCCTGTGCAACAAATCTTGCTTTATTTCTCACAACCTCACCATTTTCTTCAAGTTTGTTTCTGAACACCCATCTAGTTCCAATCATTGATTGATTCTTTGATCTAGGAACCAAATTCCATACTTTGTTCCTTTCAAAATCATTCAGCTCATTCTGCATTGCAATGATCCAATCAACATTTTCTAGTGCTTCTTTTGCATTTTTGGGCTCAATAAGTGATACAAAAGCAATGAAAGCACACAATTTTTCAGTTGACCTCTTGTCTGAGTTCCAGTGGTTGGATCTTATATAATGTTGTTTGCAGGTTGATCTGATAAGTATTTGAAATTATATCTAAGTGTCCAAGTGTATGATCCTTCAAGGCTTTTAGATCTTGACACAGTAGAAGGAGCATCATATGTTGTGTCAGTCTCAGTCTCAAGGCTTTGAGATTTTGGTTCAGCAGGGGGTTCAAGGCCTTGAGATTCTTCTGAGTGTTTCTGCAACTTATTTTTGCTTCCTTTATTTTCCTCATAATCATCATCAGCCTCATACTTTTTTAAGTTGATATCTGCAAACTTTCACTCAGAGAATCATTAGTACTTTCATCAAAAATCACATGAATACTCTCCTCTACAATCTTAGTTCTCTTATTGTAACTCTATATGCTTTGATAGTTTGAGAATAACCAAGAAAAACACCTTCATCACTTCTAGCATCAAACTTACCAAGATTATCTTTTCCATTGTTTTCGAGTTGCTCGTGTGCGAGTGTTGGCGGAGTAGATAGATAGATTATCTTTTCCATTGTTATGCACAAAACAAGTATAGCCAAAAGACTTAAAATAAGAAACACTAGGCTTTCTGTCTTTGAAAAGTTCATAAGGAGTTCTCTTTAAAATAGGCCTGATCAAACATATATTGAACACATAATTTGCAATATTAACAGCTTCTGCCCACAGATACTTTGGCAAATTACTTTCAAGTAGCATGGTTCTAGACATGTCTTCAAGAGTTCTGTTTTTCCTCTCAACTACACCATTCTGATGAGGAGTTCTAGGTGCATAAAAGTTATGTGAGATGCCATGCTTTGCACAAAATAAATCAAAATCAAGCTGTTCAAATTCTCTACCATGGTCACTTCTGATTGATGCAACAGGTAAATTTTTCAAAGTTTGAAGCTCTTTACAAAGCTTTGAGAATTAGGATAATGCTTCAGACTTGTCTCTAATAAACATAACCCATGTAAATATGGAATAATCATCAACCACAACAAGCATATATCTCTTACCTTTGGGTGTTTGAACCCTCATAGGACCACACAAGTCCATGTGCATCAATCCTATAGGTCTAGAGGTACTTATTAAGTTCTTTGGCTTTAATGAACTCTTGGTTTGTTTACCTTGGGTACATAGCCTTGCAAATCTCATCATATTTGAATTCCAGGATTGATAAGCCTCTTACCAAATCTTTTGAGATGAGTTTGTTCACGGTATGCATGCTTATATGCCCAAGCTTTCTATGCCAAAGCTTTGAGTCATCCTTCAAATCTTTGAGACATTTCAGCCTTTCACCTGCAACTCTCTCAGTACATAAAGCATGAACATTGTGTGACCTAGGAGTAGTGAGTATGCAATTGTCTGATTTTTCATCTTGCACCACACATTTCTCCTTGTCAAATATTACCTTATTTCCTTTATCACAAAGCTGAGATATACTCAACAAATTATACTTAAGACCATCAACTAAATAAACATATGAAATTGACCTTGGAGAGTGATTAACAATACTCCCTATACCAATGATGTTGCACCTTGCTTTGTCACCAAGTTTGATTGTTCCTCCTGATTGCCCTTTAAGCTCAGTAAATAAAGATTTCTTTCCACTCATGTGTCTAGAACATCCACTATCCAAAATCCATTTCTGGTCCTTCAAAGCTTTGGTGACATCCTGGAAAAAACAATCAATGCTTTAAAAGGCTATTATACCAATTGTAGAATTTGGACTCATACTCGGAATCAACCATGTTAGGTGGTCTAATTCCTTTTGAAACCCAAATATGTTTCACTTGTAAGGATAGGTGTTCCTCATAATGTGAGGTTCTGTCCTTTTAAAGGGGCAAGTTAATTTCGCATGTCCAATTTTACCACAATAGTGACACATTGGAGAATCTCTGCTTCCTGATTTTACAAATGTGGTTTGGTTTGTTTTTGGAAAATTTGGATTACAACCAATTCCACTTTTGTATACAGAATGCATACTTCCTCCAAGCATAAGATTTAGCTTATGTTCAGAGCCAGCAAATGTTGAAAGAATTTTCTTGAAATCTTAAACAATGAAGTGTTCTGTTGCTCTAAATCATCTGAATGACTCTTTAGATCAACATATTTATCAGTTAAAAGAGAGTTTTGATCAACAACTTCTTTGACTTGTGATTTCAAAGCTTTGAATATGTTTTCCGAGGCTTTGAAGTCACTGACAATCTTCAACTTAATAGCTTCAAGACATTTGTTTTGAAAACCAAATCTAAGTTTAATTTTGCTTGCTCATGAACCTTTTCTTTCAAGGAGTCAATCTCATTCATGCAACTTTCCTCATTAAAAAATATACTTTTGAGGATTCCAGGCAATACATTAGAAGGACTAGATAAAATTTTCTTTACCATATCTTCAATTGGCTTCTCTGTAGAGTGATCTTCTTGATGTCCAGCCATCAAACAGAGATGGGCTTGCTCTTCATCAGAATCTGAGTCTGAAGAGTCTGAATCACTCCATGAGGCTACCATTGCGTTCTTTCTTCTGTTGTCATTTTCCTTCTTAGGAAATTGCCTGCTTTTCTTCTTTTGAGAGCAATCTCTTACCAGATCATCTGCATCTCCACATTCATAACAATTCATAGGTTTATATGAATGTGAAGAAGATTTACCTTTCTGATCCTTGCTAGTTGAGGAACTGAATTTTTCGTTGTTATATTCATTGTTTCCAAAGTTTCTCTTCTTTTTCAGAATTTTGGCCAAGGCTTTCGAGAGCAAGGCTATGGCTTCTTCATCATCATCCTCCTCCTCCCGTTCAAAGCTTTGAGATTGCTCAGTGTCCTTTTCCTTGAGTGCTAGGTTCTTGATGTTGTCACTCATATGACCATCTCCTTCATTGAGATCTCATGAGTGAGCAGTTTTCCTTGCAGATCATCTAATTCCAAGATGCTTAAATCATGAGCTTCCTCAATTGAATTTGTCTTAGGATCCCATTTAGATTTTTGAAAGCTTCTGAGTATCTTCTTGACTTTTTCTTCATTTGAGAAAGCTTTTCCCAAGGATTCCAAGATGTTCACAATATCTGTAAACCTTTTGAACATGTCTTTGATGGAGTCATCATAATTCATCTTAAACAGTTCATACTGTCTCAAAAGGATATTGATCTTTGTCTACTTGACTTGGCTAGTTCCTTTATAAGTAACAGTTACCTTATCCCATATCACTTTTGCACTCTTGCAGTTGGATATCCTGTTGAAATCATCTGCACTAAGAGCACAATACAATAAGTTCGAAGCTTTGTAATTTTTTGATACTTTTTCAAGCTCAGTAATTGAGAGATCTTTCTCTGATTTGACAGTTCTGATTCCATCACAAGTGGTATAGAACAAGTTTGGACCATTCACAAAAATAGAACATAGCTTCATGTCTTGATCAATGATGAACATTTTTATCAGTTTCTTTCAATGCACAAAGTTATCACCACGAAATAGTGGAGGTCTATTAGCTGCTCTTCCCTGTGAGAATCCACCATCACCTACATTACTCATTATCACAAGATTGTAATCCTTAAACAGTGACCCAAAGCTCTGATACCAATTGAAAGTTTGAAATGTAAGTATCAATAGGATCTAAATACTCTAGAAGGGGGGGGGGTTGAATAGAGTATGCCATCTTTTGCTTAAAAACAGTCTTTTGGAACTAGGAGTAAATATGCAATTGATATCTCAAAGGTTTAGAAAAGATTTGAGAGACTAGAGATATAATTGCAAAATACAGAAGCTTCAAAGCTTTGATATTTGGAAAAATCCAAAGCTATGTAACTTCCTGCTTAGACTGGAATGTAAAGATAATAAAAGTAAGCAAAAAGAACACACGAATTTTACAGAAGACAGTCACAATTGGACCTAGTCTCTGCCTTAATGATCTTATCTCTCTAGGATTCTAACACAACTTCTTACCCAGATATATCCCTAGATCTCAAGCCAAAGTGAGCTACCTTTCACCAATACAGCTTGAGGTTCCCAACCTATCTAGTTCCAGCTACAACCTGTTAAAACAATAAGAACCTCTTTGTTGTTCAATTGAACAACCAAACTTCTAAGTTTATGAGGTTTAAGAACACAGAATGATAATACAAATTCAATACAAGTGTGAAGAACACATAATAGAAATAAGCAATAAAGCTTGGAAGTGTTCTTCAGTCTCTGATGAATGATCTTGCATTTGCAGTGTTAGTAGGCCTGATGAATTGAAGAATTGTATGATCTGATCTCTCCTGTTTGTAACACTCTTCAATTCCCACGTTGATCAGCCTCTCCTTATGTGTCTCTGTTTTGAAATTCAAAGCACTGATCTCTTAAGTAACAGCCTACAACAACTCTAGAGATTTTAGGAACTGAATGACTAAAACTCCTCTCCCCTTATATGCCTCTTTCAACAGCTATGCTTGGATAGCCATGTGATTTGTTTATGGACGTTGGAACGCCCAACAACAACGCATACACTCAACAAAGAAGATCAAACAATATCTAGACAAACTAGCATTAAGATATGATCAGCATTATGCTGACAATTCATGAAGAAATTAGGCTAAGTTTTTTTCTGATAATAAAAACAGTTTGTACATCCAATTAAATGGATATACCAAATAATAATTATAGAACTAGTATTAATAGACTAATATAATTCAATAACAAATTATAAAAATCAAATAAATTAACCTGTATACAAAGATCTGGTTAGATGAACTTAGCAGTAAGAAGTACTCAAAAATTCCCAAAGCTTTGAAGCTTTGACTGCTAGTTGATCAAGATGAACTTGGATTCCCAATCCATCTCAGTCCTGCACATTGTGTTATACCATCCAAAACATGATTCCATAGTATTTTCAGAACATCATATAGAATTACAAAATCATTCCAAACACCAACGTATAGACCTGCAAAATACAAAAGAGTTAAAACATATAAGGCAACTACAGTGTCTCAAAGCTTTGAAGCTTTGGCACTTGTGTTACACTTGTGTTTGTGGCTTTCATCATCATGGAACCATAGCTTCTCCTTTGTATAAATCCACATTTTAATACCAAAGAGCTTCTGATCTATCACATATGTTTGCCAGATCACTGACTATATCTATTAGTTCGGTAGCATTGGTGTGTTGCTAGACACTGTTCTATGTTTGTAATTATTACTGCCAACTTAATAGAAACCTGCAGGGTCACACACTAAAATGATTAAACTGGATATGGATGTTAATTATCTGGACTAATTAACAATTAATGATCAAAGATCAAAACGCAACTACATACAAAGTTAGTTGGACTAAATTGCAAAGTGGACTAATCCGTGTATGGACATGATTAGTATTGGGGCAAGTTTGAATTTGATAAGGAGTTATTAACCATGAAAGGGGAGTCCTAGCACTATTATTCAATATTGTAAAATAATAGAGCAGGGAGAGAGAGACCAATGAGGAGCACGGTAGCCCTACCCGATGTCATGAGGGGCGCGACATCCCCTCGACATCCCTCCTCTTTTTGCGTAAACCGCTTAATTTCATAAAGCTCATGATGAATCCTTCTTCTGTGTTACTAGCATAATCCGTAGAGGAGATTCCTGTTTCCAATCCCAAGGTATGGATACCGTTATAGATTTGGACATCATTCTATATTGTGATCACACAAACATACAAGTTAAACGTTACTTCCTTTATCATGTTATGAGAGCTTAATCTGCAATTCATGGAGGACTTTGATCAGGAATTTTTTTTGTAATTCCGCTGCAAACCAGCATCAAAACCCTATAGAGACAGCTTCAACCTATGGCAGATCAAGGTACGTGCTTTGTTGAAGCAGCAATGCCTGTAATTTCCATTGGTGGAAGAAAAAGAGGGGGTCATTATAACGACCAAGGAGTTTATTACGATTGAGAAAGGAGCGCATTCAAAGATCGTGTTGTTCTTGACGGACGACGTGATCACTGAGGTTGCAGATCAAGAGACGGCTGAAAGACTATGGAACAAGTTGGAGAGCCTCTAAAAAAAAGTCTTTCACCAACGATTTGATGTTGAAGCAGCAGCTGCTTGGTCTACGCATGGAGGAAGGTACAAATCTAGGAGATCACTTAAATTATTTTAACACTATTTTTCTTGAGTTACGAAATAGTTATGAAATGATAAGTCATGTAGATGTCGCACTGATTTTGTTGGCGTTGCTACCACCGTGTTACGTGTGTTTCGTTCAATCTTCTTGTGCTAGAAAAGAGACTCTGACTTTGGAGGAGATAAGATCAGCTCTTCACACAAGGGAGATGCGGCATATGGCTACATACAGGGGTTTAGACGTTCCGGTTTCAGGCACATTCATGGCGGCCAAGGGATACAAGGGTAAGAAGAACAAGGGGTTTAAGTTACCAAACGATGTTTGTGTATTGTGTAAATAAAAGGGTCACCGGAAGATGGAGTGTCCGAAGGCAAAGGCGTGGGCAGATTTAGTTGCAGGCGTAATGTCTTCGGAGGACGACTATGTTCTCTAGGTGCCGTTGGGCGGGGGGCGGGGAATTTCGTGCTCTTGACAAGGAGGCGAAAATGGAATAGGGGAGTCTATGATGAGGGATACGACACGTGAAATGGGAAGCGTATGAGTCATGTGAAGGGGGAGCGCGATGATCGCGTAAGGGTGCGATATTGCAAGAATTATGTGGGAATTGGAGCAATATCGCAAAATGTTGCATGAATTCGGTGGGAATTGGAGAAACGTGTTGGGAGGGTTGTTGTTGTACGGACTCTATGTGATTCGAAACAACAAACGGGTTTGTTGTAGGAGCTTGGTGGGAGTTGGAACAACAAACACGGGGTTTGATTGCGGAAACTTGGCCATAGTTGGAGCATCGATAGGGTTCGATTTCAAGAACTTGACGGGATATGGAGCATCGCTGCGGGCACTCCTTTTAGGAACTTCGAAAATATAGAGAAACTTGTGACATTGTGGAATTGGAGAGAAGCCGCTAATTTAAGCGCAAGTGGAAGACGGAATTCAAGTCAATGTGGAGAGTTGTTGGGAATATGCCTTGAACAGGCTCGCAGAGCTTGGCGAGGAGTTAGGGAACGAAGAGGGGCAAAGAAACAAGGTCAAATGGAGGATCAATAAGAAGGAAAGGAAGACAAAGAATAAAACACGAGCTCACAGGGTCAGGGAGGTCACATGACCTCAAAACCAGGTGGCATGACCAGGTTCGTGTTGAATTTTTTTCTTATTTGTAATAAGTTATGGTTTAGGGGTCCTAGTCTCATATCTAGACTTTTTGGTCATAATGTTTTTAGTCATTAGTTTGGGTAATTCTCGTAAATGTTAAACTGTTGGAGAGTAGTTATATTCTCTATAAACCCTAATATGATTAACCTTTGGATAAAATACACTTACCACCCCTAACAATGGGATTAATTCCATCCTGCTACAATGACGTTTGGAAAAAGACACTGTGCACCCATTTGAGAGAATATTCCTCGGACACTAAGTACCCTTCTGTTATGTTCCGTTAGAAAAGTAGGTGATTGAATTTTTTCAGACCATATGGCCCATGTGTATTTTTTTTTTAACTTTTTGACCCATGTGTATCATCAAGAACACCAAGAATGTCACCTCCAAAAATATCATCACCAATAATCTCTTCAACTTTGAATACGAAACTTCAAGAACACCAATAACATTTACATAAAAGATTTTACAAAACACAAATAAAATTCAAAATTGAAAAAATCATCCATTGCAAAATCTCTCCTAATTGAACCCAAATTTAAAATTCAAAATTGCCCAACTCTAATCACTACGAAGCAATGATGTTACATCTTGATGGAAAACATGACCTAGGTTTCCAATCTCTTATATAAAATCCTTTTCCTTCCTCTCATACATGGAAAATTAGGTAGACTTTCCACTACAATTTCCTTCCCATCTTCTAATTTCCCTCTGTATACCTCTGCACCAGCTATTGAAAATTGAAAATTTTGAAAAAACCCGACACAGAAAGTAAACAGAGTAGGAACTTTGAATGCGAAGATGAGGTAAAATCCTTGGTGAGAGCAAAGATTTCTTCATAGGAGAGTTGATGGAGGCAAGATGGGGGGAGAATGTTGTCTTCTCCAGCTCAAGCCTGCTATCCGGCAAACTGGGATACTGGATTCGAACGCCGCTGCTTCCCGATTCGACCCCATTACTCATAGATCAATAAAGATTCTGGTGATTCTGAGGGGCCCTGCGCTTGACGACATTCTAGTACAGATATTAATCCCCATCGTCCTCGTTGTACTCGTCCTCTTCCTCGAGTTTGTCTTCCGTGAGGTTTCCACCGAGAACACCGTGCAAATGTTGCTCCACAAATGTTGCTCCACCGAAAGCCTCCTTTTCCTCCCAAAGCTCGATTCCGATGATGGGTCGTCCTCTTAGGGGGTTTTTTGTTAAAAAACCAATATGCACCTTTGTGGTGCATATTAACCATAATTTCAAAAAGTTGGTGGGAAGTACCCACCAACTAATAATCATAAGTTAACTTTTGGTTTGTTATAATTAGTGGGTCCCATTTGATTTTTTTAAAATTTTCTCCATGGTGGGCCTCTCTTTGTTTTTTTTAAGGTTTTCCATGTGGCAAGAGGGGGTCCTACCCAAATATTTTGTTGCTGAATTTTTTCTCCAAATTTGCATGCATGCACTACTCTCTCTCTCTCTCTCTCTCTCTCTCTCTCTCTCTCTCTCTCTCTTCATTCAACAACAACAACAACAACAACATCTCCCTCACCCTAGAAAATTAAATTCACTCACCAACCTTGTTCAAATGATAAATACATTCAACTACCTAAGATGTCAAACCTTAAAATGTACCTCAGTTCATCAATTTTGACACCCAAAAATTGTTGTTTCTCTCTCTAGTCTCTTCCAAAACCTCCATTGTTGGGTTTCAAAACAAAAACAAAGTTCGTTCGTTTGAAGACTTCGAATCCGTCGGAACAAGAGTAAGTTTATCAACCTTAGTATCCCTTCGTTTTATCTTTTCATTTCAAAAGTAGTATTTTAAAAAAATTCATATATTCATTTCAACATTTTCGGAGATGTTCTGAAAATAGTATGAGATTCACCTTGATGATATTGCGAAGGTCTTTGGAAGCCCTACAAGAAGCCCCAATACGATTTAAGTTCCATTTTGAGCTTGGGCATACAGAGGGCGTCCAGAACCTATAACGGGCGTACAATAACCCCTCATGGGCGCCCACTATATGCCCGAAGCTCAAAATGAGATATTCACCCATTGGGGCATCTAAGGGCGCCTACATTAGGGCGCCCCTAGAATACCATGGTCGAATAACTCATTTTGAGCTTCGGGCATACACATAAGCGCCCGGGGGGGTTAAATATGCCCGTGTGTGGTTTCGGGCGCCTAAGTGTATGCCCCAAGCTCAAACTGAGTCATTCACCTATGGGGATTCTAGGGGCGCCCTGACCTAGGCGCCCCTAGATGCCCCATAGGTGAAAGACTCATTTTGAGCTTGGGGCATACACTTAGGCGCCCGTGTGTGGTTTCAGACGCCCCTCTGTATGCCCGAAGATCAAAATGGGTCATTCACCTATGGGGCATCTAGGGGCGCCCTAATCTAGGCGCCCCTAGATGCCCCATAAGTGAATGACTCAGTTTGAACTTCCGGCATACACTTAGGCGCCCTGGGGGGTGTTATATATGCCCGTGTATAGTTTCAGACGCCCTAGGCATACACTAAGGCGCCCTGGGGGGGGGGGGTTAAATACGCCCGTGTATAGTTTCAGACGCCCTGGGCATACACTTAGGCGCCCTAGGGGGGTAAAATGGAATACATTTTGACCTCGGACTTTTATAGTTGACTTTCAAGTTGATCGTTGACTTCCAAGTTGATCGTTCATTTCACATAGTTGGAGACGTTTAGTGTTGACTTGTGACTTCTTAGTTGACCGTTGACTTTATTGACTTTTCGGTTATCTGCAGGAATGGGGAAAATCACTGTGCAACTCATGTGGAATGGAGTTTGGGAGTTCGTCAATGGAAAATTTTTCTACGCACGCGGGATGAACTACAAATCGAAGACGATGGTGCTGAAACAGGAGGAAATTCCCACACTCCATAGTCTGAAGGAACGAGTTGCTTCGAGAATGGGATTGGACAAGCATCTAGCTCCATTCATAGAGTTAAGTTACATTCGACAAGGGATGGAGCAGTATGAGCCTTCAGAAATCACCGACGAATACGATGTTTTGTTAATATTTGAGACATATGAACCAAAGGAGATCGTTCCCATGTTTGCCAAGTACGAGAATGACGGCTCGGGTGCAGCTGGGGGACAGTATTTGCAGAAGATGAATCCTCGCAGGGGAAATTCGGAGCTTCATGCGTTACTTACTGATGATAGTCAGGAACATGAAGGCCCAACGTGGGAGGCCGGTTTTAACGAAACAGCGGTCTTGGTGGCGAACAACACATTTCAGGATGCAGCAGCGTTGGAAGGACCGTTTGACACGAATGTCGGGGGTGGGGAACATGAAGGCCCAACCTGGGAGTCCGGTTTTAACGAAACCGTGGTCATGGTGGGGAACAACACATGTCAGGATGCAACAGCGTTGGAAGGATTGTTTGACACTAATGTCGGTGGTCCTAGTTACGAGGGTGGAAGTTTGTCGGAGGATCCCGACTTGAACGAAGATCCGAACGCTGACCCGCACGGGCCATCAAGTGGAGATGACACAACGGACGTCGATGTACCGGTTAACAGGGGTCCTTGGGCCACAGGTTTACAGTATCATCCCACACTTGCGATTGAAGCCGACGCTGTTTCCAGTAACAGCAGGCCCGATGGATCTACGTTAAAGCTTGATGATTTGTTTGAATCAGACAAGGAAATCAAGAATATCCTACGGAGTCCTGCAACTCAACAAGGGTGGCAATGGACAAGTGTAAAGACAGAGATCACAAGAGTCGTTCTCAAATGTCGCGATCCTCATTGTAAGTGGTACATGGCTGCTTATAAAGGGAAACAAGAGAGATTTTTCACGGTTAAGCGATACAAAAACATCCACACTTGTTCCGCGATCACCACAAATTTCAAGCATGCGAACGTGACGGTCGATGACATCGCCTATGGAATGATTGATCGATATCGGAACGGGCAGCCTCGCCCTAGCAGACATGACATCATCGCATACGTGCAACTTGCCTTCAAGTGCTCCGTCTCTAAATGGATATGCTACCAGTCTAGGCAGAGGGCGTTCCAGATCATTCACGGTAGCCGAGAATAACAGTACCACCAACTCCCTGCATTCTTCTACATGTTGGAGTCTTTGAACCCTGGGTCCTACACGAAGATAGAGCGGGACGAAGAAAGCAGATTCAAGTACTGTTTCATGGGTATAAAAGCTCAGCTGGATGGAATCAACTTCATGCGACCACTAGTGGTCTTCCATATTGCCACCGCATATTCTTTCCTGATAAGCTTCTGGTCCCCTTGGTAACTACAGAACTCTCTTCTAATTGTGGGATCCTCGATGACCTTCTCGATCATGCGCAACATATACAACGCAGTGCAACTTGGGAGATCACATTGGTGTCTCGGCTCCTTATTCTTCGGCAATTTGAATACCTTAAGGAGCCTCGGGCAAAACTTGGCCCGCTTAGCAACTTGCTCTTCCCCAAACTCCTGCAGCAATCTCGGAAAATTTGTGCACATTCGATCCAAGTCCCAATTACGACGCCCCGAAAACTTCATTGGATCGTACACCTTCACACAAATCCGCTTCTCGAACACGTCTATGTAAACGAGAATCCACTGTTGAAATCCCTTCACTAGCCGCTTAGTCCTCCAAGGCATGAACCACCTCCTCGCAAGCGATCCCTTGGAACCCCTCATAGGCTTGTTACCTCTAAAGTATTCAAAAGTCTTACTCTTTAGGGTTTCAAAATCATAATCTACTTGAAAAGCTTTGAACCACTCCTCATCCGTAATAACCGTGTCCGTCCTTGGAGCGCCAAAATTTTTTGAGTAATTAAGCCTCTGGGTATACGTGCATTCGTCTACATGTTCCCACCAGAAAAGTTTTCCTACTTCCATTATGTAACGGAAGAATGGCCGAGGTCTTGTCTTTATCCCACAATCCAAATATGGGTAACGTGTATCTTCGTCATTAAGCCAGATGTCAAAACACCGATGCAACTTCGGGTCTTGCTTACGCATGTCGGCCACGGAGAATCCAGGCTTCATATGGTTCGCAAAGATATCGATAGACGGGTTATATGATTTGGCGTACGGCGTCTTCTCCCAAGGGATCCTTGCACGGTTTCGAAGTAGATATCGACCGCCTTCCATTGGTTGTAGGTAGTCCAATTCATACACGGTCACAATTTCAGTGTACATAGACAGAGGGGTCCAGCACTCTTCTTTTTCCTTGTGCTCGCCTACTTCAAAAAATGGATTCTGCCCGTCTGCTCTTCTACTTCATCCGTCTCCCCTTCATCCAACTCTTCATCCGAGATCTCGTCTGCCTCCAACTCTGTTTCCTCGTTTATCCCATCGATGTCGCCGTGAAACTCTATTTCCTCGTTTCCTGATCCATCCTGAAGAATTAAGAAAATTTGTACAGTCGAAAATATAACATCACGAAATTAGAGAAAGCAATGATTCACCGCCAATAGTACCTGTGACATGGAGGGCCCTACTTCCTTGATGCAGGGAACATCGTGATAAATACTTAACAACCTATCTTGAGCTTTAAAATTTTGTTTGTATGTGTCTACCTCTTTGGAGACGGCATCCAAGCACGAGTTTAACTCGTGAGTCCGAATGAAGTGTGCCACCCAGATTCTGAGGTACCACCCGTTCACTTCGTATTTCACAGAGAAGTTCGGAACGAGTGTTCTGAGGTGCTTCATGAAGAAACACACATAGAATCCACAGTCATGCCTACAACAAAAATAATTCACAAATAGATAAGAAAATAATGTGAAAAAATGAATTGCAACTAAAATTAAGTGTAGTTCACAAACCCGTTATTCTGGTGCGGAATCTCGGACCACACATATTTTGGTTTCCATGTCATTATGTCCTCCTTGTAAGCCAATGTATAATGGGCGCAAAGGCTATCGTGAATTAACTTCACTTTATGTTCCACCCGCCTCTCCATATACTCATCGGATGAGTCAAATACGAAAACACTCTTGTGTTCTAAGCTTACCACAAGCAGATAGTAGTGATGATCCCGGATGCCTATTGGGAGTGCAATCTGAAAAGCAACATAAAATATGAAGTTATTAGAATATGATTACAATACGAACTAAAATATGAAGTTACTAGAATATGATTACCATGGAGAGCTCAGATATAGAAGCAGGAAGATAGTCTTCGTTTAGGTAAAATGGTAACTCTTGATCATATACTCCGAAAATTGTTATTGGTGCATAACAAATTTTCCGATCATGTTTCTTCTCTTCAGCCGTCAGAATGGCCGTCATGCACATCATCGTCTGCAAGCATTTACAACTTAGAAAATTGTCGACAAATTACAAAAAAATGCAAGTTAAATAAAAACTTACCGAGTCTGTCATCCATTTATCGCGTGAATACTCGTACGCGTGTGAGAACGTTATCTTGTCGCCACCAGTCATGTTAACAATACCTTTCTTTAAACAAAAATGAAGTTAAATTACACAAATGATACGATACTAATAAGAGCTAAATAAAAGGAAAATTGTAAAATGTTGATCTCTTACTGGCTAAAAAAAGCAAGCCGTCTGGCCTTTTCTGCGTCGGTGGCGTTAGGGGGCTCGACAGTGCTCTTAGGGACCCGAGTGAAGTAGGCATGCCACCAGCACTGGTCGATGCTTGGTTCATCAGGAAATGAAACACTGATCGGTGCAACTGGTAGATCGGGACATTCACTAACAGGTTGTGCCTCGGCATTAGGCAATTCTGCGCGTTGTTCCTCGGCATGTGAGACTAATGGTGAAGTCTGACCAACGGGTTGTGCCCCTTCTTCCTCGACAGTTTGGACCAATGGTGAATCGCTAGCATCGTTAGAATCTTGTGTGCCCATCTGTCTAGCAGCACTGGTTTTGTCTGTCAACCCATCTAGCCTCTCCGTCAACCCATCTAGCCTCCCCGTCACCTCATCCAGCTTCCTCATACACGCATCGATATTCACCTTCTGCTCGTTCTTCATTCTCTGAAAAGCCATCTCCATGTTTTTCATTCGCGATCTCATCGTTGTCATACCCAAATCCATTCTTGTCATTTGGGACTTCATCGAAGTCAGCATACTGATAATAAGATCCATCCCATCTACCATTTCCTCAGTCCGAGCTCTCTTTCTTGGTTGTGCCTCCTCAGTTTCCTCGGACACTTCATCAGTCTCCCTTCCGCGATCCTGACGCTTCTTCGACCTTTGCTCGGCACCTACTTCCCCACTGGGTGAGGACAGGGGTGCGTCAATCATTCGATCAAAATCCTCCCTAAGGCGCTCTTCAGTCATGACATCATGTGGAGCTGCAGCAGGTGGGCTTGGCAATGGCGTTTCACTTGTTTGCTGACTCTTTTTCTGAGTTTGCTTTTTTCCCTTGGTTGTCGCCGGCCTTGGCACATCGGCCTCCCCTTCATTTGGCGGTGGCGTTTCACTTGTTTGCTTACTCTTTTTCTGAGTTTTCTTTTTTCCCTGCTTTTCACTTGTTTTCTTACTCTCACCCAAATTCCTCGTCGTCTTAGTCCCCGACATCTGAAACGGTTGCATTTGAATAGCTGCACCGGAGTAGACAACGCATCGGCCACCCAACTTACTCGTCAGGTCCGGAAACAATGGAAGATACGGATTAGCTTCCATATGAGCCAAGTACCGAAGCCAGTACCAACTCTGCTCCTCCGCAGGAGTGGGGTGAAGTGTCGGGCGAACATATGTGATTAACGCCACAAGCCTTTTCACTGATTCATCATCAGCCCTGACCTGTAGAGGATAGTACGCCGCCACTCTGGGAAGTACCCCTTCGTCCCTGCTATCCAAGAGGGGTACCATCTGTGGGATTGCTTCGTAGGCCCAAGCCTGCGCGGAGAGACGAATGGCAGTAAGCATATAACATTTATAGATATAACTAACAATAAAAAATGCATAACTAACACAATTACCGTAGCAACGAAAGGGAAGGCGGTGAGCGAGTAAGTTGGTTTGGTAAAGTCGCAATGTTTCATCCCGCCGAGTAATTTTTCAAAGCATTCCATACCCCAATCGTAGGCGTTACAGAACTCAAAGTTGTTGCACTTCTATATCACCGCGGCGGGCATCAGATCATGGCCGCTGGTGTTGTGCCATAACCTACCAATTATTGCAGCAACTAAGATCTTCACAAATCTTTCCAACGTAGCCGAGTCCATCTGCTTATCAGGATCTTCGCAGTACGGGTGTTCGCTATCGATGCCTTCCAGATAATTCTCCAGTATAGTTGCATTCACTTTCCCGTACACACTCGTGAAATCGGGGCCAAACAAGGTCTGAACAAGGGTATAATCTGCCATCCGCTCGTCGAGCTGCTCATCGTCATGAGACTTAAACACGTTAAGTCCACTACAGAGAACAAACTCTTGCAGGGAGAACCACAGCGGGAAGGTCCCAAAGTTGAACCATATTTCTCGGTCATGAGGGTTAGTGTTAATCCGATGCTGGATAATTAAGTCGAGGAGCGTCTTCGAGAACACTTGGTCATATCGATAGTTCAAAAGCCATGCCAAGTTAGGCAGCCGCTTTCGCACTAAAATCCTAACGTCTTCCCGTCTGGTAAGCCTTGTAAACACTATCCATGACCTCTTCCGCGAACGAAACGTCAACTTATACCTCTTTAATTCGGCTCGATTAGCGGCAGCGGGTAAACGACCAAGTTGGTCCAAGGAGATCAAATCCTGTCAAATAAACCAATAAGTAGTCAATTATCAATAAGTACTCAGAAAATTAGTCATAACTTTATGAACTTATCATCTACGGGCACATACTCAAAAAACTAATCACAATTAATCACAATTTTCTCAAGTTCCCAGCACGCGCGCATACAAGCTGAAAACTTGGAAAAAAAAACACTGAGTAAGCCAAGGGGGCATACAGGGGCGTCCCGTAAGCCCCCTTGGCTTACTCAGTCAAAAAAATCCTCAATATCCCAGTTGGGCGCATACAGCATGTTCTGGAAGCCCCAACACATGAGGTATGCGCCCCAGCTGGGAAACAAGGCAACTTTTTGACCTAGAAGCCCAGGGGCGCATACAGGGGATTCTAGGATCCGCCTAGACGCCCCTGTATGCGCCCTTGGGCTTCTGGGTCAAAAAATTTCCTTGTTTCCCAGCTGGGGCGCATACAGCATGTTCTGGATGCCCCAACACATGAGGTATGCGCCCCAGCTGGGAATCAAGGAAAAATTTTGACCCAGAAGCCCAGGGGCGCATACAGGGGCGCCTGGTATACGCCTAGGCGCCCCTGTATGCGCCCCTGGGCTTTTGGGTCAAAAATTTGCCTTGATTCCCAGCTGGGGCGCATATAGCGTATTCTGTATGCCCCAACAATCAAACTATGCGCCCCAGGCTCCCTTAATGATTTTCAGTCAAAATTGATGTTCTTGTATACGCCCTATGTGATTAATCAGTCAAAATTGATGTCTTGTATACGCCCAGTTGGTCATCAACATGATTTTTACATGAACGTAGTCGTGAAATTTACAGAAAAACTTGATTTCATGAACCAATTTTGCACCAAAAAAGCAACACAACATCATTTTTATCTAACCCTAGAACATGAGTTTGATGAAGTAAACTTGAAGAGGTGAAAGAAACTCACCTCTTGGTGGACATTGGCCGGTGCAGAGGGAGGAGGCGGTGCCGGTGAAGCCGCGGCCGCAGCCATTATTCCCGTCGGCCGCGGAGAAGAGGACGGAGAGAGAGTCCCTTGGCCGCCGGAGGTGAGATCTCCAAGTACTCCTTCAACAAGGGCAGTCGGAGAGGATTGGGAGGAGGCCATGAGAGCGAGAGAGTGAGAGAATCGACTGAGAGAGGTGTTTGGTGGTGGGAGCGACGGAAAAAATGGAGGAGGAGGAAGAGGGTGTCTCGGTGGTGTGAGGGAGAGTAACAGTGAGAGAGAAAGAGAAAAAGCCGTCTGTTGGGTTCTCGGGTATAATCCCGATGGGGAGGAGAGAGAAGAGAGAAAGTTTTCTTTTTGAATTTTAATATTTTAATAATATGATATATTTTTATTAATGTAATTAGGTTATTATTTTTTGATTAATTCCTCAAATGGAGGTCAAACTAAAAGCCAAAAGGTCAATGGTTAGTTTCCACCAAAAAAAGTGAGCAAAGGTTTTTTTTGCCAATTTATTCTCCTCTTAGCCTCCAACATCGAGTAATTCACCAACATCACATGTTAATTCTCCAACCCATGTCCCCAATCGCAGCGATTCAAGCTAGAATTGAAGACCACATCACCATCTCTTCAATCTCTCTCTCACCCACTTCTATCTCTCCATCTCTCTCTCTCTATCTCTCCAATATGTGTCGTGATGTCCAGGACAACTAGGAAAACTATGACCAGGGTGAGATGGTATTTTCAGGGTTCGGAGATGGTATTTTCTGGGTTCGGCGGCAGTTGAGAGTGGCTGTGTTGAATGCACAATAGAGGAATAGAGGAACGAGATTATGAAGAAAGATGGAGATGGGTTTGGTGAAGAAATGGAGGTAGGTTTTTTGTTGGTGGTCGAAGATGGAGGAAGAAGATAGAGGTTGTAGTGGGAGGGGAAGAGAGAGAGAGAGAGGAGATATGAGACATACATTGATGGAGTTAGATTAGGGTTTAGAAAATAGGAGGAAGGATAAGGTAGGTCATTTATAGAAATTTGAGGGTAAAATATTATTTTTTGCCGGGGAAGTTAGTCAACCGTTAGCCTCCATCTAAAAAAGGTGCAGACCGTCTTTTTCCATATGTCAAGGTAGCGGGATGGAATTAATCCAATTTTCAGTTGTGGTTAATCTCTTTTACCCTAACCTTTTGGTTCCTCATTTCTCTGCCCCGTTTATCTTCCTTATCTCTCTGTGAAACCCAGATCTGGGTTTCTCATTTCTTCTATGTTTGTCAAAATCTTTCATGGTATCAAAGCTATGGCTATCTCTATTTTGAATCCTCACTATCTCCTTTCCCATATCCATCACATGATGTTCCTGAAACTCTATAATACTAATTATGTTTTATGGAAACATCATATCAAGTCGATCCTTGAAACACGACAGCTATTTGGATTTCTTAATTGATAGAAACTTATTCCAGATGAATTTCTTAAGGGTCCTTCACCAAGTCCAGGTGAATCGCCGTCCATGCTGGCTACAACTACAAATCCAGATTATGAGTCTTAGAATATTTAGGATCATGCTATTCTCAATCTTCTGAATGCTACCCTTTTAGAGGAAGCTCTTGTTCATGTCGTTGGGGGTAAGTGAATCCAGATCTGTTTGGCTCGCTCTGGAGAGAAGGTATGCTTCGTTTACCATATCTAATATCATGGAACTTAAATCGGAATTGCAAACTATTCAAAAGGAGAATAATTATATTGATGCTTACTTCATTAGATTAAACTAATTTGTGATAAACTTGCAGTGGCCTCTTTGAAAATTGATGATGAAGATGTTTTATTATACACCCTACATAATCTCCCTCATGAGTACAATAGTTTTATTTCTTCAATTCGTACTCGATCTGCCTCTCTTTATCATGAAGATCTTCATGTGCTATTGAAAGATGAAGAAAACATATTAGATTCTCAAGCCAAGGTTGATCACACCTCTGCCTTCCTTACCTCTAATTCTACAGCATTCATGGCTGGTAATTTCTCATTTGGACATCAATTCAATCAAGGTAGAGGAAGAAGCAGAGGTAGAGGTGGTACAGGTCGGTTCAATGACCATGTTGTTAATAGAGCTAGAGGTTACAGGGGAAGATCAAACACCCAAAGAGGTCATAGAGCAAGAGGTAATTACAGTAGAGATGCTTCTTCTGGGTATTCTAGTGGTTTTTGTACTTGTTCTGGTCCAGTTTTCTGTCAAATTTGTGGCTTTGAGTACCACTCATCCCTTGACTGCTATCATAGAATGGACTATTTTTATCAAGGGATACATCTCCAGCTAAGCTGGCTGCTATGGTTGTGACAAACTCTAGTCCAACCAATTATGGTCCTCCTATTCCATCTCCAAGACAACCTAATTAGAGGCTCTCTAATGTTGGGGCCACCAACCATATTGTAAGATCAGGTTGTGCAAGGCTTGGTATAGTCTGACTATTTCAAGACCTTGAACCATCTTTCAAAGCCTTGAATCAGTTCTCAAAGGCTTGAAAATAGTTTAGCTATTTTCATTGCCTTGAAACTGGATTCAAAGCCTTGAAACTGTTACCTATGTGAACATTCTTAGGGGGAGTTTTCTGCAAACTCTCCTGAGTTGATTTTCTTTCTATCCTCCATATGCTTGATTCATTATTGTTTGAAGATGAAAGACAAATCATTCTAACTCGTTTGAACATAGCATATAATCTATTTGACTTTATTCTTGCACGAGATTTTATTTCCTAAGTTTGCAGAGATTGTTTCCTAATCTAACTTATGCAGGGAAGGAAATAATCAAGAAGATGATTCTGTGTTTGATCTGAATGGCTTGACAGCTTCTCAACCTTTTCAAATACAAGATGACGACATTATCTCTGAAGATTGTGATCACATAACCGTTGGAGAAGATTTTCAAAGAGTAAAAGTCTGTTGCCTACAAAATAGGAGATTTGTTGCTGAAAATCTGGGAAAATATTCAGAGCTGTTTGAAGTTTAAATAGAGCTCAATTCTGAAGCAACAAGACACAACTCTCAACGGGCAAAAAGAGAGAAAGAGTTCTGGATTGACAAGCATCAAAGAAGTTCATCAATCTTCCAATCCATTCACAGAAGATCGCTGCATATTTCACTGCAATTCTACACACTAAGTGTTCTTCTGTATTGTGCTTTATTGGTAGATCATTTCTGTAATTTTTCTATCTCCATTATCAAGGATTGGTCAAAGTAAACAATAGAAAATTCTTAGTTAATCAGTTAGCTAGAGCAGACACTAGATAGGTTAGGGAAAACCACGAGATGTAACAGAGTAAGGCAATTCTCTGTGCTTGAGATCTAAGGCTTAACTTTTTATTAATAAGAATTGAGTTGAAAATCCTACATGTATCTTATCCCTGAGGTTGAGACGTATGTCCAAGTGGACTGAACTCTATAAATCTCTTGCCTCTTGCATTTACAGTTCATTCATTTTCATATTATTTGCAGCATTTGAAACTGTCTGTTTTTCAAGGGTTTGAAACTCTTTTCAAGGCCTTGAAAAAGGCTTGTATGCTTATTTGCAATATGTATCTCTTTCAAAGGCTTGAACTAGTTTTCAAGGCCTTGAACTGCACTAGCTTTCATAAGATCTCATCCTTCTAGCAAGTTTTGCAAAAAGTTGGCATACTCTATTCAACCCCCCCCCCCCTTCTAGAGTATCTAAGCTGCATTAACACCTGCATACTCACACTTTCAATTGGTATCAGAGCTTGTATCACTGTATAGATTTTACCATCTGGTGATCATGAGTACTGCAGGTGATGGTGGTTTCACACAGGGAAGAGCTGCTAACAGACCTCCTCTATCCTGTCGAGAAAATTTTTCTCACTAGAAAGCCTTGATTAAAATGTTCATCATTTATCAAGACATAGAGCTTTGGACCATTATCCAGAATGGACCTCACACATTCTACACAGAAAAATATGGGATTAGAACTCCCAAATCTGAAGACTTACTCTCCTCTTTCTGAATTAGAGCAATTCTCGAAGAATTACAAAGCTATTAACATATTATATTCTGCTTTGAGTAGAGATGAATTCAACATGATTTCAGGCTGCACTACTGCCAAAGAAATCTGGGATAAACTTTTGGTAACTTTTGAAGGAACCAGTCAAGTGAAGCAAACTAAGATCAACATCTATCTCAGGCAATATGAGTTGTTTAAGATGAATGTAGATGAGTCTATCAGAGATATGTTCAAGGGGTTCACAGACATTGTTAACAACCTTGATTCACTGGGAAAACATTTTTCCAATGAAGAAAAGGTGAGGAAGATACTAAGAAGTATTCCAAAAGCAAAGTGGGAACCAAAGACCACAGCAATGGAAGAAGCTCAGAATCTCTCAACTGTACAACTTGATGACCTACAAGGGAAGCTTCTGACACATGAAATATACCAGAAAGTGTCAAGAACTTAGCTCTCAAAGTCAAAGAAAATGAGAGAACTCAAAGCCTTGAAATTGAGGATGGTGATGATGAAGATCCAATTGCCTTGATCTCCAAATCCTTTACAAGGATTCTCAAAATGAAGAAACACTTTAGAAACGAAGACTTCAACAGAGAAAGACACAGAACATCCAATATCAAGGACTACAAAGGACATTTGATAAGAGATTGTCCACACAAGAAAAGCAAGATATTTCAAAAGAAATACCAAGACAGAATGAAGAAATCTATGATAGCTTCATGGAGTGATTCAGATAGCTCAAGTGAATCTGAATCAGAAGAAGAACATGCCAATATGTGCTTCATGGCCAAGCATGATGAAAGTTCAGAGAAGAACATTGAGGTAATGGTAAACTGTCTGATTTCCAAACCAAAAGATGCTCTTTCAGTTTATCTCAGAACAACGCTTTTAAATGCAGAAGATTATCTAAAAGAGATCAAACTTTTGAAAGAAAAAGTTCATGCCAAGCAAAAGAGAACTTACAACTTGTTTGTCTAAATCAGAATCTTGAAATCTCTCAGAAGAAAACTGACAGTGATTTCAAGGCCTTGAAAACCAGTTTCAAAGCCTTGAAAACACAAGTCAAGTAAGTAGTCATTGAGAACTCTGTGATGAGTAACACCCTTGTTAATCTAAAACATCAAGTTGATGAATTAGATAAACAAAAGACAAATCTTACTGAGAAACTTCAAGAATCAGAATTGGTCAAAGTTAATCTTGCTGGATCAGAACACAAGTTATACTTGATTCTTGGAGGAAGTTCACAATCAGTTCACAAAGATGGTATTGGATTCAATCCAAACTTTCCAAGAAATAACAATACCAGATTTGTGAAGGATGGAAACAAAACTTCTCATAAATGTCATTACTGGTGTAAAACTTGTCATGTTAAGATGACTTGTCCTTTCAGAAGAAGAGACCCTGACATAATGAGGAACACTTTTCCTTTTCAACTCAAAGGACAAGTTAAGCAGATTTGGGTTCCTAAAGGGGTTAGACCACCTAACATGGTTGATCCTGAATATGAATTTACATTCCACACTTGGTCTAACAGCTAAGGCAGTGATTGGTGTTTGCAGGGTGTCACCAAAGAACAAAAGTGGTTTATGGACAGTGGTTGCTCAAGACCCATGAGTGGAAATAGATCTCTATTCTCAGAATTAAAGGAGCAATCATAATGTTCAATTACACTTGGTGACAAAGGCAAATGCAATATTCTTGGTATTGGTAAAGTTAGTAAAAACTCTAAAAACTCTATTTCAGATGCGTATCTAGTTGATGGTTTGAAATTTAATCTGCTAAGTGTATCTCAGCTTTGTGACAATGGCAACAAAGTTATCTTTGATAAAGATAAGTGTGTGGTGAAAAATGAGAAATGAGGAGATTGCATTCTCACAGCCTCTAGATCAAATAATATTTATACTTTTCAGACTAAAAAAGTTGCAGGTAAAAGTTTGAAGTGTCTCAAGGCCTTGAAAGATGATTCAAAGCTTTGGCACAGGAAGCTTGGTCATATTAGTTTGCAAACTTTCAACAAGTTAATTTCCAAAGACTTGGTAAGAGGATTGCCATCTATCAAGTTCAGAGAAGATGAATTGTGCACAGCTTGTGCTCAGGGAAAGCAGACCAGAAGCTCTTTCAAAGCCAACGAAGTTTGTAAGTACAACTAGACCTACTGAACTGCTTCATATGGATCCCTGTGGTCCTATGAGAACTCGTACTCCAAAAGGGAAATGGTATATTCTTGTTGTTGTTAATGATTTTTCTAGATATACTTGGGTTATGTTTTTCAAATTAAAATCTGAAGCCCTCTCTGAATTTTCAAAGCTTTGCAGAGAACTTCAAACTATGAAAAACCTACCTGTAGATTCAATTAGAAGTGATCATGGTAAAGAATTTGATCAATTAGAATTTGATTTGTTCTGTGATAATCATGGCATTACTCACAACTTTTCTGCTCCAAGAACTCCTCAACAGAATGGTGTTTTTGAAAGAAAGAACAGGACTCTTGAAGATATGTCAAGGACAATGCTTCTTGAAAACAAATTGCCAAAACATTATTGGGAAGAATATGTGAATACAGCAAACTATATACTGAACAGGTGCTTAATCACACCTATCCTGAAGAAGACCCCCTATGAACTATTCAAAGGGAGGAAGCCAAACATTTCATACTTCAGACCCTTTGGATGTACATGCTTTGTCCATAACAATGGAAAAGACAATCTTGGTAAGTTTGATGCAAGAAGTGATGAAGGTATCTTTCTTGGTTACTCTCTGAACAGCAAAGCTTATAGAGTTTACAATAAAAGAACCAAGCTGGTTGAAGAAAGCTACGATGGTTCTTTGAGTGAAAGTTTTGCAGACTTGAATTTGAACAAGCATGAATCAGAGGAAGAGACTGAGAATCCCCAGGGATTTAAGAAAGGCTCAGAAGAAAACATAAAATATTTTCAAGACTTTGAAAATGGTGCTCAAGGCCTTGAAAATAAGCCTCAAAGCCTTGAAAAAGATGATCAGAAGGATACAAGTGACAAGGGCACTAATTGAAGACCATAGAAGATCTATGGAGAACCTGAACCCTGGTCTCCAAGAAAGAGATTCAAATATCTCTCATCTCATCCAGTTTACAATATCATTTAAGATCCAACCACTGGTACACAAACTAGATCACAGTTGAAGAACTTATGTGCTTTTAATGCTTTTATCTCTCTTGTAGAACCAAAAACTGTGAAATAAGCATTACAAGAAGCAGACTGGATCATTGCTATGCAAATTGAACTCAATGAGTTTGAAAGGAATAAAGTGTGGAACATGGTTCCTCCACCTACAAACGATTCTGTCATTGGTACCAGATGGGTGTTCAGAAATAAGTTGGATGAAAGTGGCAAAGTGATCAGAAACAAAGCAAGGTTAGTTTCTCAAGGTTACAACCAAGAAGAAGGTATTGATTATGAGGAAACTTTTGCTCCAGTTTCCAGAGGCTTCACAAGTCTTTTGTTCTCAAGGTTACAACCAAGAAGAAGGTATTGATTATGAGGAAACTTTTGCTCCAGTTTCCAGAGGCTTCACAAGTCTTTTGAGTAGGGAATTTGAAATGAGCATGATGGGAGAGCTGAACTTCTTCCTAGGACTTCAAATACATCAGTTGAAGAAGGGAATCTTTCTATATCAAAGCAAATACATAGAGACTTGTTAAGCAAATACAACACGGCTCAATGTAAGGAAGCAAAGACTCATATGAGTTCTACAGTGTCCTTAGACAAGGATGAAACTGGTAAGAGTGTCAATGTGAAAGAGTATAGAGATGCTGACTTTGCAGGTTACAAAGTTGATAGGAAAACTACTTCAGGAACTTGCCAATTTATTGGATCATCCTTGATCAGTTGGCATTCCAAGAAACAGAATCCAGTTGCTCTATCAACAGCTGAAGCTGAATATATAGCTGCAAGAGCATGTTGCTCACAAGTACTATGGATTGCTCAACAGCTAAGAGACCTTGGATTTGATTTCAGAAGCATACCTATCAAGTGTGATAGCACCAGTGCAATTTCAATTACAAAGAATCCAGTTAAACATTCAAGAACCAAGCACATTGATGTCATACACCATTTCATCAGAGATCATGCTGAGAATGGTGATATTGTTCTTGAATTTGTTGCTACTAACATGTAAATTGCAGATATCTTCACTAAACCATTAGCAGATGAAAGATTCTCATCTCTAAGATTGGAATTGGGAATGCTAAATAAATATGCATTGGTTTAGGGGGAACATCACGTAAGAAAGGTAAGTTGTATGTGTCTTCAAAGATTTGAACTGATTTTCAAAGCCTTGAAAATCACTTCAAAGCTTTGATTTTTATCTGTTGCAATATTACAGCGTTTCAAGACCTTGAAAACCTTTTCAAAGACTTGAAAATAAGTCTGCTATGCTAGTGATGGATCATTCTGTATTGGGTGATATCTCTGTAGATATTTGCTCAATATAGCCCCTACCTTTTTCAAAAATACGTTTTGGCCAAAAATAGTATTAAAATATCTTATTTTCCAACGGCCTAAAAGATTTGAATTCTCCTTATTATTGCAAATCTTTTAAGATCAGAGAGATATTCTAGTTTCTTTTGAAACTCAAACTCTCTTAGTATTTATCTTCTTCTCTTCTCCTCAATCCGTATCATTCCTACCTCTCTTTATTATTCTCCCAAACCCTAATGAGCACAAGGAGAACCTCAGACAGAATCAAGATGGCAGAAGGATCAAAACCTGGTTAGAGAAGAAAAGAAAGGCAGTAGTGGATGAAGTTCAAGAGATAGTGAAGACTCTAATTCGAAGATTTTTACTGATGAAGAATAAGAATCTTCACCACCAAGAAGATAGTGAAAAATGACCAATTTCCAGCAAGGAAGAAACAGGCTATGGTATCTACTCAAGAAAAGTATAAGGAAATCCATATTGGAAGCCCTAAGAGAGACAAGAAAAAGTCACTCACAGAAGTCAAAGGTAAAGGAAAAGAAATCCTCATTCAAGACTCAGATACATACACTACTTCAGGATCCTATGAAGTGTAATCCATATCTAACAAGGGGAAACAAGAGAAGGATCAGTCCCAATCTTTAGAAGCCTCAAAAGCAGGAAAGAAGGATCACAGAAGTTCCTCAGCTCAGCAAAAAAGGATGGATGTAAAGAAGAAACTGAAGCATGGAAGAAAATATTTAGAAAGACTCACATTCTTATTCAATAGTGTTATTGAGAAGATCAGTTCCTTTATTGAGGAACTTGATGTAGTTTCACAAGAAGTTCAAGCCAACAATGAAGACAGTGAGAAAGAAGAAGGAGATCAAGATGGAGATGAAGACCCAACTCCTGAATCTTGCCTACTCTTTCTTCTCCATTCTAAGTTTTCAAAATTTTCCAGATACTTGATCCAACATCCTCTCTATCTTTTTGATGAAATTCAAACAGGGGGGGGGGGAATTCTAGGTTTTAGTTCTTAGGTGTTATCTGCTATTTGCTGAACTTTTTATTTTCTGTTGGTAAACTGAATAAGTTGGATCTTTTTGGAATTGCTTTGTCATTATGTATTGTGAACTAATCATCAGTATTTTTTGCAGAGACTAAGGATCAAACATTATTTGGTTTTGTCTTTCATCAAGGGGGAGATTGTAAGATCAGGTTGTGCAAGGCTTGGAATAGTCTGACTATTTCAAGGCTTTGAACCAGCTTTCAAAGCCTTGAATCAGTTCTCAAAGGCTTGAAAATAGTTGAAGGCCTTGAAGCTGCTTTACCTGTGTGAACATTTTTCAGGGGGAGTTTTCTTCAAACTCTCCTGAGTTGATTTCCTTTCTATCCTCCATATGCTTGATTCATTGTTATTTGATGATGAAATATAAAGCATTTAACTCATTTGAAAATAGTATATCATCTATTTGACTTTGTTCTTGCAGGAGATTTTATTTCCTAAGTTTGCAGAGATTGTTTCCTAATCTGAATTATGCAGGGAAGGAAATAATCAAGAAGATGATTCCGTGTTTGATATCAATGGATTGACAGATTCTCAACCTTTTCAAATACAAGATCACGACATTATGTCTGAATATTTTGATCACTTAACCGTTGGAGAAGATTGTCAAAGAGTCAAATTCTGTTGCCTACAAAATAGGATTTTGATGCTGAAAATCTGGGAAGATATTCAGAGCTGTTTGAAGTTTAAATAGAGCTCAATTCTGAAGAAACAAGACACGACACTCACGGGCAAAAAGAGAGAAAGAGTTCTGGATTGACAAGCATCAACGAAGTTCATCAATCTTCCGATCAATTCACAGAAGATCACTGCATATTTCACTGCAATTCTACACACTAAGTGTTCTTCTGTATTGTGCTATATTGGTAGATCATTTCTGTAATTTTTCTATCTCCATTCTCAATGATTGTTTAAAGTCAACAATAGAGAATTATTGGTTAATCAGTTAGCTAGAGCAGGTACTAGATAGGTTAGGGAAAACCACAAGCTGTAACAGAGTAAGGCAATTATCTATGCTTGAGATCTAGGTCTTATCTTTTGAGTAATAAGAATTGAGTTGAAAATCCTGCAGGGATCCAATCCCTGAGGTAGAGACGTAGATCCAAGTGGACTGAACTCTATAAATATCTTGTCTCTTGCATTTACAGTTCATTCATTTTCATAGTATTTGCAGCATTTGAAATTGTCTGTTTTTTCAAGGGTTCGAAACTCTTTTCAAGGTCTTGAAAAAGTCTTGTCTGCTTAATTGCAATATGTATCTCTTTCAAAGGCTTGAACTAGTTTTCAAGGCCTTGAACTGCACTAGCTTTCATAAGATCTTATCCTTCTAGCAAGTTTTGCAAAAAGTTGGCGTACTCTATTCAACCCCCCCCCCCCCCCCCCACCCTTCCAGAGTATCTAAGCTGCATTACCACCTGCATACTCACACTTTCACATATCACTAACGATCTCAGAAACTTGAGTCCATCTGAGCCATATTATGTAAATGATCATGTCTCTGTTGGAAGTGCAAAGTCTTTGCCTGTGTCTAAACGGTCATTTCTTCTATCACTACAACTATTGGTTCACTCCAACTTACAAATGTGTTACAGGTGCCAACTATCTCTGCAAATTTATTATCTGTTCATCAACTCTTTTTTATAACAATTGTAGATTCTCTTTCAATTCCACTTCATTCCTTATTCATGATATACCTACAGGTCAAGTAATTTATCAGGGAAAGAGTGAATGTGGACTTTATCCAATTTCTTCAAGCAATGTTGGTTCTTCTTATGAAGCTTTTCTTGGCAAAAGGATTTTTACTCCTCTATGGCACTCAAGTCTGGGTCATCTTTTTGAAGAAATATTTAATAAATCCTTTCCTAAATTATGTCAAAACAATACTTCTTCTTAGAATATGTGTTCCCATTGTCTTCAAGGTAAAATGTCATGTTTACCTTATTCTAACTCCTAAACTGTTATCACTAGACCTCTGTAACTTCTCCACGGTAATATGTGGCGACCATTTTATATTAAGTCCTATCATGGCTACAGATTCTATGTTTTGTTTATCTATGCTTTTCTAAGTTTACTTGGCTATTCTTTCTTTATCACAAGTCTGAAGTTGCACAAGTGTTTCCTAAGGTTAAAATGCAGGTTGAGAAATTAGTTGGCCATTCTATAACTGTTCTAAGAACATATGGTTGTGGTGAATGTGTGTCTTACCTCTTTTAAAAAATTATGTCGTCAAGTGGGATTACTCACCAGAAATCTTGTCCCTACACTCCTCATCAAAATGGTGTTGCTGAGAGAAAGCACATACACATAGTTGAGACAGCTGTAACAATGACGACAGAGGCTTCTTTGCCTAAACATTTATAGTTTCATGTTTTTGAGACAGCAGTGTATCTCATAAATAGAATGCCCAGTAAGAGCCATACCTATAAGTCCCCTTGGGAGGTTCTCATAGGAACCAACCTGATTATGACTTTCTTAAAGTATTTGGATGTGTGTGGTATCCAAATTTGAGACCCTACTCTCAATCTAAACTGGATAGTAGATCTAAACCCCGTGTCTTCCTAGGCTACGCCTCAGGAACTAAAGGGTTATAAGGTATCACATATCAACACTAAATTTTTGTGTGAGCAGAAATGTGATATTTGATGAACTAATAATTTTCATATGCCACTCAACTTTCTATCACAACTCCAATCTCAGATACTGGCAAAGTTTTAAAAACCGACCGGCCATCGAACCGGTGAGGCACCGGTTCATGGTCGGACCGGTGGTCGGACCGGTTCAATCGCACGTTTATTTAATAATATATATTTATTCTTTTTATACAAAAAATAATAAACATAATGAAAAATAGTCAAAAATATACTTGGATGTTTTAATTTGAAACTTATTTAGCGTTATAATATTTTTATAATACTAACTATGCTTAAAATATGAACATACACACAAAAATAACTAAATTATACTTAACAACAATATATTTGATGAAAGATAACTAATACACAATTATATTCACAAGTAGTATAAAATAAACATTTGATAAAAGAACATCTTGCCTCTACTTATATTTGCGAAAGATAAATATTTTTGAACATTTGATACAATAATTGATAAAAAAGTTATATTTTGTAAATTGATGTTTACTATTGTTTGGGATGAATAAACATCTATAGTTGTCAAATGTAGATATGGTAAATTGATGTTTACTACGGTATTTGTTTTTTTGTTTTGGTAGGAGAGAACTTTTCATCATCACAGCCTTGTTTTATAAAAGTAAAACATGTAACATTACAAAATATTTTTTATTATTAAGTCCATATATTAAAAATATTAAGAAACATTTATATAATCTTTCAAAAAAAGAAACGTTTATATAAAATTTAGACTTTCTCTCACCCTCACCGCAATAATTGAAATTAGTTAGTCAATAAATTGTATAAAGTCAACAAATTACCTAAATAGCTATAATCCTTGATTCATGGAATACAAGTAGATTTGCAAAAAAAATCAAAAAAATGGAATACGAGTAACTATCCCTAATTTTGTGGTTTAGATAAGCACATTCTCTCCCTCTATCTCCATCATCTCCCTTTATCTCTCCAATTCTTCCAACGTCTTTCATCTTCTACAAACGATCCCCGTCTCTCTCTTTCTCACGTCTTTGTGTCTCTCCCAAATAATTTCGTCTCTCTCTCTCTGTCTCTCATACTCTCCAACATCTTCATCTCTCTCTATTTTCGAATCGACCGAACTTGAAATACTAGCAATTGATCTCAGTCAAATACACCGGAGTAGACAATTTCTGCTACATCTAGACAGTCGTGTTCAGTCCGGCACCGTCGGATCCGAGTTTGCAGAAACCGGTGGAACCGGTCAAAACCGGCCGGTTCACTGGTTCACGCACGAACCGGCCGGTTTTGACCGATTCTTGACCGGTTCATGCATGGGCGGTCCTATTAGCGAATCGGACCGGTCCTGGTCAGGTTCACCGGTTCAACCGGTCGAACCGGCCGGTCCGGTCCGGTTTTTAAAACTATGGATACTGGTGATATTCCTCATTCTGGTTCATGTGATAATGATTATGTGTTATTTTTTTATAATGTTTCTGACAATGTTGTTCACTATACTGATTAGCTACATCATAATGTGAATTTGTCAACTCACTTTCCTATATCTCCCTCTCGTGGAGAATCTTCTATTCTTGGATCTCCACCTGCACATCTATCACATTTTCATTCTCTAGGTCAGGCTATGAATGTTGGACATCCAATGCAGAGAAGGAGCAAAAGTGGCATTTTCAGAAAGGAACTTGTTGGTTTGAAGCCACATACAACACATATACTACTTTGATCATGAACCAACAAGTTCAAAGAATACAATCAATCACATCGTTGGAGAAGTGCTATAAATGATGAGTACCAATCTCTTGTGAAACAACACACTCGGGATTTGGTGCCTTGCCCGCCTTATTCCAATTGTGGTTGGAAATAAATGGGTATACAAAATCAAGAGGGACTCTAAAGGTAACATATCTAGGCATAAATCACGACTTGTTTCCAAAGGTTTCCTTCAAACTCATGGTATTGACTTTAATGAAACTTTCAGCCCAGTTTTAAAACACACAACTTTTAGAATTGTTCTATCTCTTGCAACATCTTTTGATTAGAAATTACAGCAAATAGATGTGAATAATGCATTCTTCCATGGTAACTTGAAAGATAATGTGTTCATGTCTCATCCTCAAGACTTTATTGATCCAAAATGTCCTCAATTTGTCTGCTCCAAGAGCTTGTTTTGAGAGGTTTACTACACATCTTATGTCTCTTCGATTCATTGCCTCAAAGGTAGATACTTCACTTATTATTATACAAGATGGCATATTGTTATGTTTATTTCTCCTATATGCGGATGACATCATAATTACTGGAAATGACGAGCAATTTATTTCCTCATTGGTATGCAATTTAGGTTCTGAGTTTGATGAAGAACATGGGGCAACTCAGTTATCTTCTGGGTCTTCAGATACATTATACTAATGAAGGCATATATATTCATCACAACAGATACATTACAGATTTGCTAGGAAGATTTAACATCAGCTCTTGCAAACCATGTTCTACTCCTCTTGATCTTGGAATTAAATTCCATGCTAAAGGAGGTGAAAAAAAATTTGATCCAACTATGTACATATAACTTCTTGGTGCCTTGCAGTATTTGACAATATTGTTGGAATACGTGCCCTAGAGGCAATCTATATTTAGTATGAACATTGTTTTGTCTAGAATATTCATTTATTATTTATTGTGATATTTAATGTAATGAAGTCGTTAGATACAATGTGTTGTTTATCTTAAATATCCCTAGTCCATTATATTGTTTAGTAGGATGATCAAATATAGACTACTATGTGTGTAGATTGATATGGAGATATCAAGTCTAACACATGGATATGCATTAGGAGTAATGGCATACTGGATTGGCCCACGACGAGAAGGATACTAGATTATGTCAAAGTCACAATCGCTTCTCGTAGTGCCAATCATACTGTGATCCTTAGACATGAAGTCACTAGATACTCTAGTTGTGGGATATCATGCTTTGATGTTATCCAACGTTGTGCCTTAACCGGGCAACTATAAAGATAGCTATCAGGCATGATAGGAAGCAAGCTTAGAGATCATAGTGATGTATAGAGGATTTTTCCCTCCCACATAATGGGATTAAATATCCATGGCCACTCGAGGGAAGGTGCTTATTGAATGTCTGGCCAGACTCAGATTAATCAATACGGAGATATTGATGTTATCTGCTTGCTTAAGCATATTCCAGGATCGAGAAACTATGGATTGGATATACGAGTGTGACTATTATGTCTCGTGTCCAATCCGGATATGGAGACAAAGGGATAATGCAATATGTGATATTGGACACAAGGTTTGTCAGGATCACTAACTTATTTCTATAAGTTGGGTGGCATGGATGTGTTGCTAGACACCGCTCAATGTTAGTAATAAGTTACTACCAACTAAGTGGAAACCTATGAAGTCACACACCGGATGGATTAAATTGGATATATGTATTAATTACTTGTACTAATTAATAAAAGGATCATAACACAACCACAAGCAAACTTAGTAGGACTAATTTGAAAGTAGGCTAATCCATGAAAGGACATGATTAGTATTGGGGCCTTTATGTAGTTAATAAAGAGTTATTACTATATAAAGGATCTCTAGCTTGTTAATTCTCAAGACAAGTCATTATTGAGAGAACTTAACAAATCAAGATAGAGAGAACAAGTTGGGAAGTCCGAACCTCCCCAACCCGTCCGCCCCTTTGCCGTCGGCCACACCAAGGCGAGGCCTTGGTGCTCCGTTTTGCGTGATCATCCTCCTTCTTCTTCCGTTGCTAGCACATCGCGGAGAGAAGGATTTAAAGCAAGATCCAATGTGTGGATATTCATAGAGACGAAGATACTATTCTTCGTGTGATCTCCCAAACCAAAGTACACATCTTCTATGCTCTTATCATGTTATGATAACTCTTCCTGTGATCCTTGGTGGGCTTTGAGTAGGAATTTTTTTGTTATTCCGCTGCGTTACCTACGTCAAAACCCACCAGTGGTATTAGACCCACAGGTCGTAGTGCATAACATGATTTTATGTGTTACGATTTCAATTTATACACCGTTTTATTCATATTACGCGAAACTGAAATTAATTGGCATAGTATATGCAAATGGAATTTCATTCAAGAACAAACAAGATATAATTTAACATTGGATGTGTAAGTTTGTGAGTTTAATCACATAGGATGTGAATAATTGAGTTCTTGAAAAATTAGGGTTCTTGGGCACATAATTGGGAAAAAGGGGTTTTTCCAATTATGGAAACAACTTTATGGAAACAACTAAGTTTGGGAAACAAGGCAAGGAATTGTTTTGGAAAAAATTCCATGAGGAGATTTGGCCCCTATGGGTACCGTCCCTCTTGCCTTGCCGCCCAAGCAAGGCTTGGCCAAGGGGTTGGACCGGCCTAGCCGCGCTTGAGGCTCGGCAGACCACCCCAAGGCCTAGCCTTGGTCCTTGGATGGTTCGACCATGGTGGATGGTGGATCTCTTGGACCGTTGTGACCCTAATTACCCAATTTCAAACTACAATTGAACAAGCGCGTTAAAATTGGTTTTAACTGTATTATGTGCTTTGTTGCCTGGTGGATGGATATGGCCTAGGTTGTGGATGTTTGTGTTTGTTGTGGTTTGGTGTACGGCCCGCGAGTTGATCAACTAAATGTAATAGTTAGTTAATTTTACGGCCTGCGAGATGATAATCTTCCTCGACGTGTGAGGTTTTATTTATTAATTTATTCTATATGTTACGATAGAATTAGAAATATTTAGATAATTGCCAAGAGCATGGAGGAAAAGAGCGGAGAACCAAGAAGCCACAAAGAAGATGAAGACTCCTATCCCTAGGCGCGCAGCTATGGTGGAGCACATGGAGATGAGCTTTTCAATTTAGGGCATATAGATATTATCATTGGCTTGGTAATATCTTGGTCTAGGGGTCATATCCATGCCACGTTAATTTTTCTTTTGCCGATGTTTATTATTTATGTCTTGTTATTTATTTAATTTTTTGTGTATGGCGATACTAGAAAACGTTGACAAGATAATAATAAACAAGGTTGATCTTTTATGGTGGATTGCCCAATCCAAATAAGTAGATCATGTTGATGGGATTAACCAAGCGAATAATGACTATCAAATCCCTCAATGGCAATATTGCGTTTTGCCTTCTCTTGCCTAAACACCCTTCCTGATCAAAGTCTATTAAATTCGGGCTTGCCAAAGTAAGGCGTTTTAATTTTTCTTGATATGATGAGGATGACAGAAGCAAGTAATGTGTGATTGTTGAAGCAAGAGGTTGGACGCAACTGGGTAACATTAATTGGATTGATGAGCCTAGAGGCATGACAATTAGGTGTTATCTAAAGGATAAAGAATAGTGAATTATTTGCCTAATTGGACCAAGAGTTGCATGGGATGCGATTGGAGTGGTTCCTACCTAAATAACCAATTCTTAGGTGACTTGCCAAATCAAGCTCAAGAAGAAGTGAAATATGGATCTTGGACCCCCTAGAAGATATATATGATATTTTTTGCATTAATGGTGAGGGCTATTAATCCGAGAAAAATAGTGGGAGCTATATTTAATAATCTAGCCATTGTTGAATATAGTTAAATTGTTCAAAATACTAAAAATGCATATTTCTCGTTTTGTAGAATTCCAAATGGCAAACAATCACGCATCAACTTCATCCCTGCGATCTGTTCTTGAGAAGGAAAAACAGTCTGGAATAGATTTCCTTGACTGGTACAGAAACTTAGGGATCGTCCTTAAGCAAGAAAAGAAGTTGTACGTCTTAGACAATCCTATTCCAGAACCACCCCAGGATGAGTCTGTTCTAGCCGATGTAAGAGCACGTCAGAAACATATAGATGATTCTAACGAAGTGACTTGCCTCATGATCTGCACCATGACCTCTGAGCTTCAGAAGCAACACGAGAACATGGAAGCTTATGATATGATCATACACTTGAAACAGTTGTTTCAGGAACATGCAAGGCATGAGCGGCATGAGGTGTCCAAGGCACTGTTCAAGAGTAGTCTTGCAGAAGGGAACTCAGTTGAGCCTCATGTACTCCGAATGATCGGGTACATTGAGAACCTCACGAGACTGGGGTTCCCACTAGGCGAAGAGTTGGCTACTGATCTAGTCTTGCAATCGTTTCCTGACAGTTATAACCAGTTCATCATGAACTATAACATGAACGAGATCAGTAAGACTCTGCCACACTTACTGAACATGCTGAAGACACCTAAACAGAGCATCAACAAAGGCAAGGGCAGAGCCATAATGTTGGTGAATAAGAGGAATGGCAAGGGAGATGCCTCTACTTCTAAAGGAAAGCTCAAGAAAGTTGCAAAATCCAAGGAAGACCTAAAGCCTAGTGAGGGCGTGGTTAAAGGTGATTGTCACAATACTGTAGCCAGCCGGGTCACTGGAGAAGGAATTGCCCCAAGTATCTGGAGGATAAGAAGCTTGGAATAGTGATTACACCACTACCAGGTATTTTTTTTATAGACGTCAATCTATCTATTTCTTCATCTTGGGTATTGGATACTGGATGTGGATCTCACATTTGTCGAAATGTGCAGGTTTGAAAAGAAGTAGAAGATTGGCTAAAGGGGAGATAGATCTGCGCATCGGCAATGGAGCAAGAGTTGCAGCATTAGCTTGGGGCGTTTATGAACTATCTTTGCCTTCTGGACTTATCTTAGAGTTAGAAAATTGATATTATGTGCCTGCTATGAGCAGAAACATTATTTCCGTTTCTTGTTTGGACGAGAAGGGTTTTTCTATTTCAATAAAGGACAAGTGTTGCTCCATTTATTTTGATAGTATGCACTATTGTAGCGCGGATTTTTGTAATGGATTATATATCCTTGATCTAAATAATTCCATCTATAACATAAATACTAAAAGGATTAAAACAAATGATTTAAATTCTACTTATCTATGGCACTGTCGCTTAGGCCATATAAACGAGAAACGCATATCTATAATCCATAAGGATTGACTTCTAGAATCATTTGATTTGGAATCATATGAGACATGCGAGTCTTGTTTATTAGGAAAATGATAAAGTCCCCTTTCAATAAGAAAGGTGAGAGGACTAGTGAGTTACTAGCACTCATACATACCGATGTATGTGGGCCGTTTCCCACGCCTGCAAGAGGTGGTTACACCTACTTCATTATGTTTACTGATGATTACAGTAGATATGGACTTGTGTACCTTATGAAGGCCAAATCTGAATCCTTTGAATTGTTCAAGGAATTCAAGAATGAAGTAGAGAAGCAACTTGGTAAAATTATTCAGGCTTTGTGATCGGATCGTGGAGGAGAATACTTAATCCAAGAGTTTGACGAGTATCTTAAAGAGTGTGGGATAGTGTTCCAACTCACTCCGCCCGGAACACCACAATGGAATGGCGTGGACGAGATGAGGAATCGCACACTATTAGATATGGTGCGGTCTATGATGTGTCAAACGGATCTTCCAATATCATTTTGGGGAAATGCTCTATTGACTGCAGTTTTTACCATTAATCGTGTTCCATCCAAATCGGTCATAAAGACACCATATGAGAGATGGACTGGGAAACGTCCCATAGTGTCGTCTATGAAGATTTGAGGCTGCGATGTCTATGTAAATCGTTTACAAACAAACAAGCTCGGTCCCAAAACGGATAAGTGTAAGTTTGTGGGATATCCTAAGGAATCGAAAGGATATTATTTCTACAATCCAATCGAGAACAAAGTGTTTGTAGCTCGGACTGGCGTGTTTCTAGAAAGAGAGCTAGTCTCTAAAGAAGCAAGCGGGAGGACTGTATAACTTGAAGAAATTCAAGAACCACAAATCACTGAACCTATGATGGAACATGAACAGGACCCGCAAGTTGTTGTGGAAGAACCTGTTCAGGTGACACAGGAACTCTGTAGGTCAGGAAGGGTACGTCATGAGCCAGAGAGGTACAAATTTCTAGTGACTGAGCCCGATGACATACCACTCATAGATGATGAGCCTGCAACCTACGGGGAGGCCATGAAAGGCCCGGAATCCAAGAAGTGGCTAGAAGCCATGAGATCCGAAATGGATTCCATGTATACCAACAAAGTATGGACTTTGGTGGAACCACCTGAAGGGGCTCGGCCCATAGGGTGCAAGTGGGTCTTCAAGAAGAAGACCGACATGGATGGCAATGTAGCTGCCTACAAGGGGCGATTGGTGGCTAAAGGTTATAGATAGATTCATGGTATTGACTATGATGATACCTTTTCACCAGTCGCCATGACTAAATCCATTCGAATCCTACTTGCTATTGCAGCCTACTATGACTATGACACATCCGGAGGGTTTTGATGATCCAGAGAATGTAAATAAAGTCCGTAAGCTACAAAGATCCATTTATGGATTAAAGCAAGCTTCTAGGAGTTGGAATTGGCGTTTTGATGACGCGGTCAAAGAGTTTGGCTTCATCAAAAACGAAGATGAGCCCTGTGTTTACAAGAAGATTAGTGGGAGCTCTGTAGTGTTTATGATCTTGTATGTGGATGACATACTACTCATTGGAAACGATATTCCTACTTTGCAATCTATTAAAGATTGGCTAGGGAAATGTTTCGCAATGAAGGACTTAGGAGATGCAGCTTATATACTTGGTATTAAGATCTATAGGGATAGATCTAGAACGCTGCTCGGCCTAATTCAAAGTACATATATAGACACGGTGTTGATGAGGTTCAACAGGCAAGATTCCAAGAAGGGATTCTTGCCCATGTCGCATGGAGTCACTCTCTCTAAGACTGGCTGTCCTTCCAATGAGATTAAGAAGGACCGCATGAGTAGGATACCCTATGCTTCGACCATAGGATCTATCATGTACGTCATGTTGTGTACTATACCAGACGTATCATACACGTTGAGTATGGTAAGCAGATATCAGTCCAATCCGGGTGAGAGTCACTAGATTGCTGTCAAGAACATCGTAAAGTACTTGAGAAGAACTAATGGTGTGTACTTGATATTTGGATGTAGGGAAGAGCTAAGTTTAATTGGTTACACTGATGCAAGATTCCAAACCAACAAAGATGACTACAGATCCCAGTTATGATACGTGTTTTGCCTGAATGAAGGAGCTGTGAGCTGGAAGAGTTCCAAGAAAGGGACAGTTGTTGATTCTACAACTGAAGCTGAGAACATTGCTGCTGCGGAAGCAGCAAAAGAGGCAGTTTGGATAAATAAGTTTATCACTGAGCTCGGTGTGGTCCCTAGCATCGTGGATCCCATGGAGTTGTATTGCGAGAACTCCGGAGCGATCGCACAAGCCATGGAACCAAGATCACACCAGAAATCGAAGCATGTACTTAGGAGATTCCATCTTATTTGTGATATGATCGATCGAGGAGATGTGAAGATGTGCAAGATTCCGACGGATGACAATCTTTCAGATCCGCTCACAAAGCCACTTGCACAGCGAAAGCATGAAGGGCACGCTAGATCTATAGGCATACGAGATGTACCAGATTGGCTCTAGTGCAAGTGGGAGACTGTTGGAATAGGTGCCCTAGAGGCAATCTATATTTAGTATGAACATTGTTTTTCCTAGAATATTCATTTATTATTTATTGTGATATTTAATATAATGAAGTCCTTAGATACAATGTGTTGTTTATCTTAAATATCCCTAGTCCATTATGTTGGTTAATAGGATGATCAAATATAGACTAGTATGTGTGTAGATTGATATGGAGATATCAAGTCTAACACATGGGTATGCATTAGGAGTAATGGCATACGGGATTTACCCACGACGAGAAGGATACATTAGATTATGTCAAAGTCACAATCGCTTCTCGTAGTGCCAATCATATTGTAATCCATATACTTGAAGTCACTAGATACTCTAGTTGTGGAATATCATTCTTTGATGTCATTCAACGTTGTGCCTTAAACGGCAACTATAAAGATAGCTATCGGGCATGATAGGAAGCAAGCTTAGAGATCGTAGTGATGTAGAGAGGATTTGTCCCTCCCACATAATGGGAGTAAATATCCATGGCCACTCGTGGGATGGTGCTTATTGAATGTCTGGCCAGACTAAGATAAATCAATATGGAGATATTGATGTCATCTGCTTGCTTAAGCATATTCCCAGGATTGAGAAACTATGGATTAGATATACGAGTGTGACTATTATGTCTCGTGTCCAACTCGTCCGCCCCTTTGCCGTCGGCCACACCAAGGCGAGGCCTTGGTGCTCCGTTTTGCGTGATCCTCCTCCTCCTTCTTCTGTTTCTAGCACATCGCGGTGAGAAGGATTCCGATAAATATCCAAGGTGTGGATATTCATAGAGACGAAGACACTATTCTTCGTGTGATCTCCCAAACCAAGGTACACATCTTCTATGCCCTTATCATGTTAAGATAACTCTTCTTGTGGGCTTTGAGTAGGAAAATTTTTGTTATTCAGCTGCGTTACCTACGTCAAAACCCAACAATTATCTAGACCAGATATTGTAGGGTTTTGATGCAGGTAACGCAGCGGAATAACAATAATAAATTCCTGATCAAAGCCCTCCACGGATCGCAGGCAAGCATTCATAACATGATAAAAGTATACGAATTGTGTATCTTGTTAGTATGAGTGATCACTACGCAGAATTGTGTCCACGTCTCTACGAGTATCCACACCTAGGATTTCACGCTGGAATCCTCCTCACGTCTTAGTGATTTCTACGCGAAGAAGGAGGCAGAAGATCACGCAAAACGAGGGAACAAGGGATGCGCGCCACTAGGTGGCCGATGGCTATGGGGCGTACGGGTTAGGGGCTTCAGCCTCTAGCTCTGTCTCTCTCCTTGCCTTTTTATTTCTCACAATAATGACTCTTGTTTCTAAAATAATAAGCTAGGGTTGCCTTTATATAGTTAACTAATCCTTGTAAACTACATATTTGCCCAATAATAATCCTGTCCATACACGGATTAGTCCACCTTGCAAATTAGTCCAAATTAGTCCTACTAGCTTTTCTTGTGATTGCGTTTTGATCCTTTTAAATAATTAGTCCAATTAATAAATATCCAAAATCCAGCTTAATCCATAAGGTGTGTGACCCGGTAGGTTTCTACTTAGTTGGTAGTAACAATTACAAACATAGAGCGGTGTGTAGCAACACATCTATGTCACTGAACGAATAGAAATAGTCAGTGATCCGACAAACCATGTGCCTAATGTTACCATGTTTTATATATCTCTTTTTCTCTATATCCATATTGGACACGAGTCATAAATGTCACACTCATATATCCAATCCATAGTTTCTCCATCCTGGGAATAGGCTTATCTATACAGATAACATCAATATCCTCATATTGGTTAATCTGAGTCTGGCCAGACATTCCACAAGCACTACCCATCGAGTGTCCGTGGATATTTACTCCCACTAATGTAGGAGTGAAAAATCCTCTATTCATCACTATCATCTTTCAACTTGCTTCCTATCATACCCGGTTACTATCTATATAGTTACCCAGTTACGCTGTAACGTTTGATAATATCAAAACATTATATTTCACAACTAAAGTATCTAGTGACTTCAAGTCTAAGGATTAACACCATTAGCACTACGAGAAGCACTTGCGACATTGACATAATCTAATGTAGCCTTCTCGTTGTGGGTCAATCCAGTATGCCTTCCATTACTCCTAATGTATACCCATGTGTTAGACTTGATATCTCCATATCAATCTACCCACATACTAGTCTATAGTGATTGTCCTATTAATCAATATAATGTGCTAGGGATATTTAGAATAAACAATACATTGCAATCTAAGTACTTCATTATATTAATTAGCTCCATCAATAAAAAATGAATATTCTAGCCAAAACAATGTTCATACTAAATATAGATTGCCTCTAGGGCATCTACTCCAACAGTCTCCCACTTGCACTAGAGCCAATCTGGTGCATCTTGTATGCCTATAGATCTAGTGTGTCCTTCTTGCTTGCGCTAGAAAAGCGGCTTTGTAAATGGATCTGAAAGATTATTGTCCGTTGGACTCTTGCATATCTTCACATCTCATCATTCATTGATTTCTCGAATTAGATGGAATCTCCTAAGTACATGTTTGGATTTCGAGTGTGAACTGGGTTCCTTGGCTTATGCGATCGCCCCTGCGTTGTCACAGTACAACGCAATGGGATCCACTATGATAGGAACCACACCAAGCTCAGTGATGAACTTCCTAATCCAAACAGCTTCCTTTGCTGCGCCAACCGCATCAATATACTCAGCTTCAGTTGTAGAATCAGCAACTGTCTCTTGCTTGGAACTCTTTGATCTCATAGCTCCTTCATTCAGGCAAAACACATAACTCGACTGCGATCTGTAGTCATCATTGTCGGTTTGGAATATCGCGTCAGTGTAACCTATTACACTGAGTTCTGCCTCCCCTCCAAATATCAAGGAGGCATCGTTAGTTCTTCTCAAGTACGTAAGGATATTCTGGAAACAAACCACTAACTCTCACCCATATTGGACTTGTATCTGCTTGCCATACTCAGTGCGTATGACACATTTTGTCTAGTACATAACATGGCGTACATGATAGAGCCTACAGCGACAAATTCAAACTCTTTAGCAACCGAACATATTTTTCATTAGCCCTTGAGTACCCAATTATGCTTCTAACGGTCTCGTTTTTTACTCCAATTCAATTACCCGGCGATTACAACTCGCCTTAGCAACCCAATACACAAAAAAAGTGGTACTTTCTAATTAACCATATTGTTTTTCGGCTTGATTTTACTACCTACATAAACTAGGGTTTATGGGCAAACATGAACAATAGAGAATCAAGCTATAAAGACGAATAATTCTTGATAAGATTTGAGGATTAAAGCAAACAAGATTCTGAAAATTGATGAATAACTTGATAATTATGTGAGAAGTGAAAGAATTGAGAGATTGAGCGGCGGAGATGGAGGCATCACACGTAGGAGATGACGACGATGAATCTGCGAGAGCCACTAATGTCAGAATCGTTCAATCTGAACGGTGAAAAACATGATAGGGCAGAGAGTAATTGATGTGGCTTACCTGTGCGAACCCGAACATAGGCGGCGGTGGGTGGTGCCGCTGCACCTGCTTCTTGTCGGATAGGGTCTGAAACGAGATAGAAAGGTGGCGACGATGGTGGTGAGGGTTCCGATGAACGCATAGAGTGACGAGAGAGAGAGAGACGATTGGGATGGGTTGCGATTACCTTGAGAGAGAGGGAAGGTAATGATGATGAGAGATTTGGAAACAATTCGATGAAAAAGGGAAGAATCGGATTTGAATCCGATTGACAGGGGTTTCCTCAAGTCTTGGACGCGATTTTGGCCTTGGGGATGGAGAAAATCAATTCTCCCGTGAAATAGTTGGAATTTTTACACATAATTTAACATAAAGACACTTTCACACCCCTAGATGAGCTGAAAGACTTTTTTACACCCCTAGTTTAGGTAAAAACACTTTTAATTTTAGGTAAAAGTCACAAAAACCCGAAAATCTTATGAACAGTGAAAGTTAACTCCCAAAACTTATACTAATAACACAAAATACCCGTAGCCACGAACATGGTATTTCAGCTTTTGATTAAAAAGTACAATTTGGGCTCACAATCAGACTAGATTTAGAGTTATTAACCACCTGGCCAGATTGGAGGCAGTACTCTTAGAGATTTTGGCTAAAGCTTATCCATTGCCCTGGGTAATCCTAAAAAATAGAATGGTATCATCTGTAAATTGTAGATGAGTAACATTCAGACCTCTAGGGAGGGATGGATTCCTTGAATGGTGCTATCACATTGAGCTCATGCAAAGCAGCTGAGAGAGCTTCACCACAGCGAACGAAAATAAAGGGTGAGAAAGGAACCCCTTGTCTTAAGCCACATTTGGATCTAAAGAAATTGGTAAAGGACCTATTAACCTTTATAGCATATGATACTGTGGTAACATAACCCGTTATAAGATTGATAAAATGGCTTGGAAAGCCAAAATGAGTTAGGGTGTGTTATAAGAAGTCCCATTTAATCTTGTCAAAAGCCTTGGTCATATCAATCTTTAGAAGGCCATAAGCAAGGCTGTAATATCCCGTCCCACATCTAGATATTATGGATTATATGTATATATGGTTGGGGGATTATAAATTGTCCCACATTGGAGATCTATGAGTTTGGAATCTGGTATATGGTAAACCTTGTGGATTACTACTAGCACCTTCAAGGCTTAAACATTTTTATCCGGTGGTACGGGTAAAGAAGTTGATGGGACAGTAATTCACTCTCTTTATAAATGGTATCAGAGCCAACCATGGTCCCGCAAGGGCTCCGTGGCAGTTCACCGCCAGCCAAGGGGATACGTGAGTGGGCACACTAGACAAGGATGTCGAGCATATAAGGTAGGGGATATTAATATCCGGTCGCACATTGAGATATTGTGGATTAGATGTATATATGGTTTGGGGATTATAACTTGTTACACATTGTAGATTGGCGAGTTTGAAATCTGGTATATGGTAAACATTGTGTATTACTACTATCACCTTCAAGGCTTAAGCATTATTATCCGGTGGTACGGGTAAAGAAGTTGATGGGACAGTAATCCACTCAGGTGTTACAAGGGCTCCATGTTTGATATTGCTCTGTGAGAGATAAATCCAGTCTTTTCTCAGTTAACCAGGGAGGGGATAATAGTTTTAAGTCTATTGGCTAAGACTTTAGCTACGATCCTATAGAGAACATTTGTTAAGCTAATTGGGCGGTAGTCATTTACAGTGGATGGGTTGGGGAATTTAAGAATAAGAGAAGTAGAAGTCATATTGGTCTCCCTCAACATGTGGCATGGATTTAAAAATTATAGTGTTGCTGTGGTGACTTTAGTTGCCACAATAGGCCAGAATTTTTGGAAAAAATTGGGGGGATTTCATCAGGTCCAGAGACTTTCAGAACCCCCATGCTGAAGACAGCATTTTGACCTCAGTGGCAGTGAAAGGTTTTCTTAAGAAAGCCACTTGGATGGGTTGAGGATGCCTATTAATGTGAGACAGAATGCTAAAAGGAGATGAAAGTCATTTTGCAATTCCTGCAAAGCTTGTAGAGGAGGCAGAGGCTCCTCATAGACTCTCTTGAAATGCGGATTAAAATCCATCATAATCTCTTCGTCAGAATAAACTAAGGATCCCTGAGGGAGGGTAATACTCCAAATGTGATTTCTATTACTCCTAATATTGGTGCTTGCATGAAAATATTTTTAATTCCTATCACCCACTTCTAGCCATTTAGAATGAGCTCTCTGAGCCCAAAGGAGCTCTTGAGCATCCAGGAGTTGTTCAAATCTCATTTTAACCACAAAGAAAGAATTAATTAGGCCTTAGTCAGAGAATCGGGATTGAAATTTCAATATGTCCTCTCTGACTTGGGCAATCTTATTCTCGATAGAACCATTACTCTTAGACCAAAAGCACAATGTTTCGAGAGTGATTTGAAAAATATTTTGGACTCTGAAGAGAAGTGATCCTACAATACGTAAGGACCTGATGATTAACTAAATGATGGAAATCTAAATCTGAAGTCCACCAGGCTTCAAATCTAGTCGGTTTATATAACTTGGTCACATTAGGCTTAAGGTTAATGAGGATTGTGGCATGATCAGAGAGAGAAATCCCCTGATTAGACTAGAAAGCATGTGGAAACAGATTAATCCACGAATTTGAGGCCCAAGCCCTATCAAGTTTCTCAAAGGAAGGCCTTGAGGAGAACCTATCATTTGACCAAGTGAACAAGGGGCCTTCGTTAGGCGATTCAATCAATCCCCACTTAATGAAGGTAACTAATCGGAAAAGTTTCTCATGAATACTTTAACATTGAAGATTGATACCGAGATTTTTCATTTCGAAAGAGGGTCTGATTAAAATCACCCAAAAGCATAATGGGAAGACTTGTTTGATGGAAATCTGAATCTATCTCCATCCAAACTTATTTTCCTTCCATTGAGTTGAGGGTGACCGTAAAGAAGACCAAGAAGCCAAGTTTTGCTCAAAAAATCAATAATTCTGAGAAGGATTATGTGTTTAGATGAGGAAACAAGATCCACATAAAGGGGACTTTTCCATCCCAGCCATAACCCTCCTGATTGACTAACTGGATCAACTCCATGCGGAGAGAGCCCTAACTTATGGAATTTCTTATTAACTTTAACCACATTCATTTTTGTCTCACTTAAGAAAAAACCAAAGGATTAAGTAGTTTGGTCATCCTGAAGCATTAACGAGCTGTAGAGGTTTGACCAAGGCCTCTAGAGTTCCATGCTAGAAGAATCATGGCCCTTGTGGAGGTTGATGAGGGTTAACCTGCCTAAATCCTAGGAAATCACATAAATACTGGACATTCTTAGCAACAGAGGGGCTACCTAAAGCCAGAGAGGCCACACAAAGACTAATATCACTAACAGGAAAATGTTGGAGAAGGCATGCAGAGTTAGAGGAAACAAGGAGATGAAATAAAAACTCAGAGTATGTAGAAATAGAATCTTGAGAAGGCACATGTGACACATGCAATGCAAGATAAGCATCGGAAATATAACACACAGAGGCATTGAAGGCTATAGCATGGTATGCGTGACCAAGAGAGAATTTACAGAGGGAGATTGAGAAATAGACTAATTAATATCAGAGGATTGGTCTAATATGGGATATGTACCTTGTGGTTTTATCAAATGAGGAACAGTTCTCTATTTCTTACCCATAGAGGAGGGGGAGGGGAAGTCTTTCTTACTTCATCTCCCAATCTTCCTTTTCTTTGGTGAGTTTGGAAAAGAAAAGTAACCAAAGGTTAAAGAGCTAACATCAACATCACTCTCATCCTTATCCTGGAACGCATTTGATTCCACCTATGATAGTTGGATCTTCACCAGATCATATGTGGCTTCTGAAAGGATCTAAATTTTATAACTAGGAATTCAAGCCTCCTCCTCACCCGAAAGCTTTCCACCCACCGAACTCCCATTCCCCCTCAAAATCAGGCACATGCATGTGAAAAGTCGGTTTGATTTATGCAGGGAGTGCAAGAATAGTAGCTTTAGGACAATGAATGGGATTTGCACTCACAACAGAGGGTGCTTGAGATGTTTTTACAATGGTATCCATTGGATGTGGTGTGAAGGTTTCTGAAAATGAGTTTTGGGGGTGTGATAGTAGGAGGTACCAAAAAGCTGGTACTGGATGAACATGACTGTAACACCCGTCGTTTTCCAAGCTTTCCGTTTCGGAATGGAGAGCTCAAGAGGGTTCTACTCATAATGAAATGGCAGAAATCGAGAACAAACACTGCCAACGTTATAAATTACTTACTTTAAAACAGTCACGCGTTGCCTTAAAAATTATTACAAAAGATCCAAGTTGTCTAGAGTTCAGCTTTACTAAGAGTTCGGATAACTACTAGATGAGTCTGCATTTTCCCCCTCCTATGCCGAGCCTTCTTCGTCTAGACCTGCTTTGGGAATAAAACATGAACCGCAGTTTTTCTAAATTCAGCAATGAAATGCTGAGTAAGTAAACACCCAGGCTTTTAAACATATTATGAAGCATATTTTTCCTCAAAAAAATCATAAATGAGAATGAACACTAACTAAATATATTAATGAAGAATAAAGTATGAATACTGGTAACACGTATAAAATTTTCTTCCTTTTTACTTTTCATCTCAATTTTCCTCTTCTATCTCATACGGGGAATATCATTACCAATCTATCACTTCTTTCCTTCCATAAAAATCTCTTTCTCAAAGAAAGTCAAATTATTAACTTGTTGATACGGGGAAGATCTACTATCACTAGCAGCCACGACCTTAACTGCGGGCACCCTCTAAGACTTCTTGCAGCCAGAGTGGTGAGTACATGGAGCGACCCGACAGGTTGCGACCGGGTTAAGATACACAGTTTGAGCGAGCGTAGCCAAAATTTACAATAATAATCACATACCGAGTGACCTAAGTCAACATCGAAAATAATAGTAACGATCCCCGCACAACTCTTTCTACTTTACGTTATTTATGGCTTCTATTCTCATGAGACATTCCCAAAACATCTATTTCAAAATAATAAAATCGCAAATAAACTAGTCATATCATAAAATACGTTTTGAGACAAATAATAAAATCATGTTTGGACACGAAAGAAGCTAGGCACGCAACGCTTGGAAAATTTACTCACCTCAATCTGATAGCAAATAGCACGTTCTAGGCACTACGAATAGACATAGCCCCCGTCTACGAAGCTTTCACCTACAAATTATATATCTAAATTAAACAAGAGTCTAACTATGTAAGTATAACGCTATAATCTTTACCCAAAGTCCTACTTGATTTGATATTTACCCGCTCCCCATTAACAAAGCTATTCCAAGTACATGTCTTTAATATTGCTTTGCAAGTTGCACAATTACCGTTTACGAAATCATACTTATACATTCATTTATTAAAAATGATATTTTGTTCCTAAAAAACTTCTCAATTTATTTAATATTTCTAAAAGAGGCTATTCTTAGAGAAACTTTCATATTAAAAATTAACATGTTGTAAGGTCACGGGTTTCATGGACTTGAAATACTAAGTTATTTCAAGGCCTTGAACCAGTTTTCAAAGCCTTGAATCAGGTTTCACAGAGCTATTTCAAGGCTTTGAACCAGGATTCAAAGCCTTGAAACTGTCTGACCTGTATACATGTTCTAAGGGGGAGTTTTCTCAACCCTTCTGATTTGATTCTATCTCTCTCACCCCTATGCTTGATATGTTATTATTTGATGATGAAAGACAAACTGTTTTGATATATCTAACATCAGTTAATCAATCTGTATGGCCCATTTTTGCAGGGAAATTTTATTTCCTAAGTGTGCAGGATTGGTTTCCTAATCTGGCTCTTGCAGGAAAGGAAACATTAAGAGAAGATGATTATGTGATAAATCAGACACTCATGACAACTTCTCAATTTGTTTAAAGACAAGATCACAACAATATCTCTGAAGATTACGATCAACTATCCGCTGGAGAAGGCTGTTAAGAGAGTCAAAGTTTGTTGCCTACAAAACAGGAAGTTGTTGCTGAAAATTAGGGAAGATTTGCAGAGCCTCTAGCTGTATAAATAGAGCTCATTTTGAAGCAACAAGATACAACACTCAACGGTCAAAATAGAGACAAATTCCAGGATTGACAAACATCAAATAAGCACATCATTCTCACAATCCAACTCACAAAAGATCACTGTAGTTCTACACTTCAGTGTTCTTCTGAAATTCCACTTCTGGCGCGAATTACTAGCGCGTATTACGCAAGCATACGGTCATGTAGTAAAGAGTGAGTATTTTCAGTATTCGGGTTGTCCATCCCTCGAGGACAAGCTCGCAACAAGTTTATAATTAACAATTTAATGTAGTTCACTAGGTAACCGGAGTAAAAAGTGTGTGAATTGTGGTGTTGCCACCCCCAAACAAGTGGCTGCGATCAATAACAAAAATAATAGTAAACTGGAATTAAGAAGAATTCTTAATAAATTAATGGACAGGACTAGGTAATCTCGTTGATCACCTAGGGTTGTAAACGATGTCCGAATTATCTGAGCAACACGTTAACTGTATTCTAACTAAGACAGGTAACAGCGCTGACTATCTCCTATCGGTCTCAAGTCATTCTACTTCACGATAGACTACAATCTCCTATCGGTCTCTTGTGTCTACCGGTCTGTTCTAGTAGGCTAACGACATGCATGGCAACGGGTCCTGTCGGTCCACCGTTGCACGAAACAGTCGACTCTCACCTACCGAATCTACCCACACTAGCCGATCCTAACACGTCTCTTCTCAGTCTCAGTGATACGGGATTGATGTTCAAGTCTCATCCTAGTTAGTTAGAATCACTGTCGTGCATTCACTAATTAAGCAGTGTTTCCGGTTAGCTACTCCATTAACACTGAGTATTAAGCACAGTACATGAACAAATGAATTAAAATAAGCTAACTTTAAGAATGAATCAACTATTGAATGAAAACCTAGTTCTTGAACCCTAGCTTATCTCCTAATCGTGTCACTCGAGTAGGATTACTAACATAAACAAGAAACTAGAATTGATTCAAAAGATGAAATCAAAAAATCATGAAGCAAAGATCCAATCCGGAAAAATATCATCATTTACATGAACCCTCGGCTCTCAAATTGAGATGCCTAGCTATGGAGTTTTTAGCTACTCATAGTTGAATAATCAGAAAAAAGAGTTTCTCCATTAAAATTGAATAAGAAGGGTAGAAGAAATCAAACGCAAAGAAGTTTCAATGGTGAAGCTTTTTCTTCCTTGTCGTCGTCTTCTTCTTTTTCTCCTCCGTTGGTCGTTTTTTAATAATCCCCTTTTTCTTCTCCTTTTTTCTCTTTCACGTGCCTCCCCTTTTTTTGATCTAAAAGTCTCCTAATTAATCACAAGACAACTTTCAAGTAATGACCAAAAACCCCTATTATTTGTCGTGCGTGCACTGGTATTTCTTTTTGATCGCAGGACCAGAAAAATCCTGGTCCTGCGACCAGATTCTGATCATGCGACCAGACCCCCTGATCGTGACATGGAGTTAGTTTCTCAAGTTTCTGGTCGTAGGACAAGAAAATCTTGGTCCTGCGACCTCCTGGGTATTTTTTTTTTCTTCTCGGCCTTCTTAAAATATCGTTCGGCTTCATCTTTCTTAAGCTTACGCATATGTTCCGAAGTTCTTTTCTCCTCTCCTTTAGATCCATGATCTCCGTTTCCTGTCAAACACAACACGAAAACACCCCGTGCGATCAAAAGTGACAAAATTAATGTAAATAACGCGAGAAACGCCCGGATTTACCAATTAATGCTCAAAGCAAAACTCATATGTTTTCTCTCTATTCATAGTGTAAAACCAATATAATTAACCCGGAAAGTATGCAAAACGATAAAAAAATGTGCGAGAAGTATAACTCGAATAGAGAGTTATCAAATCCCCTACACTACCTTTTTGCGCGTCCTGAGCAAAATTAAACCTTACACTACGTTTTAATCCACCGAATTGCATAAAACTTTACTAGCCATGTGACACAAACAACTCACACACACAATGCAATCTACATGACTATAGAGAATGCAAATCGATTTTACACAATGAAAAAATCAAAACAACACAAATATTTTTTTTCTTTTTAGCTTGAGATCGGGCAATCTCGAAAAGTAAATCAGCAAGTCATAAGGCTCTCATATTCCCTCAGAAATTCTTTAAATTTAATGATCGTTAGAACTTGCGACCAGTTTTGTTAGACAGAACGGGCACGAACACTTAAGACATTGCTTCGCACACTCGTCAAACATATCCCTAGCACTTACCATCCAAGCTATTTATCCACGGGTTCACACTGCTGACGGCTTGGGACGAGTTGCATAGGATATTTAGAAGCGTATTCCTAGACGCCATGATATAACTCACAAAAACCCGATTCTCACACTCCCTCAACAAAATCCAAGGAACCCCACCGAATCTCACTAATCCGGCCCTCATTCCCTCAATCTTGGTGCAACGCCGTTCTCGCGGCCACGAATGTGAAAGAGTGATCAAGATCCATAGCTAATATCCTCGGTTCTTCATGAAGTGTAAAGCAAGCTCCTTAGTCCATTCACTTTCAATTTCTTTCTTTCTCTTTTTTTTTCATTTCCTCAACAATAACATTAACACATGGAGCCAATAAGAGCATAGTAAAATCCGAGGAGATCCAATATCAAAGCAGATAATGTGGGGGGTGGAATTTGTCAAATCAGTTATGTAATCAAATATGTGTCGACACCCCCACACTCAATGTAAAGCATCTCTCGCAACCCGGTAATCAATGTAATTCGCGCTTTTCCAACCTATCCTCCTCATCACCTAAGATGTAGAGAATATAAATGAACATCAACGCACGACCTTCTATAAGCTCAACCAACCCCACCCCATATCGTGCGGAAAAAATATCACGCACTACGACACTCCACCTGTGATCGTGCTGTAAGGACACGACTCACCGCCACACCAAATTGTGCTACCGTCTCTAACTCAACCTCACATCCCCTCAAAAGACGACATGTAAGAGAATCCACGTAAGATGTATCAATTCTGCACACCCTCATCAAACCTCCCTAACTCGACTCCCTCTATCATGACGCATATGAAAGGACTATTCTAACAAGTGATGAAAGTCACAATGAAAGGCTTCCTAGGCTAGAGGATGTGAATAAAAGGGGTAATCGGACCAATAGGGGTAACTAGTGGACCTAGGAGATGGAGATGGGACGTGAGTCCCCCATAAATATCACTCGTACAGTTGTTCCGTGGCCACTACGAGGAGGGTTGACGACTACCTAAGTGACAGTGGTGTAGCGCTAGTAGGATAACCAGTCTGAGAGGTAGCTAGTCGCATTTCTAATGTGCATTAGCCCTATAAGTCTTCTAACTCCAGATTCTCGCGTCTACCTCACCTCATATTTTCATAATCTTAAGGAATTCTATCATTAAGCCCTCTCCACATTCAATCTCTTCGACTGCCCTTTTCTCAAAAGTTTTCAATTTTTATGATTTTTGAATTCCTCTTTTTTCCTAAATCTATATGCTTTTGGCCAACTCGACTAAACACAAGTTTTGGGTAGGGGACTCAATAATGTAAAAGTGCTAACAAAATGCAAAAACTACACAATCCTACCAAAAACCAACACAATACGAACACATAACTATATGTAACAAGGTGATGCAAACAAAGACATGGCTAGACACAAGTAGATACAACCCCCCCCCCCCCCCCACACTTAAGTGTTTCGTTGTCATCGACGAATTTAGATATAATGAAGGAGGACTCATTGCTTAAATGTGCAGGCGGTGGATTTCAACAATCAGTGCTCCAAACAAGAAACAAGAGAGAGAGTTAGGGGTACCTCGGTGCCCGGACCTACATGGGCACTGTTGCCGCGAAATTGAAACAAGAAGGGGTCTTGTGTACAGTTGACAATTTCCAGAGAAGTCTCTACGCGCCCGGATTCAGATGTGCGTCTAGGACATGAACTGTAGCCCTCTCCTGCGTGTGGCACTCAACATATTGGAATTTCTCCTCGACCTCGAGCAATTCTCTATATCTTTTCTGCATACTACTGTGGGGCTTTTCCTTTCAACAATTCCGCATTCTCTAGCATGTACATCATGAAAGGGACTCCGGTGTGTCTTCTGTACCTGTGCCCCTGCACATTGTTTGGAAAAATTAGTCAAGTCTCTGTCACCTCTCAAAATTACGTATGGAGAAATAAAACAAAAATAAAACAAATAACATCCTACTCTACATTGGGTTGCCGACCCGGTTACCAGAACCGAAAAGGAAAGTGGAAGTAGCTTTATCCCTCCTCTTCTTCTTCTTCCACCATCTCTTCTCCAGAATTTCAAGTGCACCCTTGTGATGTGCGGATGGTGGCGAGTTATGGAAGCTAACCCTTTTCATCTTGCAATTTTTCTTCTTCATCAACTTCCATGAAGTACTAATGGGCTCAAATGCATCCTGCTCTAAAAATTCATCCCAGTAGTACCTCTGTGGTTCCATATGCTCTTCTAGTGACCCATGCAATTCACCCCCACACTTGTTGGTTTCAAATTCCTTGACTATGACACTTATATCATCATCAAATTGGCCCATAGAACAAGAATTCGAAAAATCAATAGCATTGAGCTCAAGTGTTTCATCAGCTTCATCATCATCAGCATACCATAGGCTTCCAATGTCGGTGTCTTCCCATTCATGCCAAGGATGTGAGGGCGCCTGCGGTTTTGACTCGCAATACGGCAAGTCCTCCCATCTTGGGCACACAGGTCCACCCTGGTCTAAATTAGAGTATGATTCATCATAAATGACAGAGTCCACCAATGGTTCTTGGACATTGCAGTCTTCGCTCGGGTCAGATATCTCTTCTTCCACTTGTGGCAGTGATGATGAAGGTTCAATTTTAGGCTCACTGTCATCTGGCAACGGCTCCTCTTGTTGCTCCTGAATACTTGATTCCCCTGTCACTGAAAATTTCTCTACTCGTTCCTTTATCCTCTTCATCATCTCCCTCATGTATTCCATACCTATGGCTAAATCGTCTTGTGTCACTTGTTTAACAACAGACAAAAAATTGGAGCACACCTGGATGTCCTCCATAATACTGCGTGGTTCTGCCATAATCGCTGGTGAGTCTTCCTGGTTCTGATGAAGCTGTGGTGGATCAAAAATGCATGTATCTTTATACTTGTGATCCTTCTTGCATTTATAGCACCAAATCACTGGCCAATCATCTGTGTGCCAAACTCTGCATCTAGCACAATAGGAGGGGTAATAAGAGATCCCCTCATAATCATCCTCGCTCTGCATGCTCATTGCGTCTCCCGCATCATGTGTTCCTGCAAAAACAATCTCACAAGATACCCGTGAACCACAAAGATACAAAAAGAAAAAAAAACAAAACAAAACTAAAAGAAAAGAAACGTACTCTAAACTAACTCCTAACTAAATAATCTACCGCTGTCCCCGGCAACGGCGCCAAAAACTTGGCGCGGATTACTAGCGCTTATTACGCAAGCATACGGTCAAGTAGTAAAGAGTGAGTATTTTCAGTACTCGGGATGTCGATCCCTCGAGGACAAGCTCGCAACAAGTTTATAATTAACAATTTAATGTAGTTCACTAGATAACCGGAGTAAAAAGAGTGTGAATTGTGGTGTTGCCACCCCCAAGCAAGTGGCTGCGATCAATAACAAATATAATAGTAAACTGGAATTAAGAAGAATTCTTAATCAATTAATGGACAGGACTAGGCAATCTCGTTCATCACCTAGGGTTGTAAACGACGCCCGAATTATCTGACCAACACGTTAACTATATTCTAACTAAGCCGGGTAACAGCGCTGACTATCACCTGTCGGTCTCAAGTCATTCTACTTCACGATAGACTACAATCTTCCATCGGTATCTTGTGTCTACCGGTCTGTTCTAGTAGGCTAACGACATGCACGGCAACGGGTCCCGTCGGTCCACCGTTGCACGAAACAGTCGACTCTTACCTACCGAATCTACCCACACTAGCCAATCCTAACACGTCTTTTTTCAGTCTCAGTGATACATGATTAATGTTCAAGTCTCATCCTAGTTAGTGAGAATCACTGTCGTGGATTCACTAACTAAGCAGTGTTTCTGGTTAGCTACTCCATTAACGCTGAGTATTAAGCACAGTACATGAACAACTTAATTAAAATAAGCTAACTTTAAGCATGAATCAACTATTGAGTGAAACCCTAGTTCTTTAACCCTAGCTTATCTCCTAATCGTGTCACTCGAGTAGGATTACTAACATAAACAAGAAACTAGAATTGATTCAAAAGATGAAATAAAAAAATCATGAAGCAAATGTCCAATCCATAAACATATCATCGTTTACATGAACCCTAGGCTCTCAAATCAAGATGCCTAGCTATGGAGTTTTTAGCTACTCATAGTTGAATAAGCAAAAACAAAGAGTTTCTCCATTAAAATTGAATAAGAAGGGTTGAAGAAATCAAACGCAAAGAAGCTTCAATGTGAAGCTTTTTCTTCCTCGTCGTCTTCTTCTTCTTTTTCTCCTCCGTTGGTTCTTTTTTAATAGTCCCTTTTTTCTTCTCCTTTTTCTCTTTTACGTGCCTCCCCTTTTTTTGATCTAGAAGTATCCTAATTAATCACAAGACAACTTTCAAGTAATGACCAAAAACCCTATTGTTTGTCGTGCGTGCACTGGTATTTCTTTCTGATCGCAGGACCGGAAAAATCCTAGTCCTGCGACCAGATTCTGATCATGCGACCAGACCCCCTCGTCGTGACTTGCAGTTAGTTTCTCAAGTTCCTGGTCGCAGGACCAGAAAATCTTGATATTGCGACCTCCTGGGTATTTTTTTTTTCTTTTCGGCCTTCTTGAAATATTGTTCGGCTTCATCTTTCTCTACCTTATGCATATGTTCTGCAGTTCGTTTCTCCTCTCCTTTAGATCCATGAGCTCCGTTTCTTGTCAAACACAATACGAAAACACCCCGTGCGATCAGAAGTGACAAAATAAATGAAAATAACACGAGAAACGCCTAGATTTACAAATTAATGCTCTAAGCTAAACTCATACGTTTTCTCTCTATTTAAGTGTAAAACCAATATAATCAACCCGGAAAGCACGCAAAACGATATAAAATGTGTGAGAAATGTAACTCTAATAGAGAGTTATCAAATCCCCTACACTACCTTTTTGCGCGTCCCGAGCAAAATCAAACCTTAAACTGCGTTTTAATCCACCGAATTGCATAAAACTTTACTAGCCATGTGACACAAACAACTCACACACACAATGCAATCTACATGACTATAGAAAATGCAACTCGATTTTGCACAATGAAAAAATCGAAACAACACAAATATTTTTTTTTCTTTTTAGATTGAGATCGGGCAATCTCGAAAAGTAAATCGGCAAGTCATAAGGCTCTCATATTCCCTCAGAAATTCTTTAACTTTGGTGATCGGTAGAACTTGCGGCCATTTTCGTTAAGACAGAACGGGCACGAACACTTAAGACATTGCTTCGCACACTCGTCAAACATATCCCTAGCACTTACCATCCGAGCTATTTATCCACGGGTTCACAGTGCTGACGGCTTGGGACGGGTTGGATAGAATATTTAGAAGCGTAGTCCCAGACGTCATGATATAACTCACAAAAACCCGATTCTCACACTCCCTCACCAAAATCCAATGAACCCCACCGAATCTCACTAATCCGGCTCTCATTCCCTCAATCTTAGTGCAACGCCGTTCTCGCGGCCACGAATGTGAAAGAGTGATCAAGATCCATAGCTAATCTCCTCGATTCTTCTTGAAGTGTAAACCAAACTCCTTATTCCATTTACTTTCAATTTCATTCTTTCTATTTTTTTTCATTTCCTCAACAATAACATTAACACATTGAGACAATAATAGCATAGTAAAATCTGAGGAGATCCAATATCAAAGCAGATAATGTGGGGGTGAAATTTGTCAAATCGGTGATGTAATCAAATATGTGTCGACACCCCCACACTACATGTAAAGCATCTCTCGCAACCCCGTAATCAATGTAATTCGTGCTTTTCCAACCGATCCTCCTCATCACCTAAGATGTAGAGAATATAAATGATCATCAACGCACGACCTTCTATAAGCTCAACCAACCCCACCCCATATCGTGCGGAAAAAATATCACGCACTACAGCATTCCATCTGTGATCGTGCTGTAAGGACACGACTCACCGCCACACCAAAGTGTGCTACCGTATATAACTCACCCTCACATCCCCTCAAAAGACGACATGTAAGAGAATCCACGTAAGATGTATCAATTCCGCACACCCTCATCGAACCTCCCTAACTCGACTCCCTCTATCATGACGCATTGGAAAGGACCATTCCAACAAGTGATGAAAGTCACAATGAAAGGCTTCCTAGGCTAGCGGCTGTGAATAAAAGGGGTAATCGGATCAATAGGGGTAACTATTGGACCTAGGAGATGGAGACGGGACGTGAGGCCCCCATAAATATCACTTGCACAGCTGTTCCCTTGCCACTATGAGGAGGGTTGACGACTACCTAAGTGACGGTGGTGTAGCGCTAGTAGGATAACCAGTCTGAGAGGTAGCTATTCGCATTTCTAATGTGAATTAGCCCCATAATTCTTCCAACTCAACATTCTCGCGTCTACCTCATCTCATATTTTCATACTCCTAAGGAGTTATATCATTAAGCCCTTTCCACATTCACTCTCTTCGACTGGCCTTTCTCAAAAGTTTTCAATTTTTATAATTTTTGAATTCCTCTTTTTCCTAACTCTATATGCTTTTGGCCAACTCGACTAAACACAAGTTTTGGGTAGGGGACTCCATAATGTAAAAGTGCTAAAAAAATGCATAAACTACACAATCCTACCACAAACCAACACAATACGAACACTTAACTATATGTAACAAGGCGATGCAAACAAAGACATGGCTAGACACAAGTAGATACAACCCCCCCCCCACACACACACTTAAGTGTTTCGTTGTCATCAAAGAATTTAGAGATAATGAAGGAGTACTCATCGCTTAAATGTGCAGGCGATGGATTTCAACAATCAGCGCTCCAAACGTAGAAACAAGAGAGAGAGTTAGAGGTACCTGGGTTCCCGGATCTACATGGGCACCGTTGCCGCGAAATTGCAACAACAGGGGGTCTTGTGGACCGTTGACAATTTCCAGAGAAGTCGCTACGCGCCTGGATTCTGATGTGCGTCTAGGACATGAACTGTAGCCCTCTCATGCGTGTGGCACTCAACATATTGGAATTGCTCCTCGACCTCGAGCAATTCTCTATATCTTTTCTGCATACTACCGTGGGGCTTTTCCTTTCAACAATTTCGTGCATTCTCTAGCACGTACATCAAGAAGGGGAATCTTGTGTGTCTTCAGTACCTTTGTCCCTGCACACTGTTTGGAAAAATTATTCCACTCTCTCTCACCTCTCAAAATCAGGTATGGAGAACTAAAACAAAATGAAAACATATAACATCCTACTCTACATTGGGTTGCCTCCCAAGTAGCACTTGTGATTTAAGGTCGACGGCCCGACCCGGTTACCACAACCGAAAAGGAAAGTGAAAGTAGCTTTATCCCTCCCCTTCTTCTTCTTCCACCATCTCTTCTCTAGAATTTCAAGTGCACCCTTTTGATGTGCGGATGGTGGCGAGTTATGGAAGCTAACCCCTTTCATCTTGCAATTTTTCTTCTTGATCAACTTCCATGATGTATTAATGGGCTCAAATGCATCCTGCTCTATAAAGTCATCCCATTAGTACCTCTCTGGTGCCATATGCTCTTCTAGTGACCCATGCAATTCACCCGCACACTTGTTGGTTTCAAATTCCTTGACTATGACACGTATATCATCATCAAGTTGGACCATAGAACAAGAATTCGAAAAATCAATAACACTGAGCTCAAGTGTTTCATCATCTTCATCATCATCAGCATACCATAGGCTTCCAATGTCGGTTTCTTCCCATTCATGCCAAGGATGTGAGGGCGCCTGCAGTTTTGACTCGCAATACGGCAAGTCCTCCCATCTTGGGCACACAAGTCCACCCTGGTCTAAACCAGAGTCTGAGTCATCATAAATGACAGAGTCCACCAATGGTTCTTGGACACTGCAGTCTTCGCTCGACTCAGTTATCTCTTCTTCCACTTGTGGCGGTGATGATGAAGGTTCAATTTTAGGATCACTGTCATCTGGCAAGGGCTCCTCTTGTTTCTATTGAATACTTGATTCCCCTGTCACTGACAATTTCTCTACTCGTTCCTTTATCCTCTTCATCATCTCCCTCACGTATTCCATACCTATGGCTGAATCGTCTTGTGGCACTTGTTTAACAACAGACAAAAATTTGGAGCACACCTGGATGTCCTCCATAATACTGCGTCGTTCTGCCATAATCGCTGGTGAGTCTTCCTGGAGCTGATGAAGCTGTGGTGGATCAAAAATGCATGTATCCTTATACTTGTGATCCTTCTTACATTTATAGCACCACATCACTGGGCAATCATCTGTGTGTCAAACTCTGCATCTAGCACAATAGGAGGGGTAATAAGAGATCCCCTCATAATCATCCTCGCTATGCATGCTCATTGCGTCTCCCGCTTCCTGTGTTCCTGCAAAAACAATCTCACAAGATACCCGTGAAGCACAGAGATACAAAACAAAATAAAACAAAACTAAAAGAAAAGAAACGTACTCTAAACTAACTCCAAACTAAATAATCTACCGCTGTCCCCGGCAACGGCGCCAAAAAATTGGCGCGGATTACTAGCGCTTATTACGCAAGCGTACCTTCAAGTAGTAAAGAGTGAGTATTTTAAGTACTCGGGTTGTCGATCCCTCGAGGACAAGCTCGCAACAAGTTTATAATTAAAAATTTAATGTAGTTCACTAGGTAACCGGAGTAAAAAGTGTGTGAATTGTGGTGTTGCCACCCCCAAACAAGTGGCTCCAATCAATAACAAAAATATTTGAAAACTGGAATTAAGAAGAATTCTTAATCAATTAATGGAAAGGACTAGGCAATCTCTTTGATCACCTAGGGTTGTAAACGACATCCGAATTATCTGAGCAACACATTAACTATATTCTAACTAAGCCGGGTAACAGTGCTGACTATCTCCTATCGGTCTCCAGTCATTCTACTTCACGATAGACTACAATCTTCTATCGGTCTCTTAGGTCTACCGGTCTGTTCTAGTAGGCTAACGACATGCACGGAAACGGGTTCCGTCGGTCCACCGTTGCACGAAACAGTCGACTCTCACCTACCAAAATTACCCACACTAGCCAATACTAACACGTCTCTTCTCAGTCTCAGTGATACGGGATTGATGTTCAAGTCTCATCCTAGTTAGTTAGAATCACTGTCGTGCATTCACTAACTAAGCTGTGTTTCCAGTTAGCTACTCCATTAACACTGAGTATTAAGCACAGTACATGAACAACTGAATTAAAATAAGCTAACTTTAAGCATGAATCAACTATTGAATGAAACCCTAGTTCTTGAACCCTAGTTTATCTCCTAATCGTGTCACTCGAGTAGGATTACTAACATAAACAAGAAACTAGAATTGATTCAAAACATGAAATCAAAAAATCATGAAGCAAAGATCCAATCCGGAATAATATTAGCGTTTACATGAACCCAAGGCTCTCAAATCGAGATGCCTAGCTATGGAGTTTTTAGCTACTCATAGTTGAATAAGCAAAAACAAAGAGTTTCTCCATTAAAATTGAATAAGAAGGGTAGAAGAAATCAAACGCAAAGAAGCTTCAATGGTGAAGCCTTTTCTTCCTCGTCGTCTTCTCGTTCTTTTTTTTCCTCCGTTGGTTCTTTTTAAATTATCCCCTTTTTATTCTCCTTTTTCTCTTTTATGTGCCTCCCCTTTTTTGATCTAGAAGTCTCCTAATTAATCACAAGACAACTTTCAAGTAATGACCAAAAACCCCTATTGTTTGCCGTGCGTGCACCGGTATTTCTTTCTGATCGCAGGATCAGAAAAATCATGGTCCTGCTACCAGCTACCGATCATGCAACCAGACCCCCTGGTCGTGACATGCAGTTAGTTTCTCAAGTTTTTGGTCGCAGGACCAGAAAATTCTGGTCCTGCGACCTCCTCGAGAATTTTTTTATTTCTTCCGGCCTTATTGAAATGTTGTTCGGCTTCATCTTTCTGAAGCTTACGCATATGTTCCGAAGTTCGTTTCTCCTCTCCTTTTGATCCATGAGCTCGGTTTCCTGTCAAACACAACACAAAAACACCCCGTGCGATAAAATGTGACAAACTAAATGTAAATAACGCGAGAAACGCCCAGATTTACAAATTAATGCTCAAAGCTAAACTCGTACGTTTTCTCTCTATTCATAGTGTAAAACCAATATAATCAACCCGGACAGCACGCAAAACGATATAAAATGTGCGATAAATATAACTCTAATAGAGAGTTATCAACTTAATTTGTAGATCATTCTTATACTACTTATTTCTCTTATTCTCAAGGATTGTTCAAAGTGAACAATAGAGTTTTCTTAGTTAATCACTTAGATAGAGAAGGTACTAGATAGATTAGAGAGAACCACAAGCTGTAACAGAGTGAGGCATATCTCTGTGCTTGAGATCAAGGGCTTCGCTTTTGATTAATAATAATTGTGTTGAAAATCCTGTAGGGAGAAGATCCCTGAGGTAGAGACATAGGTCCAAGTGGACTGAACTCTATAAATCACTTGTTCTTGCATTTTCAGTTCATTTAAATACTTAGTTTTTAAAGCATTCAAACTAGTATATTTTCAAGGGTTTGAAACTCTTTTTAAGGCCTTGAAAAAGACTTGTCTGTTTTACTTCAAACTGGATTTCTTTCCAAAGGCTTGAAATTGTTTTCAAGGCCTTGAACTGCATAGAAACTCTTCCCCTCCACAAGTTTTGAAAAAAGTTGGCATACTCTATTTAACCCCCCCCCCCCACTTCTAGATTATCTGTGGTGCATATCTATCTGCATACCCCCCTTTCAATTGTTATCGGAGCTTGTATCACTGTATAGATTTAACCATCAGGTGATCATGAGTACTGCAGGTGACAGTGGTTTCTCACATGGAAGAGCTGCTAACAGACCTCCTCTATTTTGTTGAGATAATTTTTCTCACTGGAAAGCTCTCATGAAAATCTTCATCATTGATCAAGACATAGAGCTATGAACCATTATTCATAATGTACCTCACACTTTATACACAGAGAAAGATGGGATCAAAACTCCCAAATCTGGAGGCTTTCTTTCTTCATCTGAATTAGAACAATTTTCTAAGAATTATAAAGCTATTAGTATCTTGTATTGTGCTTTGAGTACAGATGAATTCAACAGGATTTCAGGCTGCAAGACTGCCAAAGAGATCAGGGATAAGCTTGTGGTGACATTTGAAGGAACCAGTCAAGTCAAGCAAACCAAGATCAACATCTACCTCAGACATTATGAGCTATTCAAGATGAATGTAGATGAGTCAATCGGAGAGATGTTCAAGAGGTTCACAGACAAATTCAATTACATTGATTCACTTGGAAAGCATATTTCCAATGAATAAAAGGTGAGAAATATTCTGAGAAGTGTACCAAAGGCAAAATGGAAACCAAAGACTAATGCAGTTGAGGAAGCTCAAGATCTATCATCACTACAATTGATGACGTACAAGGGAAGATCCTGACTCATGAAATATCCATGAATGAAGCTGATGGTGAGCTACCAGAAGGTTTCAAAACTTTAGCACTCAAGGCCAAAGAGAATGAAAAATTTAAAGCCTTGAAACAGATGATGATGATGAAGATCCATTTGCATTGATTTATAAAGCCTTGACAAGAATCCTCAAGATGAAGAAAAACTTTGGAAACAAAGATTTCAACAGAGAAAGACACAGATCATCCAGTAGCAAGGACTACAAAGGTAAGTCCTCTTCACAAAGTAAATTAAAAGTCATGAACTGTTTTGAGTGTGATGATTCAGGACGCTTGATAAGAGATTGTCCACACAAGAAAAGCAATAACTTTCAGAAGAAATACCATGACGGGAGAAAGAAAGCTATGATAGCTTCATGGAGTGAATGAGATACCTCAAGTGACTATGAATTTGAAGAAGAACATGCCAACCTATACTTCATGGCCAAACATGATGAAAAAACTGTTTAGTTTCAAAACCAAAAGAAGCTCTCTCAGATTACGTCAGAACAATGCTTTTAAATGAAGAGGACTATATGAAAGAGATTAGAGTTTTGAAAGAAAGTGTTCATGAGCAAGAAAAAGAGAATTTAACACTTGTTTGTCTGAATCGGAATCTTGAAATCTCTCAGAAGAAAACTGACAGTGATTTCAAGGCCTTGAAAACCAGTTTCAAAGCATTGAAAACACAAGTCAAGGAAATAGTCACTGAGAACTCTTTACTGAGTAATAGCCTTGTTAATCTGAGACATCAAGTTGATGAATTAGATAAACAAAATACTACTCTTACTGAGAAACTTGAAGAATGTGAATTAGTCGAAGTCAAGCTTGCAGGCTCAGAACACAAGTTGAACTTGATTCTTGGAGAAATTTCAAAGTCTGTTCAGAAAACTAGTATTGGATACAATCCAAATTTTCCAAGAAAGAACAATACCAGATTTGTGAAAGTTGTAAACAAAACTTCTCCTAAGTGTCATTTTTGCAACAAAATTAGTCATGTTAAGATGACTTGTCCTTTCAGAAGAAGAGATCCTCACATAATGAGGAACACATTCCCATTTCAACTCAAAGGACAAGTCAGACAGATTTGGGTTCCTAAAGGGGTCAGACCACCTAATATGGTTGATCCTGATTATGAGTCCAAATTCTACACTTGGTCTAACAGATGGGTAAGGCAGTGATTGCTATTTGCAGGTTGTCACCAATGTCAAAGAACGGAAGTGGTTTATGGACAGTGGTTGCTCAAGTCACATGAGTGGAAAGAGAACTCTATTCTCAAAATTGAAAGAGAAATATGAAGGTTCAATTACTCTTAGTGAAAAAGGAAAATGCAACATTCTTGTTATTGGTAAAGTTGGTAAAATCTTTAAGTGTCTCAAGGCCTTGAAAGAGGATTCAAAGCTTCGGCACAGAAAGCTTGGTCACATTAGCATGCATACCTTGAACAAATTGATCTCCAAAGATTTGGTAAGAGGATTACAATCTATCAAGTTCAAAGATGATGAAGTACGCAAAGCTTGTGCTCAAGGTAGGTATAACAGAAGCTCATTCAAGCCAAATAAATTTGTAAGTACTTCTAGACCTATTGAATTACTTCACATGGATCTCTGTAGTCCTATGAAGACTCCAACTCCAAAAGGTAAGAGGTATATGCTAGTTATTGTAGATAATTTTTCTAGATATACTTGGGTTATGTTTCTAAGAGAAAAATCTGAAGCCTCTCTGAATTTTTAAAGCTTTGCAAAGAACTTCAAACTTTAAAAAACCTACCTATTGCTTCAATCAGAAGTGATCATGGTAGAGAGTTTGATCAATTATAATTTGATTTGTTCTTTGTTAAGCATTGTATCTCTCTTAATTTCTATGCTCCTAGAACTCCTCAACAGAATGGAGTTGTTGAAAGAAAGAACAGGACTCTTGAAGATATGTCAAGAACGATACTTTTAGAAATCAAGCTGCCAAAACACTATTGGGCAAAAGCTGTGAATACAGCAAATTACATTTTGAACAGGTGCTTGATCAGACCTATCTTGAAGAAGACCACCTATGAACTCTTCACCAAACATTTCATACTTCAGACCCTTTGGTTGCACATGTTATGTCCACAACAAGGGTAAGGACAACTTGGGTAAGTTTGATGCAAGAAGTGATGAAGGTATATTTCTCGGTTACTCTCTTACTAGCAAATCTTATAGAATTTATAATAAAAGAACCAAGCTGGTTGAAGAAAGTATTCATGTTATTTTTTATGAAAGCTATGATGGTTCTTTGAGTGAAAGTTTTGCAGACTTGAATCTGAATAAGCATGAATCAAAAGAAGAAGCTGAGAAATCTCTTGGGTTCAAGAAAGGTTCAGAAGGAAACAAAAGCCATTTTCAAAACTTTGAAAATAGATCTCAAGGCCTTGAAAATAGAGATCAAAGCCTTGATAAGGATGATCCAAAAGATATAAGTGATCAGGCTACAACTTCAAGACCAGAGAAGCAATATGGAGAGCCTGGACCCTGGTCTCTAAGAAAGAGATTCAGATATCTTTCATCTCATCCAGCTGACAACATCATATCTGATCCAACCACTGGTACACAAACAAGATCACAGTTGAAAAATCTTTGTGCTTTTAATGCTTTTATTTCTCTTGTAGAACCCAAAACTACGAAGAAAGCATTGCAAGAAGCAGACTGGATTATAGCTATGCAAAGTGAACTCAGTGAGTTTGAAAGAAACAAGGTGTGGAACCTAGTTCCTCCACCAACAAACCAGTCTATCATTGGTACCAGATGGATGTTCAGAAACAAATTGGATGAGAATGGCAAGGTGATCAGAAACAAAGCAAGGTTAGTTGCTCAAGGTTACAACCAAGAAGGTATTGATTATGAGGAAACTTTTGTTCCAGTAGCCAGGTTAGAAGCAATTAGAATTTTACTTTCTTTTGCATATACAAGAACATGAAACTATTTCAAATGAATATGAAATGTGCTTTCTTGAATGGTTACTTGCAAGAAAAAGTTTATGTAGCACAACCTCCTGGCTTTGAAAGTGACAAGTTCCCAGATAATGTTTACAAACTTGATAAAGCTCTGTATGGTTTGAAACAAGCTCCAAGAGCTTGGTATGAAAGATAGTCAAAGTTTCTACTTGAAAATGATTTCAAAGGAGGTTTGGTAGACAATACCCTTTTCATAAAGATTCATGAGCAAGATTTGCTTCTAGTTCAGATATGTGTTGATGATATTCTATTTGGAGCTACTAATGATTTATTATGCAAAGAATTCTCAAGTCTTATCAGCAGATAATTTGAAATGAGCATGATGGGAGAGTTGAACTTCTTCATTGGAATTCAAATACATCAGTTGAAGAAGGGCATCTTTCTGCATCAAAGCAAGTATACTGGGGACCTGTTGAACAAGTACAGCATGTCTCAATCCAAAGAAATCAAGACTCCTATGAGTTCTACACTGTCCTTAGACAAGGATGAATCTGGTAAGAGTGTCAATGTAAAAGAGTATAGAAGTATGATTGGATCATTACTATAACTTACTGCTAGTATACCAGATATCGTGTTCAATGTATGTATGTGTGCAATATTTCAACCTGATCCAAAGGAATACACTTGAGTGTTGTGAAGAGAATATTCAGATATCTCAATGGTACTAAAGATTTAAGGCTTTGGTATCCAAGACACTCTAACTTCTCTTTGCATGGATTTTCAAATGTTGACTTTGCAGGTTACCAAGTTGATAGGAAAAGCACTTCACGAACTTGCCAATTCGTTGGATCCTCCTTGATCAGTTGGCATTCCATGAAAGAAAACTCAGTTGCTTTATCAACAGCTGAAGCTGAATATTTATTTGCTGGAGCATGTTGTTCACAAGTGTTGTGGATTTCTCAACAGTTGAGAGATCTTGGATTTGAAGTATACCCATCAAATGTGACAACACTAGTGCAATATCAATTACAAAGAATCCAGTTCAGCATTCAAGAACCAAGCATATTGATGTCAGACACCATTTCATCAGAGATCATGCTGAGAAAGGTGATATTGTTCTTGAATTTGTTTCTACTAACATGCAACTTGCAGATATCTTCACTAAACCATTGCCAGATGAAAGATTTTCAGCTATAAGACTGGAATTAGGCATGCTAAACAAAGATGCGTTGGCTTAAGGGGGAGCATCAGGTAAGGAAGGTAAGTTATTATGTGTTTCAAAGATTTGAACTGATTTTCAAAGCCTTGAAAATCATTTCAAAGCTTTGATTTTACTTGTTTCAGTATTACACCGTTTCAAGACCTTGAAATTATTTTCAAAGCCTTGAAAATAAGTCTGATAAGTGGGTAGTGAATAATTCATTGATCATTCAGTATGCTATCTTTGTAGATATTTGCTCAACATTGCCCCTACCTTTTTCAAAATTCTTTTTCAGCCAAATATAGTATTAAATATTTATTTCCAACGGCTTCAAAGATTTGAATCTTCTTTGATCATTACAGATCTTTTGAGATCAGAGAGATTGCAGTTTCATTTTCAAACACAAACTCTTTCAGTATTTATCTTCTTCTCTTTTCCATCACTCCGTGTCAAATCTACCTCTCTCTATTCTTCTCCCAAACCCTAATGAGCACTAGAAGAGCCTCAGACAGAATCAAGATGGCTGGAGGTTCAAAACCTAGTTTTGAAAAGAAGAGAAAGATAGATGAAGATGTGGTTCAGACAATCAGTGGAGACTCAAGTTCCAAAACTCCCAGTGCAGAAGCTGTTGCAGAACTTCCTCCACCAACGAAGAAGACTAAGAAGGATGTGACACCATCTTCAGAAAAGAAGAAGAAGAAGAAGAAAGATAAGGCTGCTACAGAAAATCAACCAGAAACAAAGATCTCAAGCCCCAAGAAGTTGAAGAAAAAGAAGAAAGCCTCTCAAGCTGAAAAGGGAAAAGAGAAGGTGACAGAGGAAGAACCCGAAGACAATTTGGAGAGAGCATTGCAGATATACTCAAAGAACACTGCTCCTGATGAATCTTGGTTCATCTCAAATACTTCAAAAGGTCGGTGGTTGGATGATTTTACTTCTAGGAAGATTGCTTTTTTTAGCTTGATCAGTATGCCTATGTTAACTGGAATGAATCTGAATTGCATTACCATGTTAAAAAAATCTCTATGTGGTTCATGCTAAACCCTCCTGAGCTAGCATACCCTAGACTTACCATATTCTTCTATCTCAACATGAAGGAACTTAAGAACTCCCCACACTTAGTTATCAAGACTAGAGTTGCTGGTTTACTGTGGAATTAGATCATGCTGAGTTTGCATCTGTCCTAGGCTGTCCTAAGAGGTATGACACACAGAACCATCCTCCCAAAAAAGAAGTTTTGAAGTTGGCCAGAGAAGAATTCTTTCTACAAAATGTTCCTGTCTCATCCAAACAGTTAACACACTCTGTGTTAAATTTTGAAGCCAAAGTTTTATTCACTATCTTGATGAGATGTATCTTTTCAAGGGAACATTCCAATGAGTTGGTCACTGAGAGGGTGCTATACATTATGTACTTGATTATGCATGGCTATGAAATTGACCTTTAGATTGAGGTTTAGCCAAACAGATCAGAGAAAGCATCCCTTACTTTATGAAAATTTGCTCACTCTATTCTTCCAACACCTTGAGATGCCTACTGTGGGTGAAGAGTCTATCACCTCTGGGATTGGTATACTTAATGAGAAAGCTTTTGAGAAGATTGGAGTGGTGAAGACCAAGGCAACAATTTGAAAGTTGTATTCAGTTTTGACAGATGAAGAGTTGAATGCAATGAAGTTTGTTAAGCCCAAGGCCTTGACCCGTACTTCAAGCCAGACCTCTCAGCCTCCTGATTTTTCTTCAATCCTTCAGAGACTTGATGGTCTAGAGATGGAAAATAGTGAAATCAAATAGAGTCAGCATGGGTTTGAGCCTGATCTCAAACAAGTAAAATACATGGTGGAGACCATATTTATAAGCATGACTGTGTTTGATTTCCCTAAGGATGGAGAAGGTGCCAAGAAAGATGGTTCTAAAAAGAACTTGCCCAGTGAACACACCAATCAGGAAGAGGCTGCTCCAGTCAAGAATAAAGGAAAGCAGGTGGTAGTTGAACAAGCTACTCAATAAGGAGATGAAGTATACAGTCCTGATTCAGATGACTTGCTGATAACCCTGAAGAAGAAGAAGAAGAAGAAGAAGAAGAAGAAGAAGAAGAAGAAGAAGAAGAAGAAGAAGAAGAAGAAGAAGAAGAAGAAGAAGAAGAAGAAGAAGAAGAAGAAGAAGAAGAAGAAGAAGAAGAAGAAGAAGAAGAAGAAGAAGAAGAAGAAGAAGAAGAAGAAGAAGAAGAAGAAGAAGAAGAAGAAGAAGAAGAAGAAGAAGAAGAAGAAGAAGAAGAAGAAGAAGAAGAAGAAGAAGAAGAAGAAGAAGAAGAAGAAGAAGAAGAAGAAGAAGAAGAAGAAGAAGAAGAAGAAGAAGAAGAAGAAGAAGAAGAAGAAGAAGAAGAAGAAGAAGAAGAAGAAGACTGCTACTAAGGACAAGACTGAAGAAGAGACTGCTGATGTGAATGAAGAGGAACAAGAAGAACAGGACAATGATGAAGACAGTGAGGAAGAAGAGGGAGATCGGGATGGAGATGAAGACCCAACCCCATAATCTTGCCAATTATTTCTTTCTCATTCTCTTTTTAAGTTTACTTTTCAAAATTTTCCAGACACTGAACCAACATCTTCTCATTCTTTTTTATGAAAGTCAAAAAGGGGGAGAAATCTTAGGTTGTTTTTATTTCTGTTTTAAGTGACCTATCTTTTGGTCAGTAGGATTATCTGCAACTTATTTGCTTTTTATTATGTTTTCTTCTTAAGTTTATTAATAAGTTGGATCTTTTGGAATTAAAGTGTTATTACTATTTGAACTGTGTGCTAATCAGTATTTTTTTTGCAGAAACTAAGATTCAAACAGATTGTGGTTTTGTCTTTCATCAAGGCGGAGATTGTAAGGTCACAGGTTTCATGGACTTGAAATAATAAGTTATTTCAAGGCCTTGAACCAGTTTTCAAAGCCTTGAATCAGGTTTCACAGGCTTCAAGGCCTTGAACTAGGATTCAAAGCCTTGAAACTGTCTAACATGTATACATGTTCTAAGGGGAAGTTTTTCTCAACCCTTCTTATTTGATTCTAAATCTCTCACCCCTATGCTTGATATGTTATTATTTGATGATGAAAGACAAAATGTTTTGATATATATAACATCAGTTAATCCATCTGTTTGACCCAGTTTTGCAGGGAAATTTTATTTCCTAAGTGTGCAGGATAGGTTTCCTAATCTGGCTCTTGCAGGAAAGGAAACATTAAGAGAAGATGATTATGTGATAAATCAGACACTCATGACAGCTTCTCAATTTTTTTAAAGACAAGATCACAACAATATCTCTGAAGATTATGATCAACTATCCGTTGGAAAAGGCTGTTAAGAGAGTCAAAGTTTGTTGCCTACAAAACAAGAAGTTGTTGCTGAAAATCTGGGAAGATTTGCAGAGCCTCTAGCTGTATAAATAGAGCTCATTTTGAAGAAACAAGATACAACACTAAATGGGCAAAAAGAGAGACCAATTCCAGGATTGACAAACATCAAAGAAGCACATCATTCTCACAATCCAACTCACAGAAGATCACTACATTCTTCACTGCAGTTCTACACTTCAGTATTCTTCTGAAATTGCCCATCATTTGTAGATTATTCTTATACTACTTCTTTCTCTTATTCTCAAGGATTGTTCAAAGTGAAAAATAGAGAATTATTAGTTAATCAGTTAGCGAGAGCATGTACTAGATAGGTTAGAGAGAACCACAAGCTGTAAAAGAGTAAGGCATATCTCTATGCTTGAGATCTAGGGCTTAGCTTTTGATTAATAAGAATTGTGTTGAAAATCCTGCAAGGAGAAGATCCCTAAGGTAGAGACGTAGGTCCAAGTGGACTGAACTCTATAAATCACTTGTCTCTTGCATTTTCAGTTCATATAAATACTTAGTTTTTACAGCATTCAAACTAGTCTATTTTCAAGGGTGTGAAACTCTTTTCAAGGCCTTGAAAAAGACTTGTTTGTTTTACTTCCAACTGAATTTCTTTCCAAAGGCTTGAAATTGTTTTCAAGGCCTTTAACTGCATAGAGACTCTTCCCCTCCACAATTTTTGCAAAAAGTGGGCATACACTATTCAACCCCCCTTTCTAGAGTATATGTGCTGCATATCTATCTGCATACTCCCATTTCACATGTAATAATAGTGAAATAAGCGAATAAACAAATTTTATCTTATGTATTTTTAAATTTAAGTGAAAGAAACTAAAAGTGTGTAATGCATGTATAAAACAGGATTAATATACTCTAGAGGGGGGGGTTGAATAGTGTATGCAAACTTTTGGTAAAATTGAACTTTTGAAACTTAAACACATAGTTATGATAGAATCTCAAAGCCTTGGACAAGTATAAATACGTTTAAGATTGATTGAAACAGTCTGGAGCTTCAACGCTTTGAAGCATGAAATCCTTCAAAGCTTTGGAGCTTCTTGGTGCTGTGCAGAATGAAATGCAGAACATGTAAAGAGATTAACACAATGATTTTTTACGAAGTTCAGCCACCAATGGGCATACTCTCCACCTGAGAGATACTATCCCTCTAGGGTTTGAACAACTTATTATTAATCACAGACTTAGCCCTATATCTCAAGCCTAAGTGAATTGTCATACACCTATACAGCTTGTGGTTCCCAACCTATCTAGTTCTAGCCACAATATAATGAAAAAATAAGAACCTCTTGTTGTTCACTTGAGGTATAGAAAATCATATGAATTACACAATAAAATCAAAGGAAAGAAGAACACAATAAAGCAATGAAGCTTGGAAGTGTTCTTCAGATCTGGAATGATTGATCTTCTTTAATGTTGAATCCTTGAATGAGTTAAGAGTTGATTGTTGATCTTCCACGAATAAACTATCTTCTCTAACTCAGTTGAACAACTCTCTTTTCTTTGAAATAGATAACTCTCTTTATGAGTTATTATTATACTTTCTTATTACTTTTATTTGGCTTATTTCACATAATTTATAAATCATATGTGCACAAATATGTGAAATTGATGACTTAGAATCCTAAGAGTAAAAAAGTGTAGTTTCTAACTTATTCGCGCATGTTTCCTCTTATATTTGCGATGATAGTTGCACGAATTGAAACACCCCCCAAATCATACAGACGGCCGAACCGTACGTTTGGAAAGGTGCCTCTGCCGGAGGAGCTAATCCCCATTGGGAACGGAGGAGGATCGCCGGTTAAGAGTTAGTACAATCATCGATAATCCACAACATAACTTATTACAAATTTAAGATAACATAGTGATAGCATCTGAAAGGATAACATTACATTTTTCATTCAAATAAAACTACTAAGTGAAGTACTAGATAATTTCAGCATGAGTCCCTAGTAGTTGTCGTGAGCGTCCCCTCTTGGTAACCTGCGGGTTTTGAAATAGGAAAACTCGACCACATAAATATTTTAATCAGTAAAAATTGAGTAAGAAACATACTACAACATGTAAAACGAGTTTTGGCTACACAATTATATAATCAATGCGTAACTGGATTAAACCCACATGAGTTGTAACAATAAATGATCCCCATTTTAATCATTGGTTCAGCTGGACGTATAAGGGAATAACAGGTAACGAATGTCCACAGAGGGGTCAGGATGCAATATATCACAATAGGGTGCCTCTTAAGATATCACCAATCCCAATTCACCCGAGCGTTATGGGAGCCCCTACGCCAATCCCCGCTCATAACCATAATTATGAGACCTTAATTGTCGACACCCCTATACTGTAGTGACCCACACAGGCATAAGTAGTACTTCATAGTGTTCACATATAAATAGCCCCATAACTGCAGCAACTCGGTGCATGACAACCAACCACAGGGGGTCGGGTATGTAGTCTCGTAGGATTAGCACCTGAGGAGGATCGACTCACATGCGCCTTCGGCCTTAGCCTCCACACACATCCTCTGTATATCGCCCCATTTATATTATACTGCATTATTCAACCGTTATTACACCACCATATCATTTGATTCAAAGATCGTATCATAATCACATATTTTCCAAACGGGATATTAAAAGAGTTCTCAAAATCATGAATCTCAAACGTGTGACCAATCCATAAAATATTCCAAGTTTCATGAGATATAGAAAAATTATAGTTTAGAAGAAACGCACGCCAAATTCACATTTTGACATTTAAAGTGTTGTACATATGAACTTACCGAAACAAGTAGAGTGGTGCACGCGCGACAAGAGAAGTCCTAGTACTAGTACTCGATAAACTCGTCACCTACGAATTGGGTGTCTACAAATACGCAAATAATCGTAATCAATAGATAGCTCATTCATACAACAAATGCAACCGTGCTCTATATGAAATGCGAAAGTGTGCCCAGTATTAATTTCCGCCAACAATTGCTAATATAATTTACAAGAATCTATTTATTAATAATTATAAATATTAATTTTAAGCCATAGTTGTTTAGGGGATAATTTTACGAAGATAATAAAAGAGATTTAAGCTAATTAAAAGTTTACTGTGACAATTATTTTGAAGGAAAAATTTCTAATCACTTATAATTAATTATAAAGAAAAACCGCATGTTAATTAAGAAGCAACAATAGATTGTCGTTAATATAAATATCACATTTTTTAATAGAGGAAATGTCTAAACATCATTCTAACATAAGTTTTATAATAAATTTTTTATTTAAGAAGACATCCTTATTATAATATTCAATTATTTATCAAATTATTAAACTTCTATATTTTTTATTTCCAAGTAATGATTAACTTATGATTATTGCTACAATAATACTTCCCTCATTTATCACAATACTAATTAACTAGTTTTGTTTTTAGAAAAGCATGCTATTATTCATTATAGCCCATTTATTTTAATAAAACTCTTCTAATTCAACTTTTAGATTAATTGTGTAATTATAAGAATTTTAAACTAACTACCATAGCTACTTATAACGAGATTAAGTTTCACAATTTACATATAGCTTAAAATATCGACATTAATTATCAAGTAATTATTTACAAAATTTATTAAATCTTTGAATTTTTTTTATTATCCTAATTGTTATTTTCAGAAAATAGTTTTAATGAATTATTGATTAAATAAAAACAAGAAGCCCTACAAATAACTCCCCCATTCATACTTACAATTCCTAGCAATGACACAAACAACCCCCAAACTTTCTAAAAATATCAAAACAGTCCCCCCCCCATTCAAAGTCACGTAGAATCCATCTTCTTCTCCGATTCAAATTCCAAATTTATACGTATTATTATTATTATTATTATTATTATTATTATTATTATTATTATTATTATTATTATTATTATTATTATTATTATTATTATTATTATTATTATTATTATTATTATATTCTAGTATAGTATTTTATACATATTACATAACGTATTGTACCGTATGGGTATGGGTATGAGAATACGGTATTATTATCAGTATATATACTGTATTAATACACTATTATATATATTTGTTAATGTAAAAGACAGTTACTCCCCCCCCCCCCCTTAGTTTATAAAAATGCAAGTCTTAGCCCCAAATTTATAATAAATACTTTTAAGAAAATGCACGATCACCCCTATTAGCAATTTAGGGTATTTCAACATATCCCCCTTTAAAGAAAGCTTCGTCCTCGAGCTACATCCACACACTGTCATTAAGAATCCTCTATCCCATTCAAGGGCCCGTGTATAACATGGTGCACATATATGTATGTCATGAAATCCTTAAATAATGTCATGGAAAGCACAGGTGGTGTCATAACATATTATGCAATACGATACAAGTGTTTAGCACAACGTAAGGGCACGAAATCGTAGGGTTACAACCTCGGTTTCCAATTTTTCCTAGTCAAACAGGTGGGGTAACGCTTCATCATGTCAGCTTCTGCTTCCCACGTAGCTCCTTCATGTAAATGGTTGGCCACAGAACTTTGACCAGCATAATTGACTTGTTGCGGGTAATTCGGGTTTTCCTATCGAGAATTTTGATGGGCTACTCCTCGTAAGAAAGAGACGGGTTAAGCTCCACTGGTTCAGGGTCGAGGATGTGACTCGAGTCATGGATGTAAGGCTTGAGTGGAGAGACATGAAAAACATCGTGAAATCGCAAGGCTGTTGGGAAGATTCAGACGATAGGAAACCTCTCCTATACATTCTAATACTTCATATGGTCCGATGAACTTGGGACTTAGCTTTCCCTTCTGGTTGAATCGCATGACCCCCTTGGTTGGACAGACTTTTAAAACTACCTTGTCTCCTACCTTGAACTCCAATGGTCTTCTCTTCAAATCTGCATAAGACTTTGGTCGATCCTTTGCTGCCTTCATCCTTTGATGAATCATCCGAATTTGGTTTGTCTACTCTTCGATCATTTACGGTCCTAGAATGATGATCTCGCTGATGTCGCTCCAGCAAAGCGGCGTCCTGCACTTCCTCCTATAAAGCGCTTCGTAAGGTGACATTCCTATACTGGCGTGATAGTTGATGTTGCAAGAGAACTCTATTAGTGGTAGCTTGTCTACCCATGATCCTCCAAAGTCTAAGATACAAGATCTCAACATGTCTTCTAGCGTATGAATTGTCCTTTCAGTTTGTCTGTATGTTGTTGGGTGAAAAGTTGTGCTGAATCTGAGTTCCGTACCCATAGCCTTCTGCAACTCCTTCCAAAAGTGCGACAAGAAATTTGGATCTCTGTCTGAAACAATTGAACTAGGTACTCCATGTAATCTTACGACGTTCTTGATGTACGCATCCGCTCTCTTTTCCATATCCCACGTGTCTTTCATAGGAATGAATCTTGCCGTCTTCGTTAGGCGGTCAAGTACCACCCAAATTTGATTCATCCCATTAGTCGATACTGGCAATCCCGTAACAAAGTCCATAGAGATGGAATCCCATTTCCATACAGGCACATCTAACGATTGTAGCATTCCTCCTGGTCTCTTGTGTTCAAACTTGACATTTTGACACGTAAGGCATCGAGACACAAAGTCTGCTACTTCTTTCTTCCTGTCTTTCCACCAAAAGTTCTTCTTCATGTCGTTATACAGCTTGTCTCCTCCCGGGTATACTGAATATGGCGAATGATGAGCTTCTTTCATGATCTTTTCCTTTACTTCCGCGCATTTCATAGGTAAACACCATCTTCCCTTGAGCTTCACGCTACCATCTTCATCAACCTTGAAATCGAGTGCTTCGCCTTTCTTGATTTTTCATTAATTTGCTGCAGGAAAGCATCCTCCTTTTGTCCTTCTTTTATCTCCTCGAATATGTCTGGAACAATCGTCAAGTTGCATAGCATATTACTCGGGCTTCCCCTCGCACATACTTCAATCTCCAACCGTCAAAAATCTTCATAAATCTCATGCGGAAGATCCCACAAAGCATTTACCGTGTGATCCATCTTTCGACTCAAAGCATCCGCCACAACAATGGCCTTCCCTTCATGGTATTGGATTTGTAGGTCATAATTCTTTACCAATTCTAACCACCTTCTTTGTCGCATGCTCAACTCCTTTTGCGTGAATATGTACTTCAGACTCTTGTGATCCATGAAGATCTTGCAAGTCGTACCATATTGGTAATTCCTCCATATCTTCAATGCAAACACGATAGCTGCCAACTCCAATTCATGATTAGGGAAGTTCTCCTCTTACGGATTTATTTGCCTAGATGCATAAGCAATCACCTTCCCATCCTGCATCAAGACACATCCTAGGCCATGCTTTGACGCGTCGCTGTAATCTTCAAATTCTCCTCCTTCAGTAGGTAAGGTTAACATGGGCGCTGATGCCAACCTATCCTTGAGTGTTTGGAACTCCTTTTCACACTTGGTATCCCACACATACTTGGTCGTCTTCTTCATTAGATTAGTCATGGGCCTCGCGATCTTCGAGAAGTCTTTCACGAATCTTCGATAGTACCCAGCCAGTCCTAGGAAGCTTCTTACTCGGTGACATTATTTGGTGTTGGCCAATCTCTTACTGTTGCCACTTTCCCTGGGTCCATTGACACACCCTCCTTGGATGTGATATGCCCCAGGAAAGGCACTTTGTCAAGCCAAAACTCGCACTTTGACAGCTTTTCATATAATTTCTCTTCCCTTAGCGTCTCCAGTACCTCCCTTAAATGGTTCTCGTGGTCTTCTTTTCCTTTGGAGTAGATTAGAATGTCGTCAATGAAAACAACAACAAACTTGTCCAAGTACTTCTGTAGAACACGGTTCATCAATTCCATGAACGCCGATGGTGCATTAGTCAGACCAAATGGCATCACCGTGAACTCGTAGTGACCATAGCGATTTCATAATGCTATTTTAGGAATATCCTTCACTGCTATCCTGAGCTGGTGGTATCCTGACCTTAAGTCAATCTTTGAAAAGGTATCGGCTCCTTGTAGTTGATCAAACAAGTCGTCAATCCTAGGGAGTGGGTACTTGTTCTTGACCGTCACAATGTTCAATTCATGGTAGTCTATGCAAAGCCTTAAACTTTCGTCCTTCTTCTTCACAAACAAGACTGGTGCTTTCCACGGTGAGACACTAGGCCTGATGAATCCCTTGTCTAACAGCTCCTTAAGTTGCTCTTCCTTCAGCCGTTGGTGCCATTCTATATGGCTCCTTGGAAATCGGCCCCGTCCCTGGCATTAGGTCAATCGTGAAATCCACTTCCCTCTTTGGCGGCATCCCCGGTAGCTCTTCTGGAAATACGTCTTGAAACTCGCTCACCACTGGGATGTTCTCCAGCTTCTCCCCTTCCTTTTCTTGATCATGGACCTTACAAAGGTATGCCTGATGCCCTTTCTTAACTTCTGAGAGGATGGCTAAGGCTAACACAAAATGGATTGCGGGTCCGCTGGTTATGCCTCTATAGGATAGACGCTCACCCTTAGGTCCACGAAACCTGACCCTTTGAGTGGAACATTCTATGGTTGCTTTAACATTCTATGGTTGCTTTGTACTTGCTGAGCTAGTCCATACCTAGGATGACATCTAGGTTACCCAGGTCGTAACGAATCAGGTCTGAAGGTAGTTCGGTGCCTAGGATCTCTAATCTGCCTTTAGGATACATGGTGTTACATGTTACGACTTCTCCATTAGGGCCAGATATTGCAATAGATATGGGTTTAGGAGCAGGTAAATCTAGTTTCTTAACAAATGCGGATGACATGAATGAAAATGTGGCTCCTGAACCAAATAAGACAAAGGCAGGGGTAGAATGGATAAGGAATATACCAGTCACCACGTTAGCTTGCTCTGCTTGGGTCTGTTTCATGACGTTGATGGTTCCAGTTGGGTTACGGCTTGTGGCTGTTGGCGCCGTTGAAGCTGATGCTACATTACTTCCCTGGAGTCAGTAGCCATTCCCGAATTTCTAGTTGTTTCCTAGGTTAGAGCCACCACTTTTTTAACCTCCACCCTGCTGATAGTTCCGCTGGTTCCCTCCATACTGGTTGCCTCTGTAGTTGTTGTTTCCTCCCTGGTTGAAACCAGCATTACCACCTTGACGGAACTCACCATTCCCAGCATTTCCTCCTCCATGATAGTTGGATCGGTTGTTGAAGTTCCCTCCAGTGTATTTCCCTTGAGGTCTTGACCTGCACTCAAACTTCCGATGGCCCAACTTCCACAAGCGAGGCAATTGACCTTGTTTCCATAACAGTCCTTTCTTGGTTGATTGTTTCCGCATCGCCTACAGTGGTAGACTCGAACTTGAACTTGTCCTCCATTGTTGTGGTCGAAACTCTGATTGGTTGGGTTGGGTCAGTTTCTCTTGTCTCCACTGTTGTTTTTGTTGTCGCGGTTGCGGGGTGCTTCAGCTTTCCACTTCCTGCTCTCCTCAAATTTCTCATCGAACATCCGCTTTACATCTTGTGCTACTCCATAAGCTTCATGGAGTGTCTCGAAACGAGTCACACCCAAGGTCCTCTTTATTTGGAATTTTGGGCCTTCCACAAATATCTTGACTGCCCTCACTTCTGTCGGTACAATCTCTTCTCCAAACCGCATGAGCTCCATGAACCTATGATAATAATCAGAGATGCTATCATTCCCTTGTGCCAGATTTAAGAAATCCATCAGCTTTCGAGTCTTGACATGATCGGGTTAAAATCGCTCGCGCAGTGCTGCCTTCAACTGTTCCCATCCAAATCCTGGTTGGGCGAGAAGCTCCCTTCCCTTGGCAGACCACCAGTTGTCAGCCTCCTTCTTTAAGTAGTACACGGCTACTTCCACTCGCTGGTCCTCTGGACAGCATGCGAAGATTAGCGTCTTTCCAAAGTCGCAATTCCAGTTCTCCAAGGTTGTCAGATCCTCGGTTCCATAGAAGAAGTCGGTTCAGAGCTCCGCGATCATTCTCGTTACGTCACTTCCCCCGCTTTTGATATTTGCATAATTTGAGTCAGATTCAGTGTTGCTTGTTCCATGTTCTAGAACCGGACCGGGTCATACTCCGGAGCGGGTTCTGCTCGAGGTGGTTGGTTTCCTTGGTTCATTTCAGGTTGTTGAGCCTTGTGTCTCTAGGTATAGTAGCGATGAGGGTCGGAAAATTGCATGGTACCTTACGAATATAATCTTACTCAATATAATTTCTATTTCACTCACATTCATTTGACACTTGAGTATGAGGCCATTCGATAACGAAAGAACAAGGTCGTATAAAGGTTCTGAAGTTCACGTGCACTACTATCGATTCGACAAATAAACAGGCGATAATGATCATACATGTCTAATAATATCGCAAGAGTCACATCATAGCAAATTACTATTCGAGTCAACAGCAGCCACATCGCATTATACCCAGCAGATATGAGGTACAATAGGGACTAAGCTACCCTGTAAACCCGGGCTTGTTTAGTTTTATCACCAGTTTTAGTTGTCCTATATCAATTTTAATTTTGAAAAATCTTATTTTAGTGGAAAGAGATGGGTCGTAATAACTTAGAACCTCGCTCTGATACCAACTGAAACACCCCCAAATGATACGGCTGGCCGAACCGTACGTTTGGAAAGGTGCCTCCGCGCGAGGAGCTAATCCCCATTGGGAACGGAGGAGGATCGCCGGTTCAGAGTTAGTACAAATCATCGATAATCCACAACATAATTTATTACAAACTTAAGATAACATAGTGATAGCGTCTGAAAGGATAACAGTACATTGTTCAGCGAAATAAAAGTACTAAGTGAAGTACTAGATAATTTCAGCATGAGTCCCTAGTAGTTGTCGTGAGCGTTAATCAGTAAAAACTGAGTAAGAAACATACTACAACATGTAAAGCGAGCTTTGTCTACACAATTATATAATCAACGCAGAACTGAAGTAAACCCACATGAGTTGTAACAATAAATGATTCCCCATATTAATCATTGGTTCAGTTGGACGTATAAGGGACCAGCGTGTAACGAATGTCCACATAGGGGTCACGATGCAATATATCACAATAGGGTGCCTCTTGGGATATCACCTGTCCCAATTCACCCGAGCTTTATGGGATCCCCTACGTCAATCCCCGCTCATAACCATAACTATGAGACCTTAAGTGTCGACACCCCTATACCGTAGTGACCCACACAGGCATAAGTAGTACTCCATAGTTTTCACATATAAATAACTCCGGGACTGCCGCACCTCGGTGCATGACATCCAACCACGGGGGTCGGGTATGTAATCTTGTCAGATTAGCACCCGAGGAGGATCGACTCCCATGCGCCTCCGGCCTTAGCCTCCACACACATCCTCTGCACATCGCCCCATTTATATTATAATGCATTATTCAACCGTTATTACACCACCATATCATTTGATTCAAAGATCGTATCATAATCGCATATTTTCAAAACGGGATTTTCAAAGAGTTCTCAAAATCATGAATCTCAAACGAGTGCTCAATCCATAAAATATTATAATTTTAATGAGATATAGCAAAATTATAGTTTAGAAGCAACGCACGCCAAATTCACATTTTGATATTTAAGGTGTTGTACATATGAACTTACCGAAACAAGTAGACTCGCGCACACGCGACAAGAGAAGTCCAAGTACTCGTACTCGATAAACTCGTCACCTACGAATTGGGTGTCTACAAATACGCAAATAATCATAATCAATAGATAGCTCATTCATACAACAAATGCAACCGTGTAACACCCCTTGGTTCCCAGACTTTCCGTTCCGGACCGGAGAGCCCGGGTGTGTGCTACTATAATATGAAACGGTGGAAATCAAGAACAAACACTGCCATAGATATATATTACATATGATAAAAGTTTCGCACATCGTCTTAAAACATTATTACACAAAATTAAAAATCTAAGAGTTCGATTACTAGGCGTGCTGATACAACTAGATGAGTTCGCGTTTTCCCCGTCCTAAGCCGAGCCTTCTCCATCTAGACCTGCGGTGGGAATTAAAACAGGAACCGCAGTTTCTAAAGTCAGCAATGAAATACTGAATGAGTAACACCCAAGCACGTAAATCGGGAACGAGATATTTTAACTCAAGTAACAAAATAAATGGACGAAGAGTAAATATTTCACAAGTATTTAACTTTAAAGGGAAATACAGCGGAAGTAAAAGACAGTGTAATAGTAAGACATTCCCGAGTTCTCGTAAGTTTTCAGAAAATCTCCAATAATCATAATTAAATCCATATCCAATATCCAAGCCATTTAAATCTCAATATTTCCATTGCCATTAATATCCAATATCCAAACCATAAAATCCATTAGTTGATACGGGGAAGAATAATCCATCACAAGCATCCAAGACCTTAAGTGCCAGCACCCCCCTAAGACTTCTTGCGGCCAGAGAGGTGAGTACATGGAGCGACCCGGCAGGTTGCGACCGGGTTAAAGTACACAGGCCGAGTGGACAAAGCCAACACGACAATAATAATCACAGGCCGAGTGGACAAAGCCAACACGACAATAATAATCACAGGCCGAGTGGCTAAAGCCAACACGACAATAATAAGTTTTCCCCGCACAACTCTTTCCACTTTACGTTATTACGCGTTATTATTTTCACGTGTCAATTTCAAAGAAAATATCTCAACACAATCCAAATTTCAAGTAAACCATGTATGTCATAAAACACATTTTGAGACAAATTATAAAATCATATTTCGACACGAAGGAAGCTGGCGCGCTAGACTTGGCATGTTTACTCACCTTGATAATACGGGAAATATCACGTCGGCTTTCACAGGTAGACGTAGCCTTCGTCTATAAACTCGTCACCTACAATTATAATCTCTAAATCAATCACAAGTCCAAGTATGATTTGTGAAATGCTAAATCCCTAACAAGTCCCATTTTCCCCATAACCCCATTAATTTATAGTATACAATATTTATATAATAAACCGGCGACGTAAACCACAATTATATACATATTTATTTATTTATTTATTTATTTATTTATTTATTTATTTAGTTATTTATTATTTATTTATTTTCCTCATAGAAAATCATTACTTATATAAATACCAGCTCTTTAAAATTATTAAGTAAGAAATCACATATTAAATTTATACACTCTCAAATTAGAAAATATTAATTTACTATACAACACATTTATTTGTAAGTGACTACAAAGATTTAATTCCAATTAATTTAATTATAGCTAATTATTTATTGGAAAATATACATTCTATAAAAGAATTAGATTCACCAAAAATATTTATTCTAAGAAAATAAGTGTTTAGTCATACATAATTATAACTTTATTTTGGAGAAACAATCTCTAGTATCTAAAAATAATAATCAAGTTTTTATCTATTTATAAATAGGAGTTTTCTTAAAAGTTATTTTCCTATTTAACTTCCTAACTTATTTTCTGTTAACAATATTAAGCAGATAACATATTTTACTCAAAACACTAGTTTATAAGCATTTAGAAAATATTTATTTAACAACATATATTTTTAATTTGCTTATTTTCCAAGAGAATCAACAATATTAAATAACTCCTGCAGTGTTTTAATTAGCCAATTTTTCTTTTACATAATTAAAATATTATTTAGAAATGTTAGGAAATAATTTTAATCTAAAAATAGCATGTTTGATTTTATAGTTTATATGCAGTTTATACTGAAACCCCCAAGTTCTTATTAAAGACACACAATTACCCCCAACTAGCAAATAACAGTTGGGTATATGACAGATTATACCCTTAAAGTTTCTGAAAATACACTTTAACCCCTATTTCAAGAACACATAACACCCAATCGATCCAAGTTCGGATGTAGCCATTAAAATTGCAGTTTGATTATCAAAAACGAATCAGAGGAGGATTTAGAAGTTACCCACACCAAAAATCGCGAAAAACGGTTGAGAATTGGGTCCGATTGAGGTTGCCGTCGAGGTGGCCGGCGGTGATGAAGGATTCCGGTGACTGAGGCGTTCTTGGCTTCGATTGGCAGCAATTAAAGCTTCATCGGACCTCTGAGAGTTGATTACGATCGATTCGAGGGAGTGGGTATCGTCGGATAGCTCGGGTCGAGCTTCTCGCCGGCGTTAATGGAGGTCGCCGGAGTTGTGGTGGCTTTGGCTGGTTTCTGCAGTGGTTCACTGCTGTGGTGGCTTCCCATTGGCTCAAAACAGAGAGGGGAGGGAAGAGAGAGTCGAATTAGATGGAGAGAAGAGTGATGCAGGTGGTGGTGGCGGGGGTTCTTGCAGTCGGGGACTTCGCCGGAGTTGGCAGCGGCCCTGTGCCACTGCTGTTTCTGCTGGGGTTTTTCGCCGGCTAATCCAGAGAAGAGAGGGAGATAGAAAGAGGGATCAAGGGGTGGTGAGGGGGAGATTGATGTGGCTGGTGGTGGTGGCGTCACCGACGGGGAGGCAGCAGCTTTGCCGCTGATGCTGCTTCCTCTGTTTTCGTCGGGCAGAACAGGGGAGAGGGAGAGACAGAGGGATGGCAGAGAGGTAAAGGGGGAGGAAGTGGTGGTGGTGCTGCCGGAGGGAGTGATGACGCTGGAGGTGGCGATGGTGTTGGTGGTGGTGACGGGGGAGAAGAGGGAGGCAGGGTGTGATTTTGAAGGAGGAGTTGAAGAAGAAGACAAGTCTTCTTGATGTACGGGAGAATTCATCAGCAGCAGATTGAGTAAGTGGGTGGAGAAAGTTTCTTCACTATTTTATTATTTAATTTATTTATTCATTTTATTTTTAGTTTATTAATTAATTCACTTTTATTTATTCACCCTTTAGGTATATAGCTCTCTTCAACTACAACAACCACCCCCTACATTAACTAGTATATCTTTTCTTAAGTTACAAATACCTCCCTAATTCACATTTAAACTTCACGAATTGCTAGTAATTTACCCGTATAAAAGCGGGGTATTACATCCTTCCCCCCTTAAATAGAGCTTCGTCCTCGAAGCGCAAACCAACTAATCCACATAATACTAATATAAGACTTTATATGTATCACCACAGCCAATTCTCATAATATGATATGTAGGAACAGTCAACACACACAATATATTAATTAAATTACTACTTTGTTCGATGTGGCACCAGGATTAAGGTCACGAAAACTAGAAGGTTACATTCCTCTCCCCCTTAGAGGAGTGACGTCATCGGAACTCAGTTTACTTGTACTGCGGATACTTCTTTCTCATTTCATCCTCTGCTTCCCAAGTAGCCTCTTCCGTCTGATGGTTCGTCCACAAAACTTTCACTAGCTTAACGCTCTTGGTACGCGTGTCTCTTGTCTTGGTATCGAGGATCTTGACAGGATGCTCTTCATATGTCAAAGACGGATCTAACTCAATCGGTTCGAGATCCAACACGTGAGATGGATCGGGTACATACTTCTTTAACTGCGACACGTGAAAAACATTGTGTACTCGTCCCAAATTCGAAGGTAGGTCTAGTCAGTACGCAACTTCTCCAATTCTTTCCAGAATGTCATATGGTCTGATGAACTTTGGGCTCAGCTTCCCTTTCTGATTGAATCTCGTTACTCCCTTAGTAGGCGAAACTTTAAGAAACGCCTTTTCGCCCACTTTGAACTCCAATGGTCTCCTTTTCTGGTCTGCATAGGCCTTCTGTCTGTCTTATGCCGCCTTCATTCTTTGCTGGATGAGTCGTACTTGATCTGTCATTTCCTCAATCATTTGTGGGCCTAACACCACTGTCTCGCTGATGTCACTCCAACATAGAGGCGTTCGACACTTCCTCCCATACAAAGCTTCGTGGGGTGCCATGCCTATGCTGGCGTGGTAGCTGTTGTTGTAAGAGAACTCTATCAGTGGCAACTTGTCAGCCCATGATCCTTGGAAATCCATGACACAAGCCCTTAGCATGTCCTCCAGTGTCTGAATGGTCCTTTCTGTTTGTCCATCCGTGGCTGGGTGGAACGATGTACTGAATCTTAGTTGAGTTCCCAACGCTTCTTGAAGAGCCTTCCAGAAATGTGAGAGGAAGTTAGGGTCCCTGTCTGAGATTATTGAACTCGGAACCCCATGGTATCTCACTATGTTCTTGATATACGCATCATCTCTCTGCTCCATGTTCCATGTGTCCTTCATTGGAATGAACCTTGCTGTCTTGGTCAATCGGTCAACCACTACCCATATCTGATTGAGTCCATTCTTCGACGTCAGCAAAGCAGTTACGAAATCCATAGAGATGGAATCCCACTTCCAAACTGGGATGTCCAATGGCTGAACTAAGCCTCTTATTCTCTTGTGCTCGAACTTCACCTTCTGACAGGTTAAGCATCGTGCTACAAACTCAGCTACTTCCTTCTTCATGTTGGGCCACCAAAAAGTCTTCTTCAAATCCTTGTAGAGTTTGTCGCCCCCAGGATGAACAGAATAAGGTGTATTGTGTGCTTCGCGCATTAGCTTTTCTTTGGTCTCTGCGCATTTTTGCGGTACACACCACCTTCCCTTGTAGCGAATGCTTCCATCCTCGTGAATCTTGAAGTCTTTGGCTTCTCCTGCTGCAATCTTCTTCCTAATCCTTTCGAGCTTGACATCTCCGGCTTGATTGCTTCTTATTTCCTCAATAATGTCTGACACAACTGTCATGCTTCCAAGTAGGCCCTACACTGTTCCTTGTTCTACCACTTCAATTTCGAGCTTCTCGAACTCGTGGCATAGCCAGCTTGGCAAGGCTAACATGGTATTCACCGCATGGCTCGACTTCCGAATTAACGCATCGGCGACCACATTTGCCTTTCCTTCGTGGTACTAAATACGCAAGTCATAGTCCTTGATAATCTCTAGCCATCTTCGTTGTCTGTTGTTCTGCTCTTTTTGGGTGAAGATATACTTCAGGCTTCTATGATCCGTATAGAGCTTGCAAACAGCCCCGTACAGATGATGTCTCCATATCTTCAGCGCGAAAACTATTGCTGCCAACTCCAAGTCATGTGTGGCATAGTTCTCTTCGTGGGGCTTCAATTGTCTTGAGGCGTAGGCAATTACCCTTCTTTCTTGCATGAGCACACATCCTAGCCCCTTCTTTGATGCATCGCTGTACACTTCAAACTCGCCAGAGTTGTTTGGTAGAGCTAATACTGGTGTCGTAGTCACCTTTTCCTTTAGAGTCTGAAATGCTTCTTCATAGCTGTCGTCCCACTGATACTTCACCGCTTTCTTCGTTAGCTTAGTTAGTGGTCTGGCAATCTTGGAGAAATCCTTCACGAAGCGTCGATAGTAACCTGCTAAGCCAAGGAAACTCCTTATTTCAGAAACGTTCTTCGGCGTTGGCCAGTCCTTCACTGCTGAGATCTTTCCTGGGTCCACTGCTATCCCCTCCTTTGAAATGATGTGACCCAGGAATGGAACACGATCCAACCAGAACTCGCATTTAGACAGCTTGGCATACAATTGTTCTTGCCTCAGAGTCTGCAACACTTCTCTAAGTTGTTCTTCGTGGTCCTCATTGCTTTTCGAGTACACAAGGATGTCATCGATAAAGACCACTACGAATCGATCCAGAAATGGCCTCATCACCCGGTTCATCAGATCCATAAACACTGCAGGTGCATTGGTCAAACCAAATGGCATCACTGTGAACTCGTAATGGCCATATCTGGTTCTGAAGGCAGTCTTCGGAATATCCTTTTCGGCTACCCGAAGCTGATGATACCCTGACCTCAGATCAATCCTGGAGAAGACACTGGCTCCTTGTAGTTGATCGAACAGATCGTCAATCCGGGGTAGAGGATACTTGTTCTTGATGGTCACGCTGTTTAATTCTCGATAGTCGATGCATAGCCTTAGGCTCCCATCTTTCTTCTTCACGAAAAGAACTGGTGCTCCCCAGGGTGACACACTTGGTCGTATGTACCCTTTCTGTAGGAGTTCTTGCAGTTGATCCTTGAGCTCCTTCAATTCTGCTGGTGCCATCCGATACGGTGCCTTCGAGATAGGAGCGGTTCCAGGTGCTAAGTCTAGGGTAAACTCCACTTCTCGTTTGGGTGGCATCCCTGGAATCTCGTCTGGAAAGACATCAGGAAATTCCCTCACGACAGGTATTTCCTCCAGTAGATTTTCCTTCTTGGATACGTCCTGGATGTAGCACAGGTAAGCAGAGTTCCCCTTCCTCACTTGATTGACTACAGTCAAGGCTGACACTAGTCTGATGCGAGGTTCCCTTGTGATACCGCGATAGGTGATCTTCTCCCCTTTGGGTCCTTTCAACCGAACTATCTGATCGTAGCAGTTAATAACTGCTCGATACATCGCGAGCCAATCCATCCCTAGTATAACATCTATACCCCCAAGGTCAAACTTTATCAGGTTGGCTGGCAGGATACTTGATAGGATTTCTAGTTCAACGCCTTCAAATATGGTGTCGCATATTGTTATTTGGTCAGTAGGGGTTGCTACGGGAATGGATATGGTAGATGACTCACTCAAACCCAGTTTATCAACAAATGATGATGATATGAACGAGTACGATGCACCGGAATCAAATAATATAAATGTTGGTTGCTTGTGGATAAGGAATGTACCAGTGACAACTCCATGAGCAGCTTCTGCCTCGGTCTTTGTTATGACAGCAATCCTTCCGACATTGGCATTCTGGTTTCCAGCTCCTCCTCCTGCATTGTTGTTGACCGCAGCTCCAGCATTGTTGTTACGGTTCTGGCCTCCATTCTGTCTAGAATTCCCTTGGTTGTAGTTTGGCTGCCTTCCATAGCCATTACCTCCATTGTTTGGATGGTTTCCAAAGTTACCATATCCAATCTACAGGTTCGCAGGTTGCTGGTTCACATACTGCTGGTTGTGCCCAAAAATGTTCCCATTTTGCTGACGATCCCCTGGTAGTTGTTCTGTTGCAGCCTGGGATAGTTCCCTCCTTGATTCACTTGCAAGTTCCATGCTGGTGGTGCTCGACATTCATAAGCTCGATGTCCCCTCCTACCACAATTGTTGCAGTTAACTGGGTTCCCCATGCAATCAACTCCGGGGTGGTTCCTCTGACACCTCTTACATATGTAGCGACGGACTCGCTGAGCTTCATGGTTCTGCTGATTGCCTCGATACTGTCCCTGGTTACCTCCTCCATTGTTGGGCCTAAACCTCTGGTTCCCCCTTGCTAAGTTGTTGTTACTTCCGCCTGCCTCTTCTATCTTGCGTTTCTTGCGCCTTTCGTCTTGGGCTGCCTGGACTCTCCAGATATCGGCGGCTCTGTCATATACTTCATGAAGGGTAGGATAAGTTCTTCTTAGCAGAGACGTTTGCAGCCGCTCTTGCAGTCCAGAGATGAATTTAGAGACTTTGGACTCTTCATCGGGAACCGTGTTGCCCGCAAACCGCATCAGCTCCGTAAACTTCCGAAAATACTCGGTTACCGAGTCACTTCCTTGTTGTAGGTTGTGGAATTCTTGTTGCTTGGTCATCTTCACGTGATGAGGATAAAAGCGGGTTCTGAGAGCAGTTTGGAGGGCTTCCCAGCCGAAGTTAGGCTGAGCCAAGAGGGTTCCTCGAGCATTTCTCCACCACAGATTTGCCTCACTTTTCAGATAAAACACCGCACAGTTGACCTTCCGGTCCTCAGGGCATTCCACGTTCTCAAGGATCTTGTCCATCTCCATGATCCAATCTTCCAGCTCAACGGGATCTTCGTTTCCAGTGAAACTCGGTGGCTTCATGTCGGCCACTTGCTTGGCCCAGTTAACTCCTGCCCGAGCTCCATTGCCCATCATTTGAGCCATTTGAGAAAAGAATTGCTCCATGTTGTTGTCGTTGTTGTTGTTTTCTTCCATCTGTTCTTGCCGGACTCTCCTGGTGTAGTAGCGCAGGGGTCTATCAGTCATATTCCTACACTATCACCTATTGTATTATTCTCTAATTTACCATGGGCTTGAAATGAATCATCCAATAAATTACATGCTTGGCAATTCATACACGCACATCACACATAAAAATATTATCTATCACAAGGCATGCATTGTACAGTAATTCATTCGCATTCTTGCTTCCATAAATCTATCTCAGAATCGTAATCACCATACCATAGTCCATAATCATATCTTCCTTTACGGAAATAATACTTGTCCAATGGACATCAAGGAAAATTATCACATCCAATAACTCCAGATATTGTTAAGCATACATCGTGTCTCATAATGGAGAGAAAAGGACGTGGGTGGGTGGGACTAATAAAAGTAGGACTTACACTACCCATAACCCAATCGGCTTGTCCAATTTTAATTATATTTTCCTAATTTCATTTTAGGGTTGCCCTACAGGTTTTAAGTTCCCTTTTTGGACAGCCCGCTCTGATACCACCTGTAACACCCCTTGGTTCCCAGACTTTCCGTTCCGGACCGGAGAGCCCGGGTGGGTACTACTATAATATGAAACGGTGGAAATCAAGAACAAACACGGCCATAGATATATATTACATATGATAAAAGTTTCGCACATCGTCTTAAAACATTATTACACAAAATTAAAAATCTAAGAGTTCGATTACTAGGCGTGCTGATACAACTAGATGAGTTCGCGTTTTCCCCGTCCTAAGCCAAGCCTTCTCCATCTAGACCTGCGGTGGGAATTAAAACAGGAACCGCAGTTTCTAAAGTCAGCAATGAAATACTGAATGAGTAACACCCAAGCACGTAAATCGGGAACGAGATATTTTAACTCAAGTAACAAAATAAATGGACGAAGAGTAAATATTTCACAAGTATTTAACTTTAAATGGAAATACAGCGGAAGTAAAAGACAGTGTAATAGTAAGACATTCCCGAGTTCTCGTAAGTTTTCAGAAAATCTCCAATAATCATAATTAAATCCATATCCAATATCCATGCCATTCAAATCTCAATATTTCCATTTCCATTAGTATCCAATATTCAAACCATAAAATCCATTAGTTGATACGGGGAAGAATAATCCATCACAAGCATCCAAGACCTTAAGTGCCGGCACCCCCCTAAGACTTCTTGCGGTTAGAGAGGTGAGTACATGGAGCGACCCGGCAGGTTGCGACCGGGTTAAAGTACACAGGCCGAGTGGACAAAGCCAACACGACAATAATAATCACAGGCCGAGTGGACAAAGCCAACACGACAATAATAATCACAGGCCGAGTGGCTAAAGCAAACACGACAATAATAAGTTTTCCCCGCACAACTCTTTCCACTTTACGTTATTACGCATTATTATTTTCACGTGTCAATTTCAAAGAAAATATCTCAACACAATCCAATTTCAAGTAAAGCATGTATGTCATAAAACACATTTTGAGACAAATTATAAAATTATATTTCGACACGAAGGAAGCTGGCGCGCTAGACTTGGCATGTTTACTCACCTTGATAATTCGAAAAATATCACGTCGGCTTTCACAGGTAGACGTAGCCTTCGTCTATAAACTCGTCACCTACAATTATAATTTCTAAATCAATCACAAGTCCAAGTATGATTTGTGAAATGCTAAATCCCTAACAAGTCCCATTTCCCCATAACCCCATTAATTTATAGTATACAATATTTATATAATAAATCGGCGACGTAAACCACAACTATATACATATTTATTTATTTATTTATTATTTATTTATTTTCCTCATAGGAAATCATTACTTATATAAATACTAGCTCTTTAAAATTATTAAGTAAGAAATCACATATTAAATTTATACACTCTCATAATTAGAAAATATTAATTTATTATACAACACATTTATTTGTAAGTGACTACAAAGATTTAATTCCAATTAATTTAATTATAGCTAATTATTTGTTGGAAAATATACATTCTATAAAAGAATTAGATTCACCAAAAATATTTATTCTAAGAAAATAAGTGTTTTGTCATACATAATTATAACTTTATTTTGGAGAAATAATCTCTAGTATCTACAAATAATAATCAAGTTTTTATCTATTTATAAATAAAGGAGTTTTCTTAAAAGTTATTTTCCTATTTAACTTCCTAACTTATTTTCTCTTAACAATATTAAGCAAATAACATATTTTACTCAAAACACTAGTTTATAAGCATTTAGAAAATATTTATTTAACAACATATATTTTTAATTTGCTTATTTTCCAAGAGAATCAACAATATTAAATAACTCCTACATAGTTTTAAATAGCCAATTTTTCTTTTACATAATTAAAATATTATTTAGAAATGTTAGGAATAATTTTAATCTAAAAATAGCATGTTTGATTTAATAGTTTATATGCAGTTTATACTGAAACCCCCAAGTTCTGATTAAAGACACACAATTACCCCCTACTAGCAAATAACAGTTCGGTATATGACAGATTATACCCTTAAAGTTTCTGAAACTACACTTTAACCCCTATTTCAAGAACACATAACACCCAATCGATCCAAGTTCGGATTTAGCCATTAAAATTGCAGTTTGATTATCAAAAACGAATCAGAGGAGGATTTAGAAGTTACCCGCACCAAAAATCGCGAAAAACGGTTGAGAATTGGGTCCGATTGAGGTTGCCGTCGAGGTGGCCTGCGGTGATGAAGGATTCCGGCGACTGAGGCGTTCTTGGCTTCGATTGGCAGCGATTAAAGCTTCATCGGACCTCTGGGAGTTGATTACGATCGATTCGAGGGAGTGGGTATCGTCGGATAGCTCGGGTCGAGCTTCTCGCCGACGTTAATGGAGGTCGCCGGAGTTGTGGTGGCTTTGGCTGGTTTCTGCAGTGGTTCACTGCTGTGGTGGCTTCCCTTTGGCTCAAAACAGAGAGGGGAGGGAAGAGAGAGTCGAATTATATGGAGAGAGGAGACATGCAGGTGGTGGTGGCGGGGGTTCTTGCCGTCGGGGACTTCGCCGGAGTTGGCTGCGGCTTTGTGCCGCTGTTGTTTTTGCTGGGGTTTTTCGCCGACTAATCCAGAGAAGAGAGGGAGATAGAAAGAGAGATCAAGGGGTGGTGAGTGTTGGAATAGATGCCCTAGAGGCAATCTAGTTTAGTATGAATTTGTAATTGGCTAGAAAATTGATTTATTATTTATTGGATATTTAATATAATGAAGTCCTTAGATTTACAATTGTGTTGTTTATCTTAAATATCCCTAGTCAAGTATAATGATTAAATGGGACAATCATCTATAGACTAGTATGGGGTTGGATTGATATGGAGATATCACGATCCAACACATAGGTGTGCATTACGGAATGTTGCACTGGATTGACCCATCACCGAGAAGGCTACATACATGTTATGTTGAGTCACAAGTGCTTCTCGGGTACAATGGTATTGTCATCCTTAGACTTGAAGTCACTAGATATTCTAGTTGTGGATCATTGTGATCTTGGTAGCGTTAAACGCTACACCGTGACTGGGTAGTTATAAAGGCGTGTACTGGATACAATGAGAAGCAAGCTTAGAGATCGTAGTGGACGTAGAGAGGATTTGCCCCTCCCACATAACGGGAGCAAATATCCTAGGCCACTCGAAGGATAGTGCTTATAGAATGTCTGGCCAGACTCAAATAAATCAATATATGGGATATTGATGTTATTTGCATGAATAAGGCTACTCCATGGATCGAGAAACTATGGATTGGATATACGAGTGTGACTTGTATGTCTCGTGTCCAATCCGGATATGGAGGCAAAGGGATGAGACAATTACTTGTACAAAGGTTGTCTAGATGACTATTCTATTAGTTGGCTAGAATGGATGTTTTGCTAGAAACCGCTCCATATTAGCAAAGAGTTGCTACCAACTAGATAGAACCTATGGGGTCACACGCTATATAGAGTTGTACTAGATTTGGGAATTAATTAATTGAATTAATTAATTAGAAGGATCACTTTGCAAACCCTTGCAAACTTAGTAGGGACTAATTTGCAAGGAAGGGACTAAATTGAATTCTAGTAGGACTAGAATAAGTCCTTTAGGTAGTTAACAAGGAGTTGTTGGACTATATAAAGGACCCTCCTTCCTTCCTTCCATATAACTTATGCTCTAGAGAGAACATAACAAGAGTGGGAGAGAACAAAGGAGAGAGAGAGCAAGCAACAAGGAGGCCGACGCCACCCTTGCCGCCGCCCCTCGTCCCCGACGCCAAAAGAGGGCTGAGCCCCTTCTTTTGCCTCGTTTTGCGTGATTCCTTCACCCTCCTTTCATTCCGGGCTAGCACCAAGGAGATTGGAGATCTAGGATCAACTCTAGGCGTGGATCAACTATAGTGAACGTGACACTATTCGCGTTTGAAGTCATCAAGGAGAACCCAAAGGTGTGTTTATGATTTCTTACCTTCACTATCGTTATGCATCTACACTTGTGATCCTTGGAGGGTTTTGCATGGTTATTTGTTTGATTATGCTTCCGTTTGCGCGATCCATGAATCAAAACCCTACAGTGAGGGGGAGATTGATGTGGCTGGTGGTGGTGGCGTCACCGACGGGGAGGCAGCAGCTTTGCCGCTGCTGCTGCTTCCTCTGTTTTCGTCGGGCAGAACAGGGGAGAGGGAGAGACAGAGGGATGGCAGAGAGGTGAAGGGGGAGGAAGTGGTGGTGGTGCTGCCGGAGGGGGTGATGCCGCTGGAGGTGGCGATGGTGTTGGTGGTGGTGACGGGGGAGAAGAGGGAGGCAGGGTGTGATTTTGAAGGAGGAGTTGAAGAAGAAGACAAGTCTTCTTGATGTACGGGAGAATTCATCAGCAGCAGATTAAGTAAGTGGGTGGAGAAAGTTTCTTCACTATTTTATTATTTAATTTATTTATTCATTTTATTTTTAGTTTATTAATTAATTCACTTTTATTTATTCACCCTTTAGGTATATAGCTCTCTTCAACTACAACTACCACCCCCCTACATTAACTAGTATATCTTTTCTTAAATTACAAATACCTCCCTAATTCACATTTAAACTTCACGAATTGCTAGTAATTTACCCGTATAAAAGCGGGGTATTACAAACCGTGCTCTATATGCAATGCGAAAGTGTGTCCGTAATTAATTTCCCCCAACAATTGCTAATATAATTTACAAGAATCTATTTATAAATAATTATAAATATTAATTTTAAGCCATAGTTGTTTAGGGGATAATTTTACGAAGATAATAAAAGAGATTTAAGCTAATTAAAAGTTTATTGTGACAACTATTTTGAAGGAAAAATTTCTAATCACTTATCATTAATTATAAAGAAAATCCGCTAGTTAATTAAGAAGCAACTTTAGATTGTCGTTAATATAATATCACATTTTTTAATAGAGGAAATGTATAAACATCATTCCAACATAAGTTTTATAATAAATTGATTATTTAAGAAGACATTCTTATTATAAATATTCAATTATTTATCAAATTATTAAACTTGGATATTTTTATTTCCAAGTAATGATTAACTTATGATTATAGCTACAATAATACTTCCCTCATTTATCACAATACTAATTAACTAGTTTTGTTTTTAGAAAAGCATGCTATTATTCATTATAGCCCATTTATTTTAATAAAACTCTTCTAATTCAACTTTTAGATTAATTGTGTAATTATAAGAATTTTAAACTAACTACCATAGCTATTTATAACGAGATTAAGTTTCACAATTTACATATAGCTTAAAATATCGACATTAATTATCAAGTAATTAGTTACAAAAGTTATTAAATCTTTGAATTTTTTTTATTATCCTAATTGTTATTTTCAGAAAATAGTTTTAATAATTGTTGATTAAATAAAAACGAGAAGCCCAAACTACAACTAACTCCCCCATTCATACTTAGCAGTTCCTAGCAATGACACAAACAACCCCCAAACTTTTTGAAAATATCAAAAATGTCCCCCAATTCAAAGTCACGTAGAATCCATGTTCTTCTCCGATTCAAATTCCAATTTTGGTTAACAAGATATGATTTTGACGGTTAAAAACGAACTAGAGAAGGATCTAGAGCATACCCACACCAATAAGAGAGAGAATCGGTCAAGAAATGGGGCGGTCAAGTTCACCGTCGGGGTCGCCGGAGTTGGTTCTCGTCGCCGGTGAATCCGACAACCTGGGCTCGCGTTGAGGCGCTCTCTGGTCTCGTCGGAACCTAAGGAGGTTATTGGAAGTAAGATTCAGGCGTGGGTGACTCCGGTTTCAAGCCTCGAAGCTTGTCGCTGGCGGTAATGTGGCTGGCGATGGTGGAAGCTTGGTCAGCTGTTTCTGCAGCCCCCTGTTGCATCTGCTGATGGCAAAATCAAAACAGATGGAGGCAGGGAGAGAGATTTCGGGGAGATATAGAGGTAAAGGGAGTTGGAGACGGTTGTGGTGGGTCGGCGGAGAAGGCAACGGCCTTGTGCCGCTGTCGCCGCTGCTGCTGCTGTGTCTTTGTTTCCGGCAAAACAAAGAGGAAGAGGGGGAGACAGAGGAGAGAGATGGAGGGGAGAGAGTGGTGAAGATGGTGGCGGCTGGTGGTGGTCGTGGTGATGGTGGTGTGTCGGGTGATGGAGGAAGAAGGAGGATAGGAGAAAAATATATAGAGGAGGGGGAAGAGAAGTCGTGCAAGAGGAGAAGAGAAAAAAAATGTTGGGGAGTTGGAAATACGTTGGGGAACACAAAAACTTGCAGAGGGTTGGGGAATGTGGGTTCATTCCTTTTCTCTCTTTTTTTTTAATTATTATTATTATTATTATTATTATTATTATTATTATTATTATTATTATTATTATTATTATTATTATTATTATTATTATTATTATTATTATTCTAGTATAGTATTTTATATGTATTACATAATGTATTGAACCCTATGGGTATGGGTATAAGAATATGGTATTATTATCAGTATATATACCGTATTAATACACTATTATATATCTTTGTTTATGTAAAAGACAGTTACTCTCCCCCTTAGTTTCTAATAATGCAAGTCTTAGCCCCAAATTTGTAATAAATACTTTTAAGAAAATGCACAATCACCCCCTATTAGCAATTTAGGGTATTTCATGAATAGAATTTGTTGTGTATCTCTGGTAAACTATGTGAAATTGAGCTTGTGAGGTGCTTGGTGATGCTTGGAATGAACCTAGATGAAGACGAGAAAATAAGACGCAAAGACGAAGAAAAGTTGGAAAAGTCGCACAGGAACAGCCTGCACTCGTAAGTAGGCTTGTGCCTTCACTGAGTTGCACAAAATTTGTATAGCTGAAAATTGGGTCAATTGGGCAACATTGAAGAGGATATTACAGATTGTCTCTTTGTCGATTCAAGATAAGAAAGACATTGGGTGGCTGCTTAATGCACTATTTGGCATGAAGGCTGGTTTGAGGATCTATTCTACTATAAGCATAGAGGATGAGAAATATCGTCGTTTTGAGAGTATATTTGAAGCATGCAGCCTTGCATATGGGCAAATCGTGAAGGGTGGCTATGTGGATGGCACTAGAAGAAAGGTAGCCATGGAGATACAACATTATATCTTTCGTCCTAATGACCAAACTCCTCCCACTAGCTTAGTGTTCTTCCTTGGTTGGATGCTTGAGGAGATGATTCCAAATGTTAAAGAATGGAAGCAACGAGCAATAAAATTGGGAATGGAGACGACACTTGTGGGCGCACAACTTTATCTCAATTTAAATGTAGAAGATGCTCCAACCTTCCCAATGCTCAAAGAGGATGACGATGCGCTGTGTATCTCAAATGGCCCAAACATAGAATCATTGCTAGAATCACATATGAGGGAGAAGCATGATGCGATATTAGATGAGATTGAAAGTCTTCTTCATAAAATCAATATTGATGAGATTGATTCTACGGAAGCGGATTTGATGGGCCATGTCATGTGTGAGCTTGATGAAGATGAGAAAAAAGTCGAAATTGAAGTTGTTGATGATTCGGGTGCTTCATATAAAGTAGATGAAGGTATTCGAACTTTCGTATTTTTTGGCTCGTCGTTTGAATCTTCAATAAAAGTACCGTGAAGTGAAAGGATGATCAAGGAGGACATCAATCTCTTCTCACGACACGGGAGATTTGAGATTATTTGTGAAATTTCCATGATGACGGTTCTCATGAATTGGAAGAAGAAGAATAAGAAGAAGAAAATTTTGTAGAATTTTCACTTTTGCAACACTTGTTCATCATTAGTGTGATACGCGGCACTAGCAATGATTTATATGAGCTCTCTTGTGAAAAGGATGAAAGAAAAAAGATGGTGGAAGAAGAAAAAATGTCAAGAAAAACAGATCTCCAAGCAGCATGGGCGTGGTGTGTAGTTTAGTAATGGTTCTGAAAGTGTCATGTGCGATGTTTCTTAGCATTGGGGAGGTTGTTACCATTTTAAGAAGTTTTGTAAAAGTCACTTAGCACCCCGGCGTTGCAACATAGGGTTGCAACGGTGAGAGAACCCCTCGCAGCTTCTCTGTTACTCCAGAGGTCTGTCCACATGTTGCTGCGTTGCACCATTGAAGAAGGAAAAAAAACAATCCTCTGAGAAGCAGAATCGGAAGAACTTGCAGCATCCTCCATGGATCTGGCCCAGAAGGTCGATACACCAACCCAAAACCCGCACAATCATCATCCTCGTCAATATCGAACGCCTCTCCTTGATTCTCCGATCAATTGAAACCCACAACCACCGAATCTCCCTCTGATTCCAACATCCTGCATCTGTCCAATCCGCCATGAAATCCGGCTCTTTCAAACCCAACAACCCTGATGGCAACCAACCACCACCGCTGCTGAAGCCCGATCACCACTCACCCCCTCCATCTCCGACGCAAACCACCACGAGGCTGCCATTGAATTCGGCAATGAAGCTCAACCCAGCGCAGACCTCTACCTTAATCACTCTTTGAACCACCTCCACAACCACCGCTATACACACCCGACGCCGAACCAGAACAACAACCTGATCTCACGAGACCCATCCCCAAACCCAGACCCACCAATCACCCTCTTAATTCAATCGACCAGAACCCCCAACTATCAGATGAAGAATTCACTAAGACCACCCACAGCAGTGGGGGAGATGGAGATCGAGCGCGCGATTAGCAGCTGCAGCAGCACGGGCTTGCAGGCGAGGTCGTCGTTAATCGGAGCTCGCCGGGCTTGGAGGCGAGCTTGGCGAAGACCGTGGGCGAGGTCGAGATCGGTGGGACAGCGCAGGTGTCGGGTGAGGGTTTACTGGGTTTGTTTCAGTATTGGTAGTGGAGGGTGGGGGTTGGGTTTATGTAAACTACATTATAACCCCCCCTCCTAAATTAATATAGTTTGTATTTATTACAAATTCGACCCCGTGTATATAAGTTTGTATCCAAATGTTGTGTTTGAATAATTAATGTTTAGGGAAATGGATTTATTGAAACTAATTAAAAATCTAAACAATAAAAACACAAAATTACACAATAAAAATTATTAAAGTTGGGGTGTTTAGTGTATTTAACTATGTAGGGTTGCGATTGTCTTATTGGGTTGCGATTGATAAAAAATATAGGGTTGCGATTGTCTTATTGACTAAAGTTGGGGTGTTTAGTGTATTTAACTATGTAGTAGTGTAGTTTCAATAAAATATAATAGAAGTGGAGGAATAGTGTTTTGACTGTTGTAGCTATTAGGGTAGAATTGTAAATATTATGAACATTAATAGTGGGGTAAGGTGGGGACACGTGGGCTGGGGGGAGCTCACTGCTGTGGGTGGTCTAATTACCACAACAACCACAATACCGGTGTCAACAGAAGACCCCAAAAATCTCCATATCTGAAAAAAAACCCTCCTCACCAATCGAACCCAGAACAGAGCATCACTTTATGATTCTTCAATAACCACTCCCTTTTCGAAAGTGGGTTTGTGCCTTCACTGAGTTGCGCAAAATTTGCATAGCTGAAAATTGGGTCAATTGGGCAACATTGAAGAGGATATTACAGATTGTCTCGTTGTCGATTCAAGATTAGAAAGACATTGGGTGGCTGCTTGGTGCACTATTTGGCATGAAGGCTGGTTTGAGGATCTAACTCGCAGAAGAAACAATTTATGTGCTAAAACTGTGGCTGAATATTTCTCAAAATTGACGAAGACATCGGCCCAGTGTGCTACTTGCACACTCGACCGTTACAGGAGCTCACATCTAAGTTCGGGGATTCTTCGTTCCATTTTCGTCATCAACAATGAATCAATCGACGTCGGTGTGTTCCACACACTCTACCGCAATGGAAGTTTGCATTATTTCAGGCAATGCTTGCTGGGGATTGTTCTTGTTATCTCATTCTGCACCTATCGAATCTCGTCCCCGACCTTGTGTCGGTTGTGAGTATTATTTTCTTTCTATTTACTTACTGTTTTTAGGCACATTGTACTTGCTATAGGATTTTATTTTGACAACATGGTCACGGCCCATAGTCGCCGCTGGGATTAGTTGGTAGAATCTTAGGGAATAGTTCAGTACTTGCTTACTTTCGGTACACACAACTTGTCATGTGCATGTAGTTTGTTTTAGCTCTAAATTTGTTGAACTACCTTCTTGTGCCATGACTTTGACTCCGAGTAGAATCACCGACCCTCGCATTTGAATGCCGAGTCTTCTTGGTTGATGTCTAAATTCGTTGAGGACAAAAACGAAGCGCTCAAGTGTTGGGGGATTTGAGCCGTTTGCTAGCCATGTATGTGTCTTGCATTTCCAGTTACATTTAGATTAGAATGTCGTATAGTGAGTCAGTGTCGTATTTATAGTCCGTGTCGTGTTTTCTTATATTGTCATATTGTGCATTTATTTATATTGCATTGTTTGCACTTTTAAATTATTGAGTCACCCTACCCAAAGTTGTTGGTTAATGGAGTTGACCAAATCGTATAGAGTTAGGGAAAAAAATGAAAAAAAAAATAGAAAAATCCAAACGTTTTTATTTTAGAAAATTGGGCAACTTACGACCTAGAAACCGAAGAGAATCCAGGGAAAGAGTTCATGAGAGTAGGAAGCACCGTAGTAGATATATTTTAATTCTAGTATCTTGTGCGCGAGTCTCACGACAGAATGTCATGGGTACTCGGGAATAGTGAAAGTAGATTACGGGCATACTTTTGACTTTTATAGTGTGGTAGGAGGATTGAGTCTCTAGGTGGTTGAATAATCTATTTCCCGTGGAAACTTGTGGACTCCTGGAATCAGGGGTAGACCTTCGTGTAGAGTCGGTTCCATGTGGTACGAGTCTTCGGCCTAAGCGAAGCTAGGGAGCGTACACCACCATCCCTTAAGGTGGTTCCAAGAGAAAATCTAAAAAGCCCACACTCTTAAGCTGTAATGCACGGTGTAAAAACAGAGGATGAAAGAGGATAAAATTAAAAATCTGAAAAAAAAAATCTTCGTCAAGGAGAAACAACCTAATGTGCTTCCGTTAGGGTGGAAAATTTGGATTCAATCCAATGTAGAGCTTAAGAGGGAAACTAAAGTCAAGCTGTATTAAACAGGAGTTGTGTCTCCCGTCAATAGGATAATTTGCATTTCAAAAGCAATAACGGATAAGAGGGTCTGAAAACCTCAAATGACTTGGCGAAGAAAGACAACTTAGTGACTTAAGATACCTAGAACCTCCGAGTCAAAAGATGTGCCGTGTCTTGATTTGATTTGGTAGATGTTTGGGGACCCCTTAGTGAGTTTGCGTATCGGATCATCATATATCATTTCTTGCTACGTGTCGTGAAATTTCAAAGTGAGCTTGTAAGGATTTGATGATTTCGGTTTATGATAGAGAAGTTGCCCAATTTCGGAAAAAGGGAATTTTTTTTTATTTTATTGCATTGTGTATAATTGAGTTGCATCGTATATATCATGTAGTTGCATAGTCGTGAAGTCATGTTGAGTCGTTTGCGTCTTGAGTTGGCTAGTAAACAGTGATTTGCTCGGGACGAGCAAAAGGTAAGTGTGGGGGTATTTGATAACTCTCTTTTATTAGTTATTTTATACTTTATTATTACTTGTAATAGGCTTTTTTCACATAATTTATATGTCATATGTGCACTAATATGTGAAATTGATGACTTAGAAGACTAAGAGTAAAAAGTGTAGTTTCTAGCTCATTCGCACATTTTTTCTTTCATATTTGCGATGATAATTTCACGGGTAGTATTTGTTGTGTATCTCAGGTAAAATATGTTCAATGGATCTTGTGCGCTGCTTGGTGATGCTTGGAATGAAGCTAGATGAAGATAAGAAAAGAAGACGCAAAGACGAAGAAAAGTTGGGAAAGTTGCATAGGACCAGCCCGCACTCTTATTGTTGCTCAGGAAAATCTACAATGAATTTTAGAGAAAAGGTATATGCCATCAAAAAATAGACATTCGGGGCTTTCCAACGATATATGGTAGGCCCAAAGATGAGTCCGGATGGGAGAGTAATGGCCCGTGCAAGTTCAGCTTACAATTCTGTCAGAGAATTACAAACTGGAGGGGTTGAAGTGCAATTTCGGCAAAAAGTTAATTAAAAAGTGCCCAGGCAGTAAAGGGCGATTATAAGACCTAAAACACAGAGGGGGGCTGCTGGGGAAGGATCGAGGAAGGCTAGGGTAGACGAGGGGCATGGAGAACGACGCTGAAGTTGCCGGAACGCGAATTTCGTCACGAGTTTGACTATCCCTCATATCTTTTCTATCGTTTCTCAATACTATGAACTTGTTAGCTTCTATTTTCAGAATATTTGAGTAGTTTTATTTTCTAGGCTCCAGTGCTTTGTTAGACAAGTTTTCCGGATATGTTGATTGATTCATGCTTATGGATTCATGTGATGGATTGATTTTCTCTCGTTTGATGGATTATTGAACTTGCACTATTAACACGTGCTTGGTACGATATGAATGATCATATGAGATGTTTCAATACATATCGTTTTATCTTAGCTTAAAGTAATAATGTTTTTGCTTCTTCTAGTGATCTTGTTCTTAATATATGCTACCTTATCGTCATGAACTAGGGTATCTATTGGGTGAAAGATCAATGGACTGACAGGCAATTCACGATGTAGAAATCCTTTGGTTCATCTCTCGGTTCGAGAAAGAAAAATATGAGGATTGAACTCTCATCATATTGCAGCAGGGACGTTAGGAAAGAGAGATGTCTTGAACCACTAGGCGATGGGAAGATTAATCAGATTGTTAATCTAGGATTGCTAGCAACCCCGTATCATGATGGACCGAAAGGCTAAATGTTAGGGTTTGGATCAAAACATAGGATTAATCTTAATGCTTGTTAGGTGATATAGTTTATGGATCGACAAATGAAGACTATTGAATCTAGCATACACTTACATGATCGAAAGAATATTTTGAATATTGGTCGTTACGTGTTTCAAAGCAATATTCGTAATTGTCTATAGCCTAGGTGATCCATAGATCGCCTAATCCTTCACCTTATTTAATCAAATCTTGTTTAATTATAAAAATCCAAAAGTGTCTTTTAGTTAGTTTAATACAATCACTTGATTGAGGGTAACAACTTCTCAAATCAACCAACTTCCTCCTGTTATTTCAGTTACACCCTTAAGATTTAATCTCTAATTAATAATATACCTACTATATGTCCTCGTGGGATCGATAACTCGGGATTGATATGCGAGCCCTATATAACTTGACCGTGCACTTCGCATAAGCGTTAAGAAATTGCGTCAGAAATTCAAATCAAGTCTTATAACAAACATCAGCAATAACTTGAGAGATTTTAAGAACAAATTTCCTACAAATCCTCAACCCTAAACAACTTCTTTCAACACCTAAATTTGAATAGCTGATTTGATTTTGTTAGGCAGGTTTGATCACTAACCATCCCTGCAAAACTTAATCACAAGATCAAATCCAATCCAAAGAAGATATCACAAATATAGTGACATGTTTGACAGATCAGTTTACACCAGTAAACTTACCTATTTTCTTATAAAACTAAATACTATATATAATTACTAGGGGATTGCCCGTGCCCGAGGGCACTACCAAAAAAAACAGGGTGTTCTGAGTTTGAAGCAAGCACGTATATGGGTGTTCTAAACTTTTAAGATGAAACAAAAGCATGCTACAGAAGCATCAAATCAGATACATTGTGCATGTAGGTCGAATATCATCATCAACGCTTACATGGTTTAGCGATACCAAAATCCAATACACTCAGAATTCTAACTGAACAGTTTAGCAAAGGCTGTGTAGCACTGATGTGTACGATGATCAAGTCAGTACAGGAAGAAATCTGTAGTGCTAGTACCAACTTGACAGAGATTGGAGAGTTTTCATATGTGGCATCTTTGCTTTGCCATCGAGTCTGTCACAATCAAAGTTAAATAACAAAATGTAGGTGAAGTTTTACCACAAATACAAAATATCTGCATTGCATGTACAGTAAGTTTAAAAGCTCAAACAAAATAAAATTCAACCAAGTGTATGAAAACTTGATGTTACTCCTTGTACAAATACAAAGGAATTTGCGTTGATTTTGATGGTGGAGATCGAAATTTGCTTTTCATGTCAATACTCCCTGCCCAAATCGCCAATCGCTCCATCCCGCTCTGTGCACATTAAACCAAAACAAATCCTTATACAGGAAACAATATATAATCATGGGTACTCGGTATTTTACATGGATCACACAATTAAAAAGAAACAGTTGATAAACAAATAAATCCCCCACCCAAAAAAACTCCCCAATTTTCACGGTTCTACCAAGAGAATGTCAATTGTCAGTTATGTAGGGAAGGAAATAAAAAATTCCTACAAAAAACCAATGAAATAATCAAAGTTTCAAACCCAAAATTGCAGCTGAAGGCTATATATATATATAGACTTGATATATCATCAATCAAGTGTAGAATGAATAGTTTAATGATACCGTTAGTAACCCATAGACATTCAGCAATCCACAGACAATAGAGAAAAAAATTACCAATTGTGTGCCGTTTCTACTGAATACAGAGGTAAAAATACCATCAGGAACCGATAGAAAACAACTGCACATGAAACAAAAAAGTATTAAACACTGAGTACAGATAATCTTGAGTAGAAGGATACATCCCGGGGGGACACGCACCTTCAGCGACGCCGCCGATAGCAGCGAACGGACGAAGGACGACACCTGCAATAAGTTCGTGATCTGGACGACTGAAGGCTATAAACGAATTATGATCAATTTGATTACTTCAAGCATATTCAATTCGATATACTACCACTACTACTGCTACTGCTACAGAATTAGCCTAACCTGCGAACAACTGCAGGAGTTGTGACAATGTCTGGTTGTGATTGCGACCACGACGAACACCGCGATCAAAGCCCCAATCAGCCATCGCCGCCTCTAATTACCACTACCACCAGTTATGGGTTTATTCTTCTCCCCAATTTCGATCTCTACCATCACCATCAACGCAAATTCCTTTGTGCAAATCGAGATTTTAACACAAAAGACTGCAATAATCAAATAACAGCAGATATGCAAAAAGAAAAAATTCAAAACCAAGATGGATTCACTTCGCGCTAAGCAACAAAACCCATTAGAGGGATCAACAGTCTTACCTCCGGTAAAAGCAATTGGGTTAGAGGATTGGTAATGAGTTCGATGAACACTTTTGAGCGGACGGACCCTATGGCAGAACGATTTGAACGGAATACAGCGGGTCAATAAACCTGGAGACAGAGACGGAGACGGTGATGGGGATGAGACCCTCTACTGACAGCGACGGCGATGAGGTCTCTCGTCTGGGCTTCGTATGTTCTTCTCCCTGAACTGAGAGAGACGAAGTGAGAGAGGGGGAAGAACGTGGACAATTTCGTGGAGTTCGTGGGGTTTGCTGATGAGGTCGTGGGATTTTGTTTTTTTTCTTCAGAAAAATCATTTATTAAAGTAGGTGAGATCTAACGGCTGGGATGATTTAATTTAATCGAAGGGTTAAAAAATCGAAAGTTAGTTAAACCATGGTGTTTTATAGAATAGATGTATGGGTGGTGATTCTTACACTATTTAAAAAAACTTCTTACACTATTATTTTATTGTCAAGACCATTTTATCCTTGATTAAATAAAACTCTAATGAAAATATCAGTTTTTCATTGGTACTCTTGCACTTCCATTTTTTTTAAATGACTCTACCACTTCCATTAATTCTCGTAAATAATTCCCCCGTCCCCACCACCACCACCAGCCAATTCTCTCTCCTCTCTAATATTCTTCAAAATGCTTCTCCATCAATATGCAACGATCCTCTATCTCTTTTGACCAATACAATCTGACTAAATATTGTTTCATAAGCAGTAAAATGATTGCAGAAGAGAAGATGAATTAGGTTGTCCACCGCATTAACTTAGGTATTCAAAGGGTAAAATTGTCTTCCTAATTAAATAGTAGTGTAAAAAGCTTTTATAACTAGTGTAAGAATCGCTACCAAAAAAAAAAAAAGGTTCAATACACATGTATTTGAGGCACTACGAATTATTTTATGACCACAATAATAGTTATCACATTTACTATTATTTTCTTGACATGAGTTATGGGTTTTTACTAGTAATACCCTTAGGCCTCGTTTGGGTAACTGATAAGAACGGATGATATGATATGTTATCTTCTCCATATCAATATCATATCCTTCTTTATCATTTCCTTCATTTTTTGCCTTCAAAACACCAAAAACTTATTCCACCTCCCCGATGGTATACACCGGATAAGATAAGAGCATAATTTTGTTAACCAACTTGCCCTCATCAAATCCATAAAATTACACATTTTTAATATGTGATCTGCTGGGTGGTTAATAGTTTGACTTCTATTAATTTTTGTAAAAAGAAATTGAAAGTTCGAAACACCTTAATTTTTACTAGAAGAAGGGCCAATTCACTTTTTTTAAGAACTGGTTAGAGGCACATGCGTTGCACGTGAGTATATAACAAATTTCAAGTTCAAGAAGGATGAAAAGATTTGTGGCAAGACAAAATAAAATTCATGTGGAGTGGGTTTTGTTATTTAATGCTGCGCCATGCATATACATTGACTGCGCATAGAAAAATCACACAGATATCATTGAAAAATGGTTATATACAAAATAATGAAATATAATTTTACATGCAATTTCAATAGTACTGTTTGGAGCTAAACACTTCGAAGCTCTTCAGCTTTTTATAGTAGCAGAGATAAAATATGTTTATAATTGATTAACTAATTCACTTTTTTAAGTACAAAATGTGTTTTTACAAATTATCTAATTGAGATACATTTAGTAATTGACTAAATAAACTTTACTAATTGATATTTTTTTAATTTTTCACTGAATATTTAAGCAAATACACATCTTATGCACTGCCGATCAAAACTTTCGATACTATATGATATTTTGGTCATTTCTACATAAATTCGTTATCACATCATGTCTCATATCCTGCAGCACCCAAACACAATAAGTCAGCATATCATATCAGACTTTATCTGACAACATACATATCCTACCTCTTATCCCAGCGTAAGCCATATCCGTTTTTTCTTATCCGCTACCCAAACGAGGCCTTATAATAATTACACAAACCACCCGGCTAAATCCAAATTTCTCACTAGTTCCCTTAAAAAAATATATACAAATTCTTACGGTCGAGTTTAGAGATGGATTGTAAATGAAACGTGTGAAAACGAACAACTTAGTAGACAATATCATTTAACTACGGAATATAGATGATCTTTTTGTCCTAGGTCACTAGTTTCTCTGCTACTAAGTACATGAGGAACACTACAAAAAGACATTCAAAAAATCTACGACAAAAAAGATGAACAAAAAAGTTGTGGGTGTTTGGTGAAAATGATATTTAAGTGCAAAAGTTTAAAAAAAGCTTCAAAATCTAACTTTTTCTAGACTCAAATTTAACACTAGTCTTATAAGTCAGCTTCTATCTTTCTACCTTATAAGTCCATACCAAACACTACTTATAAGTTGGGTTCAACTTATAATCCAAAACTGACTTATAAGCTGCTTATAAGTCATACCACCCCCCTTGATATATTAAAAAAGTGCGTTGGCTTCCATAGGAAAATATGTGCATTTTTAAAACTAAGGTGGAAACTGTATTTAGCTATAAGACCTTATACTGCAGAAATCGTTTAATTAGGGTTTTCAAATTTCAAGTACTACAAGTGAAGCTTTAGCATCGTTTAATTAGGGTTTTCAAATTTCAAGTACTACCAGTACAAGTGAAGCCTTAGCTCTCCATGAAGCAGTTCTTGGGAACCCATCTAGACTCGTATCGTCTTCGTCCGTTCGTCAATGATTGGTACGTCTGTTTCTTTGTTTTCTTTGTTGTGTGGATCAATTAACCCTGTACCCGCGAAAGTGTTAGATCGTGGTCTGATTAGAAATTAGGGACAATCTATTGGCAGCATCCTCATGATTCTTTCTGTTCCGATGTAGCTTCTTGAAATGGGAATTTTCTCTGACAACCTCATCATCACGATGGAGTTAGAGAAGAGGTCGATGTTCATTGCATTTCAACAACTTGGGCTCGAGAAAGAAGCAGAGTAAGTTCTATTTTATCAAACCAATTTATGAAAAGTGTGAGTCTGAAACAAACATAATTGACTCGACTATGCAGGAGGGAGAGTGTGATGAATGAGCCCTCCTGTCCCTCCCTATAATTCTCAATCTCTATCTCTCTCTAGCCTCCATAGTCTAGCTTTTACAAAGCTCCTGTCAGGGATCTGCTTCATTTTTCAACCACCTCTCTTTCGATCTTTGTATCTTGTTGTTCCGCTTGCTATGCTTTAAGTTTTCTTCCAGGTTTTATTTTTAAAATTCATTCATTCTTTGGTTTGATCATTCTGGATAATGACAGATATAAAGAAACATACATAGAAAAAGATCTAATTATGTGAGGCTGTTTGGTTTTAATCTAATTTTTAAAATGAGTGGCTCTGATAAAGAGAAATATGCAAGCTTTATTCTCTCGTTAACACAACCACACACTTGAAACCTCAGATTAAACTTAATCTAAAAATCTAATGTCCAAACATGACCTGTACTAAACAGAAGTGACAACCAATCAAACCGTTAACTCAGCTGTGTTATGTCTTAAATGATGGTAAAGGGTCTTCCTATGAAATCTGGTTATGGTATCTTTTAGAATTCATGCTTACTTAGTATTATATCTTTCTTTACCTTCCCTCACACCCCTCTTCTACTAGCATCCATATGACCTTCCCTTTTTCATTGTTTCAAGTCCTTCCCTCTGTCGTTCCGTCTGGATTTCACTCCATGTCATTCGCTATTCCCCATTGTGAAGTCTAACGGCTGCGGAAAACGACTTCACAGGGCTTCTTTTTCCTCCATACGTGCCTTCATTAAATTAATTAGTTCATCGTCAAAGATTGAACCATAGCAAACATGCATATTACGTTTCATGCAAGTATCTTTAGTACGGCATGCCTCTCAATACTGTATATTTGATGATCTTCTTTTGGTTTTTTCTTCCCCTTTTGGTTTATTGATGCAGAATAGCCAAAATATAAATGTAATTGTGATTGCAATAGTGAAACTAGTATGAAGTATAACACAACTGGTATGCTATTGCATTACTTATGCATGAATCTCGCTCTTTCTCTCCATCTCTGTTAAAATATATTGAAGTCTGAACATGAATGCATTTAAATTTAGATCATAGCTCCTAAACCTTTGTTCTTCTGAATTAGAACATTGAAGGATATATTATAGCAAGGATGCTTAAGACGTTCATCCGTGTTATTAATAGATTGTGTCAGCATCATAAATAACCCCCCCCCCCCCCCCCCCCCACACACACACACACGCATCCTCTCTCTCTCTCCATCTCTAAGGATGTTAAAGTGAGCTATTATGGATGGATTGTGTCGAGTAGAATCTAGAAAAATATATTAGGAATAAACAAATTCTTTATTGGTAATATTACGTCTCTTTAATGTGGATTAAGGTTGGATTCTTTTCCTCCCCCTCAATCTTCTTACTCCCTTTTACTACGACTCTCCCTTCCCCGAAGTGATTGGCATGCCAAATTTGCACTAGTTGTAGCTTGGATGAGTTAAAAAGTCATCATAATCACCTTTTCCTGTAAGTGTTATGTCGTGCTAAGGAAAACAACTTAATCCAACTATTGTTTGTCCAAAGAGAAAACAGTTAGCCTGAGAGTTGACCAAATGTAGCTAATTCAATTTTGGCGCCTTTATTGAGAATTTTCTAGATAAGGTGTTGTGGAAACCTTACACAAGTACGCACGGACTTCTGCTAATTTTGGAATGTTACCTTTTATCCAATTAATGCACATGTTGTTTACCCATTGCATCAACATTTTTTTGACAACAATTTTCTATTTTAAGTGTGCTGTTATTCATCATGCCGTATGGAAAGTTGCTGAACCTTAATGAAAAAATAATCAAAACCACAATCTTAGAAACCGGCTCAATTTCTGAAATTGATAAATTCCAATGTCAAAGACAAATCAAGTTGTATTCCTCTACACATGCACACACCAACTAAACCTCATACAATATTCCATCCCCGGATTCGTAACTCCACTTCACGATCCATCTGATTTTGTTCAACACCTTGGCCTAGCGCACAATCCCTAACGCAAGACCCAAAGATCATATCCCTAACATCGATCATTTCTTCTCTCTCCAACGCCATGTAGCGCTAAAACGGGAACGGTGACCAGATCAATAGAAGAAATGTTCAACGAAATGTCGATGAAATGGCACTATACACAGACACACACACAAATTTTGTTTTAATGTAAATGATATCTAATTGGAGTATAAAATTTAATGACAATAATTATGAAAAATGCAATATTTAGATCAATACAAGAACAGATTTACTCAGAAAACACGTTGAGGTACTTAAGAATTCAGTGGTCGTCAATGTCTTTGAGGTGTCAGGAAGTCCTGAAGTATCCAAATTGTTTTCTCTCCGTTGAAGTATAAGCGGCTAGGGTTTAGATTGGGTCGCGGATCTTGATAGGATTAGTAATATACATCATATTTATTTATAAGTAACATCTCTTATCTTATTAATTTTTTTAAAAGACACCACAGTGTTATTTTTAACCAGGTACGTTTCAAAAAAAAAAAAAATCAAAAAGATGGAACACATCCCCTGGAACTTCCCTATAAGTTCCGGACTCAATACATTTACCGGGGAGTTCCGGGAGCATTCCGGCGGAGATCCGTAGTTGGAGACGTTTCCGGAACGGGGACGTCATTCTATATGGAGTTCCCTTCCATCATAGCTCTGCCGTCTTCCTCAGTACTTGCAAACTCCCAAAGCGAAACCCCATAATCGAGGCCCATCACACAAGCTAAAATCCACAATCGAGGCCCATCACACAAGCTAAAATCCACAATCGCAGCGCTATAAGGCACGTCTTGTGGCTAATGGTAAGTCTCAACTAGTTGGGGGTGGACAGTGAGGAGACGTTTAGTTCAGTTGTGAAGCCATCCACTATTCGTACTGTTCTCACTATTGCAGTATCACGTTCTTGGCCTATCCGGCAGTTGGATGTCAAGAATGCGTTTTTACATGGTGATCTTGCTGAGACTGTTTACATGCACCAGCCACCAGGGTATCGTGACCCACGCCGACCTGATTATGTTTGTCGTCTACGTAAATCACTCTATGGTCTGAAGCAGGCCCCTCGTGCTTGGTTCCAGCGATTTGCCACGTTTCTTACAGATGCAGTTGGTTTCTCTAGTTGCTCTTGTGATGAGTCTCTCTTTGTGTACAGCCATGGTACTGATCTGGTCTATCTTCTTCTGTACGTGGACGACATCATCATCACTGGCTCCTCTATGCATCTCTTGGATCGAGTTGTTTCTCGCCTATCTGGTGAATTTGCTATGACTGATCTCGGCCAGCTTCATCACTTTCTTGGTATTGCGGTCACTCGGGATTCCTCTTGTCTGTTCTTGTCTCAGAATCAGTATGCGACTGACATCCTTCGTCGTGCTTCTATGTCGGCTTGTAAGCCTACTGCCACCCTGGTCGAGCCTGGCAGTAAACTCACGGCTGACTCTGGGCCCTCGGTTGCAGATCCCACATTGTACTGCAGTCTTGCTGGGGCACTCCAGTATCTTACTTTCACTAGGCCTGATATTCAGTATGCCGTTCAGCAGGTGTGTCTTTTCATGCATGACCCGCGTGAGACGCATTTTCATGCGGTAAAACTCATCATTCGCTATGTCAGTGGGACCCTTGAGTATGGACTCCGGATATCTGCCACCCGTAGTGACAGCCTTACTGCTTATACTGATGCCGATTGGGCCGGTTGCCCTGACACTCGTAGCTCTACGTCCGGCTATTGTGTATTCTTGGGTGACAATCTCCTCAGCTGGTCCTCCAAGCGACAGGCCACCGTTTCTCGTTCTAGTGCCGAAGCTGAATACCGTGGTGTGGCCAATGCTGTATCTGAACTCTGCTGGCTTCGGAACCTACTCCTCCAGCTTCGTATTACTCCACCTTGAGCTTCGGTGGTGTACTGTGACAACGTCAGCGTTGTCTACTTATCTGGGAATTCTGTCCAACATCAGCGCACCAAACACGTCGAGATTGATCTTCACTTTGTTCGTGAGAAAGTTCGGTTGGGTCAACTTCGCGTGTTACACATTCTGGCAGATTACCAGTATGCGGACATCTTCACCAAAGGGCTTCCTCGAGCTCTTTTCCAGCGTTTTCGTTCCAGTCTCAGTGGTCGAGAACCTCCCGCTGTGACTGCGGGGGAGTAATAGTAATAGTACTTTTATGTAAACAAATGTCCCACATCGGACTTTGTCTTTAAATTAGAACAATGTACTTGTATATATATTGAGTGGTAAATAAGAAATCAGGGGAGGACATTTTTCAATAACCTTCAATAACCAGATTGCGGAAGAAGTGACACTGTTGGATACCTGGCATTGTCCAAAGTGCAGCGGCATTTGCATATGCTCTATTTGCAGGTATGTTTGTCTTGTGAACTTTGTACTATTCCTTGGTAAACTGGATCGCTTACTTCAAAATATTCAGAGATTTTTTGTGATTTGATGCTTTACCAAACATCACGTAACACGGAGCCCAAAAAGCTAATTTTGTATGTTATTTTTTGCTTTGTATTCGTGTGGCTGCTACAAGGGCCACTAATGTGCACTTGATTATAATTGATCAACAACCTCATTTTAATCAGAATTGATGAGAAGTGAAGGTGATGGTCGCTTTTAAAAAAGTATATTTTATTTCAATATAAGGAGCCTACATTTTCCCAAATTGATGCCTCACCCCAAATACTTTATACAACAGTGAGCAAGCAGTCATATGGAGTTAGTGTAGAGTAAATAAGAGTTTTTTTTGTAAAAACCCTTTTTTCCTTTCCTTGTCTTAAAATAAGTAGAAACGAGTAGGCAAATTATCAAGTGAACGGAGCAAATAATAGGAAGCAAACTATCTGGAGACTTTTGAATTTAACATACCTTATCAACTACTTGACTTGTTACCAATGATTGCGTTCTCCAAACCGTTCTGGCGTAGTACTAAAAACTTCAAATTACTTTATCAACAACCCCTCTTAACTGTTAATTTTCAGCTGTCTCGAACTTCTCCATTGTAACACCCTTGAGAAAGGTACCTGTTGGTTTATCATGAATTGATAAACCTCATAACGTACTTTCCTTGTTCACTAGCTCTCTGCTAAAATGATGCCGCAATTCAAAATGGTTTGCCCGAGCATGAAACACTCTGTTTTTCGTCATTGCAATAGCAGACATATTTTCGCAATGAGTTATATTAGGTCGACTCTATTTCTCTTGCAAATATGAAGGTAAACTTCTCAACCAAACTCCTCCACAAGCTGCTTTGCAGCTGCAGTGTACTCAGCTTTCCTCTTTCCAACGCCAAGGTACTACCTCTATCCGAAGAAGCGAAGACATAATATACAGCCTGGGGTGCTTTTCCTGTCATCCAACGAACCAGCCCAATCGCTGTCAGCGTATCCTACCAGATTTCTCTCATTTTTATTCTCATACAAAAGTTCATACTTCCTTGAAGATACGTATTACAGACTCTTTGTGACTGATTTGAGTTTCTGCAACGCTTGCATCAAAATCTGCATATCTTGGTGTCATGATTGGACTAGTTGCCAACTTGACAATAAAACATAGAGTTACCATCCTTTTGCTGCCACCTCCTATTCCTCTATTTTGCCTTTCGTCGACCTTCACTTTTACCTTGCTGCAACTTTTGAGGTTTAGGATATGAGCCTCCTCTCCACCAATGTTTTGTTATGGGTTTCTTTGAATTTCAGACTGCAAGCTTTCATTGGGAAGCTTCATCCAATGGTTGGCTTGAAGATTAACTAAAATGTTGCTCATGCGCTTGGAGAGAACTCTTTGGTTCGTGCATAATATATATAGAGAGATCTTTTGATCTATCAATAGCTGCAGCAACATTATCAAGCTTTGACGGATGGTATCTCCATTGCTCCGAATCTGTTTCACAATCTCAGCAACTTTTGGAGGTAATTTCTTGAACACTTTCACTTTCTTTCATAGCTAAATTGTCAATTTCTCTCGAAAGTGATTGCAATTTGACGGAACACTTTCTCAGATCCTTGAAATTAATTTCTCAATATTTCCCGAGCTTGCTTAGCTTTAGTTGCACTAAAAATACAGAGGGTAGATAGACTTGCTTACCTGCTTGCTGAATATAGCTAAGTGCAGTGGCGTTCTTTTTGACATTCTCCTTGTATTTCTTTTGTTGTGCTTCTGTTCCAGTTCTGCGAGCTACCTCTTCCACGTAGTTCTGGATGTGCTTGCTCTACAACATCCCAAAGCTCTTGAGAAAGGAAAATAATCTTCATCTGACTGTTCCAGTAGTCATAGTGGTCTCCTTAAAAATGGATTTATGATTTGTTGAATAAGCAAACACAGCTGCGGTTGATGTGGCAGCCGTTGTGGTTCTCGGCTTATTGCTTAAGGGTAGTAATTGGCTTAAGGCTCTGATACAAAATTTGTTAGAATAAACGGAGACGAGTAAGCAAATTATCAAGTCAATGGAGCAAGTAACAGAAAGGAACTATCTGGAGACTTTTGAATTAGTTGACTGTCCATATCACAAGGTCTTTCTTCTGCTGCTGCAAGACTTTGTTTTTTTGGGGGGTGGGGGGAGTTCAGTCTGAGAATATCTAGAACACAAACAGATTGATACATTTATAGAACTTTATCCCGACTCTAGATAGTTTCTTCATACACCTTATCCTAACTCTAGATAGTTTCTCATACTAATTATTCTTCCTAACAGAAGACCTTGTTAACTAGAGTTTTCATTAACCATAACCGAGTTTACCAGCCCATTCTGGCATATTAATGAACCAAATTACTTTTTCAACACCTAGCACCCGTCTTTATTTAACATCTCAATTTTGCATTTTTTCAACTCCCATTTCTCCCCTATTCACCCTCCAGACAAACAACCACCACCACGGCAGTCGAGCCAGAACCTAGGTTACGTGAACTTGGGTGTGGGTGTCCTGTCCGGTACGTGTCCAAGAATCGTATTTGCCCCTTGCTGAAATTTAGGACACAGGTGCAAGGATTCGGCGCCATTGCATTTGTTTTGCATAATTTATATATATGTTGATAAAAAGGGGAAAGAGGGCTTGACTGTTTGTCGTCATCAATTGATAAGAAAGAGGAACAAGTCGGTGAGGTTGGAAGATGTTCAGTGAGATTTAGCAAGGCAAAGATGATGAAATGAAGAAGAAAAGAGCATGGGAAAGAAGAAACCAAAGCACAAATTTGCTGCATGACCATGTTTCAAACCTTGGGAGTGTCTGATTAATGGAGGACATGCTCGCCACATATCGCATATCCTTATCCACCACTTACCCATTTTCCCCGTGTTTTCACATATTAACCCACATTTAATATCCGTTATCAACTCTGTGTGTGTGTGTGTGTGTGTGTGCATATATATACATATTCATCTCTACATATTTACCAAGTTTCGTCCATCTGAACTAAAGCTTCCTCTTGCTTCTCCGACCATTTCCCTGCTGATTTCTCATATTAAATCCTTCTCAGATGGTCGTAAATTCTTCTTCTCCAATTAGTTTGATCTACTGTATTCTGTACTTGAAGGTGTAAATGCTTTCAAGTTTTCTTTTTCGTTCTTCCATCCTCCAGGTACCCAGTTGGGTTCAGATTTCCAGGTATTGTAACATTACACACACATCGCGTGCGTGGGCACAATTGCTAGTTAGTAATTGAAGGGTCTATGCACTTGTCAAAACACTTGCACATGTAAGAAAAAGCTTTGACTACTCTAGTCGGCTGAAGAGTCTTCTCTCAATTAAAGTAGATAAACTTGTATGTAAGGTTGACTATGTCACAAGAAAGATGGAGGGAAGTGACTATATCCATAGAAAATGGTTATTCCAGTAATTTGTAGACAGTAGGTCTAATAATCTATGACTCAGGACATGTGTTTCGTAGGCCAATGGAGAGTGAGACCAACCACAATGAACTTCAGTAGCGACATTAAGACATGACTGGGTCAAATTAAACCTATGGGAGGAAAAGAGTTTGGACAGACGCAGTTGAGCAGATAGATCCATGTAGATGACCTTGGTTAAACTGGGAAAATGCTTGTTCTTGTAGAACAATTTGAATACAATAACCCCGTGGCATTTACAGAAGTTAGAAAATATAATTTCTTACAACTACTAATCTGTATATACACAGACATAGATATGTGACATCAAAACTTGCAAATAAAATATTTATACGGCTTCAAATGTCATGTTTTTGTAGGCCACACAAAATGTAGAGCGAGCCTGGCAGTGACTCAAATTGGTTAAAATGGGGATCTCGTTGGCGTTGGAGTAATAATGGTTGGTGTTGCCAGGATAGTGGAACAGAGGAATCAAGGGACTGATATGTTTGATTGGGGGTATCGTCCTGGACTTACTGTTTTCGTTTCCATTTTGGCACCTACATCAAAGGAACGGAATTTCAAACAAGCTGAGTTAGGGTTTGATTATTGTATCATATTTATTGTTCGATTGAGCTTGTTGGTAGGCAGTTCGATTCTCTATCCTATGGGATTTATCGTAGTGGTGGGAATTATGGAGAGGGGATCTAGAAAGAAGATGACGGTAGCTGTGTTGAAGCGATCAAAGCTAACGAATGTCAATCTTGATAGTTAAGAAATCTTCCGTACTCTTCATTGATTATTTACACCCTTAAATAGGTAAAATACAATGTTAAATTATACAACTAGTCCTCTAATTATTTACATAAGAGTCCTATAACTATTACTCCCCCCGCAGTCGAAACTGTAGGCATGCCAACACTGAGACTGGAACGGAAGCGCTGGAACAAGGGCCGAGGAAGACCCTTGGTGAAGATGTCGGCGTACTGATAATCTGCTGGAATGTGCAACACGCGAGCTGACCCAAACGAATCTTCTCACGAACGAAGTGGAGATCAATCTCAACATGCTTAGTGCGCTGATGCTGAACAGGATTACCAGAGAGATAGACAACACTCACATTGTCGCAATACACGACGGTGGCCTGAGGCGGGGCAACACGAAGCTGAAGAAGCAAATTCCGAACCCAGCAGAGTTCGGAGACGGCGTTAGCAACACCGCGATACTCAGCCTCAGCACTAGAACAAGATACCGTGGCCTGTCGCTTGGATGACCAACTCAGAAGATTGTCTCCATAGAAGACACAGTAACCAGAAGTGGAGCGGCGCGTGTCAGGACAACCAGCCCAATCTGCGTCAGTGTAGGCGGTGAGGGAATCAGCAGCGGAGGCAGAGAGCCGAAGACCATACTCTAGTGTCCCACTGATGTAGTGCAAGATACGCTTCAGGGCATGAAAGTGCGGCTCACGGGGATCGTGCATGAAGAGACAGACCTGCTGAACGGCAAACTGGATGTCTGGTCGAGTGAACGTGAGGTACTGCAAGGCCCCAGCAAGGCTGCGGTATAGTGTAGGATCAGCAACCGGTGGGCCAGATGTGGCTGTGAGTTTACTCCCGACCTCAACAGGGGTGGCAGTAGACTTACAGGTCGACATAGAGGCACGACGAAGAATCTCGGTCGCATACTGATGCTGAGACAGGAACAGGCCAGACGAATCACGGGTGACAGCGATGCCCAGAAAATGATGCAGATGGCCCAGGTCAGTCATAGCTAACTCTCCAGAGAGCTGGGAGACAATCTGATCCAAGACAACCGGAGACGACCCAGTGATGACGATATCATCCACATAGAGCAGGAGGTAGACGATGTCCGAGCCACGACTGTAGACGAAGAGAGACTCATCACACGAGCAACCAGAGAAACCGATATTCTGTGTGAGGACGGTGGTAAATCGCTGAAACCAAGCACGGGGAGCCTGCTTCAGACCATACAAGGATTTGCGTAACCGGCAAACAAAGTCAGGATGGCGTGTGTCACGGTAGCCAGGGGGCTGATGCATGTATACCGTCTTAGAGAGATCACCATGAAGAAAAGCGTTCTTGACATCCAGCTGACGGATAGGCCAAGAGCGCGTGACTGCAATGGTGAGAACTGTACGGATGGTGGTCGGTTTGACAACCGAGCTGAAAGTCTCCTCACAATCAATCCCAACCATCTGGGACTTCCCATTAGCTACCAATCGCGCCTTATTGCGCTGCAGACTACCATCAGCGCGAAACTTGTGGCGAAAGAGCCACATAGATCGCAGAACATTAGCCCCTGCCGGGCGAGGAACCAGATCCCAAGTGTGGTTCGTAATCATAGCTCCAAACTCATCATCCATGGCCGCTTTCCAGTGAGGATCCGACAAGGCTAGGATGGGGGATTTGGGAAGGGGCGAGATGGGGTATGGTGGCTGGGCCGCTAAAGTGAGACGGGTGACTGGTTTGACTATGCCATGCATGGATCTGGTAGTCATCTGAGGAGAGAGAGGGGGAGGAGAAGTGGCCACTGGGCTCGGTGTGGGTGACTCAGGGGGGTCAAGTAACACAGGCACAGAGGGTACAGGAGGAGGGCGAGTGGACACAGATCGACGGACGTAGTGCTGAGGAAAAGGTTCCGCAAGCGTCCTGGACGGGGAAAGCTGTGTGGGTGCCCTAGTAGGTGCGGGTGGTGATGTGGATGCCCTAGGAGGGGTGGGTGAGGGTGTGTGTGCCACAGGGTTATGAGCACGATGAGTGAAAAGGGGAGACGGAAGACTGTCATCGGGATCAGATGCCTGTGAACAGAGGGAGACACAGACCCAGGAGTGGAGAAAGGAAACACTGTCTCATCAAAGGTGACATGACGGGAATTGTGAACCCGACCAGTACTCAAGTCTAGACACCTGTACCCACGATGATTAAGAGGGTACCCCAGAAAGACACATCGAACAGAGCGTGGTGCAAGCTTGTGAGGTGAGGTGGCAGAGAGGTTCGGGTAACACAAGCACCCGAACGTGCGAAGATGCTCATATGATGGTGAGCGGTGGTAGAGGGAAACAGTAGGAATATTGTTGCCAAGCACTTTGGTGGGAAGAATGTTATGAAGGTAGACAGCAGTCAGAAGAGACTCAACCCAGAAAGAGGCTGGAAGGGAGGCCTGAGCTAGGAGGGAACGACTGATGTCATTGATTCGACGAATAATGCGTTCGGATTTGCCATTTTGAGATGACGTCTGAGGACACGGAAGACAAGTCCATGATTAATGGCGTGAGAGTGAAAAGAGCCATTATCGAATTCTCCACCAAGGTCACATTGAAAAGTTTTGATGGGTCGCTCAAATTGAGTGTGTACGAAGGTAGTGAATTGTTTAAATTTTGATATCGCTTCGCTTTTCTGTTTAAGTGGGAAAACCCAGAGAAAATGAGTATAGTCATCTAATAGTAGTAGGTAGTATTTGTAGTGCGATTTTCTTAAGACCGGAGATGTCCATAGATCACTGTGAACAATGTCAAATAGACTAGAAGTAGAAGAAGTAGATGGTGAATAAGGCAAACGCACGTGTTTACTAATTTGACAAGCATGACAAAGAGCTTCTGAATTATGCCTACTACAAGAAATGAAATGACTACTACGAAGCGAATCTAAAACTAGACGCCCGGGATGACCAAGGCGGTTGTGCCAAACGGAAGCAGGAAAGGCAGCAAAAGAGACACCAGACGACGGTGGTGGGACAGACTGGAATGGATAGAGATCACCCGAACTGTTGCTCCTCTGTAAAAGAGTTTCCGATTGTAGGTCTTTTACAGAAAAACCAAAAGGGTCAAACTCAACGGAAACATTGTTGTCAGTAGTGAATTGACGAACATAAACTAGGTTTTTGATAACGTTTGGGGTGAGTAAGACATTTCTAAGGTGAAGAGAACGGGAGTTGGTGGTAAGGGTGTGATCGCCAGATCCTTTCACTGGAATGCTAGAGCCGTTTCCCACAAGTATGTTAGGAAAAGGACAAGATGACGAGAGAGAGGAGAGGATAGCTGACTGCGGAGTGAGATGAGCAGATGCGCCGGAATCAAGATACCAAGTCTGATCCGGAACGTTGAGTGTCATGCCAGAGAACTGAGATCCCAAATCAGTAGCAGGCGGGTAGGAAGAAGCGACTGTGTGGCCCTGCTGAGAAGGTCCTGGACCAAGAATACCTGACGTAACTGTAGGCTGAGAGGGTCCTGACTGTGTCCAACCCGGTGTCGGGGGATATGGGCCCGACTGAACAGTCGGGGACGATGGGGCAGGACACCAAACCCAGTTGCCGTGAAGAGAGGCAGGCGGTGCAAGATACTGTTGGGAGTATTGCTGAGTCTGATTGTATCCTTTGCAGCTAGATTGACGACGACGCCAACCATTTCTCTGACCACCCTTTGATTGCTTGGGTGGTGGTGGTGGTGAAGAAGAAGCAATACCCGAGAATACCTTTTTGTCACTAGCCATTCCAAATCAAATAATCTAACTTTGTTTACCAAAGCACTACCCCAAACAGTGCACTGTATCACAATTCAGTTGTTTTTTTTTTTTTTTTTTTTTTTTTTTTTTTTTTTTTAAGTACAGTAGGGAATAGAGATTGAATCCACAACCAAACTGAGAATTGCAACTGAGGAGTACTAATCACTAATTGATGGACCCCACAAATTATATAGTAGCCACCGACCAAGCAAATGAAAACAAAGATGGGGTATTATCAATCAGGGAAACCCACCAAATCACACACAGTGCAGTGGTAAAGGGGCCGAGAACTGCGCAACTGAACTGAGAGGAACACAAGCGGGTTGACCGCAATCTGGGCGACGAAGACTGCGGAAGACGGTGCGATGTCGACGGCGGAACACGGTGCGACCAGAACTTGAGAAGAATTCTGGTGATTCCAGTGGAGTTCGACGGCAATCTGGGCGACGGAGACGGCGGAAGACGGTGCGACGTCGATGGCACAACACAGGCGACCAGAACTTGAGAAGAATTATGGCGATTCCAGTGGTGTGGAGGTCGTTGACTAGGGCTCAGAGAACAGCGATCGTTCTGTGCTTGGAACGATTGGGGAGGCGGAAGCAGAGGAAGCTGATGACGATCCCTAGCAGAGGACGAGGACGACGATGAACGACGATGATGATGATAGGGAGGGGACGTCGACGATCGGAAGAAAAATCAGAGGCAAAGGTAGGGCTCTGATACCATGATAGTTAAGAAATCTTCCGTACTCTTCATTGATTATTTACACCCTTAAATAGGTAAAATACAATGCTAAATTATACAACTAGTCCTCTAATTATTTACATAAGAGTCCTATAACTATTAAATCTGTGTAGGATAAAAGTACTCTTGCAAACATATATCTTAAAGATACATTGATTTGGAGGAAAAAACCATATTCTGGTCAACTTATTTATAAATAGCCAAAACCCGTTAAAGGACGTAAATTACAAAAAGGCGAATCAGAGTCGAAGCCCATATCGTAGCAGAATATAAATTTGAAGACAAAAGCCAATTAAAGGAATCATATGATCAATTATGTCCAAAAATGGCAAAACGCGTTGACGGATGCCCAGTTCAACGAATTTGGCAACGATGCGCCATAGCTCATTGTCATGTGTTTTTGGCCAAGCGAATTTTCAATTCGAAACAATGTGTCATGACCAAGATTCTCACACCTTCAACCTTGCCCTTGATTATGCGTTTCAGTGAAATAATGTTTTCTTGTTTCTACTATATTGTACTCGTAATCTCCTGCATTGGTCACATCTTCTTAAAAAGAACTACAATCGAGTTTAGTTTAGCAACTTAAAATTCCCTTTCAAAATTAGAAGATTTTTGAGTAGTTTGCACGCTTGATCTTCAATTTATCTCTTCAAATGCCTTCACATGCTTAAATAGTCTGAAATCCCCCAAAAGAGGAGATATTACTAAAAACTGAGGAAAAATTCGTCCCGTATCTGAACAGAAAGAACATTTCAAGACTAATTGTCAGAGACCCACCTAACAGATGTTCAAATCAATTATTTCCTGAAGCAAAATAAATGCGCATGTTGATACACGAAGCGGGAATTTAGCTTAAATGTGTTAGGTTCATAAGCCTTGGTCCAAATTCCACTTTTACTTGAAGTATGGTGTCTTTTTAACCCTGATTATCACACCTTCTACTCTGCCCCTGCATTCTGAGCGAAACTACTTTTCTTCTTTCAACCATGTTTCTGACAACGTTCTCCCTACATCAGTCAGTGGTTATTGAGGCTGGGTGCGGGTCGAGGCAATAGTTCTTTATTTTATCTTTACCATTCTATTTCATTTTGTATTGAAAATGAAAATTAATTCTAATTATTTCACTGAGGGTTGATAGATCAGCTAATTTTTTTGGATGGAGAACAGCGACACCGCTAGGATGAGGTACATTGATTAAAAAATGAGAAGTGTATGTACATTATAAAATAAAACTGAAATGTGTAGAAGGGGCAAAGTGCAAGTTACACATTTGATACTTGCTCTACATGATAGACGATGATTCTATATAGTGTCTTGTCATGTTCCGTCCTAACTTATGGATAGGGCGTAATGACCGACATCGCACAATATAAACAATGTCTCAATATGCTCCACTTCTATAACAAAGTATCTCAATATGATGGCAAACCTGTGCTGATCTTACAAAATAATATGGCAGTACGTTACTCAATAGTCTGACAGGGTAGCATAGTGGAAACCGGAATATCAAAATACAATATATTATCAAGAGGTAGTGTTATTCACCTATCTGTAGAAAATTTGAATTTTAACATAAACTTGACTATGTTACTCCAATACGGCCCATAAGTAGTACACAGTAGAATGTGTCCGTCTGACTTACACCCTTTACCCTATAATCAAACACATCAAAGGCTGAACAAGACAAAGCACACACAAAGGTCCATCTACCAAACCCTATAGCATGTGATCTCGAGGTTCCTGTCTGGAAAGAGTTGGAAAGAGTGCAATTCAAAGCTCCATTGGCGTTACTTTTACAAAGAGCTTTTAATTTGGCGAGTTGGATGCATTTTGCACCAAGGTGGTAATTGGAACATATGAACAATTGAAATTTCCGAGTTACAAACCACCCTGACACTTGCTTCAGCTGAAACCTCCATCTATTTTTGGTTTTAGTAAGAGCATGTTTGGAGGAGTCCAAGCCAGCCAAAGATTATGTTGATTACGCTTTATGTATGATTGAAGGTTGGCAATCTTTGCAGTTTGAGTGGACTCATTTTGTAGGTGAGGTGGAACACATAAGTTTGTACATGTAGTGTGGAATTGTTCCGCTGTTGTGTTGTTTCCATAGGAACCAGAGAAGAATTTGACTAGCTTAGCTTCAGGCTTAGCAGTAATCTGTTTTGCTGCTACGATTATTTGGACTAGTGATGTTAGAAAGCCTTGAGGGAGAAGTTAGATCAAGTCTTACAAAACTTGGAAAGCAAAGACTAAAGGTCTATGGTTTCTGGTTCAATGAAAATAAAGTGAACAGATTGGAGTTTCACTCGACCTCTTACGTTGGAGGTTGGGAGAATCCTTGTCCTCAGAAGGATTTGATTCTTGGATGCAAGGTACTACTTCAAGTGAACAATCATTTTAAGGAGGGCTGTGTAGTACACTGATATTGGGAAGCTATGTAACAATGCATATATCAAAATGATAATTTTGAGGGCATGTAAGGAGTACCTTGACCCACTTCCAAAGGCCTTAAATGGCCTCTTTTTTTGTGTCTAACAGTATCATACTCTACTAAATGTTTTCGAAGTCTGTTTAGTACTTATTTTCAAGTGTTTAAAATATCCTGGGCCTACAGCTCGCTCGCTTCGCTCTCGTTGCAAGGACTCTGCTTCCTCTCCTCCCCTAATAAAAGGAGATATTTTTTACTGAATAGTTACTAGTTCATGATAGGCCCCGGTAAAAAATGTTGGTTTTTTATCGTGCTTCAAGTGGGTAGTGGGTACTGCTTGAATGGCTTTAGGTTGATTGGTGTCCTGCAGATTCATAAGCTATGAGAGGCTTCATTCAAATGGTTGGTGAGGGTTTTTGGGTAATATCTTTGACAGTAAGTATGCGTACGTTTTAAGAATGGGTTAACTATGGGGCCTCAGTTGAGAACGGTGAACTTCCCTACCCTTAGCATATCACTGTCCTCAGTCAGTTGTTTGGGCTCTATTCTCCACACTTACCCACATCCTTGTTGGATTCTCTCGTCATGCAGGGAGTCAAGTTGTACACAGCTCCATGAAGAACGCCGAGTAACATAGAAGAAACACCACATGAACTCACCAAATTATAAACCAGCGGCATATCTATGAGCTCCAGTCCAACTAGAATGTGTCTATTTCGTGCCCAAAACTTGACGTTAACTATTGGATTGACTAACCCATTCGCAACCAAATTTTTCCATAAAAGGCCATGTGTTGATGATGAAGGGGAAAACAAACTTCAGGCCAAGGAGAGCTTTCTAGTAAAAGAGAGTTCCTATTCCACACATAAAAGAAAGGCTTAATTACTTAATGCATACCCCCAGTTTACCGAAATTATCACATTGCAACCCCGAATTCTAAAACTAGCTGATTGCATCCCCCATTTGCCAAAAATACGTCAATGTGCAACTGGGAATGAATTTCAACCATCAAATTTAAACACAACGCAGGTATTTTCATAAAATTCACATCGTCTATGATATAATCGCATCACATTGTTTCAGATAATGCCCTTCGAGTACGTTAATTTTGCGATGAAATTTCGTTCCGAGTTGCACATTGACGTATTTTTTGCAAATAGGGGATGCAATCAGCTAGTTTTAGAACTGGGGGTTGCAATGTGATGGTTTCGGTAAACTGGGGGTATGCATTAAGTAATTAAGCCTAAAAGAAAACTGCTGTTGAAGTATCAAGCGAGCAAATGTTTACTGAGTAACCTTGAGAAATCGAAAGATGAAAGGTATAAGAAGGACAATTTTGATTAGTATGCTTAAGTAGGTGTAAATCCCATGGTAGGATAAAAAACTTGGTGTACCAAACTTGTAAATTAGAGTTTGCAGAGAACTAAAAAGGTTTGCTTAGTAACCCTATCGATGTCAGTGGAGTACCTAGACAATGGTGATTACGAGGCATGGGATGAAGGTGAAGAGAGTCAAGAACATGCCTTTTGGCAGCGGATGGGGTTTCAGGGGGAAAAGTAACAAAGGATGTATTCTAGTTAACATTTTGACGACAAAGAGCTTTACAGTCATTTAAATTTTTTGGAGAAATGCTTTCTATATCTATGCAAATTTATAAAGCCGGGGCAGGACTTCTTAATTAAAGCCATTTTATTTCAATCCTGTCCTCATGAAATGCTGAAGATAGTACAAGAGTTCTGAATTACCTCAAGGGCAAATTCGTCACACTGAAAACCACTTGGTAAGAAATAATCTTTCTCAGTTGAATATAAGCCATGCAATCATCCACAAACACATTGGAATTCGGGCTCCTGAACAAAATGGCAGATAAGGTGTTATTCTGGAAAGTTATAGGATCGAAGAAGATTTTCTAAAAAGATCTGTTGAAACTCTTTTTTTGAAGTGAAAGTTTAAGGTCGTGAAACAATTTTATTGGGGGTTTACGATTTTAGAATATCAGAGAAAAAAAGTGTGGAAACAAGACGGGACAAATGCTAAAATTTCTAGCTAGTAAAAGAAAATGAAGGGAAATTACATAATCAAAGAATCTTTCAGTCATGTTCTATTAGAAGAACCGACGGCATGATACTAAAGTTTTTGTACAGTCAATCAAATAAAGTGTTTCTTATTTTTTCCTTTTTCGTTCAGTTTTGTTTTCCTATCAAAATCCATGGTTACGACCATAGCTTATTACTGTTATATTGTTATATTAGTAAGTTCACTATTTTCTTTGTAAGTTCACTATTTTCTTTAATGCCTTCGTAAAATGGAAAACGTAAAATCAAACCATGCCCCGCACGCAGAGATAATCATGTTTCAACATGCAATTCATGAGTGATGTATACCAGTTATCCACCCATGTTTGATACAGGCATACCAATAATCCAACTGGATAATTTTCTTTCTTATTTAGAATATAAATTTGATCTTCTTTTTTTTTTTTTTTTTGAAAAGAATCCATTGTATTAGCTCAAGAGTTGGCCATTGAAACGGCCCAATACATCATTGAAGAATAAGTCTACGGCCCAAGGTGGTGGAGTTCCAGCCCAAACCCAACAATTATTTAAGCCCAACCCTAAACCGAAGTTAGCCACACGGTCAGCGATGGCGTTCCATTTGCGTGGAACGTGGACCACCACGTGTCGTTCTATCTGCTCGAGGAGGCTACTACAATCTTCTAGCGTCCTCCCAACTTCAGTTACATCCAGCTTGTTTCTCTCTCTTCCATCTCCATCGCTTAGAGCTCTGTAGATGGCGATTGAGTCCGTTTCTACCCAAATCCTTTGACAGTTCCTCTCGAGAGCAAATTTGATCCCTTCCAGTAGAGCTTCGGCTTCTGCTGCTTTTGGGGAGATCGGAAAAGGGATTTGGGCGGACTTTCCGGCGATGAAGACGCCGTTGGCTTCTCGTAGAATTCCACCGGTTGCTGCTAGAGATTGCTTTGAATTCCACGCAGCGTCCGTGTTGAGAATTACCCATCCCTCCGGCGGGTTTTTTGGACCCATTTCCGGGGATGGCGAGCAGATCTGAGCCGGAGCCGCCTCGGAAGCTTCATGCATGTGTAGATCTGACATTTGTAGGTAATCTTCAACTCTCTTGATGATTTCTTCCGGCTTTACCATTTTGTTTTTGAAAATCCGATTGTTGCGATTCCACCATAGATTGTAAATGAGAATACTCAGCTTCTTTCGATCTTCCTTTCCTCTTGACAGGAACATATTTGGGAACCAAGAAGAGAAGGGTCCCTTGATTTCATGCACAAAATCATCTCCAAACATTAAAGCCCAACACTTTTCCGCCGTCGGACATGTCATGAACAGATGAGTCTCTGATTCCCCTTTACTTTTGCAAATTGGGCATGAATCTTCGATGGGTATCCCTCTGTAAATTAGATTTGAGCGGACTGGGAGGCTGTTATTTATAGCCCTCCAAATTGGGTATAAAACCCTCTTTGGGATTTTCTGTGACCAGAAAGTTTTCCACCAATCCGTAGAACTGTCTGATGAGTCTCCGAACTGCGATATACTTCTCAACTTTTCTGTTTGGATTAAAAGACGATAAGCTGATTTGACCGTATAATGGCCATTTTCAGAAAAATGCCAAATAAGTCTATCTGGTTGGGGAATAGTGGGGATTTTAATTCGTCTTATTTCTGCAATATCTTCCTCCCAGAAGCATTGTGATAACATGTTCTCATCCCAATTTCTGTTTTCGTTGATCAGGTCTGCCACCTTGAAATCTCTGTTATGGCGATTTGGCGTGAAGGGTTTGAATTTGAAAGGTCTCAGGAGCCAAGGATCCCGAAACGCATCGAGTTGTTCTCCATTCCCTATTCTCCAGCGGCAACCACTGAGCACCATCTCTCTGCTAGACATAATGCTTCTCCAAAGATAAGAACACCCCTTCTTAATTTCTGCTTTTAGCACTCCTTCTTCTCTACAATATTTGTGTCGCAAGATACGGGCATGAAGGAGATTAGGGTTCATGAGGATCCTCCAATACTGTTTTCCAAGCATTGCTGTATTGAAGTGATTTAAGTGACGAAAACCAATTCTTCCTTCCTGTTTTGATCTTTTCATTTTATTCCAGGAGATCCAGCTCATCCGTTTCTTCGTGATTGAAGAATTCCACCAAAAGCGTGCCATTTCAGCCTCCAATTTGTCACAAAGATTGTTTGGGAGTCTAAAGCAACCCATAGTGTAGGTTGGAATTGCTTCCACAACCGCTTTCAGGAGTACCTCCTTCCCAGCCGGGCTCAGGTATTTTTCTTTCCAGCCATTTAATTTTGCTCCAATTCTTTCCTCGATAGCTTTGAAGTTAATCATTCTGTTTTTCCCCATTTCTGTTGGAAGACCCAGGTACTTGTCATGGAGTTGCTCCTTTATGACGCCAATAATATTGCAAAGACGCAAACCATCACCATCAGCAACATTGGACGAGAACACTGCTGAGGATTTTTCTCTGTTTATTTGTTGTCCTGTAGCTGCCTCATAGTGTGTAAGTAGTCTTGATAGGGCCTCTACTTCTTCTGTTGTTGCACTTGTAAAAATCATACTGTCGTCCGCGAAAAAGAGGTGGGAGACTCTAGGACCCCCTCGGGACGCAGTAGCACCTGTAATAGTATTACTAGACAACGCATACGTGAGAGCACGAGAGAGAACTTCACCACAAAAAAGGAAAAGATACGGTGAGATTGGACAACCTTGACGAAGCCCCCGCTTGGGCATAATACAACCCGCAACTTGACCCTTATAAGAGATGGAAAAAGAGGTGGTTGATATGCAGTCGTAAACTAGGTTAACCCATTTAGGACCGAAACCCAATCTTTTCATCACTTTTACAATAAAGGACCATTCAACTCGGTCATAGGCTTTGCTAATATCAGTTTTGAAAGCCACAACTCCTCTTTTGCCTTTCATTCTATGTTTCATGGAATGAAGGACTTCAAAAGCCGATATTATATTATCCGTAATGAGCCTACCCGGTACGAAAGCCGACTGGTTTTCCGAAATAATAGACGGGAGGACCTTTTTAAGTCTATTAGCCATGGTTTTAGACACTAGTTTGTAAATAACAGTGCATAGGCTAATAGGACGTAAATCTGCAGGGGTGCGTACCTACTTTATTTTTGGAATCAACGCTAGTAGCGTATGATTAAACTCCGCCACGCTGCTTTGGCCATTTAGAATGCTAAGGACACAATCTCCCACATCCTTGCTTAAAAACTGCCAATATCTCTGATAGAAGAAAGCGGGGAAACCATCAATACCCGGGCTTTTGTTTGGACCCATTTGCATCAAGCTCTCCGTCACTTCTTCTAACGAATACGGGGAGTCCAGATAATCTCTTTGAGCTGAAGAGATACCTTCTGTGATGTAACTAAGCATGATGTCGATATCACTTTCCGAAGGATTAGAGGAGGCAAACAATCTTTCAAAGTGATCCGAAATAATACGGATTATTTCACTATCTTCCGTATGCCAATTACCATTGGTATCCTCAATACCTTTTATCGTGTTTCTTGCTTTTCTAGCCGTGGCCTTTCGGTGGAAGAAGGCCGTGTTGCGATCTCCACTTTTGAGCCACTGAATTCGCGACCGTTGATGCCAGTGATCTTCTTCTTGTTGGAGAAGATTATTGAGCTCTTTTTTAGCTTTTCGAAGACTGCTCATAGTGGTAGCCGTTGGCTTCAAGCTTTCAAGTCTTGCAATATCCCTTTTGAGTTTTCTGCTCTTCTTTCTGAAATCACCTACAGCAGTCTTCCCCCAATGTTGAAGATGAACTGCGCAGCTCTTCAGTTTATCTTTGACTAGTGGACCGGTAGATTCCCAAGCGTTTTTTACTTTAACATCGCAATCTTCTTCTCTGAGCCAGGAAGCTTCAAAATAGAAGCGTTTTGTGCCCACTGCCTGACCCATTCCAGTCTCCTTGACTTTGAGTTCAATTGGGTTATGATCCGAAGTGGAACACACTAGATGATTAACTCTAGCGTTTCCAAATCGGAGTCTCCAACTGATATTGGCCACAACACGGTCAAGGCGTTTTCTGATATTTGTCTCTTCTTCTTGATTATTGCACCATGTGAACAGGTTTCCATTGTAACCAAGGTCTTGTAACCCACAATCTGACAAAGCCTCTAGAAAAGGGCTGGTTTGATTGATTGTAACACTTCGACCTCCTTCTTTTTCAATGAATGAGCTCACTTCGTTGAAATCACCTAGGACACACCAGGGAGCATCTCCCTGAGGTTTTAGGCGACGAAGTAAGTTCCAAGAGTGATGTCGTTCACTCCTGGTCGGATCCCCGTAGAATCCGGTGAGAAGCCAAGCGGATTGACATTCTTCAAACTTCACCTAGCAGTGGATGAAGTGTATGTCTTTTGCTACAATCGTGACCTCGGTGTTCAAGTCCCATAAAAGGGCTAGACCTCCACTTTGGCCAACACTTGCCACATAAGACCCATTTGCATACCCCACCTTCCGTCGTACCAAATCCATCTCATACTCATTCAACCTTGTTTCCAAGAGGAAAACAAGGTTTGGACGGCTTTCCTTCACAGTGTCGTGAAGGGATAGAACGTTACGGGGGTTTCCAAGCCCCCGTACGTTCCAACTGAGAGTACTCATTGGGTTAGGCGGGCCTGGCAAGCAGGCTCCGCCTCTGGTGAGTTATTGGTTTCTGGTAATTCTTCAGTGTCGTGCACACCCCTGAAGCATCTAAGAATTCTTCTGCTCTGGAACTATTGGACAAAGGGGATACACAAATTTTGGATGATGACAAGCGTGAGAGGACTGCATATTGATCTGAACGATGTTGCCTCTGAGAATGTAAGTTGGCTTGTAGTGCATATGAAACATTTTATGATGAATTGTATGGGTGTAACTTACTGATCTAGTATGTTCTTGCTTTCTTTAGCATGTGAATGATGAAAAGACATGTAAGAAAGTCGAAGGCGGTTGCAGTACAGAGATTGGAAAAGAAAACTTACCGAGATATAGTGCTCCCTCAGCCAAAGACATAGGATCCAACACATTTGCCACCAAGAAAGAGGTTGCAAATTAGAGAAATGAACCATGGGTTCTAACCAATGAAAGCTTAATTGGCAGTCATTGTAGCATACATTGATATGTCTCCTGTTTGGCGTTGCATGAACAAAAAAGTGTTTTTCATCTGAATTCCTTTTGTTTGGGATGATGTAAACTGTCCAGTTTCCCATACTTGGTCTGTTTCTTCTCTTTCTTCAAGTTTTGACTTTTTCATCCGTAGGCATTTCACTTTGACCCGATGGTTTGTACTGCAAAACGATGCATTTTTTCAGTAATTTTTGAAGGTGTTGTAAAGTATACTGTACAACACCATGAAAATTTACCGAAAAATTACATCGTATTGCTATTCAAATCATCGGGTCAAAGTGACCTGATAAATAGTGGTAAAACTCAAAAGTTGAAGAAAGAGAAGAAACAGAGGAAGTATTTAACAAAATGTCAACAGGGAAGTTTGGTGGCATGATTATCAGTTTTAAAAGGGGTAAAGAAGCAAATAAAATACCCACAGAACAGGGTTTTTACTCTTTCACTTCCAGAGAGCCTTGACCATGTTAACCATAGTCAATTTCTAACTCATAAAAATTCTCGGTCGATCTATGCGAGATGTCTTTTGATCTATCTCTTGACCAGTAGGCATGGCAATCGGCTGGGTCTGGTTAGAATGAACTAAACCCGCTGAGCTGCTGTATTGACCATATGTATGGCAGCTCGCACAAAGACCCGATGCTAAAGCTAATACACACTGATCATCACCCAGCTGAATTAAGACCGTTTCGGCCCGGACACATACTCGACCCGCCCCATACCCACTTCTAAGCATAAACTATGTAGCCAAACTGTATTCTATAATACAGTTCAATCCAAATTACTTCCGATCCAAACCAAAAGAAGCTCAAATCATCAGAAGTAGCAGAGGTGTAAACTGTAATTATACAATGCTTATAAAAGTGCACTCACAAATCCAAAGCTTATGAAATTGCACTCACAACCCCAATCCCCAAATCACACTTCGTCTTCCTCGAAACCCACCACAAGACCTTCTTTGGTAGCAATTACAGCACCTCACCCACCACACATGGCCTCCCGTCAACCATCAATTAACATCGCAACCACCCTCTGCTCGGTTTTCTCTTCACCTGAGTCGGCGACTGCCAGAGTCGGGGGAGCGGGAGAGGGGAGGTGTGGTTCCGCGCTGCTGTTGGAGAAGGGCCAACCAGTTTTTCGTCGGCCGATTCGATTTGCAGAGCTGCCACTGGTGGTGGTGTATGGAAATTCACGACCTGGGTTGAGTTGTTGATTTCGTGGTGGTTGTGTGCTGCGTGGCTTAGTTGTGGAACGGTGGTTCAGGCGGGTAATAAATTCAAGGCGGCGACTATCTGGCGACGAAAAGGAAAGGAGTAGGTGGTCGGAAATTGCAGTGGTGAAGTTATGGGGTTTGAAAGCTGCAAACAGGGAGACGAGAGAGAGAAAGAAGAAGAAGAAGAAAGAACAAAGAAAGAAGAAGAGACATGTACTGTATGTGAACAGAGTAGCCCGACCCACACACCTACTTTAACAAGCTCAAAAATGCACTGATACTATATAGACCCGCTTAGAAACCTACTTACTAGTGGCCCATACCCAATTTGTGCAGTATGTTAATAGTATTTGGTTGGGGTTCGACCTGCACCAAACCCGAACTTTAAGCCCGAACTGCCATCCCTTATTGACCAGTGCCATAGGGTTGTCTTCTCCCTTTTCATAATGAACATCGTTGGGGTTGTCTTACCCCTTTTTCGTAAATCGACGTTTGACAGCAGACCGTGAAGTATGAGCCGTGCATTGAGTGTAATAAATAAATAAGGTTGCTATGCTTCTCCTTTAGTTTCTCACCCTTGTATATCATTGTTTGAGTCTAGAAAATGCCTCTTACTCTCAATCTTCTTTGAAGTGGCGAATTATTAATTTAAATCTTATGTTCGGCGTTGGAAATTCTCAGTGGAGCTTACTACTTTGTTAAGTGATTGACACATATTCATTGGTTGTAGAGCACCATGTGGTGCTCTGTTGGAATACTACAATTTTTTTTATCACTGTTATTTTAAGCCAATAAGAAAACGACTCACTCGTGTCTTCTGCACAATTCGTCAAATCATGTTCAGTTGCTCGTGCAACAAATTCAGGTGTGTAGATACGAGAGAAACTAATCATGTTTGGAATTCCTTATAAAGGTTCATAACAAGTAGATGATAGAAATAGAGAGAAAGACATTGGGCAAGAGATACTATGAGAGTAGCGACTTTTCCAGTGGGATAATTTTATGATAGAACTTTAGTATTGAGAGATTGTCTTATGTGCAAAATTTTAGGTAAGATATAATTTTTCCTAAGGTAGTTTTAGCTTAGTGGTGACAAGTTTATATTAAAGTACCATAATATCTCCTAATACAAAAAGATTAGTCGAATAACAACACTGATAGAACAAACATATTTTTTGTAGATATGATCGGATCTGTGAGTGCTATTCAATTTTTCTGTTATCTTTTAAGAATATGCATTAGAGACTATTGACTACTGTTGAATTTAGCGCACTCTAAACTGGTCATGACTACATCCATGGAATCGTAGAAAAGGGTAAAATCTTCTCTATACACTTTTAGGTATGGAGAAGTCATACCGATAAGTTAGAAGCTAAATTCGAAGGATGTCTCTTGGTTGAATATTTGAAGGATAAGAAGGTTACATATTTTATGATCTTAAGGATCAGAAGGTCATTGTCGTCACAATACTTGATCCTTGGAAACATGAATCATATGAATAAGAAACTGTAACATAGACTTGTTTTAAAGGAGCTTAAAGAAGATGTTCAAGTTGTTAGTTCTGAGATAAAAAAAAACACAAGAAGTATATATTTGTGTTGTTTTGATTACCCGAGAAACGAGAGATCGTTTTCGTTGTCGTTGTGGGAGAGTTCTATGACAACCTCATAGGTTGGGGTACTTGGGAGAAGTTGAATCCCGCATAAGTTTTAACTCAGTCCCAATACTATGAAGAGACAATGAATGATGAAGATGCAGAGTCGTGACATTAGTCTGTAGCATATGAGAAAACATTCATGTATTCTAACTACTTTTGAGAGATTGTAAATTTGCAAGATGAGATAAAAATCAGTGGTTGAAAATGGACCTACAATAGAAAGAGAAGAATAGGCGAAAAGGTGGAAGCCTAAAAAGCTAGGCTTGTTATGCCGGTAGCTATATGTAAGTCCATTCAGATTCTCGTTCATGTTTCTGCTCATTTCAGTAATGAGATACGGAAGATATATGTCAGGATAGATTTTGAATTCTTGATGGATACATCCGCATGAAGCGACCAAAAGAGTTAGTTGTGAAAGATAAGGTGAAATACAAGCTTAAGATGTCAATTGACATGGGGATTAAGCTAGCATTCAGGTCTTAAAATATTCGTTTAGACCAAACAATCAAATATTACAATTTTGACTATTGTCTTAAACGAATCTCGTGTGTATAAGAGATGCAACTGAAATTTGTGATATTTATTGTGCTCCATGTTGACGATTTCATGCTCATTTGAAACAATGTTGGATATATATCATTGATTATCTAGTAAACGTGATATGTGAGATTTAGGAGAAACCATTCATATTCTTGCTATGCAGCTTACGCAAGATTGGGAGAGTAGAATGATGGTTGTTTCTAAAGTCACATATATCAGTAAAGTTCTTTCATGTTTCAAGTATGCAAAGAATCCAAGAGAACGCTATTTATTATAGCGTGTGGAGTTTGTTGAAAGAAAGAACAAGACTCTTGAAGATTCAAATATCTTTCATCAACAGAATGGAGTTGTTGAAAGAAAGAACAAGACTCTTGAAGATATGTCAAGAACAATGCTTTTAGAAAACAAGCTGCCAAAACACTATTGGGCAGAAGCTGTGAATCCAACAAATAACATTTTGAACAGGTGCTTGATCAGACCTATCTTGAAGAAGACCCCCTATGAACTCTTCAAAGGGAGGAAGCCAAGCATTTCATACTTCAGACCCTTTGGTTGCACATGCTATGTTAACAATAACGGTAAGGACAAGTTGGGTATGTTTGATGCAAGAAGTGATGAAGGTATATTTATGGCTTACTCTCTTACTAGCAAAGTTTATAGAATTTATAACAAAAGAACCAAGCTGGTTGAAGAAAGTATTCATGTTATTTTTGATGAAAGCTATTATGGTTCTTTGAGTGAAAGTTTTGCAGACTTGAATATGAAAAAGCATGAATCAGAAGCAGAAGCTGAAAACTCTCTTGGGTTCAAGAAAGGCTCAGAAGGAAACATAAGCCATTTTCAAGACCTTGAGAATAGATCCAAGGCCTTGAAAATAGAGATCAAAGCCTTGACAAGGATTATCAGAAATACATGAGTGATCAGGCTACAACTTCAAGACCAGAGAAGCAATATGGAGAGCCTGAACCCTGGTCTCCAATAAAGAGATTCAAATATCTTTCATCTCATCCAGCTGACAACATTATATCTGATCCAACAACTGGTACACAAACAAGATCACAGTTGAAGAATCTTTGTGCTTTTAATGCTTTTATTTCTCTTGTAGAACCCTAAACTGTGAAGGAAGCATTACAAGAAGCAGACTGGATTATAATTATGCAAAGTGAAATCAATGAGTTTGAAAGAAACAAGGTGTGGAACCTAGTTCCTCTACCAACAAACGAGTCTTTCATTGGTACCAGATGGGTGTTCAGAAACAAATTGGATGAGAATGGAAAAGTGATCCGAAACAAAGCAAGGTTAGTTTCTCAAGGTTACAACCAAGAAGAAGGTATTGATTACGAGGAAACTTTTGCTCAAGTTGCCAGGTTAGAAGCTATTAGAATTTGACTTGGTTTTGCATCTTACAAGAACACGAAACTATTTCAAATGGATGTGAAATGTACTTTCTTGAATTGTTACTTGCAAGAAGATGTTTATGTTGCACAACCTCCTTGTTTTGAAAGTGACAAGTTTCTGTTTGAATAGATGCCTTAGAGGCAATCTAGTTTAGAATGAATTTATTTTGGCTAGAACATTCATTGTATTATTTATTGGATATTTAATATCATGAAGTCCTTAGATTTACAATTGTGTTGTTTATCTTAAATATCCCTAGTCCAGTATAATGATTAATAGGACGATCATCTATAGACTAGTATGGGGTTGGATTGATATAGAGATATAATGATCCAACACATGGGTGTGCATTAAGGGTAGTGGCACACTGGATTGACCCATCTCCGAGAAGGCTACATACATGTTATGTTAAGTCACAAGCGCTTCTCGTGGTGTAATGGTATTGTCATCCTTAGACTTGAAGTCACTAGATATTCTAGTTGTGGATTATTGTAATTTTGGTAGCGTCAAACGCTACACCGTAACTGGGTAGCTATAAAGGTGTGTACCAGATACAATAAGAATCAAGCTTAGAGATCGTAGTAGACGTAGATAGAATTTTCCTCCCACATAACGGGAGCAAATATCCTAGGCCACTCGAGAGATAGTGCTTATAGAATGTCTGGCCAGACTCAAATAAATCAATATAGGATATTGATGTCATTTGCATGAGTAAGGCTATTCCCAGGATCGAGAAACTATGGATTGGATATACGAGTGTGACTTGTATGTCTCGTGTCCAATCCGGATGTAGAGACAAAGGGATGTGAAAATTACTTATACAAGGTTTGTCGGATGACTATTCTGTTAGTTGGCTAGAATGGATGTTTGATGCGCTTTCTAGCGTGCTATTCGCAAGTATACGAATCAAGTAGTATAGAGTGTATTTTCAACTCGAATTATCGATCCCACAGGGACTTTGCAGGTTTTTCTAGTAATCAGTTTTAAGTTGCAGAGTGTAAAAAGGAGGAATATTTTTAGAGTTTGTTTGCTAACTAAGTACTGAAAGTAAATAACTGAAACATAAATCTTTTTGCGAGAATTTTCTGAATAATCTTAAGGTTGTAAAACTGGGGTTTGAGATACTAGTTCCCGGGTGTAACACCCCTCGTTCCCAAGCTTTCCGTTCCGGACCGGAGAGCCTAGGAGGGTGCTACTCAAAATGAAGCGGCGGTAATCAAGAACAACACATCTGATACTTATATATTACAAACTTTTAATTATCTCAACATAATATACCGTTACATGAGATGAATGGATACTAAGAGTTCGGCTTATTGCAGTACTAACAATTACTAGATGAGTGTCGAATCCCGCTACCCCAATCCAGCTCTTACGACCTGCGGGGGAAAGAAACAAAGACCGCCGTTTTTCTAAAGTCAGCAATAGATACTGAGTAAGTAAACACCCAAGCTTGTAAACAGATTATGAGGCATATTTTTTTCAAAAACAATCACAAATGAGAATGAACAATACTGAGTAAATCTTTGAAGAATAAAGTAAAAATACCGGAACACGTATGAAATACTCTTTCTTTCTACTTTGCATCTCAATCCTTCTCTTGTATCTCAAGCGGGGAATATTATTCCCAATCTATCTCTTCTTTCTTGTCATAAATATTTTCTCAAAGAAACTCATATTATTAACTTGTTGATACGGGGAAGATCTATCCTTTCACTAGCTACCATGACCATAAGTGCCGGCACCCCCCTAAGACTTCTCGCGACCAGAGAGGTAAGTACATGGAGACACCCGGCAGGTTGCGACCGGGTTTAAAATAAAAATAGTCGAGTGATGCGAAGTCAACACGACAATCTATCCATAATATATTGATCCCCGCACAACTCTTTCCGCTTTGCATTATTAATGTATTATTAATCTCGTGTAACATTCTCAAAACATTTATCTCAAAACGTAATCAATCTCATGAATAGCATGTAAGTCATAAAACACATTTTGAGACGGATATAAAATCACAATTTCGACATGAAAGAAGCCAGGGCACGCTAGGCTTGGCACGTCTACTTACCTCAATAAAATAGCAAATAGCGCGTAATAGCTTCGACGGGTAAAAGTAGCCCTTGTCAACGAACTCGTCACCTACAAGTTTATAATTCCTACTCAGTCACAAGCTCAACTAGCTCATGTAATACAACGTGAAACACTATAGTTTCTAATGAGGGTCGAAGAGTGCCTTATTTGACCTTATTACATCCCCGATTATTTTTATCTTGCTATACTCATGACGAACACGTTAATTTCTACATAAGATGATGACATTCTCAAATTATAGTTATATACTATTGTCATTCAAAATTCATAAATAATACACTTGTATTTTAAATAGTGAGAAAACAAGTTTAGATTTAAATATTCTTGACTAGCTTAGACTTTATTTTACAACAACACCTTTTATTCTTAATATTATAACAATTATATTTTATCTTCCTAAGTAGCTTCTCCATAGGAAACAAATTGTTTAGTTTACAAAATTAATTATTGGAGATATGTTCTCAATAGTGATATAAAAGACTATATACTTAACTTGTTTAGGAGATGATACCCTGAAAATATCTATTAGGAAAAATAAGTATTATTTAACATCTATTTATAAACATGAGAACTATTCTTAATTCGGAGAAATATAAAGTATTATGTAAATAAAATATTCATAAAAATTCCTCAAATTACTTTCTAACTAGTTTATTCTAAAATTGATATCATAAAATATTTATTAGGAAAAGAAGCTTTATTCGATACCTATTCATATTTACGAATCTTACTAGTTAAACTTCCATCAAGTAAATGAAATATATAACTCTTGTAACATTATGCCAAAATTATAATAAATTATTTTTATTATTTTTATTATTATTGAAAAGAAAGAATTTATTTTAAATTAGGAAACTATTTCTCCAATTATTTCTAATTTGTTTTACACTAGTAGAAACAATATTTACTTAACAACTTTTGTTAGTAAAAGAACATTCATTTTATGAGCATAACAAGTTTACTAGCTAGAAAACCACAATCTAATTTTTAACTTATCAATTTTAAATATGTAATTAGATCTTTTTCCTTTATAGAAAATCTTCTCCTCCATAATACAACACCCGAACTATTTGACATGTACTCGAATTCTTAGTTAACTGTTTTAACTCAAATATTGTTTCTAATTGTATGACAAATAAATAAATCCCCCTATACTTCACATGCCCCCATCATGCCCTTAGCTTTTCAGAAAGTATAAGATAGCCCCCTTTTCATAACTATAAACAATTCTGGTAAATGACAGATTATACCCCCCAAGTTATAAGAAAAGACACTTTTCACCCCATTTTTATGAACTATGAGTTTGATCGATCTAAACATGGATTTATGCCTCAATTTACGATTTTGATTACAAATAATGACTTAGGGGAAGAATTAGAGCGTACCCATACCAAATTTTGCGAGAAACGGTCAAGAAATCGGACGGGTCGAAACACGCATCGGGGTCGCCGGAGGTGGAGCTTCGCCGGAGCTTCTCTGGCCGTTCTTGTCCTCGTTTGAGGCCTCCTCTAGCTTAGCCGGGCTTCTCTGAGTTAAATGGAGTGGGTTTTGATAGGTGGGTCTCCTTGGTTGCGTTTCGGCGATCTCCTCGCCTGAATCCATGGAGGTCAGGCGGCGGTTCTTGTTTCTGGCGGCCATGGAAGTTGCTGCTACCTCTGTTATTGCTTCGGGCTACGTCTCCTGGTCACAAGGAGGAGAGAAAGAGAGAGATTGCGATGGAGGGGCGAAGTGGAGGTGGTGGTGGCGCTCGGTGGTCCTCGTCGGGGACGGCAGCGGCTTCGCCGCCGTTGTTGCTGCTGCCGTGTTGCTTCTCCGTCGACAGAACAGAGAGGAGAGAGATAAACAGAGAGATAGGCAGAGAGAGATGGTGGGTGGAACGGTGGTGGTGGTGTCGTGTATATCTCCGTCGGGTTTCTCCGGCGGTGGCAGCGGCGGTGGTGGTGGCCGCTGCCCTCTGTTGCTGATGCTGTTAAGTGACAGGGAGGGAGAGAGGTAGAGGGAGAAAAGGAGAGGAGAGTGGAGGTTTCGGGGGTGGTGATGGCGTTGGGGCTGGTGGTGGTTGTTTCCCGAAGAAGAAGGAGGAGAAATAGGAGGGGGGAGAGAAAAAGTGACGGGGAGGAGGAGAGAGAGAGGGAGTTTGGGAGTTGAGAAATTATTGGGAGACTAAATTAAGTTTCCTGATGAAACTTTCTAGAAAAAGTCAATCGCACCCCCCCCTAATTTCCTAAAACTTTATAAACAACCCCCACGTTAACTATTTAATAATATCTAAAATTACATCTACCTCCCCAAAACTATATTTTTCAAAAATAACTGATTAAACTTTACGAAAAATTACGTCGAAAATATTCATAAAAATGCGGGGTGTTACTGTTGGAATAGATGCCCTAGAGGCAATCGTAGATTTAGTATGAACAATGTTTTGGCTAGAATATTCATTTATTATTTATGGCGATATTTAATATAATGAAGTCCTTAGATAAATTGTGTTATTTATCTTAAATATCCCTAGTCAATTATATTGATTAATAGGACAATCAAAAATAGACTAGTATGTGGGTAGATTGATATGGAGATATCAAGTCTAACACATGGGTATGCATTAGGAGTAATGGCATACTGGATTGATCCACGACGAAAAGGATACATTAGATTATGTGAAGTCACAATCGCTTTTCGTAGTGCTAATATTATTGCAATCCTTGGACTTGAAGTCACTAGATACTCTAGTTGTGAAATATTGCGCTTTGATGTTATCAAACGTTACACCGTAACTGGGTAATCATAAAGGTAGCTATCGGGCGTGATAGGAAGCAAGCTTAGAGATCGTAGTGATGTAGATAGGATTTGTCCCTCCTACATAATAGGGGTAAATATCCACGGCCACTCGAGGGATGAGGCTTATTGAATGTCTGGCCAGACTCAGATAAATTAATATATAGATATTAATGTTATCTGCAAGCATAAGCATATTCCCAGGATCGAGGAACTATGGATTGGATATACGAGTGTGACTATTTATGTCTCGTGTCCAATCCGGATATGGAGACAAAGGGATAATGCAATATGACATATTGGGCACAAAGGTTTGTCGGGAGCACTGACTATTTCTATAGGTTGGGTGGCATGGATGTGTTGCTAGACACCGCTCCGTGTTAGTAATAGTTACTACCAACTATATAGAAACCTATGGGGTCACACGTCAAATAGAGTAGAGCTAGATTTGGGATTAATTAATATGGATTAATTAATAGAAGGATCATTGTGCAACACCTTGCAAACTTAGTAGGACTAATTTGCAAGGAAGGGAATAATTCTAGTTCATCTAGAATTAGGAAACTCTTTTATGGAAACAACAAGGAGTTGTTGGAGTATATAAAGGAGGCTCTAGCTTCCTTCCCACTACATGAGTTATTATTAGACATAACACATAAAGAGTGGGAGAGAGCAAAAGAGAGAGCAAAACAAAAGAGCTAGGGCCGAAACCCTAGCCCTCCCGTCCGCCCCTCTACCCGACGGCAAGGAGAGGCCGCCCCCTCCTTGTGCCTTGGTGATTTGTTGCTTTGATCTTCATCCCTCTTCCTCCGGGTTCAAGCTAGCACTTGTGGAGAAGGAAGAATCTAGATCTCACCTCTAGACGTGGATCAACCGTAGAGACGAGGACATCATTCTTCGTGTGATCTCACAAATCAAAAGGTACACATCTTCTATGACCTTAATCATGTTATGATGTCTCTTCCTGTGATCCTTGGTGGGCTTTGAGTAGGATTATTTTTGTTATTCCGCTGCGTTACCTACGTCAAAACCCAACAGTGGTATCAGAGCCACAGGTCGTAGAGCATAACATGATATTATGTGTTTATGATTTCAGTTCATACACCGTATTATTGTTTATTACGCGAAAACTGAAAAAAATTGGCATAGTAGATGCAATATTGAATTTGATTCAATCAAACAAGACCCAATTTAACATTGGATGTTAGAATTGGTGAGTTTAATCACATAGGATGTGAATAATTGGGTTCTTGAAAATTTAGGGTTCATGGGCACATGATTGAAAAGGGGTTTTCAATTATGGAAATAAAATTATGGAAATAAATCCATATGGAAACAACCTTGCTTGGGCAACAAGGAAGGAGGAAGGGGACTAGGGCCAAAACCCTAGCCGCCCGCCCCTCCCTTGCGCGCCAAGCAAGGCCGCGGCCCCCTTAGGCGTGCGGCGGTCCTAGGGTTCGGGCCACTTGTTGGCTTGGCCCCTTTGGACCGTTGTGAAACCCTAGTTACCCAATTTCATTAAAATTAAACAAGCGCGTTAAAAATTGGTTTTAACTGTATTATGTGCTTTATTGCATGGTGGATGAATATGGCCTAGGATTGTGGATGTTTATTGTTTTGTGGTTTGGTTTACGGCCTGCGAGCTGATCAAATTAATGTAATAATTAATTAAGTTTTACGGCCTGCGAGTCTTTCTTTTTCTCCTCGACATGTGAGGATTTTATTATTTATTTATTCTAGATGTTAGGCTAGAATTAGAAATATTTAGATGATAGCCAAGAACATGGAGAAGAAGACCGGAGAACCAAAGGAGCCAAAAGACATCCCTAGGCGCGCAGCTATGGTGGAGCACATGGAGATGAGCTCGGCACTTTAGGGCAATTAGATATTATCATTGGCTTGATAATATCATTAGTCTAGAGGCCATATCCATGCCACGTTTTTTTATTTTTGTGGATGTTTATTATTCATGCCTTGTTATTTATTTTGTGTGTATGGCGCTACAAGCAAAAAACGATAACAAGATAATAATAAACAAGGTTGGTCTTTTATTGTGGATGGCCCAATCCAAATAAGTAGACCATGTTGATAAGATCAACCAAACAACTTAAAAGAAATCCCTCAATTAAATATTGCGTTTTGCCTTCTCTTGCCAAAACACCCTTCATGATCATGGCCTATTAAAACTCGGGCTTGCCAAAGCAAGGCGATTTTAATTTTTCATGATGTGTTGCGGACGACGCAAGATAGTAATGCGTGTATGTTGAAAGCAAGAGGTTGGACGCAACTAGGCAAGAGTCAATTGGATTGATGAGCTTAGAGACATGACAATTAGGAGTTATCCAATTGGATAAGGAATAAAAGGAATTTATTCACCTAATTGGACCAAGAGTTACATGGGATGCAATTGGAATGGTTCCTACCTAAATAACCAATTCTTGGGTGACTTGCCAAAGCAAGCTCAAGAAGAAGTGAAAAAGGGATCTTGGACCCACTAGAAAATATAAAGATATTTTCCGCTTTAATAGTGAGGGCTATTAAACCGAGAAAAATAGTGGGAGCTATATTTAATGATCTAGCCATTGTTAAATATAGTTAAATTGTTCAAAATACTAAATTGCATATTTCTCGTTTTGTAGAATTCCAAATGGCAAACAACAACGCATCGAGTTCATCCCTACGATATGTCCTTGAGAAGGATAAGTTGTCTGGAACAAATTTCCTTGACTGGTACAGAAACTTGAGGATTGTCCTCAAGCAAGAAAAGAAGATGTACGTCTTGGACACTCCAATCCCAGACCCACCACAAGATGAGTCTCTATTAGCGGAAGTAAGGGCACGTCAGAAACATATTGATGATTCTAATGACGTGACTTGCCTCATGTTTTGTACCATGACTGGTGAGCTTCAGAAGCAACACGAGAACATGGAAGCCTATGATATGATCAGACACTTGAAACAATTGTTTCAAGAATAGGCAAGGCATGAGCGCTATGAAGTGTCTAAAGCATTGTTCAAAAGTAGACTTGCAGAGGGGAATCCAGTAGGCCCTCATGTACTCCGAATGATCGGGTACATAGAGAACCTTGAGAGACTGGGGTTCCCACTCGGCTAGGACTTGGCGACTGATCTCGTCTTGCAATCGTTGCCTGACAGTTATAATCAGTTCATTATGAACTATAATATGAATGAGATCAACAAGTCTTTGCCAGACCTATTGAACATGCTAAAGACAGCTGAGCAAAGCATCAATAAAGGCAAGGGCAAAGCCATAATGATGGTGCACAAGAAGAAGAGCAAGTCAGTTGCATCTACTTCAAAAGGAAAACGCAAGAAAGTTGCGAAATCCAAGGATGCCCTAAAGCCTAGTGGAGGCGTGGCTAAAGGTGAATGTCACTACTGCAGCCAGCCGGGTCACTGGAGGAGGAATTGCCCTAAATATCTGGAGGATAAGAAGCTTGGAATAGTGATTCCACCACCACCAGGTATTTATGTTATAGACGTCAATCTTTCTATTTCATCATCCTGGGTATTAGATACCGGATGTGGTTCTCACATTTGTCGTAATGTGCAGGATTTGAAAAGAAGTAGAAGATTGCGAAAAGGGGAGATAGACTTGCGCGTCGGGAATGGAGCAAAGGTTGCTGCATTAGCTGTAGGCGTTTATGAGCTATCTTTGCCTTCTGGACTTATTTTAGAATTAGACAATTGCTTTTATGTGCCTGCTATGAGCATAAATATTATTTCCGTTTCTTGTTTGGACGAGAAAGGTTTTTCTATTTCAATAAAGGACAAGTGTTGCTCCATTTATTTTGATAGTATGCACTATTGTAGTGCGCATTTGTCTAATGGATTGTATATCCTTGATCTAAATAATCCAATCTATAACATAAATACTAAAAGGATTAAAACTAATGATTTAAATCCTACATATCTATGGCACTGTCGTTTAGGCCATATAAATGAGAAACGCATATCTAGACTCCATAAGGATGGACTTCTAGACTCATTTGATTTGGAATCATATGAGACATGTGAATCTTGTTTATTAGGAAAAATGACAAAGTCCCCTTTCAATAAGAAAGGTGAACGGACTAGTGAGTTATTGGCACTCATACATACTGATGTATGCGGGCCATTCCCCACGCCTTCCAGAGGTGGTTATACCTACTTCATCACATTTACTGATGATTTCAGTAGATATGGATTTGTATACCTTATGAAGGCCAAATCCGAATCCTTTGAATTGTTCAAAGAATTCAAGAGTGAAGTAGAGAAGCAACTTCGCAAGAGTATTAAAGCCCTACGATCGGATCGTGGAGGAGAATACTTAAGCCAAGAGTTTGATGAGTATCTTAGAGAGTGTGGGATAGTATCCCAGCTCACTCCACCCGGAACACCACAATGGAATGGTGTATCTGAGAGGAGGAATCGCACTCTATTAGATATGCTGCGATCTATGATGTCTCAAACAGATCTTCCGATATCCTTTTGGGGACATGCTCTAATGACGGCAGCTTTTACCATTAACCGTGTTCCATCCAAATCAGTCATGAAGACGCCATATGAGATATGGACTGGGAGGCGTCCCATAGTGTCGTTTATGAAGATTTGGGGCTGCGACGTCTATGTCAAGCGTTTACAAACAGACAAGCTCGGGCCTAAAGCGGATAAGTGTAAGTTTGTGGGATATCCTAAAGAGACTAGAGGATATTACTTCTATAACCCTACCGAGAACAAAGTGTTCGTTGCTCGGACCGGCATGTTTCTAGAAAGAGAACTAGTCTCTAAAGAAGCAAGTGGGAGGGTTGTAGAACTTGAAAAAATTCATGAACCGCAAACCACTGAACCGATAATGGAACATGAACAGGAACCACAAGAAGTTGTGGAAGAACCTGTTCAGGTAACACAGGAACTCCGTAGATCAGGAAGAGTGCGTCATGAGCCAGAGAGTTATGGACTTCTTGTGACTGAGCCCGATGACGTACCACTCATGGAAGATGAGCCTGCAGACTATGGAGAAGCCATGAGTGGCCCAGACTCTAAGAAGTGGCTAGAAGCCATGAGATCCGAAATGGATTCCATGTACACCAACAAAGTATGGACTTTGGTGGAACCACCCGAAGGCGCTCGACCCATAGGGTGCAAGTGGGTCTTCAAGAAGAAGACCGACATGGATGGCAAGGTAGTTGCCTATAAGGGGCGATTGGTGGCCAAAGGTTATAGAAAAATTCATGGTATTGACTATGATGAGACCTTTTCGCCAGTCACCATGACTAAATCCATTCGAATCTTACTTGCTATTGCAGCATACTACGACTATGAGATTTGGCAAATGGATGTCAAAACAGCGTTCCTTTATGGAAACCTCCTTGAGGATGTGTACATGACACAACCAGAGGGTTTTGAGGATCCAGAGAATGCCAATAAAGTCTGTAAGCTGCAAAGGTCCATTTATGGATTAAAGCAAGCTTCTAGGAGCTGGAATCGACGTTTTGATGACGCGGTCAAAGAGTTTGGCTTCATCAAGAACGAAGATGAGCCTTGTGTTCACAAGAAGGTTAGTGGGAGCTCTATAGTATTTCTGGTCTTGTATGTGGATGACATACTAATCATTGGCAATGATATTCCTACTCTGCAATCTGTTAAAGATTGGCTGGGAAAGTGCTTTGCGATGAAAGACTTAGGAGACGCAGCCTATATACTTGGTATAAAGATCTATAGAGATAGATCTAAAAGGTTGCTTGGCCTAAGTCAGAGTACATATATTGACAAGGTGTTGAAGAGGTTCAACATGCAAGATTCCAAGAAGGGATTCTTGCCCATGTCACATGGAGTCACTCTTTCTAAGAATGACTGTCCCTCCAACGAGATGGAGAAGGACCGCATGAGCAGGATACCCTATGCTTCGGCCATAGGATCCATCATGTACGCCATGCTATGTACTAGACCAGACGTATCATACGCGTTGAGTATGGTGAGCAGATATCAGTCCAATCCGGGTGAGAGTCACTGGATTGCTGTCAAGAACATTCTAAAGTACTTGAGAAGAACTAAGGATGTATTCTTGATATTTGGAGGAATGGAAGAGCTAAGTGTAAAGGGTTACACTGACGCAAGCTTCCAAACCGACAAGGATGATTACAGATCGCAGTCTGGATACGTGTTTTGCCTGAATGGAGGAGCTGTGAGCTGGAAGAGTTCCAAGCAAGGCACAGTTGCTGATTCTACAACAGAAGCTGAGTACATTGTTGCTGCGGAAGCAGCAAAAGAGGCAGTATGGATAAAGAAGTTTATCACTGAGCTCGGTGTGGTCCCCAGCATAGTGGATCCCGTAGAGTTGTACTGTGACAACTCTGGGGCAATCGCACAGGCAAAGGAACCAAGACCGCACCAAAATTCAAAGCATGTACTTAGGAGATTCCATCTTATTCGTGATATGATCGAGGAGATGTGAAGATATGCAAGATTCCGACGGATGACAACGTGTCAGATCCGCTCACGAAACCTCTTGCGCAGCGAAAGCATGAAGGGCACGCCAGATCTATAGGCATACGAGATGCGCCAGATTGGCTCTAGTGCAAGTGGGAGACTGTTGGAATAGATGCCCTAGAGGCAATCGTAGATTTAGTATGAACAATGTTTTGGCTAGAATATTCATTTATTATTTATGGCGATATTTAATATAATGAAGTCCTTAGATAAATTGTGTTATTTATCTTAAATATCCCTGGTCAAATATATTGATTAATAGGACAATCAAATATAGACTAGTATGTGGGTAGATTGATATGGAGATATCAAGTCTAACACATGGGTATGCATTAGGAGTAATGGCATACTGGATTGACCCACAACGAAAAGGATACATTAGATTATGTGAAGTCACAATCGCTTTTCGTAGTGCTAATATTATTGCAATCCTTGGACTTGAAGTCACTAGATACTCTAGTTGTGAAATATTGCGCTTTGATGTTATCAAACGTTACACCGTAACTGGGTAATCATAAAGGTGGCTATCGGGCGTGATAGGAAGCAAGCTTAGAGATCGTAGTGATGTAGATAGGATTTGTCCCTCCTACATAATAGGGGTAAATATCCACGACCACTCGAGGGATGAGGCTTATTGAATGTCTGGCCAGACTCAGATAAATTAATATATAGATATTAATGTTATCTGCAAGCATAAGCATATTCCCAGGATCGAGGAACTATGGATTGGATATACGAGTGTGACTATTTATGTCTCGTGTCCAATCCGGAACTGGAGACAAAGGGATAATGCAATATGACATGTTGGGCACAAAGGTTTGTCGGGATCACTGACTATTTCTATAGGTTGGGTGGCATGGATGTGTTGCTAGACACCGCTCCATGTTAGTAATAGTTACTACCAACGAAACCTATGGGGTCACACGTCAAATAGAGTAGAGCTAGATTTGGGATTAATTAATATGGATTAATTAATAGAAGGATCATTGTGCAACACCTTACAAACTTAGTAGGACTAATTTGCAAGGAAGGGAATAATTCTAGTTCATCTAGAATTAGGAAACTCTTTTATGGAAACAACAAGGAGTTGTTGGAGTATATAAAGGAGGCTCTAGCTTCCTTCCCACTACATGAGTTATTATTAGACATAACACATAAAGAGTGGGAGAGAGCAAAAGAGAGATCAAAACAAAAGAGCTAGGGCCGAAACTCTAGCCCTCCCGTCCGCCCCTCTACCCGACGGCAAGGAGAGGCCGCCTCCTCCCTTGTGCCTTGGTGATTTGTTGCTTTGATCTTCATCCCTCTTCCTCCGGGTTCAAGCTAGCACTTGTGGAGAAGGAAGAATCTAGATCTCACCTCTAGACGTGGATCAACCGTAGAGACGAGGACATCATTCTTCGTGTGATCTCACAAATCAAAAGGTACACATCTTCTATGACCTTAATCATGTTATGATGTCTCTTCCTGTGATCCTTGGTGGGCTTTGAGTAGGATTATTTTTGTTATTCCGCTGCGTTACCTACGTCAAAACCCAACAATTACATCCTTCCCCCCTTAAAGAGAGCTTCATCCTCGAAGCTTAGCTTAACCCACTACTCACGGAACTGCTACTATAATATTCTCTATATATCCCAACAGCCAACGCATATAATATGATATGATAACTTTATTAATATCTAGTTTGGTACATGCGGCGCGGGAGGGATTCAAGGATTAGGGTTATGGAAATTGAAGGGTTACATTCCTCTCCCCCTTAGAAGAGTGACGTCCCCGGAACTCAATATAAGTTGTCACGAGGGATGGTTATACTAGTCGAATACAAATCATGTGTACTCTTCTTTTGTTGTAGCATGTGGACCCTATACCTCTTGTTCTAGAGCGAATCCTTATCTGAAATTATGTCTATCTTCCGAAATTGGTTGAGCTGGAATTTAGGGTATCCTCCAGTATCCTACGGCTTTAAATGACTTTTAGAAGTCTTTGCCTATTCTATTTCATAATGATAGTTACTAACCTTCCCCTTAATGAAATCTGGGTCGTCACTCCCTTATCATCTGGTCGAGTTTTAATCTGCTCGGATACGATGTAAGACATTGCCTCCACTAGCTTTTCGGATAACACATTTTACAAGCGCTGCTAAAGAATATTTATACTCATTGCTTCAAATAACATTTAGAGTAATCCCGATAAAATTGTACGAACCCCGAAAATAGATGATAAGAGATTGAGCATCTAGTAACCCCAAAGTACTTATTCAGTGACGAGACTTCAAGTAAAGAATTTATGAAAAATACATACTACGAGGAAGGAAACTTAAGCTATCCAAGCATAACGCCGAGTCACGTAACGACCAAACAACTCGTATTGGTTTACCAATCTACATACTACTGAGAATTCTCGATCATATCAATATCTAAAACTTGACAGGTTAATCATGTGACATTTGGTCTAACTTCCATCGTCTCTTTAAATTTTCTTCACATTTCGTAGTTAGAAGGTCCTCTCATCTAGACATTTGTTTGTTTGACATTTGGATTGGTCTTGCCCTAGTTAGTGGGTGTTAAATTGTATAGGTTTCTTACTTTAGGTTCCTTCATTTGTGATATCACATGGGTCTGCTCGTCGTGTCGATGTTGTCAGAGAGATCATTTCCTTCATATCGTAATTGTAGTCCCCCCTACAAGTTATCTTGTGGTAAGTTGGTTCTGATTTGGGTAATCTTCTTATCTCATCTGTATTATTAGGAAATTTAACTAATTTCATGATTTCTAATATCGATAAGGATGTCTGATTCTTAACTCTTTATGGTGTTATAAATGTGTGATCTATCGGTCTTGCTTTCCACACCATATTCTATTGCATTCCCTAATCTATCATGCAATAAAAAAAACATAACGTATCATATAAGCATGTAATGTGACACGTGAAACATAGTCATTGCTATTCTATCAAACAATCAAAATTTTCACGCAAGTCCTCTACTATACATCTTTCCTCTTCCTTGAAAAATATAACTTTGGCCCAAATCGGGCAACCAAATCTGTGATTGTCACGTCAAATTCTTAAATCAGTTTCTCTGAGTAAGCCTGCCTGGCTATCACAATATCATGATCTCAATAATATGTCAATATAGTTCTCATCATATCCTTCCCTTTCATCGGATGTTCATACTAGCACATAATCATATACAATTCACACATCTCATATCGCATATTGCCAACTCGTATGTAAACATCTTTTACTTTATGGTTGGTCATTGGCGCAAATCTATTACTGAACTGTCTATTCTTTTAAAATATTTAACTATGTCTTAAGGCCATATTTTGGGCATAATCTCTCAGAGTAGGTTATCCTATAAGTCTAGTACTAGGGAATACATTTGATAATATTTAAAAGGTCAATTGTTACTCATGGAGGATATTAAGGACTTCCTATTCCATTCACGTGATCATAACCCATACGCTTCCACCTATTGTTTTAATCCAACCCCAAATGATGATTGTAATCCAAGACTCTTCATAGTTCAAATTTATCACTTGACTTGTAATCGTGGATTCACATAAATTTAATCAAATATCTTGAAACACTGACTGACATCATGCATATACCCAAATAAATCTCCAAACGTAAAGCTATATTATGTCCCAAATTTCTAGACGAAATCCAAACATTTTCTTTCTTAGTAACCGATATAATCATCTCCATAAATGCATATCATACCTCACAAGCTAAGCAACGCGGGATTGAAGAACTTACAATATTTTCTCCTAGCTTAATAAAACATTAAAACCTCAAAGTGGTATACGTGTAGCATAAAATTCTTAAAAATAATCAACACATCCTAATTGTGAGAAAAATATCGTAACAATACTCCAAGTGTTTCTGAGATAGTTAAGCAATATGAAATGCTTCTAAAATTTACCTTAGTAGAAAAATAACTCCCGAGTCATCACTATGAAATCACATATTCATATGTGGCCTTCTAAAATTTGAGTTAAAACCTTGAAATAATCTTCAGACCGAAATTCTAGCATTATAACACCAAATATGAAACTTCATAATAAATCTATCTACTTCTGTCACAGGGAACATCCAAGCTTGTAGACGACCATTAGTGAACCAACAATATTTATTTCAAATTTTTAATATTACTATTTCAAAGTGAGTACTATATCTCCAAAAGCAAAACATAACCGAATAGACATCCTGATTCTCAAGCAATATTAAGGTGACCGGACTCCACGTAACACCTAAGATAGGTAGATATCCGTAGAGCCCCCAAATCATTTATGACGGTTTAGTCTAGATTTGTCTCCCTGGTACAACTCATGGGCAAGTTTAGTCGAACCAACCATCCAAACCATCTAATAACTAAGACTATCAGATTATAGTTAAAACGCGTCCAAAGCTCGTCAAGTTGAGTTCACAATTAATTTTTCTTAGGCGTGGGTGGGTGGGAACTTCCTCGATCGTTTCTAAGATAACTAAATTTAATCATAATAAGTAACTTTCTTATCCCTAACTCCAAATTATCATCCCAGCTAGTACCTTGAATACGTCACCAAATTCTTCAAAAGTCTAGTTAATAAAACTAGGGTTTACACGTTAAACAGCTTAGCATCCCTGTCACATCTTTTAAACCCAGATTCTCCTATGGTCGAAATCCGATACTTCCCTTAGATTTATTATAAGAGTCACATATCCTAGCAATATTATTATCGAATAAGGATTTATCCAATGTGGTTGTGATTTTAAGCCTTATATCCATGTCAAATCTTCCTGGTATAATTAGTACTGTAGTGGTCTATTGATCACATTTCGAGGCTATGACATATGCTCTCATGCACAATTATTAGTTTAGGGATCACATACAAAGTGACATATCACACAGAGATCAAATCATGCGGCATATAAAATTCTCATCGATAAGCATGAAACTCATTTTCTCAAATTAATCTGTATATCGACTGCAATCCATAATATAGTTCTCATATCTCATAACCTTTATTTTCCAATATAGGAATAACACTTGTAGTGGATACTCATATAACTCTTCTCCTCATATTGGACAACACATAATTCATAATGCAGAATCTAATTACTGTAATCCACACTTCTCATTTTCCATCACAGGAATAACATTTGTAAATCAATCTACCACGAACGAATTACTCAAATCAAACCAAATAATAATATCAAAGGATGAGGGTGGGTGGGACCTAGTATACTAACACTTAAGCTACCCATAACCCAAATCGTCTTTTCCAATTTTAATAATATTTTCCTATGTCCATTTTAAGTTACCCTACATGTTTGATTCCCTCTAATGGATTGCCTGCTCTGATACCACCTGTAACACCCCTCGTTCCCAAGCTTTCTGTTCCGGACCGGAGAGCCTAGGAGGGTGCTACTCAAAATGAAGCGGCGGAAATCAAGAACAACACATCTGATACTTATTTATTAGAAACTTTTAATTATCTCAACATAATATACCGTTACATGAGATGAATGGATACTAAGAGTTCGGCTTATTCCAGTACTAACAATTACTAGATGAGTGTCGAATCCCGCTACCCCAATCCAGCTCTTAAGACCTGCGGGGGAAAGAAACAAAGACCGCAGTTTTTCTAAAGTCAGCAATGAGATACTGAGTAAGTAAACACCCAAGCTTGTAAACAGATTATGAGGCATATTTTTTTCAAAAACAATCACAAATGAGAATGAACAATACAGAGTAAATCCTTGAAGAATAAAGTACAAATACCGGAACACGTATGAAATACTCTTTATTTCTACTTTGCATCTCAATCCTTCTCTTGTATCTCAAACGGGGAATATTATTCCCAATCTATCTCTTCTTTCTTGTCATAAATCTTTTCTCAAAGAAACTCATATTATTAACTTGTTGATACGGGGAAGATCTATCCTTTCACTAGCTACCATGACCATAAGTGCCGGCACCCCCCTAAGACTTCTCGCGGCCAGAGAGGTAAGGACGTGGAGACACCCGGCAGGTTGCGACCGGGTTTAAAATAAAACGGTCGAGTGACGCGAAGTCAACACGACAATCTATCCATAATATATTGATCCCCGCACAACTCTTTACGCTTTTCATTATTAATGAATTATTAATCTCGTGTAACATTCTCAAAACATTTATCTCAAAACGTAATCAATCTCATGAATAGCATGTAAGTTATAAAACACATTTTGAGACGGATATAAAATCACAATTTCGACACGGAAGAAGCCAGGGCACGCTAGGCTTGGCACGTCTACTTACCTCAATAAAATAGCAAATAGCGCGTAATAGCTTCGACGGGTAGAAGTAGCCCTTGTCGACGAACTCGTCACCTACAAGTTTATAATTCCTACTCAGTCACAAGCTCAACTAGCTCATGTAATACAACGTGAAACACTATAGTTTCTAATGAGGGTCGGAGATTGCCTTATTTGACCTTAATACATCCCCGATTATTTTTATCTTGCTATACTCATGACGAACACGTTTATTTCTACATAAGATGATGACATTCTCAAATTATAGTTATATACTATTGTCATTCAAAATTCATAAATAATACACTTGTATTTTAAATAGTGAGAACACAAGTTTAGATTTAAATATTCTTGACTAGCTTAGACTTTATTTTACAACAACACTTTTTATTCTTAATATTATAACAATTATATTTTACCTTCCTAAGTAGCTTCTCCATAGAAAATAAATTGTTTAGTTTACAAAATTAATTATTGGAGATATGTTCTCAATAGTGACATAAAAGACTATATACTTAACTTGTTTAGGAGATGATACCCTGAAAATATCTATTAGGAAAAATAAGTATTATTTAACATCTATTTATAAACATGAGAACTATTATTAATTCGGAGAAATATAAAGTCTTAAGTAAATAAAATATTCATAAAAATTCCTCAAATTACTTTCTAACTAGTTTATTCTAAAAGTGATATCATAAAATATTTATTAGGAAAACAAGCTTTATTCGATACCTATTCATATTTACGAATCTTACTAGTTAAACTTTCATCAAGTAAATGAAATATATAACTCTTGTAACATTATGCCAAAATTATGATAAATTATTTTTATTATTATTGAAAAGAAAGAATTTACTTTAAACTTAGGAAACTATTTCTCCAATTATTTATAATTTGTTTTACACTAGTAGAAACAATATTTACTTAACAACTTTTGTTAGTAAAAGAACATTCATTTTATGAGCATAACAAGTTTACTAGCTAGAAAACCACAATATAATTTTTAACTTATCAATTTTAAATATGTAATTAGATCTTTTTCCTTTATAGAAAATCTATTCCTCCATAATACAATACCCGAACTATTTGACATGTACTCGAATTCTTAGTTAATTGTTTAAACTCAAATAGCCACAATTTGTTTCTAATTGAATGACAAATAAATAAATCCCCCTATACTTCACATGCCCCCATCATGCCCTTAGCTTTTCAGAAAGTACAAGATAGCCCCCTTTTCATAACTATAAACAATTCTGGTAAATGACAGATTATACCCCCAAGTTGTAAGAAAAGACACTTTTTCACCCCACTTTTTATGAACTATGAGTTTGATCGATCTAAACATGGATTTATGCCTCAAGTTACGATTTTGATTACAAATAATGACTTAGGGGAAGAATTAGAGCGTACCCATACCAAATTTTGCGAGAAACGGTCAAGAAATCGGACGGGTCGAAACACCCATCGAGGTCGCCGGAGGTGGAGCTTCGCCGGAGCTTCTCCGGTAGTTCTTGTCCTCGTTTGAGGCCTCCTCTAGCTTAGTCGGGCTTCTCTGAGTTGAATGAGTGGGGTTTGATAGGTGGGTCGCCTTGGTTGCGTTCCGGCGATCTCCTCACCGAAATCCATGGTGGATGCCGCCTCTAGCTTAGTCGGGTTTCTCCGGCGGTGGCAGCGGCGGCGGTGGTGGCCGCTGCCCTCTGTTGCTGCTGCTGTTAAGTGACAGGGAGGGAGAGAGGTAGAGGGAGAAAAGGAGAGGAGAGTGGAGGTTTCGGGGGTGGTGATGGCGTTGGGGCTGGTGGTGGTTGTTTCTCGAAGAAGAAGGAGGAGAAATAGGAGGGGGGAGAGAAAAAGTGACGGGGAGGAGGAGAGAAAGAGGGAGTTTGGGAGTTGAGAAATTATTGGGAGACTAAATTAAGTTTCCTGATGAAACTTTCTAGCAAAAGTCAATCACACCCCCCTAATTTCCTAAAACTTTATAACAACCCCCACGTTAACTATTTAATACTATCTAAAATTACATCTACCTCCCCAAAACTATGTTTTTCAAAAATAACTGATTAAACTTTACGAAAAATTACGTCGAAAATATTCAGAAAAATGCAGGGTGTTACACCGGGATCCCCCAGGGTCTCCTCAGATTTTCGTTCTTTGTTTGACGTGAAAACACATAGCAGTCTCGTTATCCGTGCCACGTACCAATTGTGCAGTATCTTTTCTTTTCCTGCACGTTATCACAATCCTGCAGACTGTCGGATTCCTGTTAAGCTGCCTAAATCTGCAGTGTCGTTCTAAGGCTGCTATGGTTTCTAACCTGTCCTGATGGCCCGGGTCAGATTCTCTAACAGTTGGTCTCAACGATTTCAGGCTAGTCCTAACTCCCCTTCTCTAGTCGGCCCATCGGGGTAAGGTGCTAAATTCTGTCTTCTCTTCCTAACCCTAACCGGACGTTTTCACCTACCGGCTCGGGTCTGTAGCAATTCTGGGTAGCTACTCCGATCATGCATAAACAGTAAAATTCAAAGACATAATAACTGATAAAAACTGCTGAATTAAGATAGTACGATCATGAATTCATAGTCAAAACGTAGAACTAATCTCTGAAAACGAAACCCTAGGTTCACCGAGAACCTAGGTAAAAGTTTAGCTACTGAAATTCATAACGTAAATAACACAGTTTTTGAACGAGAGAGAAGAAGAGCAAACGGGTGTCTTTAATCTGGATTCACGTTTCCGTGCTCTCCGGGGATGCTCCGACTTCTCCGTGGATGTGTTGTGTTGTGTCGTGTCGTGTTGCTGTGTGTTCCCCCCAAAACGAGTCTGGACGAGTCTTTAAATAGTGCCGAAGACGTTCTGGAAACTGCAATAATTACAAAACTGCCACTGGACCCGCAACCGCCTCGGAATACGCGTTGTGTGCGTATATACGCACCCTGTCTGCGTATATACGCAGCTGTCTACGTATATACGCAAACAACAACTTTTTTCAACTCCCATTTTCTCCCTGTCTGCGTATATACGCAACAGGCTGCGTATATACGCAACAGACTGCGTATATACGCAAACAGGGCCCACAAAATCCATCTCCCCCCTCCTGCCTGCGTATATACGCAAAAGGCTGCGTATATACGCAAGCCTCTGCGTATATACGCAGGCAGGGCTTCCTGGGGGCCTGGCTTGGTCCTCTGCTGGGCCTGGCTGGGTCTTCTGGGTCCCACACTTCTGCCTGAAATCTCCACTTTTCCCTCCTTGGTGTCTTCCTGCTCTTTTCTGCCTCGGCCTGCGTTTTGACCCGAACCTTGTCAAAAATTACCAAAATACCCCTGGGTCAAAACCGCTCTAAATTTTGCCCAATCCTGACTCTGGCCATAGGAAAACTGTTGACTGAATTTGGGAGACAAAATCTGAACTTGACTGCGGAAACCCGGGCCCGGTGCCAAAATTACCAAAATACCCCAAGGCCAAAAACTGTCCCGAAAATCATCACGAACCTGAAATAGCTGCTCACGACTCCAGACCCCGGAAACCGAGACTCCTTACTCGGAGGTGGCCTGTCTGTGACCCACACTTGACGGGTGTCGATTTTTTGGCCGGACTCCGTTTCAGCATTATAACCTGTTTTCGGAAAGCCCTTGACGTCTTTGTTCTTTTTCCCCTAGTTTCACTTCAAAATTCCAAGTCTAGCTCAAGATATTGTCAACCGAGCGTATCCCGGTGATTCTCGGTTTTGGCGTTTTCAGCTTCCTCGGTCGGTTTTCACTGCCCGTTTTTCCTCCAGTCTTTCCGTTTTCTGTTCCACTCTCCCTTGTACCTGTCTCGGTCGAATCCTGCTCCGAGCATTTTCTGCACGTTTCCCGAGGCGATCCCGGTTCTGTCTCGGCTTGCATCCCAATGCACTTTCAGAACCTGTTCCTGTAAAGACAACATCAACAAACCCACGATCATATCTCGAAATGCGCAAAATAAGCAGAAATTCATGATGAGCTAATAAACATCTCGTTCCTAAAACCGAGGCTTTCCGAAGGTGAATTCTTGCTAAAACGCGGCTTTCCGACACAACGGCACGTCAATTCAGGCTTAAAGATAACCCCTATTTGGGCGTTATCAAATACCCCCACACTAAACTTTGCTCGTCCCGAGCAAACTCCAGCTATATACTACCAATGCATACTGTCCCGAATCAATCCAGAGCGGTGTAACTGCACTTATTTAAAAAACAGTATTACTATGATAAAAACAGTGTATCTTTTTGATGAGACTGGGAAATCTCTTCAACTCAAACTTAACATCATCAAGTTCTCATATTCCCCTAGATTTCAGAAACTCCGGTGATCGGAAGAACTCGCGGCCAGCCTAGGTTAGGAACAAGCACGAACACCACTTACTTCTGCTTTTGCACGCAACCCGAGCGTATCCCTAACGCACACCTTCCGTGCTTTTACTCCGGGTGAAATGTAAATCTGCCGGATTTGGGATGCTAGGATAAGTCATTTAGAAGCGATGTCCTAAACGTCACAGCACACTCACACATACCCCAATCTCACACTCCCTCACCAAGATGATAGAAACTGACCCAAATCACCTAAGATTATAGACACTCAATTTCTCCAGTCCCGGTGTAACTGCCGTTCTTGCGGCCACAACTGTGAACGAATGTGAAGCTGTGATAAAAATTGCCGGCCTGTTGTTTTGAAATAAAATCAATCAAGCACCCTGAATTTTTTGTCTTTGATACTCCTTTATTTTTTTTGGGAGCAACACAATAAAAACAATAATATAAACCAGTCCAATTCTATGATAAACCAAAAACGTGGGGTGGCAGTAAAATACTGAAATAAAACCTGAAACGACCACCCCCACACTAATTTCAAACCATGTAGTCAATCTGTAAAATAATCTCGCTTTTCCAACCGATCCTCCTCACTCCAAGGATGTCGAAATCGCACAGCGCGTCCTCCAATAACCCTGTCAACCCAAGTTCCCCCTGTCGTGCGGAAAATTTACGCACTACGGCTCTCCTCCTGTGCTCACGGTGTAATGTCGTGAGTCACCGTCACACCGAAGTGTGCTGCCGTCACTAACTCACCCTTACACACCCTCAAATAAAAAATATGACGCTCATCCACTATGAAAAATGAGAATTCTGCTCTACCCCATCCCCTCAACTCAACTCCCTCGTGCCATGACGCGTAGGAAGGGTCAAAATACTGACAATGATGCAAGTATAAAAAAAACAGCTTCCTAGGTCAAACGGTTACCAAGAAAAGGGTTAATGGATCAACGGGGCTCACTAGTGGACCTAAGGCGCGAGACAAGACGAGAGGTCCCCTATAGCCTATCACTCCAGCAAATGATGTGGTGACCGTGATGGCAGGTTGACGACTACGTGGTGACGGTGGTTTGGCAGCTAGTCGGATACATGGCTCGGGAGACAGTTACTTGCGTTTTCTGACGTGCATTGGCTTTATTAACTCCCCTAGACAGATTCTCGCAGCTCTTCCTTACCTAAGTTCGTCCAATTCGGGAAATTTCTATCATTAAGCTCTCTCCAGCTTTAAGCTAAATCATTCGCCCAGTCTAAATTTTTAAAATTTTAAAAATTTTTTAAGTTTTTTCTATTTTTTTTTTAATAAAAAGTCGCCACCACCCCCACACTAGATGGTGCCATGCCCTCATGGTACTAGTCATCAGGCATACAATCTGGATTAGATGAGCTGGCTTGCCTCATCGGATGGAAAAAACTGGTAGCATATGCAGAAAAAAAATAAATAAAGCGAGAGACAGAAATGGAACCTGTGCACCCGGAGTCAGTTCTTACAGGTGCAAAATTTTTCGCAGATTCCGGTGGAGCAGGACCGTTGACCGGTCGCCAGAAAATTTCTCGACGGAAGTTGTTAATATTCCGGGCTCTATATGCGCTATTCAAATGTGCAATCCCCGAGCACCATTGTGTGTGACAATGTGCTCCCATATGGTCGAGTATACTTCGTACACAAGGTTCGATTGCGACGTTCTGCAGAAAAACCGTTCCTGAAAAATCCCCAACTCGTACGCGTCCCTGTGACGTTCGAGTGTGCTAGAACACACCGGGGTCGATTCTTCAAGATTTTGAAAATCTGCCTTTTCTCTCAACTTTTACCTTTCCTTCTATGAAATTTTCCGAATTCGCTTCAAAATCCACGGATCTGTGTATGGAGGTACAGAGAGAAAAACGGGGCAAAAACGTGCTGTTGTCTGCGTATATACGCCCGCGTATATACCCAGCAGCCTGCGTAAGGGTCCTTTTCTTTTTATTTCTTTTCTTTTTTTCTTTTTTTTCTGCGTATATACACAATCTCTTGCGTATATACGCAAACAGGGAGCATTTTGAAAACGAAAAAAATATATCTTTCTTTTTTTTGGATAGTTGGAGGGTGCTGTCTGCGTATATACGCAGTACCCTCACAACTGTTCAAAAAAAAAAAAGAATTTTTTTCTCTATCTTCCTCTTTCCTGTTTTCTGCCTGTTTTCCTGTTTTGCTGTGTCTGCACACGCTCAATTAAAAGTCAATACCCACTCATCTTACCTCTCTCAAAACTGAAAATGAAACAGAAATAATTTAAACTAACTTACTACGTTGGGTTGCCTCCCAACCAGCGCTTGTAATTTATAGTCGACGGCCCGACCAAGTTACCTCATGTTTGCTCAAGGGACGTCAAAACAGTCTACCCTGACGTTCGCTTCCGGGCCCAAATGTGGCTTGACTCGGTTTCCGCTCACCCTACAAGTTGTATTGTCATGCGGATTTTCCAATTCAACCGCATCCCATGAACGTACCTCTTTGATGATAAACGGTCCTGACCACCGGGATCTCAATTTTCCCGGAAAAAACTGCTTCCGAGAATCGCAGAGAAGTAATTCCTGCCCTTTTTGAAACTGCTTTGGCTGTGCGGAACTTTGATGGCTCGGGAGCGGTTTAAGCTCTCGAGTCGGTGGCTCTTTGAGTGACGAGACCAGGTCCAATTTCTGCCAACTTTTTCCGTCCAGCTTTAAAGTGGTCCGTTTTTCAGATTGCATGGCCTGCTCCTCCTGGAATCTCTCCTCGTTCTCTTTGTCCACTCTGTCAATCTCTTCCCATAGCTCGACCATCTCCTCGTTTTCCCATCCTTCTTCGACTACCTCCACTGCGAAGATGTCTTCATGCTCGTAATAATTCGGTAGTTGCAGATTTTTGAAATCGTTGAACTTCACCTTGTCTTCATTGTTCTGCATGGTCGGTTCTCCGCTCTTGCAGCATATCATGGCTTCTCCAGTGGCCCAAAACGGTCTGCACAGAATGAGTGGTACGTCTCCTGCCTCCATGTCCAGAATCACAAAATCTGCCGGAAAAATCAGTTCTCTGACTTTCACCAGAATATCTTCAATAACTCCGTAAGCCTGCTTCACGGATCTGTCCGCCATCTGCAGCTTGATTCTGGTGGGCCTGAGTTCACCAATTTTCAAACTTTTGAAAATTGATAACGACATTAGATTGATACTGACCCCTAGGTCGCACAGAGCCCTTCCTGTGTAAGCATTACCTAGGGTCACCGGGATGACGAAACTGCCAGGGTCCTTCCTCTTCCTCGGTAGCCCGTTCTTCACACAGCTTCTCACTTCTGCCGTCAGATTTATTGTCTCGAAATCGCTCATACGTTTTCGTTCATACAAAATATCTTTGAGGAACTTGGCATAAGTGTGCATCTTTGCCAACGCCTCCGCAAAGGGTATGTTGATCTTCAGCTGTTTGAAAATCTCGAGAAATCTGGCGTAGTCCTTGCTATCATCCCTCTTTCGTGTCTTCAAAGGATACGACACCTCTTTGGAGACAGGTACCGTTTCTGCTTCCTTCTCTTCGTTCTGCGCTGCATCCTGCTCAACCGAGCCCTTCGGCTGGGGGCGGTCGGCTGAGCTGTTATCCTGGTCAAACACTTCCTGCTCGATTTCCTTCGATTTTTCTGCACGTGCATGGCTAGGATACGTCGGATCCTGTAGTGCTAATCCACTCTGAGTGGTGATGGCATTGACCTGAGCACGTGGATTGTTTACTGTATTCGAGGGAAAGTTTCCTGGCTGTCTCTCTGTTAACTGCTGTGCTAACTGCCCTACTTGTACCTCCAAAGCGCGCAGTGACGTTTTGGTCCTCTGCACTTCGGCTGTCAAAGCGTCCATATGTGCAAACCAGGACTCTATGGTATGAAACATGGCTCGATTTTCTTCATATTGGAATCGTACTGCTGTGCAGATGGGCCTGGCTAAACCTGCGGTACTGGTGCGGCCTGCTGAGCCGGTGGCTTGTGCTGGAATCCTGGCGCATAAATTGCAGAATTCTGGTTTCCGTACCGGAACCCGGAATGATCTCTAGTACCCGGTCTGTACCGGCTCGGGTCCCACTGCTTCTGTACATAATTGGTATCCTCGGTTCTGAGCCCCTCCATGACTGCGTCCAAATCTGGCCCGTCCACCACTGCAACAGTCTTCTTTTCAGAGAAACTTTCTAAACCAAATCTTGAACGATCTTGGCCATATTGTCGATCCGGTCGTCTTTCACGTGCTCAGATCGTGCGGTGATCCTCCGATCGTCAAACAGTCGAGTGTCCTGCTTGGCTAACTGCTTCATCAGCTCATAGGCACCGTCCTTGTCCACATGGTACTGACACATTCCAACTGCAAGTGTACAACTGTCGTGTGTAGTAATAAACCGGAAATCCGGGTTGTCGAACCCAAGGGACTTTGTTTAAATTAACTATTATTCTAAACCTTATGTGAGGACGTCGCAAGTTGTGTTTTTATCTAATTCTAATAAAATAAACGCAATATTCTCAATTAACCAAGTGAAGTAGTTCACGATTAATAAAGAATGAATTTTAGGGTTTTTGTAAAATAAGGGAAAAGTACCGGGAATTCTCTAGGTTCACTAGGTTGATCTAAATTTATATTTTGATTTGTAAAACAACCACGTGTCATTCACTATTAATCAAGCAATATTAAACTTACCGAGTTACCAAGCAAGTTCACTATACTTTAAACTAAACCAAACCGAGTTACCAAGTCTAGTTTATCTTTAAGCATGAATTAAAACCATATTTCTACTTTAACGATCCTAGTTAACGATGTCGAGTTACCAAACATTGATACGACTAGGTGGATTATTCAATTTACCGACTAATTCTCACGGAGTTACTGCGTGAAAACTAATTTAGTTTATCTCTACGTTAGCTACTCGCAAAGATAATATAATTATGAATGTAAATAATCCATAATAGTGAATAAACACGTGAGATTAAGCTAGAACATGCATCACAATCATCAAAACATCAAATTTAGATCAAACCCTAGCTACACCAAACGAGAATTCCCAGCAAATAACGTTTAGCTACTCATATTCATGTTCAAAACGACAAGTCTAATGAGTTTAAACATAAAAATCAAGAAAAGAGGAGAGTTGAGAATCCAAACGGATGATCCAAAGCTCCTAAGCTCTCCCAATAGCTTCTTGATCTCCAAAAGATGTTCCTTACGTCCCAAAACTACTGAAAAAGTCGACCTAGAATGCTTAAATATGTTTCCATAATCCTATTACAAAGTTTGGATAAACTACGAAAAAGCCCCGGAAAAATTCTGCACTTTTAGCGATGTCTTCGTAGGAAGACATTTGTCTTCGTGCGAAGAGTCTTCGTACGAAGACAATTTGTCTTCCTACGAAGGTCTTCTCACTTAGATACTGCAAGCTTGTTTGGGAAGACTTTTTGCAGAGCCAAAATTTGGCTAAGTATATTGTCTTCGTACGAAGACATTTGTCTTAGTACGAAGACCCTCTGTTCCAGCCTTCTTTTCTTTGACTTTCTCTTCCTTACTTTGACTTTCTCCTTCCTTCCTTCTTCCATTGACCTTCCATTGTTTCCATTGACTTTCTCCTTCCTTCCTTCTTCCATTTGACTTTCCTTTGAGTTCCTTGCTTCCGAAGTTCGCTTCCATCTCCCGCATGATCCTCCAAGCCCTGTTTTCCTGCGAATCACAACACGAAAACACAACCCGCGATCATATCACAATAAAAGCTCAAATAACTAAAGAAACGCCCGTATTTAACAAGTAACGCATATGAACTCACATTATCACATTTAAGCTCAATTTACTCAAAAGACGACGAATTCTCAAAGATAAGCACGCAAAACGTAGAAATAAAAGGCATAAAATAACTCCGAAAACGGAGTTATCAGGTACAGGAAGTTTCCCCCGGCTTCTCTGTCAATCCTGTCAGCACTTTCCCTGTCTAAAGCATGGTAGAATACGTTCAGGATCTTCGGGTCTCCAAAACCATGGTTTTGGCACCTCTTCACTAATCTCATCAATCTGTCCCATGCGTCTACCACCGTCTGCCCCGTCTTCTGCTTGAATGATAAAATCTCGCTTTGCAACTGAATGACCCTGGAGGCGGGAAAAAACTTTGCCAGAAAATCTGTGACGCCCCTCCCATGTAGTAATGGACTTGGGTGGTCGGGATTCGAGCCAGTCTTTGGCCACTCCGTACAGGCAGTATGGAAAGAGTATTAGCATGAGCGCCTCAGATCCAACTCCCTTATACCGGACTTTGTTGTAGTAGTCCTCGAACTTCCCGATGAAGTCGTTCGGGTCTTCGTCGGCTTTTCCATAAAACGGGCAGAGGGTCTGAACAGTCTGGATGGTGGAGGGTTTTATGTCAAAGTGCTCTGCGGTGATCTCGAGCACCACAATAGCTGGCTCGTGTCCTCCCGTCGGGACCTCAAAATATTCCACCAGCGCCTTTCCAGACCTGTTGTACGTCCTCTGGTTTTTCCATGCAGCAAAGGCTGCTGCGATGAGATCTTCGATGTACCGAGCCATCTCGGCTGGAGTACGTGTCTCGGGCAGTTCTGGCGTTCTCTCGGTATTGTCGCCCATCCTGAAAAATAGAGATCTCAAGAGCAGTGAGATAACTGAAAAATAAATATAAATTAAATAAAAATAAAAACCCTGAAAATTAATTCGGATTACTAAATAAACCCTAAAAAGTCCCCGGCAAAGGCGCCAAAAATTTGATGCGCTTTCTAGCGTGCTATTCGCAAGTATACGAATCAAGTAGTATAGAGTGTATTTTCAACTCGGATTATCGATCCCATAGGGACTTTGTAGGTTTTTCTAGTAATCTGTTTTACGTTGCAGAGTGTAAAAAGGAGGAATATTTCGAGAGTTTGTTTTCTAACTATGTACTGAAAGTAAATAACTGAAACGTAAATCTTTTTTGCGAGAATTTTTTGAATAATATTAAGGTTGTAAAACTGGGGTTTGAGATACTAGGTCACGGGATCCCCTAGGGTCTCGTGATATGGAGATATCATGATTCAACACATATGTGTGCATTAGGGAATGTTGCACTGGATTGACCCATCTCCGAGAAGGCTACATACACGTTATGTTGAGTCACAAGCGCTTCTCGCGGTGCAATGGTATTGTCATCCTTAGACTTGAAGTCACTAGATATTCTAGTTGTGGATTATTGTGATTTTGGTAGCGTTAAACGCTACACCGTAACTGGGTAGTTATAAAGGCGTGTACTGGATACAATAAGAAGAAAGCTTAGAGATCGTAGTGGACGTAGATAGAATTTGTCCCTCCCACATAACGGGATCAAATATCCTAGGCCACTCGAGGGATAGTGCTTATAGAATGTCTGGCCAGACTCAAATAAATCAATATGGGATATTGATGTTATTTGCACGAATAAGGCTATTCCCATGGATAGAGAAACTATGGATTGGATATACGAGTGTGACTTGTATGTCTCGTGTCCAATCCGGATATAGAGACAAAGGGATGAGACAATTACTTGTACAAAGGTTGTCAAGATGACTATTCTATTAGTTGGCTAGAATGGATGTTTTGCTAGAAATTATAACTAATTTAGCCGAAGTCCCCGGCAACGGCGCCAAAAACTTGACACGTTCCAACTGCAAGTGTACAGCTGTCGTGTGTAGTAATAAACCGGAAATCCGGGTTGTCGAACCCAAGGGACTTTGTTTAAATTAACTATTATTCTAAACCTTATGTGGGTACGTCGCAAGTTGTGTTTTTATCTAATTCTAATAAAATAAACGCAATATTCTCAATTAACCAAGTGAAGTAGTTCACGATTAATAAAGAATGAATTTTAGGGTTTTTGTAAAATAAGGGAAAAGTACCGGGAATTCTCTAGGTTCACTAGGTTGATCTAAATTTATATTTTGATTTGTAAAACAACCACGTGTCATTCACTATTAATCAAGCAATATTAAACTTACCGAGTTACCAAGCAAGTTCACTATACTTTAAACTAACCAAACCGAGTTACCAAGTCTAGTTTATCTTTAAGCATGCATTAAAACCATATTTCTACTTTAACGATCCTAGTTAACGATGTCGAGTTACCAAACATTGATACGACTAGGTGGATTATTCAATTTACCGACTAATGCTCACGGAGTTACCGCGTGAAAACTAATTTAGTTTATCTCTACGTTAGCTACTCGCAAAGATAATATAATTATGAACGTAAATAATCCATAATAGTGAATAAACACGTGAGATTAAGCTAGAAAATGCATCACAATCATCAAAACATCAACTTTAGATCAAACCCTAGCTACACCAAACGAGAATTCCCAGCAAATAACGTTTAGCTACTCATATTCATGTTCAAAACGACAAGTCTAATGAGTTTAAACATAAAAATCAAGAAAAGAGGAGAGTTGAGAATCCAAACGGATGATCCAAAGCTCCTAAGCTCTCCCAATAGCTTCTTGATCTCCAAAAGATGTTCCTTACGTCCCAAAACTACTGAAAAAGTCGACCTAGAATGCTTAAATATGTTTCCATAATCCTATTACAAAGTTTGGATAAACTACGAAAAAGCCTTGGAAAAATTCTGCACTTTCAGCGATGTCTTCGTAGGAAGACATTTGTCTTCGTGCGAAGAGTCTTCGTACGAAGACAATTTGTCTTCCTACGAAGGTCTTCTCACTTAGATACTGCAAGCTTGTTTGGGAAGACTTTTTGCAGAGCCAAAATTTGGCTAAGTATATTGTCTTCGTAGGAAGACATTTGTCTTAGTACGAAGACCCTTTGTTCCAGCCTTCTTTTCTTTGACTTTCTCTTCCTTACTTTGACTTTCTCCTTCCTTCCTTCTTCCATTGACCTTCCATTGTTTCCATTGACTTTCTCCTTCATTCCTTCTTCCATTTGACTTTCCTTTGAGTTCCTTGCTTCCGAAGTTCGCTTCCATCTCCCGCATGATCCTCCAAGCCCTGTTTTCCTGCGAATCACAACACGAAAACACAACCCGCGATCATATCACAATAAAAGCTCAAATAACTAAAGAAACGCCCGGATTTAACAAGTAACGCATATGAACTCACATTATCACATTTAAGCTCAATTTACTCAAAAGACGACGAATTCTCCAAGATAAGCACGCAAAACGTAGAAATAAAAGGCATAAAATAACTCCGAATACGGAGTTATCAACTACCCCCACACTACCTTTTGCTCGTCCCGAGCAAATCTCCCAAGTCAATTCCATTTCTCTCAAGCCAAAACTTCTCTCGCTTTCCCGCAATCCATCCAACTTTGCATACTAACCTAATTACTCATTGCATAACTTCCCTACGCCATTTGCATACTTTCACCTCACATTGCATATAAAACCATTACCACTTGCATACTAATCCGAGTAGAAAAATTCACAAACCATCCTCTTTACTAGTCGACACGACTCGATTATACACAATGCACCTATATGCAAATGCAATATTCACAATGCAAGTATTGAAATACAAATTTTTTCTTCTTTTGCGAGATTGGGCAATCTCCATTAGCCTAAACCGATTCACACGAAGCGATGAGAAATCTAGACACAAGGACTGAGTTGAAATCAAATTCGACAACACGAATCCCCCCTAGCTAGTATAGAGAACCTAGCTTTACTAAGTACAAGAACGCAATACCTTTTCATGTGTGCCACAAAATAAGAGGCTACGCTAGGCTAAGCCACGTTCAAGGTCCGAGCTCCTAATCCGCTAACGGGTTTAGAATGATGAGGCTTTAGGGACAAATAGGATAATAATCAAACACAAGTCCTAAGGCGTCACATTCTCACAATTACCATATCTCACACACCCTCACAACAATGATAGAACCCAAGCCCGAATCTCACCATCTCCGGCCCTCGATCCCCTCACACCCCGGTACAATTACGATCCCCGCGGCTATTGTCATGAATAATGTATAAACCAAAATTTCCCGTTCGTGAACTAGTCGCTTCTCCACTCGTTCTTCCACAAAGCTTTTCATTCTTCCTTTATTCATCTCTCCCTTTTTTCTCTCTCTTTTTTTTTTGATTTTTTTTTTAAATCTCTCAAAGTCCTGCACAATTTCTTCAATATCTGTCTCGAGTGGTCTTCCAAGTGTCAAGCTAACATATGATAGTAAGGGGCGACACTATCCAAATCAACATGTATAAATCACAAATAAATGTCTCTCCCTATCTCGATGAAATCCTCGGTGCAACAAACAAAGCCGCTAACATAATAGAGCACGTGTGGGGATGGAGTCGTCGCAAGCTCAGTCTCGATGTCCGAAGTCAAATGTCGACACCCCCACACTCGAATGTAATCCTGTCCCCTCTCAAGTAGTCAATCAAATATCTGTCTCGTGCCTAATCCAACCAAACCTCCTACATCATGATGAGTAAGATCCGGTACCTAGCACGATCCACCTATTAAATTTCCCCAAGCCAATTTTTGTGTGTATTAGATGGTACACACTCACGGTTCTCCTCACTTGTGTCCATGTTGCAATGCCATGGAACACCGCCACACCGAAGTGCGCAAGCCTACTCTCACTCACCCTCGCATTCCCCTCGAATATCACAAATGAAGCGCATGCGATATGTAAGACTCACACAAGTATAGCATGAAGTACTCCCTCATCGAACCCCCTCAACTACAACACCCTCGTGACGCACTAAAGCGGGGATTCTAACCAATCAGTGATGAAGGCCAAGAATCGTCACCCTAAGTCCAAAGGTTGTCAAAGAATCCATGGTTCAAATCAGGGTTTACTAGTGGTCCTACAAGGTAAGTTCTATAAGCAGTGAGTGCTCTAATACACACCTCGCACAGCTGTTCTGTGTGCCACTACGAGGCGGGTTGGCGACTACCTAAGACGTATATAAGAACGTTCGGCTTGTTTAGCTCACACCTAGCTCAACTCTTGTAAGAAAACTAGGCACACACTTTAGATTTGAAAAATTAAGTTCGTGTGTAAAATAGGCACGCATTCCCGTAAGAAAGTTTCTCTATACTTACTAAGGGAAACTCACATCGTCACTCTCGATCGCAATTCACGCCCTTTGCCTAAAAGTCTCACACTTCACGATTTTACCGAATTTCAGCTTCTTTCGATTGCCCTTTCTCAAATTTTTAATTTTTTTTGGTGTTTTCCCATTTTTAGTTTTTTTTTTTTTTTTATTTTTTTTTTATTTTTTTTTATACCTATACTATATGCACGGCCAACGCGACTAATGACTCAATAATGGTGGGATGACTCAATAATACCAAAACGTGCACGGAAAAAGATGAATAATAAAAAGAAAAATAAGGACATAACCAAAAATTTCTAACTACATGCTGACACGGGCGATGCAAAGACTCAACACTGACTAGCAAAAAAGGACTCAACCAACCCCACACTAGAATGCATCGTTGTCCTCAACGATAACACGAGGACTCAACAATTCTAGCACGAGGGCACACTCCACTACTCGTCTCCTTCTTCCTCCTCTTCATCTTCTTCCTCATCATCTTCTTCTTCCTCATCCTCACTCGGCGGAACCGGATACTCAAATTCATCCTCTTGAAATCACGGATCCGCCGTCGGGACCGGTGGCACAAACTCCCCCGCCATTAAGAATACAAATTCAAGTAAAAACAAGAAATTCAACGTAGGCACGTAAGCAAGTAATTCCTAGGACTCTAAGCAATCGCCCCCAAGCACGCTACTAAGCGCAACAAAAAATAATTCGGGCTTTTACTCAATTTGTGCCTAAGACTCGAGATATTGAATTGAATAGTTTAGAGTGTACCTACGTGCCCGAAGCAAGTCTTACGGGTACAACAATTTCAGAAAGTCGACAAACCGGGCTGATTTTGAGTTTGCCGAAAAAATTTGCCGAAACTTCGAATTGTTTGCTGCTCCGTACTCCTTGTGTAGTCCCCGTTAGCGTTGCCTTCTTGTCCGTAAGCTGAATCAAACTCCAAGTGGTCCAATTTCTGAGTTTTCACTTCGGAACCCTAGCTTCTTCCTCCTCTGATTTCTCTCTTGTCTCTCAATATCCATCAAAACCACCTTGCAATCCTTGTTCTCCTCTGATTCGCGAACAAAACCTATGGTAGCTTGCTGAATTTGGTGAAGAAACAAGGGAGGGGGCGATTTGGGGTCGTGCGGCAATGGAGAGGTGAAGAACTGTTGAAGATGGAGAATGAGGAAGAAGAATCAGGACCTGCTACTGATGAAGCTTCAAGGCTCAGTCAATAGTCATAAAAGCCCTTAGTAACTAGCTTCAATCTATTGTCCGTGCGTGGGCTGAGAAGTCTTTTCGCCCGATGTCTTCGTAGGAAGACAAATGTCTTCGTGCGAAGAGTCTTCGTACGAAGACATTTTGTCTTCCTACGAAGACCTTCTTATATAGATACTGCGTGCTGTTATAAGAAGACAATCTTCAGAGCTCAAAAATTTTCTAAGTACAAAGTCTTCATACGAAGACAATTGTCTTCGTACGAAGACAATGCTGGAGCTTGCCAAAAACATCCTTTTCGTCAAATTTTCGCGTATCCGGTCGTGCCTTTGCTTTCCGAAGGATCTCCTCGACCTCGAGACTCCCTTTTCACCTTAAAACACTCCCAAAATCCGGGGAATATTTCATTTGTCAATTTCACGCGTTCCAAGGCACGTTTTGCATTTCCGGATGCTTTTGGCCTCGTTTTACTCTCTAAAGCATCCTTTTTGGCGTAACTTCTTCATCCGGACTCCGATTTGCGCGATCCACCTATCTACAGAAAGCTCTCGACCACCCCCACACGCTGGCACTGTTCAATCCTTATTTCACTCTGTCCTTCAGAATTTCACCTCGTAATCTGTGCCGGCGTTCTAGCTTTCTCCGTTCACTAATCAAATTCTTGCGCATATCAAGACGGGGAGTCCGGGAACATGATCTTCCCCAGGTGCGTGTGTTGAATAGGTGCAGGAATGGCTTATATCTTCAATTCCTTCACTTCGGATGCCGATACGCGTATTGGGCTGCAAATCTTCAATTTTTACTCTGTTTCGCACGCGCGCATCAAGACGGGGGATCCGAAATAGGCCTTTCACCTCGTAAGCCTGCACATACTCATTGGAAATATTAAATCCACTCTCTCGCACCTCTCAATGAAATCAAACAGAATAAAAATCACAAAACAGTATTAAAACCTACTCTACAGCAATAAATAGGTTGGGTTGCCTCCCAACAAGCGCTTTGTAATTTAAGGTCGACGGCCCGACCCAGTTACCTCAGAGATTAATCACATTGCGGGAGTTGCATGAAGCCATTCAATGACTCCGATGAAATTTCCGTCCACATACGGTTTCGCTCTCTGGCCATTCACCTTAAACCTGTTCCCATTTGCATCTTCCACCTCGAGAGATCCCCATGGATAAACTGCAGTAATCGTGTAGGGACCACTCCACCTAGATTTCAATTTCCCTGGAAACAGCTTTAGTCTGGCATTGAAGATCAGTACTCGCTGTCCAACTTTGAAGTCTCTCGTGATGATGTGCCTATCGTGCCACTGTTTCGTCCTCTCCTTATAGATTTTTGCACTTTCATATGCCATCAATCGAAATTCTTCAAGTTCGAGTAGTGCTTGCTTCCGTAGCTCACCTGAGAGCTTAGCGTCCAGATTGATCTTCTTCAAAGCCCATAATGCCTTGTGCTCAAGTTCTACCGGAAGATGACATGACTTCCCAAATACTAGCTGATAGGGAGACATGCCTAAAGGGGTCTTGTAAGCAGTCCTATATGCCCATAAGCTATCATCTAAATGCATAGACCAATCCTTGCGTCCCGGGTTGACTGTCTTCTCAAGAATCCCTTTTATCTCTCGGTTAGAAACTTCTGCTTGCCCATTTGACTGCGGATGATAAGCCAGTGATATATTATGTTTCTTTACCCCATATTTGCTCAGGACATTGGCAAAGACTTTATTCACGAAATGCGGCCCTTCATCACTAATAATGGCTCTGGGGGTCCCAAACCGTGTGAATATGTTCTTACGCACAAATCTCTCTACAGTAGCTCCATCGTTTTTAGGGCAAGCCATGGCCTCCACCCACTTGGTCACGTAATCCACAGCCAACAGTATATAAAGATTTCCAAGCGAAGATGGGAATGGCCCCATAAAATCAATTCCCCACACATCAAACGGTTCTACTTCTAACACGAAATTTTGAGGCATTTCATTTCGGTTAGAGATATTACCTGTTCTTTGACACCGGTCACACTGCTGTACAAATAGATGTGCGTCTTTATGCAAAGTTGGCCAAAAGAAACCACTCTGAAGTACCTTAGAAACTGTGCGTGATTTGCCGAAATGTCCCCCGCAATTCAACTCGTGGCAGTGTCTAAGGATCTCTAACGTGTCCGGTTCCGCAACACACCTCCGCAATACATTGTCCGCCCCCAACTTGAACAGATAAGGATCATCCCAGAAATAATGTCGCGCGTCTGCAAAGAATTTCTTCCTCTGGTGGTAACTCATGTCCTTGGGCACAATGTTGAGTGCCTTGAAATTTGCCAAGTCAGCAAACCAAGGCACTGCTGCAACCACAACCATAAGCTGCTCATCTGGAAAATCCTCTCGGATAGGCAAATCTTCCTGCTTATCGTTCTCCAGTCTTGACAAGTGGTCCGCAACCACATTCTCTACCCCCTTTTTATCTTTGATCACCACATCGAACTCTTGCATCAATAAAACCCACCGGATCAATCTTGGCTTGGCGTCCTTCTTGGTGAAAAGACACTTGAGGGCTGAATGGTCCGTGAAAATCGTCACCTGATAACCCACAAGATATGGACGAAAATTGTCCAACGCAAATATAATGGCCATAATTTCTTTCTCCGTGGTAGCATAATTGACCTGTGCATCATTAACAGTACGACTGGCATAATAAATGACGTGGGCTACCTTATCTTTCCGCTGGCCCAGAACTGCTCCCACCGCATAGTCACTAGCATCACACATGAGCTCAAATGGTAAGGTCCAGTCTGGTGTGGTGATGATAGGCGCGCTAATCAGCTTTTCCTTGAGCAAATCAAAAGCTGACTTGCACTCCGCATTAAAATCAAAGACTGCATCCTTCTCAAGCAATCCACACAAAGGCTTCGTGATCTTCGAGAAGTCTTTAATGAAGAGCCGATATAACCCTGCATGTCCCAAGAAACTCCTTACTCCTTTGACAGAGGTAGGGTAAGGAAGCTTCTCAATCACCTCGATCTTGGCTCTATCCACCTCTAAACCTTTGCTGGAGATCTTGTGGCCTAAAACAATTCCCTCAGTAACCATGAAGTGACACTTCTCCCAGTTGAGCACTAGGTTGGTGTCAATGCATCTATCCAGAACCCGGGCCAACTGTTGCAGACAGTCTTCGAATCCATCACCATAGAGCGAGAAGTCATCCATGAATACCTCAAAATTCTGCTCCATCATGTCCGAGAAGATCGACATCATACACCTCTGAAACGTAGCTGGTGCGTTGCATAACCCAAAAGGCATGCGTCTAAAAGCGAAGGTCCCATAAGGACAAGTGAATGTCGTCTTCTCCTGGTCAGCTGGCTCAATTGCTATCTGGTTGTACCCGGAGTACCCATCCAAAAAGCAATAATGAGAATGACGTGCCAGCCTATCAAGCATCTGATCGACGAATGGGAGGGGAAAATGATCCTTCAAAGTGGCATCATTGAGCTTGCGGTAATCCATGCAAACTCTCCACCCAGTAACAGTACGAGTAGCAATCTGATCACCTTTTTCCCCTTTCACCACAGTTATACCTCCCTTCTTAGGAACACACTGCACTGGGCTAGTCCATGTGCTGTCGGAAATGGGATAAATGATGCCCGCCTCCAACCATTTAAGCACCTCTTTCTTGACCACCTCCTGCATGTGAGGATTGAGGCGGCGCTGAAACTGAACTACCGGCTTCTTATCCTCCATGAGCCGAATCTTGTGCTGGCAAACTGTGGGGCTGATCCCCTTGATATCTGCTATGGTCCATCCCATAGCTGCCTTTCTCTCCTGTAGTACCTTGAGAAGCTGCTCCTCCTGTTCCCTGTCCAAACATGCAGACACAATCACAGGTAAGGTCTCATTAGATCCCAAGTACAAATATTTCAAATGAACAGGTAAAGGCTTTAATTCTAAAACAGGAGCAGTAATAATAGAAGGAGAAAGAATCTTCCTGCTTCCCTCATTAAAGAGGGGTAATGGTTGGCGCCAATGAACATCTAAGGCTTGCTCTTTCTCGCTGGAATCAAGTAGAGCAAGCTCCTCATATAGTTGTTCCAACAAAATATCGTCCTCTTCGTCCGACGTGTATGCCTCCACCCCGAAGCACTGCTCGCTCACCGCGTATGCGGGAAACTTCATAGCCTCAAATACATTGAAGGCCACCTTCTCATCGTTGATCTGCATATTCAGCTCTCCATTGGCCACATCAATGATAGTTCTCCCAGTAGCCAGGAATGGGCGGCCCAAAATAAGAGGAACATCATCGTCGGCCTCCATGTCTAAGATCACAAAATCCGCTGGGAAGATGAGTCCTTCAACTCTCACTAATACATCCTCTAAAACACCCCTGGGGCGTTTTATAGTGCGATCAGCCATCTGCAAGCACATCCTGGTAGGCTTAGGATCTCCAACACCAAGTTTCTCAAAAACCGATGCGGGCATCAAATTAATACTTGCACCAAGATCACA